>JAQNCA010000006.1:13477376-13500726 GCA_029783725.1 Acanthurus tractus
AGGTTTCTTTGAACAACGTACACAGCAAATGTCAAGCCTGTGTTACCTTAGATCTGTTGTTTCATCAACAAATATAAAGTCAAAGAATTGCCATCTCCCAACAAAAATAATGGAAAAAAATCATAATACTGTATAACAACAGCACAAAAAAAAGTGATTTCTGGGTGTTGTTGAGCTTTTTGCAGATACCCCTGAGAAGAAAAAAGAAAAAAAAAAAACTATAAAAACTTTTTGTAGTTTACTAAATTAGGCATACTTTATAGTAATGTGTATTTATATTATAGGAGGATGTTGTTAATATAAGTGAAATACTCGTTATTCATCTGAAACAACCAGACTCGCAATTTAAAACAAGAAATCTTTGAACTGTTTGAAATACCCTTATCTTCTTATATAATATGACTAACAACATTCAGTCTAATTGAAATTAATATATTTCTTAGTGTCATCTCTTTCAAAGTGAAGTATATTGTAATTTTACAGAATTGAATCTTTTTCAGTTGCACAGAACAATTTGTAGGTTTTCAGGCAAAAGCCCCCTGCTATGCTGATATGCAATTCAGGGTCCACTATGGGACCTGCAATTTGCAAAACAGTCTGCCTATTATGCAAGACATCAGGCCTACAAAGCAATACTACACTGTCATTATATGTTTATATAAAAATCCTTTAGACCTAAATTACACCAGTTTCCTTCATTATGGACCAAGCTGTAAACTACTTTATCCATTAACTCTGCCTTGAACTGAAAAGTTGCTTTTTGATCTTCTCAGACCTGAGTTTTAATTATGGATGACCACACTATCACCTTTCAATTAGCTATGAAGCCTCGAAATTAAGAGAAAAATATTGTGCTGTGAAAACCAAAAACAATCAATCTGGAGGACTATTGGGGCTATACATATATCATTTAATGCATTTATCTTGATTTGTTGTCTGATGCTTCATTCATCTTAATAGGCACTGTAGGCTCATAGGTAAACATAGCTATAGCACTTAAAGAGAGCGTCAGAAAATATATTATTATATATACTTGTCAGAAAGACTAAGAAAACACTATTCGGTCTAGTCAGTGTAGCGACGTTTTCTCAATAATGGGCTCAAATGAAAAACACGACTTATACGGTAATTAAAAGGCAGCCTAATGTATAAATTGTAATGGTGTTTTCATGCTAACTCAGACCCAAATCATTTAAAACATCATAACCAACGCGTATCTTTTTCGTATGAGACGAGCAAGCGCGTCGTTTGTCTATTACACACGAATACGGGACTTTCTCCTAATGAATTTTCAAAGTCATAATTTGCAAATAAGCTCACGTGTATTGGGGAGAATGAACAATGGAGCTGGTCGATGAAGAGGGGAACAGTCCATCCAACACAGTCACACAACATTTTACAGCTGCCTCGTTCACTGACTACAAGCGCTCCACGTTGTCTCATTCATTTAACTTGCCTACTGTACACTGTGCTCAACGTAGTGAATTCAATACTATGGCAAACACACTACACTACTACCAGCTCCTGCATGCTCGGACAGAAATATTTTTGTATCCACGCGCCTCGGAAAACTTCAGTGACGTTTCACAAAAGAGACCCAATCAGACCTCGTCTTCTATTAGGACAATGAAAAGCCTCCGACCAATCGGAGAAGCGCACGACAGGGCGCTGGCCAATGGCGTGCGAACCCCGCCGAGAGTAATGTTAGAGAGCTCAAGACTGAAGACACTGCGTATCGCCTATGTTCCCTCACACACAGCCATTGCAGAGCATTGAGATCCAGCGATAGTCCCTAGGTAAGTATCACACACGGAAATTCTAAGTGTTCGTTGAGATGAAAATGACCATAACATTTAAGAATATCTTACTTACGTGTTTGCTACAGACGAATGTGAGGCCCTGTGCTGCTTACAAATAATTTTATTTCGGTAAACCGTCAAAAAACAACAGAAAATAGCCGGCGCTTAGCAGGTAACGTTACATTACCCTGCTTGGGAGTGTGGACCAGACGCTCTATAAAAAGGAAGAAATGAATATTCACCTCGACGAAATTCGACGAAAACCATTGATTTCATTAAATACGAATAATTTTGTATATTACTATCTAGTCGTTTTGACGAAATGGAGACGAATCAAACGCTAGTTATCGCGTAAAAATTCAGGAATGTCTAGCGGACAACACGGTTAGCGACAATGGTAGAAGACTCACCGTTAGCTAGCCATTGGCATTGCAGTGCATTGCGAAGCTGAATGTCTGTCATGTGAAGAGTGCGGGTTTTGATACAAAGATTTAAATTCGTAAAAAACATAAGAAAAAGAAAGACGGTTTCAAAATACACACGGTCCGTGTCTTGTTTGTTGCAATAGCCCCGACAAGACGGTTTAAAAATTACCTCACGATCTGCGCTTTACTGTAATGGCTGACTGTATTCGCATAGGAGGCAAGGCAGCAAGGCAAATGGGAAGCCAGTGACAGAGGCGCAGTTCATCTCAACTTTTTCTAACGGTGTTTTCTAAAGAAACAAACCCGTAACTATAGCATGTAACGACGGCAAAAGAAAATTCAATCTTTCGTCTTTCGAACTACACCATTGCGAGAATTTTCCGATGCTTTTAAATGGTTTAAATCGTGGGTTGAAATGAAGTGGTCGCCGCGGTCGCTCTGCCCTCTATCGCATGCAGTGCAATGGCTGTGCGTTGACACAAAGAGAAGGAGCCATATTCTCCATGTTAGTGGATGAAGACGAGCGGCCATTAGGAGCTCATAGAAACCAAGTCAGTAGCACAGCCCGCTCATAGACACAGTGCAGACCCAATGTATTACTATACAAACCGGCTAGTGCAATAGGAATCAATCGGGGAAATATTTTGTCAAGATCGCCGGCTTTTTAGACATATTTGTCGAGTTGCAAAGCGAACTGGGGGGCGGGAGGAGACATTTGAGGGGGACTTTCTTTCATGAAGAAGGCATTCTCACAAAATGGAAGAAGAAATATTGCCGTCGTTGTTGACCTCCTTTTCCTCAACGAAAGCCTATGCGCCATTACTACTTCGGTCGACGCAGTTTAACTGTGAGTTACAGTGGCATTTAATAGGAAAATTCAAAGGAAAAAATACGAGTTTTAAAGGTTTTGAATATAAATGGAGAATTTTTACCGAAATAACAGAATATAAAGGGAGATGTAAGATGAACGTAAAATGAAATGCAATCGCGGTTTTATTTTCAATAAAAGCGTTTTAATCCACAATTTGTGTCCTTTTTGTGTCAAAGTTATTTGTTCGTTGAAAACATTTAATGAGTAAAAACGGGTGATTCCTGGAGACATATTCTCATTGCAGAGGAGGTTTGAGGGTAATTTTTTTCAAAAAACAAGCTTTTTTTAAAAACCAAGTCCACTGTTATCGTACCTCAGAGGGCTTTAGTTTATGTTATGCAGTAGCACTTTTAAAACTTTTGCGGTTTCTAGGGGAACTGATACGGACGGGAGCGTATAGATACGCAACGAAAATGTATTTATGGACGTTTTGTGCGTTTTTCCTTTCGTATTCGTGCATGTTTAGCTAGTTTTTAAACAATCAAAATGGGAGTTAACCACGGACCACTGAGTTTTATGTAAAGGCCACACTACAGATTGCATCAATAAATAAAGTCGTTTTCATCGCATTAGCTCCGTCCGTACCCCATGGTTTTATTTTAGCGGGCTGAATTAACAGGACCTAACTTAGTGCAGTATGACAGCAGCGAGGGCGGGTCACTTCAATAGCGCTATCAACACGAGTAATAGTGGCCAGTGGAGGCAAATAAAAGACTTGCTCACTGTATAATACGAGGAGCACGGTAAGTGGATTAAAGCCCTGGATGCAAACACTATATTATTTATAATAATTTTATTTATATAATAATATTTTGAAAATATATTTGCATAACTAATCTATATTTGAAACATGTTTTGTTTTTTTTTGTTTTTTTTAAGATTTGGTCATCAGGATGGGGAGAGATCCACTAAAGCCGAGGGGCAAGATGTCCTCTTATGCATATTTTGTCCAAACCTGCCGGGAGGAGCACAAGAAGAAACACCCGGAGGCTTCGGTTAACTTTGCCGAGTTCTCCAAGAAGTGCTCTGAGCGATGGAAGGTAGAAGAAAATAAATAGATAAAAAGATGAAGATCTTTCAAATTGTAGTCTGTTTTTTTGAATTGCAAACTTTGGTCATGAGGATGGGCCATAGGCTACTCTTCATGGTGTACATCAACATAATTCAGGTACAAGATGTTGTTGTTAATCCTATGGCTTTTAATTATAGTTAAACTCATATACCACATTATGCAAAAGCTAAGATGATGCTGCACCCTCCCAAACAGAGGGAATACTTGTGTACAAAGGGTGTTGCTAGAGACAGTACAATCAGCAGGTTACCTCTGTTTTCAGATCATGACTGGCAAGGAGAAGAGCAAATTTGAGGACCTGGCCAAGCAGGACAAGGCACGCTATGAGAGGGAAATGATGAGCTACGTTCCAGCCAGGGGAAGCAAGAAGAAGAAGTACAAGGACCCTAATGCCCCCAAGAGACCTCCGTAAGTACTGCATGTCAACCCTTGATTATTTTATGGCCTCTTGCAGTAGGAAAGGTTGTCTTCTGCGGAGCAAAATGCGTTTGAATAATTGCAACTTACACATTGTATAGATTTAAAGTAACAATATTAAATGTGTTGTTTAAATAACCCCATTCTTTTTTTCTGCCATATGCCCTCCAGATCTGCCTTCTTCATCTTTTGCTCAGAGTTCCGCCCGAAGGTGAAAAGCGAGCAGCCTAATCTGACCATTGGAGAGGTTGCTAAGAGGCTGGGTGAGATGTGGAACGGTACCTCTGCAGAGGACAAGCAGCCCTATGAGAAAAAGGCCTCTAAACTGAAGGAGAAGTATGAGAAGGTAAGGAAATGCATGCTTTATGAATAATAATTTGCTCATGTTGTGCTGCCCTCCCATGTGAGCTTTAATTAAAAGTTATCATATTGATCTAGATTGGTAAAATATATTTTCATTCCCCCATTACAGGAAGTTGCTGCATATCGCCAGAAGACCAAAGGAGGCCCCGGAGGAGCAGGAAAAGCCCCAGCCAAGATGGAGAAGAAGGCAGAGGACGATGATGATGACGATGAAGATGACGAGGAGGAGGAGGAAGACTATGATGATGACGATGACTAGTAGATTGCGAGTGACATATATAGTGGTCATGTTCTTGTTTATAAAGCATTTAACCCCCTTGTACACACTTCACTTACTGAAAGAAAATACGTTAGTATCCAAGGGGTAAAAAAAAAAAAAAAAACAACAAAAAGGCTGTGTATATCAGTTGTTTTTATGCTGTACAGTTTTTTTTCTCCTTTTTGTATAGTTAACACTACACCAGTGTCGTGTCTGTATCTCTGCCAGTCTTATTTTTTCAGTGATAGTTCCTAGACCACTATCCTGCCTGGTACAGTGTAAAGGGGTGGGCTTACAGTATTTACCCTAGCTAGAGGTGCACAGCACATAAAAAACGTCATGAGTTAGATCTGAGTGTTCCTTCCTATTTTTTTCCTGTTCCTGTGTGTTTTTATTTTCAATGACATGTAATCAAAATTGACGTATCACAGTTTTACTGATCTTTACGTACCACTGTAATAGTAAAAATAAGAAAAAAAACACCTTGTTTATCGTTGAAATTTAAATTGCTTCTGATGTCAATAAACCTTTTTTTTAATAAAGCTGTTGTTTTTATTGTGTTTTAGGGGAAGTCTTAACAGTTTTTGCTCATTTCCAAGATCTAAAACTGATCCTTTTTTTGCTAAGACTAATTGAACATCGATCTGAGTCAAAATGGTCCTGATCGGAAGAATAGTAGTGAGATAAGTATGATAAAGGGCATCTTTTTGAAAAATGACTACTAACTGGTGTATCAGCACTGCCCACATTAATATGACTGAAAAAATCTCAGTAGATGGTTTCATGTCATTTGATAGCTTCTCTAATTGGACAAAAACCGCCATGACTGAGCCCGTACTGCTTAGTAAATGCTGAAGATTTATAAAGACTCATTAATTTATTTCTTTCTGGAGGTGAGTCTCGAGTGTTACCTTGCATTGCTGTCTACTCTGTAAAGTGAAAATGGAGTTGACATGATGCTGAGAGACAATTAGAGCGAGAAAACATCTTGCGACCCAGGCCTCACTAAACTGTTCCTACGAAGTGTGACTCACCACCAGACCTGTTTATGTGCTGTGTGTATTTGAGCCTGCTGTGGTTGTATGCAAACGAGCTGTGTATCAAAGCTCCTTGCCCTGGTGGAGGTACACTGAAAGTAGCAATATTGTCTGCTCTGCATGCCAACATGCATCATTGACTGTTCCTGTTTTATTTAGATGCAGCTGCCTCATCTCTCACGTACTCTCTAGGTCCTATCCAGGGTAAAGAAAAAAATAAAAAAGACCATTTATATAAGAAGGATTATATGCTTTGAAAAACCCTGTGACATAAGACTATGGCTGCCATGTACAAACCATTGCAAATCAAAACCTATAAGCCACATGCAAACACAAACACACACATACTGTACATTGTGGCATCAACAACAGTTCCCCCCATGGGAGTGAGCTTATTCAGACGGGGGGGTGTTACCATCTCTCAGCCTGAGCGTGCACAAGTATTCATAGAGATGAGCAGCACAGACATGTCTCTGATCTGTGGTGTAAATTATAAGGATGTGTGTTCTTTGCTGCTGCGTATCTTGCCAGTCTCTGCACTAATGTCAGCCTTGGCCTGCTGTAGTATCTAGTAGGTTAGAGGACAGGCAGACAAGGGGCAGCAGCTGACCTCTGCACTGCTTCGATAAAGCCCAGCCAGGTCCTGAAGGTGACATGGCTTGCTGCTGTCCCTGATCGTTCCTCACACTTGCTCTTCATCCCTGTTTTCCCGACATTTTTAAATCTTTTGGATAAAGCCAGTCATGGGGAAATTATCTAAAACCCCCAACCTTGGGTCATATCATGGATGTGTTGTCTTTGTCTGCTATTGTTCCTGGAAATTTGCAAAAGAGGCAGCAATGTACAATCACTAAACATGTGACGAGCTGCAAGCTGTTGTCACAGCTGATTATTATTTCTGTTTGCAAAATGCAATATGACCTGGCTAGCAGATTTCAGGAAGCAGTTAAAATGGTGAATGTTTACACTCACTTCCACTGAATTAGCCAATAGACTGTTCATGCTGGTGTGAGGCAGGAAGGGGAGGTAAACTATGCTGAAACAGTTGCAGCTCCTCGTAGCTGCTCTCAGCTGTTGATCAGTGTTTGTATGGGCCTGTACAGGCCAGAAGTGCGCATACAGTATAGCAGGTTTAGCTACACAGCGCCACTGCCGGCTTCAGAGCCCGATAATCCCCTCCACCTGGTGTCCGCTGAAAACACTGCGTTCAATCGATGGTCTCTGGGCGACACCTAGCGGTCACAAGGTTTGCAGCTGCATCAAAACTGGTAATCAATGTTGACATCAGTGGTGTTTCTAAAACAGACGATTTTCAATGGACATTTTGCTTGAATGACATTAAATGATCGTCCAATAATGGGAAAAAAATAGATTTATATCACAAGATAGTTACACTAGGGTCAATGTAACTGCTTACACGTAGTACAAAGTGTTTCATTTAAGTACAAATTTAAGGATCTTATCATCAATTGTGTCCTTAAAAGTGTTTTCTTCTCTTGACGCACTCTATTTAAGAGAAAACTATATACTTTTTACTTCACTACATTTATTCAGCCACCAAACTTGGTCTTTTTCCACAAATTAAGAGTTTTTTTTGTCGCCAGAGCAAGGAGTTTATTAAAAAGTAATTAACTGGCAACTATTTGATAATAGTTTCAGTCATCGTTCATGCAAAAACAATTAATGGTTGCAGTGTCACAAATTTAACAATTTTCTGCTTCTTGATTATTTTTTTAACAGCTTAAGTGTATTTTAAATTATGTTTGGATGGCTGGATAAAACTTGTATCGTTAATTTCTCCTTTGAACTGTGAGCAATTTTAGCAGCTTTTATCACCATTTTCAATTTTGTCTTACAATCAGCATAATCATCAGATTGAATTACTGGATGAAGTCCTACACTTAGTAACAAATGCTGCCTTTACATTAATGCTTGAGAAATTATAATAATGATATAATAGTGTGGCAAAAGGAACCAAAAGGAGAGGCTTTCGCTCAAGTACTTAATGATATTCCTGAATTCAATTAATGTATTCATGTGTAATCAGAACTGTAAAATTGTATGGAAGTGGAGCTTTATAAGTTTTACATTTTACTTGGATAATGTACTTAATTCTCTTCCACAGCTCTGATCCGATGACTAATTCATACATGTGCATAAATGTGGTAATACCATTTGCATCAACTAAAACACTGTAAATAAACATAGAAAAGGTTAAGAAATTGCATGAAGGTTTTATTTTTTTAACCTCACAGATCACAAGACTTGCTGAGGAGCTCCAGTACTGGTTTGACCAGTTATACATATATGTTTTTCTACACAATATTTATGCAAATGCAACTTAAGGCAGCTCACTATTTGGAGTAGAATTTATATACTAAACAGTCACATTTAGATCAAATTAAGAAACTACCAGAAGGTTTGCTTTCAAGTTTTTTACTGCAGATGAGACAAGGTCAAGGCAGGCAGTGCTGTCTGTTGTAATGTGGCTTCCTGAACTGACTTAAAGCGCGTGCTGCCCTCAAGCTTAGAAGCACCTCAATCAGCTGCACACTGTTGGAAGACGCACCCAAATCCCTTTATAAAAAGATTTATTATTGGTCATGAAGCCCTAAATGTCCTAACTGCATTCTAGCACCACCTGGGGTTACGTGCAAACTTTACAGTTCATGCAAAGCAGTAATGTTCTGTGTTGTAAATCATTAAAACTGTGTCCTTTGTCCTTTATTAAGTTTATAACCTTTAACAGCAGAGCAATACAAGTATTCCCTCTCATGTCTTCTCGTAACCTCCTCCACCAGAAACATCTTAAAGAGCCTGGTAAAAGTGATTTCTATGGCAGACATCAGGCAACAGTGCACATGATTTTGTAGCTCTTTCTGTAACCTCTGCTTGGTGACAGTTTATTTAGTGAGTTTGGATGCTGAACCTGTGTTGACAGTGTGCCATTCATATTAGACTTTGTTGTGTTTTCATTATGCACTTTCACTTTCATGCCTTTCAATTGTTTACATCTTTATCTTTTTTCTTTTTCTTCATGACTGATTCCTTCCTGCCTCATACATTTACACAATACTAAGTCCTGATAGCCTTTGTAATCTTTTACTTATGTTTTTCCTGTTTCCTTTTTGGATTTCGAAATGTTTTGCATGTCTCATATCACGCAGATGTAGTTAAATTTTTTCTTATTACTTTCTAATGTGGTTAGTGTCTCAAGGTGTTTGAGATTTGGTTCATCTTCTGATATGCTGTTGCAGCCTTTGGCTCCATTATATGTACAACATTTATATTTTATATAATTGAAATGTGATTTCTGATGCAGGTCCATGATGTGAATGTTGTGAAGAAAGTGTGCAGCAACTGAACTTTTTCTCCTGTACTCACCTGTCCACAGGTGTGCCCTAGACAACACCCAAATGCATAAAGGCCCTGTTTGTAAGTGCAGAACCCTAAAGCCAGAGACCATGCACAGTGATTGGTCCTCCCAGTGAAGACCCAGATCTCATAACAGTCAGTTCTATTCAACAACAAATCTACCTTTCTAAAAAGGCACTTTGCACATCCAGGAGTCTGCAGCCAGCATGAGAGGAACATCTGCAGAGGACTGAACAGATGTTTTTAGATTAATTGCTTCTTCTTTTTTAAAATGAGAGGCAAAAAATCTCATTATATTCTGATTGACTGGGTCCCTGTTATAGCAATCTGTGTTATATTTCATAATATGTATGCATGCATGTACAAAAAAAAAAGGAAACCACATTTTACATATTAACAATTTATTGCACACATGCATGTCTGTGATGATGCCATGCACACACATGTTTAATACAGTTATCTATAAAGTAGCATTCCATTCATACCACTGTATTACCCTGAATGTCAACTGTGATTCACATGAGGAACCAATCAGGTGCTTTTTCTCAGTACCAGCCCACTTCTGCACCAATCATGTGAAGGATCGGTTCCCATGAGGTTCAACTCTGTCTGAGCTAATTGGCTTTACAAAGAAAACATTGGACTTTATTTAAAAGACTGATGTGCATGAATAGCTAATTTTACTGGATACATAAACGCTGAGCATCACAATCATTTCTCACAAGCTTTATATTGTTGTAAACCTATATCTCCACTAGGGGGTGCTGTTGCAAAGGACAAGGCTACCCTGTGGTGACTTACTTGTTAGAGTCATAACCAGCGGATGAGCTCACAGTATGTTTTATCTTTTTTTCTTAGGAGCAGCAAAAAAAAGAACAAAAGAAAAGGTCAGATGTCAATCCTTCATGAGTGAAAGGCAGTACACTAGTTTGCATTCATAACCAACAACAGGTGTAACAAAATGAGATCAAGCACTCATCAATCAGCACTTGATCCTTTAGTTGATCTAAACTGTTCTGAAGTATACTGACAATAAAAAAGGTACCAAATTGCAAGAAATAATGTATGACATCTAACACAGAATTATGGACCTGACGTGAACCGAACTACCCAAACAATTAATTTTGTATAAATGTTTTTTCCCTGGTTTGTAAAATGTACTATTTTTATTAAAACTACTTATTTGCAATTTATTTTAGTTCACGATATGCTCAGGAAATGGGAATTACTGGCCATTACAACTGTATTATATGGTATTTCATTTTGTTTTATATAGGACATTGAATAAAACAAAGACCAAAGTGAATAGATAAAGTTTTTTTCAGTGTTGAACAAGTCTGTCAGCACTGACTCAGCTCTCATCATTATGAAGATAAAAAATGTGTGTGTGTATGTTTGCATAAGTGAAAGACAGCAGTACTGCTCATGTTTTCATGTTCTTGTGCTTTCAAGCGAACAAAGTGTTGCAAATGCTTGAGTGGGCGAATGTTGAGTTCTCGTGAAATAACATTTGTCATCCTGCACTCATGTTTGCATCTCATGAGTCATCATGGACAGACACCCATTCACTTGTTTCAATAGGACAACCATACACGTAGTAGGAGACAGAATTCAATCTTAATGAAAACTTTCATGAAATAAGGCATATAAAACTATGAAAAAAACTATAGAACTAAAGCAGAGCCCTTTGCTTTGATGCATTAATGAGACATATAAGTACAGTGAAATGTGGACTTCTGTATTCTGTAAAAACTACTGTATTTCCTGTGCAACATCAATACACACATCAGAGCCATGTTTTCATCTGAAGTCAGACTGATTATCATTGGTAAAAACAGACATCTTCAACTTTGTTGGCAGGATTCTTTCCATTACTTTAGGGAAGATAAGGGCAGTAGGTCTAAAATAATCCATGCAATGTAGTTTACCTGCCTTGACCCTAATTACAGGCAGTAACGAGAGAAGTGCTAGAATCTGGGCCGCCGGTTGGCTCACTGGTAGCGCGGCCCATATAGTGGTGGTCGCGAGTTTGATTCCAGCTCTGACCCTTTCCGCATGTCTACCCCTCTCTCTGTCCTATCTAATAAAGGTGAAAAAGCCCCAAAATATATCTTAAAAAAAAAAAGAAGTGATAGAATCTGAAAGGGCACCACGAAAGCAGTAAAATACATGGCAAAGAGAGGACAAAACCTTTGACTGCCATTCTTTGGGTGTTCTGCAGCAATATGATCCATAAAAGCTAGGTTATCATCTGGCTTTATAATGCCATCACAAACATCATCTGACCGAACTATCATGTTTTTCAGAAAGCTCAGCACTGTTTAATAAATCAAAATGCTCATGCCACACCTCAGCTGATCATCTGGGCCACATGCACCCTCTTTTAAAGAAAGTTTTACAGTTTCAAACTCTGCTTTTTTCCAGGAATCATTATGGTTATGATTCTGCAGCTTCCTGGCAAGCGATCAAACTCTCACTGAGTTCTTTTTCCATCAATAAATCGAAGGTCTGTGGTATATTGATATGTTTTTAATGTTCATTCCATGACCTCTGTTAAGGCCTTCCCGATTCTTTTAAAGCCTGTTTCATCTGCTGCAACTTGCTCATCGATAAAAATGTTCAGTCCAATTTTAATGTCAAACAGCTGGTCTCATTCTTGTTATAGAGCTTGTAACGTGTTTTAAAGCTTATAGGTACATGCTAACGCAAGTTGGTCAGTATTCAAGGATATTAATGAATCAACTGTTTAGTAGCTAGGACTGGCCCAAATTTATCCAAAAAACTGTTGTTTTATGTATTTTAACATATTTAGTCATTCAGCATGAAAAATGCAACATGAATGTCACTTAGAAATGACTGTTTTTTATGTACTTATATACTATCTGCATCCATAACCGGTATGTAAAATGAAAATCCAAGCTCTGCCTGAAATTGTATTCAGATACCAAGTATCCTAAACCATGAATGAATTCTACATTGTAATCTTTTTATAAGTCAGCAGGCTTCAGCCTGGGCTTTAGAAATACAAAGGCCTGGCTGGACAGGTTTTGATTTATACAGAGGCAATAATTACACTCTACATTCTTCAGAAGCTGGCATTATAGTTGTGATGACAGACGGACAATTAAATGTTCAATAATACATCTGCCAGCACCCCCGGGTGTTACATGTAGACATTTAAAGTTGTGTGCCAAGAATAATATTGACAACAAAGTTCAGCTGTGAAGTTTTGCTACTTCTGACAATGATAAACACTGTAACTAGTATATGAGAGCTATGATTCAAATTCACAGACTGGAAACAATGAGGACGCAACAATATAGACACATGCTTTGAACTGCAGTGTAAAACATTAATTTATTGATCTGTAATCAATACCTTTGTCAGTTACTTTCTCTTATTGGTTTCAGTGTGATCATGATCATTATACAAACAAATAAAGCTTGAGATCAAACAAAAATGTCTAAAAAGTTTCTGAGTTTTGTCTTAATTTAATCTTGAGACAAAAACCATAAATGAACAGAAATACGTGAAAGGAGAAAAAGAATAACAGGATGCGAATGCATGGAGTAATTGGTATTGATTAGCATAGAAGAAAAAGTGTGCTTCGAAATGCTGCTGCCTCAGAGTGCGAAGCATGTTGAGACTGGAAAGACTGAATGAGGTTATCAGGTCTTTACATCAGCCCATTACAGGTTTGATTTACACTGATTATACTGTAAGCACAGAGCCAGAATGAAAATATTTCCCTATTGGGAATTGCAAATAAGGCATTTCTGTTGCTCAGCACTTCATATACACTAATTAGAGGACTGTCTTGGCTCTGTAAGGCTTTCACATTGTGAAAACAAGCCACCATGGGAATCAAAGCTAATGTTTTAGTCTTTAGCTTTGCTTTATTACTGTGTGCATGGACAGATAATCCGGGACATTTTTAATGCTTCCCTCTCTAATATAAAAAGATTCTAAGAAATGTAAAACACTAAGACAGATTTTTTTTTACATACAGTGACACTGTATCTGTTGCAGGAGTATGAACAGAACATTGAACAAATTTTACAGACATTTTAACTGCACAAATTAAAATCTTTAATACTAAACACTGAATTGCAAAGTGGAATGTAAAAGAGGAAGCTAATTGTTACAGGCCCATAGAGAATTACTGTCAAGCTTTATGTAGCTTTTAGGCTTTAAACCCCAAATAATGAGCTTTATTTCAGTTTTGAAGCCCATATAGTTAAGGCAGCCTCACTCAAAAATCAAAAATGCTCTGCTAAACTCCCTGAACACTGCCTGCTTGGAACACATCAGGAGGCAGTGAAAATGAGCAACTACCAGGTGAAAAAGGTTATTTCAGGAGTGAAAAAGCTTTTTGAAAACTCCAAATGTAAGGGCCTTTTTTTCAGCATTTAAAGTCCCAGTGTTACTTTTAAAATTAGAAATGGCTCTGCTCTTTTCATGTGTCCTAATAAGCCATGATAATGCAACAATATTAGGATACTGAATCTAAAGCAGCAAATTGGAATTTAATCATCACTGATGTGATTGTTTACTCCTGAGCTCTAATTTCAAAATGTCTCTCAGTGAAAAAGGACAGTGTTGCTCCAAGTCGGTCACATTTAATTTAAAAGCTGTGACATTTGATGGCTGTGCATTCGTCAGCATTTTTTGATGATTTTCTGCCTCCTAGTGGCCCTTTAAAGAACAAGGCCACATTTAGACCGCAGGTCAATCAATAGGGAAAATGTTGGCATTATATGCTCCTGATAACTATGTGCACCAGAGACTTTTTCTGGTGACTGAGCAGTAAATTTATACTGAGACAACACTGTGCAATACAGTTTTTTTTTTCTGGCAGCTGTGTTGACTGACACAGAAAAGCACAGACACTCAACTGACACAACAAGCTGCTCAGAACAGAAAAATGCAAAACACTTGCTAACCCTGCTCAACTAGTAAGGCAACATAATCTGACAACCTGGGTAGATTATACTGTAAGCATAGTATATTTCTATGGTGAACCTCTTAATCTTCACAGTAAAAGACAAGAGACGAATATATTCAGAATTTTGAAGTCCTGTCTCTTATAATCCCCTTTTGCATTGCTTTGGTTTCAGATGAACCTTCAAACTTTTGGGTTTTATAAACCAATAAACCACAATAAACCACAACTGTACATTAAACAATAAGCTCCCACCAACGTAACCCACAGTGCTGCTTTCAGTCTCCAGACTTCATACCAGACTGAGAAAAAGTGTTTAATTGCTCTCTCTGGTTAAATGTTTTAAGTCTGTTGTTCCTCTGAGAACAACCAGTGTTTGTTAAGTTGCTCTTTAAAATACAGTAACTTATTTTGTTGTAGCTCCTCGGAAAACACTCAGCAGCTTTCTGATGATGTTTGAAAACCCAACACAGCTTACTGCTCAGTCTTAAAACCTCAAAAGAGAGCTGAGAGAAAGATTGAGGATCTGGGCTCTCTCACTAAATCAAAGAGTGTATTTTGAAAGGGGTGTTAAAGTCAATATGCGCTGGAGGGTATTTCTATCAGACTCTCTTAATGAATGTCTTTGTACAGGATTAGGACGCAGATTTTTGGCACATTCATTAATGGGATGGTTATCAGCTGAAAACATCACACTGATTAAAATTTCGGACCTGATTGGATTTTAATGAAAAAAAAAACACATTAGCAATGTGGTTTCACCATTGTATCTTACAAAATACTAAAATTTACAATTGTACTGGTTGTGCTAACAGATCATTGACTTAAATCACACATTTGGACTGAGGAGAGTATTAAAATGAATGTATATTACCCCAGCTGCGTGTGCATGCTGCTGAGTAATATGCAGTTTGTTAGATCGGATCTTAGTCAGCAGCTTTACAGTTACTTGACTGTTCAGATCACTTCCTTCTTTCTTCTTGTATCATGAGGAAGCAATCAGTTTCATTTAGGTTCTCATTCACGTGATATAATTTTATTAGGTCAACTTAGTAAACTAGTTCCTCTGGTAAAATCCCTAAAAAATAATCTAATAATTTTAGGTCATCAGTTACTAATCAACTATACATGCAGTTATGTGAGCGTGTCGGTGCATACACAGTCACATCTTTAACTTTAAGCCACTGAACTTCAACTGATGGAAACCAAAGCAGGAAGAGACACACTGACAGTAGAGGGAGCAGACACACAGAAAATTGTCTCACTGAGGGAGACCTAACGTAACTTGTCATACAAATGATGTTTGTGTCAAGGTATTTAAGTATATTTCAAAGACACTGCTGCTTTATTGTGCAGCAAACTGTGTAAAGACTGAGGGAAGTGCATACATTATTAAGGTTAAAAGTGCTGCCCTAAATTACAGGTTTATAACTGTTGTGCATGTGTAAGTGTCATTAAAGTTAGCTGACATACTGAACATATCTTGATTTACCCTGCAGATTATATTCTTGTCGCTGTTGGTGAGTCAGGCT
Organism: Acanthurus tractus; assembly: GCA_029783725.1. NCBI lineage: Eukaryota > Metazoa > Chordata > Actinopteri > Acanthuriformes > Acanthuridae > Acanthurus > Acanthurus tractus. The sequence continues at coordinate 13,493,469 of JAQNCA010000006.1, forward strand.
TAGATTTGTTCAATCTCTCTTTTTCTCTGTGTCTTTGTGAATTTGCATAGTCATGTTCTCTCTTAAAAAACAAAATCAGTGCTCACCCTGGATGACTCAAAGTTGCATTCTGGAACAAACATCAACAAGTAACCATCTGAAAAACTCTCTTTTTGTTTTTTTTGTTTTTTTCGTTAAGAACTGTGCTTGGCAAAAATAACATGCAACCCTGTGGTTTGCTTAGTAGAGTTACACACACTCGAATGAACACTTGAATGAAGACTAAATGAAGCAGATAACACGTTTCTTTATTTAATGATGGTGAGAATCAGCTTTCTGTTCTTTTGCAAACTTCTGTGACCAAAAGATAACCATGGAAGTGAAGCAACCATAATCATTTTCGTGTCACAGCTCACTTGTTTTTGTTTTAAGCTCCGTATGCAAGAGCTCATTTAATCACAGCTATTTTTTGTCATAATAACTGCCTGACACTCACATAGTAGCCATAATGGCAGTCGTGCACTGCTGATAACCCAGCCTCACCCTCTACTTTATACCTGCCTCGTCACTGTGAGAGCATGAGGAAGGGAAAGAGGAACAGCTGAAGAGGGGGAGGCGAAGAAGGAAGTGGAGGTTGACTCAGGTAGGTGGAGGCTGTCGCTGCCTGTGGTTTGCTCTTAAAATATGTCAGTGTGTGTGCAAATAATGTCAGACTATAGCTGCTGAAGTTAAAAGGGTGGAGACAAATATTCAACATTAACACTTTGTTGGTAGTGGTTACTGCAAGTGAATACAGGCTTGACAGTGTCACAGTGACTTTTCTCTGGCTGTATTTTTTTCCATTGTGATAGAATTTTACATGGATTCTACCCCTTGATGTCTCCTATGAAAATTATTCTATGTAGTTCTTCAGATGGAAAGAAGAAAGAATGAGTAGACTATTTTATATATAAGAGACAACTCTGGATGGATAACTTTAAACTCAAACTGAAATAAGTGTGCATAACATAACCCGTTAGGAGAATTACAGCTGTTGTCAGTCATTTGCTCATTGTGAGAAGAAGCTACTAACATGAAAAAAGCTAAGATCTAGATGACTGCATGAATTAGGGGATGCCAGATGAAAAGTCTCTGGAATATACAGAAGTCTTTTAAAGGCCAATAGAGTCAAAAGAATGTGAATCCTATTGGCCAGTAGAGAGCGACTTCATTGGTTACAAAAAGAAGTCTGATTGTATGCTAGCTGAGGAGAGAATTCGTCTATTTCTCACATGATAATTTTACCTTCAAAACCTTCCAGTTCCATTTAGGAGATGTAGCTACAGTATGTGCATCAAGCTTTGCTCCAACCTTTAAATATGGTCACTTCTGGCTCCAAAAAAAACACAAGATGGCGACAGCTATAAGCCAAACTAAAGGGTGACATCAGAGTAGTTCCATTCACTTCTTATAATGAAGTCTATTGTCTGTGTGAAAATTCCTGTGTGAAAAAGATTAATCATTCTGGTGAGCATGAACGTGTTAAGAGATGTGCCTGATGCTATCACATAGTTTTTGTCTGAGGATGCAGCAAGCAGTGCAGTCAACAAAAACTGATGAGACATTTCACACTGATGCATAAACACTCATCTCAGAAATGAGACGTTATGAGAATCATGTTAGAAATCCATGCAATGTGATTTTTAAGAAGGAAGGTGAAAACCTTTTCCTGCACGTTGTGCTTGGAAGACAACATGTTAAACGGCATTCCAGGATATAAATCAATAAGACAACACCTGACATGCCTGTGCGTATACAGAGGCAGCCTTATAGGTAGTGCTGTGTTAGATGTTATCCACAAATAGTTAAGGCCCATATGTGACTGTGAACAGATTGAGCAAGCATGAGGCCATTATAAAAAGCCAGCTCATGTAGACTGAGGAGAACCTGCTTGGAAGAAATGTACTCATACAAATAGAGACACATGTTAAATAACTCTCACTCAAAGGTAAACACTCTCAGAGTACATAAACACAAAATACAAGCACTGAGTATGCACTTTATTCTCCTTCTGTGGCTGACAGGTGGTAGAAACATGAGATGATGACAAATCATTTTCATAGCAGAGGGGAGGAGATTTTTAATGATGCCTCTTCCTTCACATACTGTTCAACAAAACACCACCTGCACTTAATTTTAATTTAAAAAACAGAAACACTCAAATGCAGTAACTTGAAATCACAGATACAACTTGTATCTCAGATTAAGGCCTCAGTGAAAGGTCCACTGAAGAGATTTTTAGACAAATCCCTTTGTATATTAACCACTGAGTGAGTTAGACAGGTGGGCAGATTAGAGGAGCACCCACCTCCTCCTGATCCCCTCGACAACAGTTCATTGTAGATAAGCTCAAGCTTATGCTGTCTCCTGGTAAGTCTAAGCCAAATCCGACTCAGTTTAGACTTCTCTTTTCCAAAAGGGACCCAATACTGAGAATTAAAGGCAGATCTATCAGTCACAAAAAAAGAATGGGTTCATGACAATTGAAATAGAAAGTATTTCTCAAAAGGATTTATTTACTGTGCTCTCAAGTGCTGCCATCTGGACCCAGCCAGTGAAAGTTGGCTATCAAAGGTGATAGCCAAACTGATGATATCCCCTCTAACAGATGGAGATAAATTATCAACGTGAACAAGCTCATTACTCATATATTATTCATGGTAATGGCTTTAAGGAAAATAAGTACTCTTTTTACTAGGATAGGTGTGAAAATGCTGTGTAATATGAAGAAGCTTATAAATCAGACCGTATTTGAAAGCATATAATGGTAAATGACAACAAATGTCATATATTACTACAAATGTACACAGCCAAGAAGTCAACACTCAACTACATAATAATGATGGCTTGTTAATCTTGTGGAATTTGTATTTATCTCAAAGTAACTCTGTCATGAGACTCTATCTACTCACAGCAGTGTTTTCAGCTAATTGCTAATGTGAGCACGCTAATTTGCTCAAATTAGCTACTTGCGAGCATAACCATGCAACTATGGTCACAATGATGATACCAACATGCTGATGTTCAGTAGGTAGACTGTTTGAGTTGTTCTCATCCTCTTTAAGTGTATAAGCATGCTAACATTTGCTTAATTAGCTGAAACACAGAATACAGATGTGGATGCTGTGTCTCTAGCTTTGCAGGAATTTGTACAAAAGCTAAAGCCATGGTCAAACCTGGTACTTACATCTAAAAAAAATCAGGGCTTTTATCTACTCCACAAATTAGTATATGTTGATGGAACAAGATTAAAAGTTAGTGGGTCACCACACCTACTAAAATCCTTTTTTAAAGGGGGTCGTACATTTTAGAAATAAATTTCATTACTATCCTTTCAATAGTTGTTGCAGACATTTTAATTAAAATGACAAGCATCAACCTCATGGTATTAGAGATAAAATCAGAGGATAACCAAAGCCATTAGCACTCATCTTCTGGGCACCACGGACATGTTTAAATCATCAGATCTACATCCAATGTCAAGAAAAGAGTAGTTTAAAGAAGAAGAGCTACATACACAGAAACAGTACTATTAATTTACCATTTTCTTGGAGAAGAAAGAGTCCTTATAAAAACAGTTCACAGTCAGGTGTGTGAGATGTTCTTAGTTACTGCAGAAGCAAATTTTTCTTTGACTTCTATTGCATTGGGGTGGACACAGATCATAAAACCCCAATTATCTGCATAAAAGGTACACAAAAAGGAAAAGCAATATTTTGTTAATTTGGATGAACCCATATTTTCAGATCAAGACGACCAGTGATCTTGTTATTGACCTCTCAGTTGGGGACTAATGGGCATGAGGGAAACTGTAGACTCGCATGAGGGAGACATCAAACAACACAATGTGGTGATGGTGGGTAACCACTTGCTCACACCTCTTCTGGGGGAGCTGAGCTGAATTTTCCTCTCCGTCAGGGTGGCATGAAGCGTCACACTGGGTGTTGTGTTGCTTTGCGGTGGCTCCCAGCACCAACCTTTGCACCACAATCTGAGCACAAACTCTGCTCCAGGATCTCAGAATAGCTGATGGCACACGATGCATGTTAATAATCTGTGGGAACCATGTGGAGGCAAAGGAGTGGGATGTTCGAGGACTGCTATGCTGAGCGTCAGTGCTTATATATGGAGCAGTGGTAACCACCAAGTGTGTAGTGAATGCTGTACTTCAAAGCCAAAGTGCAGCAACTGTTTGTAATGACACTGGAAACAGAAATAGACCAGAGTTTATCTCCTCCTCTGATGCTATTATACCGCATCATGCCCTTTGACCTTTCAAACAAAAAAAAGCAAAAATTCTTAAAACAACTTCCTTTTCACGAACTGTATTTTATATATGTACGTGTGTTTCATGTGTACAATATGCCTGTGTGTGGTAAGGGAATGACAGCAGGTGCTCAGATGAAAATCTAAATGAGAACAGAGTAAAGAGGCTTTGAGAGGATTACAGACCTGTATTGTCTTTACAACAAAATGTAACATTTATATTTGATCAACAGACCTTAAAGAGACGGACTAAGGGACTGCAAAGGTGACCTGGTGGTTCCAATTACACAGACCTGCACTGTCAAACAAGAACAGGCAGGTGCTGAGCAGGGAAACACGGGCTGCATAGACAGAAACACAAACAGAAACACAATGACAAACACTAGTCATAATGCCATTTATCTCGTATATAAATAAAGGAAAAGAACGGATGTGTCCTGGTTTTTTGATGGTCAAAGTGAACCGTGTAATCCTTCAACACAAGATTACTCAACAACAACAACAACAACAATAAATCATCATTAAGCAACTTCTCAAATGTGACAAATGTGCTCTTAAATTCAATTTTATATCATTATATTATCTACCTTTGATGCTGTCATCTTGAACCTTGGGAGATTGTGAACATGCTCTGATGTTTTGCTATTTTACACATCAATTATCAATCAATTAAAAAATAATTGAGGCATAAATTAATTATAACAGTTATTGTTAGTTGCTGCCCTACTTGGCTCACTAGATGAAAATCGCACATTTTTTTGAAAACACAGCTAAAAGATTCAGCAAAAACAAAAAAAAAACAAAAATACATTCACACCTCACTGTGTTTGTGCAGACATGCTAACACTTAAGTGCATGTGTGTGTGTATGTGTTTGTGTGTGTGTGTGTGTGAGAGAGTGTCAGACTCACTTCCCCCTCCCCGCTCTCTCTTTATGGTCTGGAGATTAGGTTGTTAATCCAGTAGATCTCAGAGAAAAAGCCACTCCTGATGCCACAATGGATTTCACTCAGTCCACCAGAGAGAGGACAGACCTGCTGCCGATACGCATCTCAACCCCTGACAGAAACAGAGCATACACACACACTCACTCACACACACACACACATACACTTGCTCAAACACACACGCAGCAGAGCACGACACACCAAGGACAGAATATTGTATTACATATGTATTAGATGCATGCTATAAATAATCCCAACACCGTTTTGAAGTAATAGGTCTATTATGAATCTATCGTTTCTGTTTGGAACCCCGTAATACTGGCTGTACATCATATATTGCATGTCATACTTACTAGATATGTTACTGTATATATACCTATACATATGTGCAGTAAAACCCCTCTTGCTGCCCAACAATAGCAATCATTGTATCCTTTCAGCGCCAAGACATTCTTCACTCCCCATGACAGCGCATGCAACTCTGGATAATGATTGACTAATTTATTGATCAAGTCTTTAGCCTCATGTCGCCTTGTCTCATCAGCTAAGTCACTGATCACTTCAAGTAGACCAACTGTCACCAAGCATGGCTGCAAATACAACTGCAAACTGTTCAGTTATGAGTATTACTGGAAATCCCTGACAAATCAGGGTGAAAGACATTTAAATCCAGCTCTAGCCATGCTATTTTGCAGCAAGGCTTGACCTTTGACCTTCTCAGACATGAGAGACAGAAGAGGTTTCCTGTTAGGATACCATAAGGTATCATGTTTTTTTTAGTTTTAAAAATCAACTGAGATTTTACTACAGCGGTAAACATACACTCATTATTGGGTTGAATGAAGTTCAGCATAAATAAATAGTAAAGCTGCCTGTCAAAGACAAAATGAAATGAATATCATATTTAAAAAAAGGTTGCACTGATTATCCACACCCCTCCTCTTCTCTGTGTTTCTTTTTATTTGGAAGAAACCCTCCACGCTTGTTTAGGAGGTGTGTGAATCATTCCACAAACAAACTATACTCTCTCCCACTTGAGCTCCCACAACTTCCAGCAATCCTTTCACTGTTCCACCCCCCCAACACCCCCATCTGGGGACTGCCGCCATGTTCTTAAAGGGACCTGTCAAGTTGCCCTGTGAGAAACATTAAACCAGGATATGAGGTTATTTCCACTTCAAAATAAAAAAAACTTGATAAAAAGTCCTTATTTAGATTTTCTGTATTTTAATGTTTTTAAATTTACAGTTTATGTCAAAATTTTATATTATAGAAATAAAATACTGAATTCCAATTATTTTAAGATTAAATATTAACCAATATGTATGGGCCAGTTTAAAAATATTAATGATAACAACAACATTTCATTATACCACACTTGGTAACTTAAAATCACAGTTTACCACAAAACTTCCTTAATCTCCTTAATTTCTGTTTGTCCTAAAATGCATTATAAGTGATATTCAATTGGTTGTGGATCATAAATTAATTAAAATAATGATAAGAACTAAGCATTATGTGCCTACTTTATATTTCTGCTGAGTATCTCATTTTCTATGTATAGATACAATTTACTTTGTTAGGCAAAGGCCTTTTAAAGTGCAGACATTTTGACATGTTCCAGTAAGAAAAGCACAGGGGTGTACTATAAATGAATGATGGCTGGATTCCAATTATTGCTTCAGTTTTAAGGTCTTGCTAATGGTCATGCCAGCTCAGTGTCTCACTGTCAAAGCTGATCAATATTATTGATTAAAAAACAATTAAAATTATATCCACCTTGACAAACTCCTACATTAAGTACAGTCTATATGCCATTACATCAATGATAATACTTTTCAGTAGTTTATATGAATTTTGAGGAAGAGAAAGTGGATAAAAGCAAACCAGCATCTTGCTAATTCTTTTTTCTTCTGTCTTCCCCCAAACTTCCTATTTCTACCCTCTTCTGTATCCATGTTGGCTAACATGACTGTTTTTTTATATTGTTTTTTTTGATATTTTGAAATTTCCTTGCTAAAATACATT
>JAQNCA010000006.1:13502206-13513903 GCA_029783725.1 Acanthurus tractus
CCGTGTGCTCTTCCCTTCTGTTTTACACATTAAACCATTTCCTTCCATTTAGGCCCGCCGGGTTTTGCCCCCCCCCCCCCCCCCCCGCCCCCCTTTAAAAAAGAGCATCAAAGCAGCATTTGAGGTTGTTATTCAGGGCTCTACTTCTGCTGTCATTACTTCAGCTCAGCTTCCTCACGGTGTTGAGGACATAAGTTATATGTGTTCAATGGGCCTCCTGTGACTTTGACTTTTAACTGTACATCTTTGTGGTTCCCATAGTTGGGTTTGTGGATCTTTGGAAGGGAGACTATGGCTATTTACTTTACTTAGTTGTTCTTACTAGCATTTGCAAGTTTTATCTCCGTAGCGTTGACTTGTGTTTGTTTACATTTTTGCTGACGTGTAGTAAAATACATGTTTGCATTTTTTATTGAATTCCGTGCAGCCATCGGCTATCATTGATTACTTTTTATTATGAGACTATATCAGCACACTCCTGAAACTTTATGTAGTAATTTACTAAGCAAAAATATGCAAACATTAGCTCGTTCTGGTTTTTGAAATTTGAAGATTTGCTGATTATGCTGCTGTAACTTTAATACAGTTGGGTTTCAGGCTGTTCATCAGATGAACAAAATACAATGTGAAGTTGTCAACTTGAACTCTGGAAAATTGTGTAGGAGTTCTGTCAGTGATTTCTCATACTTGAAGGAAAAATAAGTAATCAGTAAATAAAAAACAGTTTGATCAATGATAAAAAAAACAAACTTAATTGCATCACCCAGATTGTCTCTGTGATTAACAGCACAACTCAAGCAAGTCTCTAAAGTCCAGTATTAAATTTCTACATTGTGAATGGAAGACAGTGGTATCCTGGAGAAGTAGACCAAAAAAAGCATAACCAATTCTTCCTTGATTTGTCTATCCAATCAAGGCTGTGTCCCTTCACTTGTGTCTGCTATACATTTTATGTTTATCATTTTGCAAACCCTCAGATTTACAGAAAGCAAGGCTGGAAAGAGTTTAGGTGAAGGTTGTCCTTCTCCCGCTGGTTTTGAGAGCACAGAGTGACCTGTAATTGCATCGCTGCTACAACTCTATTATGTCATACCTTCAGATGTGGTGTTATTTTAAAAGGAGGCAAAGTATGACCTTAAGGACGTGGTCATTGTCATGTGATTTTAACAGCTTACCCACACCCTCTCAAGAAGCTGTCCTCTTATAACTTCGTTTTACAATAGTTTACTGCCTGTGGAGTGTATTATGAACTCTCATTGTAATGATTTATGTCAGCCTCTGGTTGGTAAGCGACCCCTCAAATTAAAAGGCATGTAAATGTGTTTCTTTGGGTTTAGACATAATATTTCCCTTCTGTCTGGCAGTTTTACATCTGTCATCTTTGCTGTTAGAGCGTGGTAGCTCTAAGAACATTTCCAGGACTATGTATAGGAAGGATAAACCTTGTAATGTGCCCCTGCATGGATGAACCAGCTATCCCAGTCATGCCTGTACTCCTGCATGTCCAAGTTCAGCTGATCCCCCGAACAGCAGGTCCATTATGTTGTCAGGATGTTGGGATAATACTGAGAGGAAGTAAGAGGTGAGCCGGCATCCATGTATATGTGGTCCAGTCAAAGCTAAAGCATCTAAGTATAGCACATTGCAAGGAATTCCTGTGGATTATGGACATAATCATGAGCTGAGTCTTTCTTTTTCTGCCCTGAAATGACTGGTATTTAAATCCTTGAGAGTCCTAAAGTACATTCATAGAAGGTCTGATGTTATGTCAGCATCTGTATGAATATGTGATGTTCCCCTTGCAGTGTTGTGGGTGAGTTTACAGTTGCAGCGACAGTTACAGTGTTTTTTTTTCCTTGTGTATTAGAGCAGTAGCATAGGATTATCATTCAGCCAGAAAACTTTGGTTCAAGCCTCCAGCCTTCCTGCTGGAGTGTCTTCAAGCAACACACTGAATCCCTGCCAACCCCTTTCAAGCTCAGTCTGATATGTGCTCTACAAATTTCCCCGTGGGGGAAGTATCACATTATTATCTCATCATATATCCCCCAGTGTCGGGCATAAAGTTAATATCTCTAACAGTAAAGTAATAATATTTTTTCAACTACAAACTCCAGAGTACTGTTTTAAAAAGGTTTTTATTCTCGCTAAAGCTGCTGGCTTTATACTCAAGTTATTAACACGCCTGCAGAAGGAACATAAAGGTCAAATTCTGCACAGAAGTAAGATGTTTCAGGGTCTCCTGTCGGTGTGAATGTTCAGAACAATTGCTTCCCTTTGTGGCTTAGTTCAATCTAGTGTACATATCAAAGAAGCTCCTTGTGTTCCCCAAGAAAATATGGGAATATAACAGCCGTCTGTGTTTTACTCATCCTATATGGTTGAAACCAGCACTCACACTCACTCTCTCTCTCAGTCTGTGGAAGAAACAAGTGAGTGTGTATGCACACACACACTTAAAAAGGCTGTATAGAGTGGGAGTGAGAGTAGGAGGAGAGGAGATTGCTGGTGCCAAACATTGTGGGTGAATGAATCTGAGTGAAAGAATAGGAGAAGGAATAGTCATTCCTCCTGAGAATGGAGGATGGTTTTTTTTTTCTGTCTTAGAAAGGGGAAAAAGAGGGAGGGCTTGAGGGATAGGAACAGTAAAGGATGGGGAGGGGGCAAATTGCCTGGCTCCAGGCAGACCTCAGGAGTGCTGACAGGGTTGAAATGGTCCCCATGGTAACAGTGGAGACGCTTGGATCTAAGGTCTGCATGCCCTTGTGAATGTGTGTGAGTATGTGGAGGGATTGGGTTAGGGTGCATTGCAGGTGTGTTTGTGTATGTGTGTGTGTGTGTTTGTAACAAGAAGCAGACAAGAGGGAGAGCGGCACAGAAGCAGGAGAAGAATAAAGCACCTCGGTTCAGATAAGGCCTGCTAAATAAATACACTGCAGAAGACCAAAGGGAGTCCTGTGGAGCAGAGAGGGAATTTAAGACGTGATGGTTTTGGATCCGTACCAGCAGTGAAGACGGGACGGGACATCACAAAGGAACATTACATTTACTCATACACTGCTTGTACTCATACTTTACCTGAGTATTTAAATTACATATACCGTGCTATAAAAATATTTGACTATTGTGCTACAAGGAACTTGTTATCACTAATAAAACAGTCTCAATTTAAAGCCTATTTGCTATTGAGCCTACAAAGGATAAAAGGTCATGGGGTGAGGAGTCTGACCTTTTTCTAATAGTTATTGTAAGTGCTTACCATGGGATTATGTTCAAAAAATGTAAACTATTTCTAAAGCAGAGCGCTGACATTGAATTGAGGTGTCTCTCAGCACAGTAAAGGAAGCTGCTTTGTAGTAACTTGTTGTGACAGCAGATACTTCTGTATTACCAGACAAAAGCAGAAAAAACTGTCTCATAATGTAAAAGAACTAGCCAGACAAAGATATTTTACAGCTGGAGGGGGTGGTGCTCATACTGCTTTGACTACAGGGAGTGCCAGAATCAACAAAAAAAGGGTAGTTCCTTGTTGCCACTGTAAGAAAGTGGGTAAATATCAAGCACATTTTGCTGAAAACACCTATGTGCTTCTACTAATAAATGATTAAGAATGCATTACTTTTACTTCTACCAGTGTTTTTTAAGTGCAGCAATATTACTTTTACTGTAGGCTTAAAAAGCTTTTTCAAAAACTGTCCACTGGAAGAGAACGAATAAACACCATAGAAATTTTCCACCACCTGATAATCTAAGAGTTCTTCTTATGAATGATGTATAGAGCATTAGTTAATCATTTATTAACCATTAACAAAGCCTTGCCCTGGGTAGAAAATAATAATGACATGGCTATTTGGTTTCACTTCTTAGGTAGTTGTTACTGAAAGTGTACCAGCACAATCTGATCCTGATATATTATGAAGGAATAAACACTGTCACCACACATATACACACAGTGGGTAGTATTAAATACCCTGTCATTTGTACAGTAGTGAATATGTGTTAATTTGTGTTGGAGGTGGAAATCACAGCCATTCTACCAGACCAGGAGGTTTGTTGGAATATGTTAACCCTTCAGTCATCAGATAAAATTCTCACCTGTACTAATCAATAAGTTTGGATTGACAATTTTAAGTTTATGTAGATTTTTTTTTTAACTTGCACAATGGGTAACAATTTCCACAAGCGTCCTTCCTTAAAAGGATTAAAAACTTTTAATTAATAAGGATCCCAAAAATACTGTGTACTTCATCTCTTTCAGTCACTTTATCAACAGTATTAGTCTTAAGGCCTCAATGCTTTGTACATTTCATTCATGCATATATTTTGATAATTTTTCTGTCAAAAAACTAATGGATCTATTGATCCAGCTCTACTCAAATTCACTATCAGCTGTTGTTTTAATTTTTTGCCGCTCCACAGTGGAAAGCAAACATACAATTTATTAATCTATTAACCTATGGATTTATAAACTGAACATCTATTAAGAATTGTGGATCGGTAGCTCACTGCTTCTCTGTGTGTGGCTGTTAAATCTGGTGCTTTTTAAGTAGTTCATAGTTCATTCACGCATTGTCACGAATCCCTCTGGGGCACAGAAACACAGACTCACACCCACAAACACGCACACACAAAGGAGTCAAAGGTTGGGGTCGGAGGTCAGCGGTGTGTGGGTCACAAATGAAAGAACAATAGATGGGGAATCCTTGCTGCTGAAAACAGCTCGCCCTGTCTCACTCCAGCTTAGCTCAGCACTTATGACACCGAGTAGCTAGAGAGGGAGGGATGTCCGCAGGCGGCCTTCGGCCTCGGGCAGGGCAGCTGCTAACAGGGCTTTGATTGACACATTCAGAGGTAGCAAGAACACTACTGAATTCTCACAGTGCCAGTTGGATGAAGCATGTCAGCGACTATGTGTGCTTTGCTGATGCCATGTGTTGCGAGTCTGAGTCACAGATCAGGATTACATCATCCCGTGCGGGTACAGGAGTTGATATATTGACTCTGACATAGTCACATGGAGGCCTCGGAGCTCCATGGAAAGTTCTGACAGCAGTTCTGGAGTTGCATGACTTGCGCTCCATTCATTTTAATTTCAGATATTTCAGGAAATTGATGACTCAAAGTTGAAACACTGACCATTTGTGTAATACAGCAGCTAAAGTGTGTGTTCTGCTGTGGATGAAGGATTTGAATACTTAATTTATATCAATAAATAATAATTATGATTGTGAAGTGAATATTCTGGGAATTTGTGATCCTTCTGTAGACTGCTCTTGTAATTGTCTTTCATTTGTGAGGCTGTGCTATGTCTTAGAGAGAATTGTGTACGCAATTTCTAATCATATTGACAGTAACCATGCTAATGTCCAGCAGTCCTCTGTAAAGGGTTAATTGTATTGATGCATGTCTGCAACACCAACGGGAAGTCCTATTGAGAACCTCTCATCCATTGATTGCTTATGTAACTTTATGTTTGCCAGTGTCTGCTTGTTCACGTGGCATGTGTTTGTGCACGTGCATCCTATGCAATAACATGAATGATGACAACCTGCTGTACAGATGTAGTTCTACATACCTGTCTACACCTCTGCTCTCTATTTTTCCATCTTTCATGTCTGTTTAAGCAGATCACTTATTGTATGCTGTTAAGTTGCATGTTTTCTCTGTCTGTTGGAGTCTATGGGAGTCATATTGCTCTTGTTAGTAAAAACTGAAATATTAAATATTCAGAGGCCAATGAATAGAACATTTTCTGTAGCTTGGCAGCTGTGAGTTTTTGGTTTTCTGAACCTGCACGATGTATTTAAAATAGAGTGTGTGTTCTTGCATTTAGGTTATAATCATAGTTGAGTCAGGCATAATGTGCATTTATATAGCTTAACTCGGCTTATTTACTGCTCTGTATATGTGCCAGAAAGCTAACAAGGATAAGCAAAGTGGTTGAAGAATGAGGTGCATTGGTAGCAGTTGTTTGGGGAAAAAACCTTGATTTTACAGCTGTTGTGTTACACCTAAGACTTCAAATAGCTGGACTGGGTGATCTAAAGTTAGCTCAAAGCAAAAGCAATAAACAGTAACAAAGTCACTCAGTTTTCCTGCAAAACTCCCTGTAGTCTGGAGACCACCACACGTGCTCCCAGACAGTAAATCCGCTACCAAAAAACTCATTTAATGTCTCAATCAAACTATTATCTTCACCTGTATGTCTGCAGTGAGCAGCCGAGTTAAAACTGGAGTTTCGATGTTTTTGTTGAATGTAACTCTCATGATGATTTAAGCAACAGAAAAACAGACACATTTCACAGAGCAAACTATAATAACCACAAAGTCTTGGTCTTTAGCATGAGGACCAGATTAGATTTCATCACTTTCATTGCTCTCCAGGCTTGAGAGTGAAGCCAAATCTCTTTTGTAGTCAGTTTGCATTTCTGATCCACCCAGAGGACGGAATAGTTCTGTGAGCAGCATAGAAGGCTCTCAGAAAAAAAAAAAGTCAGTGTGAGTATGTTGGGATAAAGGCTTATTCTGCTGTAAAATCCCCCTCTTTTCAGCACTCAGTGTTGGCAGGTATGGCTGTGCTCAGGCTGAGGAATGTGCCGAACTACTTCACTGTCTTGGGGGGCTCCCGGGGTCCCAGCTCCAAAGGAAACTTCTGGTCTTCACTCTTGATTCTCATCTGTATCTCAATTTACAGTTAATAGGGACTTCTTGTATGCTGAATGTTCTCATGTATATGTCCTTGAATATTCATATTTTTGAAGCAGCGATGGTGACATAATATACAACAAATTCACAGCTCTGATTACTGATTGCTGAGCAAAAGCTCTTACAAAATAGTGGTCTCTACACCTCAGGACGGAGTTAAATGAGGACACTCTTCCGCTTCATTTCGAAGTGTTAAAGAGTCAGAGCGTGACATAAATGAGTGGGTTTGAGTGTGACTCAGATGGTCCTAAGTAGACTCTGTATGCCTGCAGCCACTTTTGAAGTGTGCGCCTTTGTGTGTGTGTGTACGTGTGTTTTGTCCACATATTTATGCATTGCAGACATTAGCATAGAGAAACCAGCTACAGCACAACCTGTTCTTCCTGTTAAACGTGATGTATTTGCTGTTGACTTTGATTGTGGGGTAACACCCACGAAAGTTGACTTTTGCTCCAGAGAACAGCACAGGCTAGGCCATTGTCTGTATGTAATGGTGTTGTGCCACTACCAAATGGCACTATGCCATGATGCTGTTGAAAGCCTACACCACTTGGCAATAATTGGTTGTGATATCCAAATCCAATTTTCTTTTTGGTTGAAACACACAAAATGTAGGTTGTGTGAAAATGAAGCAAGTTAACTCTTCACAACAATAAAACCTACCAAACTCAAATCAGAGATACCACATGTTCTCAGTGAAAGCTATGGTTCGCTTAATGACAGTAAAATAGATGGACAATGGGTCTCAAATTCAAATTCAATCCTACTGACTAAAACTCAAGCTGAAATACTCCTGCCATCTTGCTCTAGTGACATAATTTGAAGCCAGAGTCTGTGCAGCAGTGATTAGTGGAGTGGTGGGGTGCAGAATGAATGTCCTGCTGTAACAGCCGTCTCTCTCAGTAGTCGCTTTGGACTGTTGAGAGAAAATCCCCCTTTTTTGGCTTAAAAAACTAATTAAAACCAAACTTATCAGATCAATAAACAGTTGAATATACAGCAGTGTGACTGGAACTAATTTATGGTCCTTACTCAAACTAAATCAGATATTCAGAACAAAAATCTTTTGGTAAAAAATGTCTAAAAAGAGAATACAAATTACTTAAGAAATGAAGTATAAGAATTATAAAGAAATGATGTTTGTTGGATGTTGTGGGCTGATTTATTTGAGAAACTAAAAGAAGGAAGAGGAACTTAAGTTGAGAAAGAGTCACAGACATATAGAGATGAGCAGCCAAACAAAAGGTCACACATTTTTATCAGTAATGTGAATAAAAGCCAGTCATCAATGCAAACTTGCAGCGGCTCAGTTAGTAGCTTATGTGTTTTCTTTTAGATTATGTTTCTAATAGAAATGTGTGCAAATGATTTGCATAGTGAGTGTTGTGTTGACTTTTGTGCTACACGACAAGATTGAGCTGAGTTGATTAATTCGCTGTTCTTGAACAGCGTCTTACTATAATGTCACTGGCATTCAAGTAAATGAACATGAGGGAAACCCTCCACAAGACTGCAATTCTCTTACATTGAACTCAAATAGATTCAAAGCAAAAGTCTTCAAATGAAATAAAAGCATAATATACCTATAAGTCTAAATGTTTAGTAGAAAAAGAGTGTAGGTGTGTGTGTGTGTGTGCATGTGTGTGTGTAGGAGAAATAGAGGATACCGGGGAGGGGTGGTGTTAGCTAAATAAAAGGAGCCTTTCAGTTGCACTGGAAACAATTTCCAGCTGAGGGGACATTTATATTAAAGCTTTGCCTTGCCAGCACAGACTGTCCGTGTGTCTGCGTCAGAGCAGCTAGCTAGCAAGAATCAACTGTCCCCCTTCCAGATACATTTTGAGCCAGGCTGCTTTTCTAGATCAGTGCTTAAATCTGTCCTGATATTTGAACGTCCTGTGCCAGCGCAGTTGGACAGACAATATAATGAGGGAATTAGAGGGCCAGTGTTGAGACTCTTCAGGTCCTAGACAGGGCAGACACGAGCCACAGAGCAGTCATCCTAAGGTCAAGCTTCATCAACTGGATGTACCAAAAGGATCAACTGGCCAGTCCTCACACACATGCCTTTCAATCCTGACTTTTACCATGCTGTGGTTATTAATTAGGGGATGACTTTCTTTTTGCTTTCAAGTTTAAAAGGTCAGACAAGCTTTTGTTTAGACCAAACTTGACATAGACCAAGAGCAATGCTGCACTGTCATTGTTTAATGTTATAGAAAAGTGGCTTTAACTATTAAGTATTTTCATAATTAATATTTGCTTGATGAATACATTAAATTACCTCTGAATGATCAAAATTGTTTCCGATTAATTTTGTGTTGATTGACCAATTAAAAGGGTTAAAAGAACTTGTTTGGGTAACCTTGGTTCCAGAGCTGAAGCGACATTTATTTTCTCCCTTGACAATGTCAAGTGACTGACATTTGAAGCACTTTTGTGGCTTGCATGTACATAAAACTCACCTGGTTCAATCATCAGGGCAAAATATTAACAGGCCCTTTAGAAAACATCTGATTCAAGCTTGTATACACATTAACTATTGAGGAGAGGTTAACCAGGACACCCAAGGGGCGTTTTTATCAAGAAACACATCCAGCTTGTCTTTAACTTTAAATCCTTTTGGATTCCTTGGACTCCGTCTACAGGGATAAACTCCTGTGTATTTATTGTACAGAGGATTTTGATTCTAATCCTTGTGCAGATAGATTTATCCTCAACAATATTAAACAATACCCTGGTCATGTAGGCCCTTGCATTTGTGAGGTGTAATGGCATGGATTAAGTTGTTGGTAAGAAATGTTTTTGGCTTGTTGCTGAAAGGTTGTTATGATTGTAGAGTTGAAAGCAGGAAACCAAGCTGCTTTTTTTTGTTGCATCTGCTCTGATTTGATCACATTCACACTGATGCCAACAGACAGATATGTCTGTGAAAAATAGTCAATGAAGAGTAAAGAGACTGAGGTCACAGAGGAGTTTAAGCTAGAGCACAAATAGGGAACAGCCAGAGACTGGTGTGTGTGTGTGTGTGTGTGTGTGTGTGTGTGTGTGTGTGTGTGTGTGTGTGTGTGTGTGTGTGTGTGTGTGTCAATCACAGAAAAAGAGTCAGCTTAGAGGGAGGGTACATTTGGCCTTCGTGCTTTCTTGCACAAATTCATCATTGCATGTTGAATGCTATGGAGCACACTGAAAATGAATAACTCTAATGATCCCAGCAGGGGTTGTGTGAGTGTGTATTTCTTGAGAGTGTATGTGTGTTCTTAACTGAATAAGCTGGCAGTAATGAAGCGCTGGACCTTGGACTAGAATGATTCAGGGCTTTTCATCTATTTTGTTTCTCAGTTTTCTTGAAGAATGAGGAAGTCTTGGTTTATCTTGAGGGAAGCAGCAGAACTTTGACTGACACAAAGGACCTCTGATATCGACCTTAAGTTTTGTATAATTACACATTTTTTTGAAGTGGCCTCTCTGTGTCACAGATCATTTTGGCAAAATTTACGGTTATGAGAGAGACAGCGGCATTCACTGACTTTTAAATCGCTATTCTAGGCTAGCGGGTTTGAAAGCTCGGATGTTTGTTTGATGTTTGAGCAAGGCTGGCACGTTTAAGCTAAGTTTAGCTGAATTCCACTTAACTCTGCACAGAGTGGCTCAGTCAGCTGATCTTGGTACAGTTACGGTTCATAGTTCATTTTGGTGCAAGGCTCACCAGAACCATTAAGGCTCAGAGATGGCTGGTCTGGTTGTCCTGTTTAATTTTTAATCAAAATGTTGCAGGGTTGAACCAACATCTGAGAAGCCAAAGTGTGCTTCATTCTAGATATGATCTAAAACTATGTCAGCACGTACCCTGTGGTGAACTTGTCATCACGTATCTCATGTGAATAGCTAGTTCTCTATTACTATGTAGCTTGTTGTAAACATCTTAATTATGGTAGACCTAATGGGCAGCACAGCATCCGCCTGACAGCACCCTTTGGCTGATTATTTCATCTCAATTCGTATTTTTTCCTGTCTTGGGGTTGAACATTGTTTGTTAAAGATCTTGATTGGGTCCCCAGCCACCCCCCTTCTCCTCCCCCCCTCCCCGCCCCCTCCTCCTTCTTCTTCTTCTTGTCGCTGCCCTGCTCCTTCCTGTTGTTGCTTGTGTAACTGGCTGCCTCCACTTTCCCCCTTCTCTGAAGCTGCCTTTTTCCTGTCGTGCACAACACAAACATAAGCGGTGCCTATGATCTCTAACCAGACAACAATGAAAAAAACAAAATGGAGAGGAAACCCCAATAGATGCATAACTTACACACTTACACACAGGCAGTCACATGCTGAGTTTGTGAATGTTTCGAGAACTTGTTCAATTAGTTTCACTTGCTAGCACAGACAAGCAGAGCTGAGGCATCCTGTGGGCTTCGTAATTTGAGGTGGATTCTCTGTTAGATTAACTCTGCTAATTACTGTGGCTAGTTTGTGTTGCAGTAGATGCATTTTACTGTAAGGTTGAGGAGAAAATAGAAGATATACCCACAACCTCAAGTGAAATAACAAAAATCCGACAATTAGTGTTGAGTGTATACCCTTCCAGCAAAGTCTTGACAAAAACTGAAAATTAAAGCCTTACAACAATATTATTTATTGTAGGGTGGTCGCATTATGTTACAGAATATTTTGTAGGATTTTATGGTGTTGTGTCCCTCACCATGTTGTCTCTATTAAAATTGTTCCTACAGAACAGAAATCTGATCAGGTAAATATATTTAAGAGGTTTTCGTAGTACAACACCAGCTCTTTTAAACATTCTATATATTGCTCTCACTGCATGTAGTGGTAGTGGGGGGGGCATAATACCCCAGGTTGTTTCTGTCCATTGCCATCTGGTAAATTCCAGTACAGAGGGCATTTTAGCTTGCCAGCAGTGTCTGTCTCTCTCCCCCCTCCCTCCCTCTCTCAGACACACATTTTCTCTTCTACACACACACACACACACACACACACACA
>JAQNCA010000006.1:13514003-13525348 GCA_029783725.1 Acanthurus tractus
ACACACACACACACACACACACACACACAGCGTCACGTGAGTTGTGACTGTAGGGCAGTGCTTTTTTCTGAGGGAGAAGAGAAAAAGCAGCATTGTTGATGTAACTGTCTCCCAGCCGTTTCCTCTACTTACTCTACTTTGATGTTGATTCTCTCATTCTGCATCCTCTTTTACATGCAGTCAGTTTCTGCTTTAAATGTCTGCTAAGCTTTTATGGATCTGAGGACAGGGACATCGATGGTAATGGAAGGAAATGGTGTATGTAGTACATACTGTGCTTCCTGATTGGGTTGCAAACCACTGAAAGGCTACCTCAACTTGCAAAGAGAGGTGAACCCTTTCATATTCACCTGACAGATGAGAGAGGATAAAAATATGTGTCAAAAGAAGTAAACACCTGTGTTGACAAAAACCCACATTTCTATTGAATTTGAAGCTACAAGTAATTATTATTTTCATTGTTGATAAATACATAGATTAATACTTCTTTTTTTTTCAGTAAGAAAGGTCAAAAAAGCATCTCAGAGTAGAAGGTGATATCCTCAAAATTTTAATTTCAAATCAAAATTTCAAAAAGATATTCACTATTAAGTGAATATGGAAAAACAAGGAAGAGCTTGTGTTTCAAAAGGACACACTAAAAGGTGACAAATCAAGCTAATCCTGACTGCAGGGCATTGACTACACACCGCTGGGAAGACCACCTAGGATATGTGGGGGGGTGGGGGTGTGGAGAGACATAGGAGGGATGGGGCAAGGCAAGGCAGAGGTCACCACAGAGAATGTAGTTCTCTTTGGAGATGTGTCTGGGGGGGGGGGGGGGCGGTGGGTGTAGGATTTAATTAAATCGGGGGCTTTGTCATGGCGGGGGGTCAGGAAAACATGGGGGAGGAAGTCATATTGGTGAGACACCCTGTGATGAAGTGAGAGGAGGAGGAGGAGTGAGCAGACAGGGTTCTTGCAGAGCAAATGGCAGGATGAAGGAGGTAAAGGACAGAAGGTCCTTTCATCAAAGCCATCATCAGGGATCATCATCCCTCTGTGTGGTCCCTCCACACCAGCAGCATGCTGACTTGTGTCATGTTGGCCTTTGGATTTTGCATGTCTGCTGGTGGCTGTGTTTTTCCCCAGTGGCTGAACAGGCAAAATATAGACAGGGAGGCTGAACTCAGCAAATAACATCTATTCTGGGAAACAGAGCTACAGAGAAATAAAGATAAAACAAAGTTCAGTGCTAAATTAAACTAACAAAGCTTAATACAAATATGAAACTCTGATACTTCTGATTTCTTTAGAATATTTTACCTGAAACACAAATGCTTTGAAATGAATATATTATCAAGGTAAATGCTGAAAGGTAAATGGTGATCTTCTCATTTCCTGACCTCATTCATCCCTTCTTTGTGCTTCCAAGCCGGTTGTAAAGATTCTGAAAACCTTACGTAACTGTTCATTGTGCCCATAAATTAGAGTAGTGTATATTTTTTTGATATGGGGAACATTATATAACTTGGCGTAGTGCTGTTAAAATGAGACTGAGGTCTGAAGTGAATATTGGATTTGGATGTTAGAAGAAAATGTGTTAAGGGAGCCTTGGGGTTGTATTTTTCTAGAAAATAAGCAGCAGAAGGTGTCTGACCACGTCCAAAAGCAAAAATATTTATAGCTGTTCTGAATGGTTACATTTATAAAACGCACATATTTGAATTAATATTCAAATTTAATATTTGAATTAATAAAAAATAGCAAACATTTAATTAATAGAACAGAGTTTGAGAAAGATGTTCAACTTAACTTTTGACCAAATCAGGTGTTGTGGTGAAAACTCAACCTTGACGTCACACCGTGGAGGTCAGTCAGCTGAGCTAAGAGCTGAACAACCCAACACGAGGGAATACAGAGACTTTAATTTGCATTTACTAATGGGTTGACTCCCTTATCGTCGCACAAACCTGTGGTATCTCCTCATTGTCTGATTTGGTCTACACATCCCTTTATTTCAACACAGCTGGCCAGTCGCTGCCTGAAATGGGTTTGAATGATGGATTGACGATTTCGGAAAGTTACAGAAATTCCGACAACAGGATGAGTGTGAGGGAATGCAGGCAGATCTGATTAAGCATACTTCAACTACTATCCATATCGCCTCTGCCCAGGGCTGTACTGTTTGCAGAAAAGTTTCAGAATAGCTGTTGCTTTCCTTTCCTCACACAATTTAAAATGTAGAAAAGCAGGGCAATGTTATTAGCTGATAAGCCCCCCGCCCTCCCCCAAACTGCAGAATGTGGTTTTAAATCTCCATGTTGGCAAACATTCTTATCATCTCCAGAGGTGCTTTCTCTTGCTAATCTTCAGAACTCTTGGTCAACCAGGAAAAGCATCATCTCACTCTGTGTATAACTTTTTATTTTCTTGTGCTTAACCACAGATAACCACAGACACATCTTTATATAACTGTTTTTAAATCTTCTATCTTACCTCGTGTTTTGCTGGGATAGAGGGACAGACAGTCTAGATGCTGACAGAGGGATGAGAGGAGGATCGATTGAAGCATTCAAGTGCAATTTAGTGTCTCAGTCCACAGCTTCAAAAGCAGCCCCACCACACCCCACCCCCCAACAGGCATTTTTTAACGTGCACGCAGATGTTTTTATTTGCAAAACATCTGTAAAAGGTGAGTAGATGGCCAAAGAAATGAAGTGGATGTCATTGCCTTATTCACCTTTACACTTTCTCTCCTTGTCGTCTCTCTCTGACCTTTGTTGTTTCCTTTTTAAATCCTCTTTGAGTCTCCCCATTCCCTCTTGTGCTCTCTCATTTCCACCCTTGGTCCCTTGGGCTTGTCTCCTAAAGTGTCAGCGTTTCCTCTGTCCTCCTATAGCATCAGACCTTGTCATCACCATCATGGCGTCAGTCCAAAATCAGCACTTTGGTAGTGACACGTGCAGGGTGAGACATTACACTGCAAATCTCTGTTGATAGTTGACACAGTATCTAACTGTTGGTCACTCCCTCTTGTTCTTTATTTCTTCAACTTTTTCTTTTGTGCCTTAATAGCATTCTGTGTATGCACTGTGTGTCAGATCTTTCAGATCTTCTTCTGACGATATTTATTGAAGTTTCTGTTTTCACTAATGGTCTGGAGAGAGCCAAGTTTCTCCTGGTGGAAATATTCAGATCGAAGTCGCATATCTATCTGCTAAATGGCATTCTTTCGTAATTTCCCATGTTTCAAACTTTTTCTCCTTTTCGCTGATCTTTTATAGAGATCTTATTTCACACAATAACTCTATAAAGATGTGGAAAAGCTCAAGATGTAGCAGCATGTGTATACGTTTTTTTGTAGTGTCATTCAGCTTCATATACCTTAGTCTCTTGTCAATATCAATAGATGTATAGATATAGATATATAGTTGGGTGGTTCGTGGCTAATAAAGGTGAGGAAGAAAATGACTTCAACCTGACTGCAGCTATAACCTGAAAACCTGACTTTTTTGCCTCATGGGAGCAGTGGAAACAAGCAGTGAAAACAACATTTAGGTATCACATTTCAACTTGGCAGTTTTCATGTCAGCAGTCCTGCAGCAATACACCATTTATTCAAAACAAGGATATAATAATTCTGTATTTGAATTAGTTTTTAAAATTATGTCTTAACTCCTCTTGTGACATTAAAGTTAGTTTTTATAGTGCCCTTTTTAAGTTTGTACAGTATTTTTAATTTAGTTTCAGCTGCTACAAAATACTTAAAATTCATTTATTCATGTAATTTTTTGTGTATGTGAACCAGAAAGGGGCTAAAACAGAAGTTGTGTTGCAAAAGTAAATAGCCAAGACATTGTGTGACAGAAAAAATGAAAACTGATTGAATTCACCATCTTAAATTAGTTGTGTAACCAGGAGGAAATGCTTCAGTTTTTATTTTTTCCTAAAGGGTATGGTTTTGATATTTTTATAGGCAAGACTTTTTCTAGTTTATGATAATAACTATGACTAGAAGTCCAGTTTCTGGTCACCTGAGTACTCTGAGTCCAAAATGTACTCACTTTTAGCTGTTTTTGGTCTCTCTGCTGACATCTCAACCAATTCCTGAGGGAAACGGCTCATTAGCTCTTAAATGCTCCACAATGTTCACCAGCTTGTCACTAACTGTGTTTGTCTGCTGTTTGTTGCTAAGCACATTTTGTGCAATGGGTTTTCAGAGCTTTTTTAGCAGAATACAGCTGCCTGCTGTGGTCTCAAATGATGCTGTGAGAGTGAACCAAAACCGTAACAATAAGCTGAAACTCCCTGAAATGCTCAGCAAAATGAAGAGGAGCTGCAGAGTTAGCAGATTATTTTCTATAGGTTTATCACTCTGATTTATTCTTTTCATATTGTCACCTGATTCATTGTCATTGTAAAATATTGTTCTTCTAAAATTAACATCTTTTTGTCATTTGCACAGAGAAAGGGAAAAGAGGGGCTCCACTGTACAATACATTTATTGGTTTAATGCCTGTATAAAAATACAAAAACTGCACAGTAAAATCAGAAGTGTTATAGCACTACAAATGCTTACAGCAGCATTGACAGTTAAACTTGTAAAAACAATGGCACTGCTGATTAGCACTAAATTATTAATATAACACAACTCACTCATGTGCAAGATTTTGTGCCAGGCACTGTTTGGTTCTGCTTTTTTCAAATTAACACATGTAAGCAATGAAACATGCATCCGTTGGCAAGCTTGCGTTTAACAGCTAACAGCAAAATGAGGAACTTGTGATGAGGAGGAGCAGCGACATTAATCAGATGTTGAATTCTCTAAACATCTAAATGTCAAACGTGTTTAGTCTGTCATTTAACAAGATTAACATTGTGTAATAAATCTGCTCAGTAGTGATGAGAGCGATATCAGTCTTCTCATCTTACTCTTGGCATGAAAACAAACAAGTGTATCTCCCAAAATGTCAGACATTTGCTTTGATGCTGAAGTTACAGCTGTGATTCAGTGAAAGCCCTCACATCCGAACACAGCGGTCCACACACACTGGCCAATCAGTGTAAGGGTTGCCATTGGGTGATTCACAGTGATTTGCTTTAGTGTTTTTGGCATGACTCACATTTGCCATGGTAATTCAATTTGCCTTGGGGTTTTAAAGAGCCATTTTGAAGCGTGAAGAAACAGGACATAGAGGAAGTGCCGGGAGGCAGTCATGTGACATAGACCTGCGTCAACCTCCTGTGATATCTTCAACTACGGAGAGGAAACAATTGGAAGAACGTGTGATCAAAGGCACCTACCTGGCATCTGTCAGGAGAGAAGGAGCACAGGCCTTTGTGTTTGTGTGTTTGTGTGTGTGTGTGAGGGAGTTAAGTGGGGTGAGTTTTCAGTGAAGACACTGGAAGAGGAGTTGACAGCATGAAAGGGAGCCTTACCTGTTTCTGGAGGGAGGGGAAGCAGCTGATGGATTAAAGGGTTATCTGCTTTTGAACAGGGGGAGAAGGGAGTGGTGAAGAGAGAGGACAGAGAGCAGAGAGCTGTCAGGTAAAGTGCCAGCTGGAGAGCAGGAAACAGCTGATCATGCCTGTGACAGGAAGGAGAGGCAGCAAAAGAGAGAAGCAGAGTGGATTTTAACCATGATGTGGACGTCAAAATATCAAAGGAAAGGTTTTTTTGAATGACAGTGAAGAAAGAGAGGAGCTTAGAAAGAGATATGAACGTATGAGGGGGCAACAGAGAAACGAGACGTGTGAGTGATAGTGGTGAGAGCTACTTAAATGAGACGGGAGTTTTGTAGCTGATTTATAACCCAGAATTATAGCTGCAGCACAGGAATAGTGACATTCACAGCTGCAAACGGAACATATTTCAACACTGAACACCAAAATTGAGGGGTCAGAGTTCAAGTTTGAATATATAATGTTAAAACATAAACCTCTTTAATGTCAAACAATAAGTTTTCCCTAATAATTATAGCGTGGATAATGTATTTAGAGGGGAGCTGAAGTGGAGGGTTTCTTTGCTTTGGGCACTTAAACTGACACAGGATGTCTGAAGCTACAAAATATAGCTGTAAAAGTCAGAAACCTTAATTTAACACTGCTATTAGAACTGTAATGTAGCCATTAACCGCCTTTGCTTCAGGAAGTATGATGCGTCCGAAAGTGCATCTGATAAAGCTCTGTGGTGTTGGCTCTTACAGTAGATACTCTCTTAAATGATTAATGGCTTTTATGGGGTTCAACAGGAAGGGAGCCTGTGTTTTTTTATGTCCACTGAACATGTGGCCCACTTTGTACACAAACAGGAACATAAAAGAAGAAGAAAAATCTGGGTCAGTAGGGCCTGATACGTGGTTTCAAAAGTTAAGAAGTTAGCTTCCTTACTATTAGTAAGTTTCATGTATTAATGCTTGTATAGTTCTTTTTTTTTGGTCTCTATAAGGGGTAGAACAACACCGTGATACAAGAATACTCTGTATCACTTCCTCTTTTGACGTGTTATCGATTCTTCGGCGCCACATACCAAAAACATTCAGGCGCTCTAAATTCCTTTGCTAATGTGATTTGCCAGAGTGATTACTTCATGACATAAATCGTCATTTTTTTACTTTCTGCAGTTCCACGATTAGCCAGTTTATGGCTATTTTTAATTGGATTAATGGCACACGCAGACATGGATGTTTGAGATGTCTGGTGACAATGTCACACTATTGCACATTTGATGTTACAATTGGACTTAACATTAAAGAAATGTTAGACAATGTTTGCAACAACTGACAGAAGGATTATTTTAGTAACCCGAAGGCCTGAAAATGAAACTTGTTTAAAACTTTAAATAGATTAAACTGTAGAAACAAGTAATGTAAGAACATCAGAAAGGATGCTATCTCAGCCTCGTCCTTTATTAGTATAATAACATCATAATGGTTTTTGTGCTGCAGCTGTCTGACTTTCTTGAATAAAGATCTCATCTATAGGCCTCAAAGGATTACAGTAAAATTCCTGTCGTATTGATGTAGAGTTAAAAGATAACAGCCAATTTGAAACTTAGAGATGAGACTCAGTCATTGTACTGTAGTGATCATTCAGGCATGGCTGCAAGCCCTAAATAAAGCAGCAGAAATGCTTACCAGTGATTATTTGCATTTTCTTGAGCAGACACAAAAACACAACTTCCTTTTTGCTTCTCAAAGAAGAACAAGACACATAATGAAATGCAAATCACTCTTGAATTAAGGCTGATCTTTATATTCTGCAGCCATGTAGAGGGACGACGAACAGTAGCTACAACATCAATTTGTAAAAGCAACAGTGAAATTCTGTTGAAAGTGTTTCTCTGATTTATTAACTGTCGGTACCAAGCTACTGTAACTGATTGGATTAGAAATGTTTTATCTCAACTGCACAGAAGCATAAAAGAAAAATCTGTTCAACCCTAATGTGTTTATGATATTTTACAGAGAACTGCACAAAATCTTACTCTTATAAAAATTAATACAGTAATGACAACTTAAAAGATTTAAGCTTTACCAGAAATACAATGTGCCTGTAATCATACTAAAGACCAGTTTGCGTCATGAAATTATGATGATTAATATATCTTGCACTGATTACTTGAGCACTGTCTGAGAGGGCGTTCACATTGTGTACATGTTAAAAAACAACAAAAAACAGCACAGATGACTAACTAGCTCCCTGCTTACCACAAGTGTTGGCATGGCAACCAGCAATGTAGGCATAATCAGCACTGATGTAATAAATCTTGACCAGTCAGATTTTTTGGCTCGAGCCTTTTGTTTGCTTGTGTAACAGGAAAAAAGTCAATTTGTCTCAAGTTAAAACATTTAGAGGAAGAACAGGAGTTTTGCATGCTCTCAGTCAGACACCTGTTAAGAGAATTATCAGTCTGCTCCTTTCTGTCAGTTTGTTTCACTTTGTATAATATCTGTATGTAGTATGTAAATATCAAGTATCTCTTCTCTGTTGTTTTATTCTCACTTTTTATATATTTTTAATAAATGACTATATGTTTAGCCTTTGTTGGTACATCTTCCACCTGTTCTCTCTGTTCTTTGCAGCTAAGGGTCAAACTCACAAAATAACTGATTTTGCAGCCACTAAACCTGCACGAAAAGACAAAAAGTTTGAAATTATTAAAGCCCTTCAAAAAGGTTGAAATGTTACTCTAACTCACTGCCAAAGAGGCAGTGTCTTGGTGCTATCTGTACATATTTAACTATAACTGTCCAATTCACAAAAGACTAGCGTAATAACCACCTGTAGTTAGAATGAAATTATCAGCAATTTTAGAGATTTAGTTGTAACTAAATCATATATTTATAAAAAGTGTTGAAATGGAGATTAATGACTAAGCAGATTTTTTTATGTTTATCCTCCTTAGTGAGCTCTTGTCAGTAACATAATTGTTTAGTCCTTTTTTCTCACAACCTCTATCAGCCAGTCTCATCCTTGCTGCTCTCTCTGTTGATGTCTGCTGCCAGCTCTTTCAGCGTGTGTTTTATTTTGCAAGATGGACAGTTGTTATTACAATCAAATTAAGGGCAAATTGCACGTAGCTGCAAAGCTTTATTGCTTTGTTTGTGCTGTAATATCAAAAGCAAAATATTTTGTATGAATCAGGTGTTAAAATGGAACAGACAGCGGTTGCAAGTGCTGTGCAATTAATGCTGGTCACCAGCCACAGTCCATTCTTACTGAGTTCGTTGCAAGTGTTTTGCATGAAGTGTGTGTTATGTTGTACAAGTTGTCTGGAAAGTAGGTGACAGCAAACCATGCCCTTATTTGTCCTATACTGGTAATAAAAAAAGTTAATCATGAACAATTTTTTTGTAGGTCAAGGTCCAGCTGTTTATTTCAATATTTCAATACTTACTGCTGTTAGTATTGAAACTTTGTTTGCCCTTGTTACTGTTACTCTTACTGCCTGCTTAGTAAATGTTTTAAACAAGCTCTTTCTTGACATCTCCAACTTTGTTTTTGAATATTAAAAATTAACATAGAAGTCAGAAATAATAAGTGCATAATAAAACAGCACGTACAGAATCATAATCATTAGATAAATGTGGATATAGCATCACCCACACGTCACTTAAAAAAAGTTTCAAAGCTGCAGTTTGTGTACGCTGCTCACCTTTAATTTGTAAAGGAGAGGTGGGTAATTCTAACTTAAAAAAAAGTTGTAAAGAAAAAAGACATTTTCTTTCTTGATATATAATAATTCTGAAATAAGACATAATAAGGCATGTTTCTATGGCTTTCTTAAAGTTGTTTTTATCTCAAGATATTCATTTTTGTGTTTAGTGAGATTTGTGTTTCTGGTCCTACCCAGAATGAGAACAGCCATTTAGGTCTTGAAATAAAAAAAAAAAAGAGAGAGCACAGTTTGCAGAAGGCAAATAAAAAGAGCAGTTTGAGAAAGTACCTAAAAGAAAATTGCAGTAATACACAACCCCCAACACTGTTAGACACACATGCTCACTGAGACACTGAGATTACAAATCTTTGCCTTAGGCTTTGTTTCTCGTATCGCACGTTAATCAGTCTGTTGCGTAACCTCTCTGTCTGTGTGTACATGTGCGCACAAAGAAACTCACATACACAAAAGACCTCAACCATATTTATCATATTGTATTAAATATGTCTAACTCAAAATGAGGCTATTTAACAAATCAAAAGCGTTTACTTTCCTGCTCACTATTGTAACATCTAAGGAATGGAAGCTGCAGCTCTTGATTCATGCTTTCAGCCTGCTGTTCCATCATGTACATGGATTTTCTCAAAAACACCCTTTTGAGTGTGTTTTTAATTAAAGAAAACAATGGCTCCATTATAGAATTTGTCTGCTAATGGGTCTAATAATTGGAGTAACCTTTAAGCCTCAGCAAAATCATAAAGAGCCTGCAAAGCTGTTTTATTGACTCAGTTTTGACTAATTAAAATTAGAGGCAAATCTTCTTAATGCTGCTCTTTTTCTTCCTTTTCTTTCAGTTTTTTCATTGTATGTCCAATAAGCCGCCACGCATCTCCTATTTTGTAGCTGTTAATATTAATTTAAATTTTTTTGGCAGACAAAAAGAACACTGTCTACAATATCAGCGACTAATATTTCATATGGGATTTGTATTGTTAAGAGGCCGTGTTGCTACATTCTTCGTTTACTGTTGAATTTTTTCCAGATTTAATGAGATAGTCGAAACAGACTTGCTGCTGGATCCAGCTGGCTTGTTTTAAGCGGAACCTCAGTGAGGATAATCACCCACCTCCTCTCCTAAATTCATTTGTACAGTTAGGAATCCATGCTGACAACATCGGCTAACCTTACTAAGTATGCTACCTATAAAGCTGCTCTAATATATTCCCACAGGAAGGCTTCCCACTCTGTAATTTGTTGACTGCTGCAGAGGGTCTACAGAGCAGCAATACTCTTTAATGCACTTCTAAACACGAGCACACATACAGTAAACACACATACATACAAACACACACACTACTGCCTTGAGAAAGAGTGGAGAGGGGTACGAGGGCAGGAATAATTATAGATGGCATTGAATTTCCTGCTCTCCACCATGTGCAAACAGTGTTTAGCCAAAAGGGTTTGCTTACTTCACATGTTTACACCATGGCACTACTTGGCAGCAGGGTCGCATTATTGTAGTGTGTCTGGGGCGTCTGATCTGCAGTGGAGGCTTGACAGGCAGGGAGCTGTGTCACCAGTTTGATGCACAAGTAGTCTCATTTTATTCAACCTTTTCAGGAGCAGCCAGAAATAGAAGCTGCTGCACCAGGATGTTTCAGCATTCTGACACCAGAGAGTACAAATATTTTTACTTACTCATGTTTGGGGAATTGTAATGCTTATGATTATGGGTCTTCCAGTTCTCCACAAGCCCTGCAAACTGGTCAAGTCTTGTGCAGCTCATTTCTATCATCCCTAGGTCAGAGTAAGGCTGGTTGTAGGCAAGGACATGCAGTTTGTATGCATCAGAAACTGTTTGCCTGGAGGTATGTGTGCATACTGTATGTTTATGCATGAATGCATGAGACACTGCTCTCCACATACCTGGAGCCGTTACATTTGTTACAGAAGAGAGATGGCGATTGAATATACTTCCTTTAGCTGGCTGTGAAACCTCATTACCAGCCACTCTGTGAAGGAGAGTCCGGGGAGAAGGCACAGCGACCCATGGGGAGTGGGGGCAGGGCAAGGATAAAAAGAGCCTTGATTCAGCTAAAATCAGAAAAAAGAAAAATGGATGGCAAACGCTCACATGAAGAGATCCATATGGATGATAATCAAAGGATGCTGCAGTATGGTGTATATGATTTCCCAGTATGGT
>JAQNCA010000006.1:13525448-13538020 GCA_029783725.1 Acanthurus tractus
ACACTGAAATTACAACTCAGACAAGCTGACTTGTCCGAAAGTAAGAAAACTTTTAAAATTGAGCATAATTTAATCTATACGGTCATACATTATCATAGTGTGTACCTTTTGTAAAAGCGTCTGCATTGATTGTGTATCATTCTACCGGTATTTAGGGTTTCTTTTGATTTGTCTCCAGGAAAAAAAAAAGGCGGAGACAAAGTAACCTGTATGAATAGAGAAATGTAGAAGGACTGAAAGGGGGAGGGACGCACATAAAAAGAGTGAAAGTTGTGCAGGTTGCTGATAAGAAAGGCTAAGTTTACCTTGTTTAATTGAAGTTAGCTCAATGCCTCTTGTTATTCTGGCCCTGTACATTCCTCCACTGTAAGCTGTGCAGAGTGAGAGATTGACAGAGTGAAACAGACAGAGCGAGGGAGGGAGGGGATGCGGAGACTGCTGCAAGGAGAGGAAGACAATATGATGTGACACAGTGGGAAACTGGCAGGAGGGAGACGGGGGGGGGGGCAAAGCAATCTCGTAGGTGTTATCAGGTTAAGCCACCCACTACTGGCTGTCGCCATAGTGACACCATGGTAACAGCCAGGTGTTCAACCAGGAAGGAGCACGACCTTGCTTATGTAAAAGAGCTTTTTCTGTGTGTTACTTCCTCATTATATCCATCTCATTCAGTGTCTTTCTCAGGTATTATTTGTCTTAAGAAGGTATATAGACATGTGTTAGTATATATAAACAGCCAGCAGATGCAATACTTCATATCCCATCAGCCACGCGCCCACCAGTATTCTACACATTCCTGCTTTTATGATCTGTTTAACATCTGTATAGTTAAACCTGTGCCTTGTGAATCACAACAGATAAAAACAGGGTATTGATGCCTCTGTTTATCATTATATATGGTTTGTATAACACATGCACACGTGTATGTGGGAGTATCAGTGTGACTCTTTGCCTGGCTGTATTTATTTGCATATACTGCGTTTTTATGGCCAAGAATATTTTCTGCATTGACATGAAAAAACACAAACAAGAAGCTCATAACGATCAAGTGCATCTGATCTCTTAGAAAGCGACTTTACATGTATATATGAACTGTATGTTTATGGGGTCAACGTTGAGGTCAGTGTACGTGTATGTATTGCATATGTGTGTGTGTTTGTGGCTCTTCCATTCTTAAACCTATAAGCTGATTTGATAACGTGCTTACAGAGATCTCTGTTTCAATCCGTTGGTGTTAGCTCTGTTACATCACTGCAGCCGGCTCTGTGTGTGAGTAAGTGTGTTTACGTATACTCGTAAGTGCGTGTGTGTATGTGTGTATGTGTCTGTCTGTGTGTGCGTGTGTCTGTGTGTGAGAGACGCTCTGAATGTGTTCGGTGGTGCAGGAGGGACAGTGGGGTAGAGGGCTAACAGACGCTCGGCACATGGAAACACACTAGGAACAATAACACACACGTGCTTGTGCCATGCGTGCACTGCAGGCAAGACACACAAACACCGTAGGCAAAGGCAAACACACGCCGCAGACCTTTGCACTGGCTCTTAAAGGCGCACTGTACTGCAGCTATACACACATTATGTCGAATAAAACTCTGATTTACAACGCAATGTTAGGCAAATGATGTGCAAATTAGTAGTTCTGAATGCAAAATGTTTTTCTTTGGTCAGTTTATTTCTGTTTTTGGTTGTTCTAAGCTGATAAATGCTAAAACAGATGCCACTCCTTTTTTCTGTCTTAGCATTCACGTAAACTATGAATTTCTTTTGTCTTCATTATTTGTTGGAGAGTTTAAAAACAGTGTAGAATAGGAAGGTAGCGCATTGTGCATAGGTGGGGAAGCAACATGATTGTTTAGCTGAGTTTGTTTTAATTCGGACGTCACAAGTGATTGAAATGATACGTGCTGAGACAGATGGCGCTAGTACTCTTCCGGTGTGCATCGTTTGAACTCTGATCAAACACATTTTTCATATTGTTCATTTGCAGTGTTTTAAAAGCATTTAATTGAGCAGCAGGAGTCAGGACCAATGACAGTATGTGGTTAGGGGAATTATGATAAAGTAACTGTCAGAAAAAAAGAGGAATCAGTAAAATAGCTCAGTGTGCTGTGAGTGAGAGTAATCCAGTTCAGCGGGTTAACAAAAACACAGTTTAGCTGAAGTTCACTCACCTCAGTTTACAGTTTGCCCTCGACTCACCATCTGCTATCTCAATAAAAAAAATTACAGAAAAATCTAAGTCATAAGAATTTTCTGTGTAGACATACTGCTTAAGTTAACATGCTAACAAGCCTCTAACAGGTGTTGATATCTGTTTTGGTACAGAAATGTGCCAAATGTGCTTTTAGCAGGATTTGGTGTTTTTTTTTAACTCTTACCATAGCCTACTGTGTTGTTTTCTATATTGTCTTTGCCCTTCAAATATGTGCTTTATTCTGACTGTGAATATTAATGTTGTATCTCATGTTTGTAGTGCCCAGCTTAAATTATGTGGTAAACCCCATAATGACAAATATCTACCTGCTTTAAAGATGCTGTTCAGTACCTGACTCTGACCTCTGACCTGGTCTTTCTCTAAAAAGAAAACAAAATGAAGAAAATTGTAGACAAGAGTTTCACACAATTATTCATTTATTCTCATACTTGAATGTCACCACTGACTACAGGAAAAAACTTTTTGGGGAATATTGCACATTTTAACAGGATCGAATATCCAGAAACCATCCAATTGTTCATGTTTCCTGGGCTGTTTTGCACATCGAGATCCAAGTTCTCAGCCACAGTGTTTTTCTTAGATAACGATACACCATAAATTTACATTAGGCCCTGCCAAGCCAGAATGTTTTAATATTGCACTCCCATCTAGGAGTTTACCTTAAAATCCAATACAACAACGTGCGTTCTGTCTCTAATTTGCAGCAGTCCTAACTTTTAGTTTACTCTAATGAAGTATATCATCAAAAAAGTATATTTACAATTAATCATACACAGGATTTAATCATCAGACAAAGAACCAAAGCAAAGCACAACATCTGGCTTGTCAGCGGTAAAGATGAGGAGGGGACGAACAGCCAAGAAGTGACAGTGTTGTGAATCAAAGACAAAGAAACAGAGAGTTAAAGGGATGAGAGAAAAATGAGGAGGAAGCAGGGGAGACAGATGGGAGTTGATCCTGCGGAAGGACGCTCCTCGGGGTCCTCATATCCTTCTCCTGTTTCCTATTAAATTACTTTAACTTAAACCTGCATGCTTCCTGCTTTTACTGTGCTTAAGGTGACATATGGGACAATTGTTTGCGTAATGTTCCATTCAATGTGTCCAAAAATGTTTCTAATATTCTGTTCTTACATGCCCGTCTTGTTTTTAATCTGTGTTGCAGATAAACCTGCGGCTTATTTTAGTCAGCGGGAAGACGAAAGAATTCCTCTTCTCTCCCAACGACTCAGCAGCCGACATCGCCAAACATGTCTATGACAACTGGCCCATGGGTGAGTAGATCCGTTTGGATACCTCTGTGATCGTTTCTGGCAGTTGCAGCTGATAAAAAAAGTAGCAGTGGTTAAATCCAGTGGTTGCAGATGTTACAAGCCAACCAGCAACGACTTTTCGACTCATCTTATGGTTGTTGCTCATTTTTTTATCAAATTCTGATCTTCTCATTATGCAGAAGGGCTTTGTCCTAAATGTTACATTTGTCATGTACATTCCTTTGATATAATTACTGGTGATCTTTGTTTCAATTTTGTAAACATGGGGCTAATTTTAGGAACTTTATATACAGCTGAGTAGCCTAATATGCAATGCATTGTCTTTTCCAAAGTAATAATGTGATTTACATTTAAATTTTGATGTAAAAGGTAACTATGACTAGTTAATAATGTGACATAATTAGAAATTAAAAAAG
Organism: Acanthurus tractus; assembly: GCA_029783725.1. Lineage (NCBI taxonomy): Eukaryota > Metazoa > Chordata > Actinopteri > Acanthuriformes > Acanthuridae > Acanthurus > Acanthurus tractus. Next base: position 13,529,353 of record JAQNCA010000006.1, read on the forward strand.
AATTTTTTTTTTTCTCTCAACTGCAGTTGAGAATATCATCAGTGTACTTTTCAAATAAAATGTCACTGGCTTTATTTCTTGTTTGTAATCTTGTGGACCTCTCTTTTGCCAAGATTTAATCAAATATATACATTTCCCAAGGAAGGTACATAAATAAGATATAGCAGTTATAATTTTGGCTGTAGTCAGATGCGCCACAGACAGAAAAACAACTCCTGACTGCTCTTACAATTTACTGCCCCCACAATTTACTGCAGATTTCTTTTATATACTTGAAAACATTTCCATTATGCAGGAATTGTTAAATATGTGTAATGTAGGCCTGATCGTAGGGGAGAGATCCTCATGCTACTGTGAACAGCACTGCTACTTCATATTAACTCCTAATTGTAAACATTTACCAGATTTTGGTTTGTGGGATTTGGATTTACTTCCCGAGACATTTACTGTTTCCCCACATTCTGCATAAAGATGATATGGAACTCTGTCATGACAGCTGCAGTGTTTTTGCATGAGCAGTAATTGCTAACAACTTAGCCACTAATGTACTTGCAAACCAGATGATTTGAGTTATCTTGGATGTGATTTCTATGATAAGGATAAAAGCAGCTATTGAGATCCTAATGTTTATCAAAAGAGCTGATATCACAATTTAATACACTGCTAAATACATGCATATAGATCTGTATAGCTGTGTGTAAATGTGCCAGTCTTTAGTTTAAGATAAAAAGGATGCACTCCACCTTTTAGCCTGATTATCACTGCGTTCAGGCACGTAGGAAACACTCACTCCCTCACTGCTGCCACACCAGTGTTACAATACATCTGATACTGCCAACATAATGCCACCTTCAGTTCTGGACAGACTGTAGCCTTTTCCCACAGTGCAGTGCGGGAGAAGCCCTCAGTGAACATGAACAACCTATAAATTATAATGATAGACTCAGATTCTTCGTGACAAGAGGAGGTTTTCTTTCGAGCCCCGTCAGTTTTGGAAGCACCCCGTGTTCCTCCCAGACAACAGATCTGAACCCTGTGAGACCCTGAGCAGGCACTCAGTCAGCACCAACACCCTCTGCTGAGCTGGAGACAAACATCTGGTGGCCAGACTCTGCTGCTGTGCAACTCCCCTCGCTGTTTTCTCTCTTTATTTAATGCCTTCACTATTTGTCTCCTGCTCTTCTCAAAGCCCCACCTCGTGTTCCTTCGCCTCAAGTCTTTCTCACATTCTGTAGTGCATCCTGCAATGCTCGCATATTATACATTCTGCATATAATCATCTGAAACAAAGGCCCTAGACGTCTCTAAAATGCTGTCAGTGCGGTTGTTGTTTGTACTGTCTTTCCCAGCATGCCTTGACTGATTTTTTTTTTTCGTTACTGCACTGTTTAAAGTAAATTATATTGATGCAGAAGAACAGTTTTTTGCTTTTGATTTAAAGCTCCTCATCATGTTTTCTCTGCTGAAATGAGTCAGAGCACCTTCACAATAAAAAAATCTCTCGTCTTTTTTTCTGAAAAGCTCATGGACAAGGTTGGGAAACATTGTTACTGAACCTATATGTTATTAGTTTGTGAATTATAGGTAATACAATAATGATGATGTTTTATGGAAAAGCCAAAGAATTACATTTTCACAACAAGTTTGAGCTAAATGTTCAGTGGCAGCTGGAAAGGAAATAAAGGAGAGCTAAGCTGTTCATCTCTTTCTCCATGTTGATTTTTTTCTCTTTAACTCCTTCTTTCCGCCCCTCTCTGCCCTTTTTTCTTTCAGACTGGGAGGAAGAGCAGGTCAGCAGTCCTAACATCCTGAGGCTGATCTACCAGGGCCGTTTTCTACACGGCAACGTAACACTAGGAGGTGAGAAAACACAGGGAGTACACCTCCCAGCTCATAGACATGCACAGAAAATCACAGCAGCGTGTTGCTGGAAAGTTCTTTGCTGTTCTCATCCCTTTCCTGAGCCGCAGAACAGAGGTACCTCAGTGCTCCGGACAAGCCCGCTTTGACGGAGAGAGGGAGGAGAGAGGAAATACAGAAAAAGAAGGGAAAGAGACTGGTCAGGAAGGGGGCAAGACTGGCGTTAGAGTAGACCTCAAGCAGCACAATGAAGAGACAGAAAGGAGGAGGGGGAGGAGGAGGAGGAGGGTTGAATGAGTGGCCTCAGTGAAGAGAAAAAGACGATGTCCTCTTTTGAAGCAGCCCACTTCACTTCTCCCTAGCTTTTAGGCTTTTTTATCTACTTAACCCAATTTTTGGTAGGACTTTTTGTACGGTTAATGGTGTTTTGGCCGGACCTAACCCCTTTACACTCATCCCATTACTGCCATCTATCTGATAATTCCCTTATCGTTGGTTAAATGTGTTTGCACGCTGAAACAGAATCCTTTTAAAGTTGAGCCAAAACTCCAGTGGTATTAAAATACAAACATAGACACACATCACATGACTTATAAGCAGTTTCGGGGGGAAATGGAGTTACATGTATTGAAACTGAGTTATTAACTACAGTACACAGTGTGTTTTTTCAAGGTGTAAAATCTAACAGCTTAAGTGTAGGTTTACCTCATTGGGTATCACATTAGGACATTACTCTATAGTAGATACTATTCCACTATTCAGACACAAGGCAAGAAAAAATGCTTCACCGGTCCATAAAATATTTTAAAAAGAAGACATTTTGAAACCATTAAAATGGCATTCAAAGATGATAAAAACAAAAAGAGAAAACAAGCAAGTATTTCACCCATCTGCTTGGCAGCCATTGACTTCTATAAGTTTCTGTGTAAAATTCAAAGCTAAATAGTTGAATAGCTAAAAAAGGGTAAATGTAATTGTCATTTATGTGTTTCAACGATAAGGCAAATAAAGAAAAATCACATTCAATTTTGTGATGTATTCAGATTTGATTCATTGCATGAGATCAAACGGTTCCCTTTGTGTCACATATGAAAGATATAATCACAAAAAGGTTCAGCTGAAAGTCAGAAAAAAGATGATACTGATTTGTTCTCCATTTGCATTTAAAACTTTCTTTTCTTGTCAGAGTTTGATATTTTTTGGTCTCTACAAAGGTTTAAAATCCCAGTTATTCCAGGTCATCTTCTTATCTGCGAGAACAGAGTGACCTCACAGTCATTTATTTTTGACACCTTCAGCCAAAGTTTATTATTTCGTGAAGCAGCTTGAAAGTTCTTTGTAGCTTCTCTCTCTCAACCCCCTTCCCAGCACAGTTCATACTCTGCAAGTTGAAGATGACACTGATGGTGAATGACTTTTAAAATACAGATTTACAGAGCTCACTGAATAACCTTTACATCCTCTCTGTCTGTCTCTCTCTCATTAGCTCTCAAACTGCCCTTGGGGAAAACCACAGTGATGCATTTAGTTGCCAGAGAGACTTTGCCAGAGCCAAATTCCCAAGGTAACCAGCTCTTCAGCTCCCTTCTTTCCTGTCAGTAGGCTTTTCACAAGCTGAACAACTTTAAATGTTCTACTCCCAGCCATTATTTATCTCCTTACATGGTGTCAGTTTTAGGAGCAGCCACTGGTGCAAATAATTGCCTCTCCAAAGTGTATCCCCAGGATGCAGCCCTTTGTGTGGGGCATTTAGCAGACATACTGTATCATCATATGCATGCATTAGTAATGGCTACTTTTTAACTATAGATAAGACCTATAAAATAGATAAGAGGTTGGGGTCTCAGTCTCTCATTGCATTTAAATGCTCTTTTTAAAGCAATAGCCATGATCAATTTGCTGTGCATCCAGGGTGAAATGAGCCCAAAGTAAGGTATGGTCAAATGTGTAATTACCTCTGTTTACTCCCGTAGAAAACCTGTGTCAAGAAGGCAAAGTTATTTTGTTTGTAAGGAAATGGCAAAAATTATGTTTACAAATTGTTAATGTGGTCTTGAAATACACAACTTCTTTGCTCCCAGTCTTTGTTTTTATAAAACCGTTCAAGTTAGAATGGTCTGAAAGCAAAACTGAGTAGGCGAGTTAGCTCAGAATCTTGGTGAGACTTGAAATGCAGTCTAGGAAATCATGTTTGAGTGACAGATCTACAAGTTTGACTCCTTCGAAGAAACCAAATTACTTCAGTGGAACAGTTAAAAAACACCATGCATGTTACAACATAATCTACCAGGAACGTGTGCTTGCACGTATTTGATTGGCCAAAAAGGCACCATGCCGGGTGATGTCAAGTTGTGTTGGCGGCGAAAGCTGAGCAGCTTTTTCTTGCCAGACAAGCCTGTGTTGTTTTGCCAAACACAAGTCTACCACATACTAGCCTGGGAAAGTTATCCCAGATAAGATTTAATTTAGATGATTTTTGTAACAAATAAAATGTTTTGAAATGATATTTAAATGTGTTAAGATGAGTACCTGTCAGACTGTGTAGAATCAGTGTTTGTCTTGATGATGATGATGATGATGATGATGATGTGTGTGTGCGTGTCTGTGTGTGTGTGTGTGTGTGTTCTCAGGTCAGAGGAACAGAGAGAAGACCGGGGAGAGTAACTGCTGTGTCATTCTGTAAATACAAACCTCGCCGTCAGCCCTCCATCCTTCTCATCTGTTCTCGCCCTCAACATCTTGGACCTAATGAGCTTGTCCCCTGTCCTGGAGCTTGGCTACAGTGCAGTTATGCATTCAGACAAACACACACACACACACGCAGACACACACACACACTCTCTCTCTCTCTCTCTCACTTTCTCTTTTTTTTCCTTCTTTTTTTCCCTCTCTCACACACTCACACGTACATAAAGAGACAGCAGGCTCAGGCTGATCCAGGAAACAGAGGCGGGAGCAGGAAATTGATTAACGATAGAGTTGATTCCTTTTGTTGTACTTGATTTGTTGTCATAACTGAAAAATTTGAGGAAGGAGTTGAATTTGCATGTGTTGTTGTTCTTTTTTTCTTTTTTTCCTTAATGCACACCTTTTTAAGCCTTCTGCCACACACACAGACACACACACACACACACATGGAGGATAGACATAAAGACCTTCCTCAGCCGCTCAGTTCAAAGTCAGTTTCTATCTGGCTGTTCATCTTAGCTGGTTGTCATAGTAATGCAGTGCCCAAGTTTGTGTGTGTGGCCTTGTTTTCTCATAAAAAAACCGCTGAGAATTTTTAACCACTAACAACTTAAAAACATACCATAATACACACAACACACACACACTGTGACACCCCGTCAACACATCAAACCATATGTGCTTGTGTGATCTCCCTCGGTGCAGCAGACAAAGCTTAGACGTGCCTAATCAGAGAAATCAAACCAGGACACACACACACACACACACAGACAAACACCCACACACACTTACATGCATACAGTACATGCACACCTGTGTCCTTTTAACTGCCCACCTCTACATGTGCCCGTAAAGGTTACAGCAGAGGTCTTACTCCTTTTTTTTTTCCGTCTGCAGAGCGCTGTACAGACTGAACACATCCTCATCTTTCAGTCGTCATATTTTAGCCAAACATAGCCTGACAAACAAACAAATAGACAAACAACCAGCGTTGGTGGTCTTGTTTCGCTCATTTGTTTGTCCATTGACATTTGTGACTGTGTTTTGACAGTCCATGCATATTGCAGACCGACCAGTGTTGTGATTGAAAGAACATCATGTCAGTTTTCCTCCCTCCCTGATGCACCGTCCCTCTCTCCTAGGAAAGGCTCATTGTGCTCCTTTTTAAAAAAAAACAGTGTTGTGAAGGATCTCTCTTGACAATTGCTGTCCAAGCAGGGAAATCAACTCGGAATGAAAATGACCTTATTTGTCTTAATTCATTAATGACTCTCTCCTTATTTCTCTCTTTGCATTAATAAGTCCATTTTGCACAACTGAAGCATGTGCTCCTTCATCAGATTAATAAAAATGTATAAAAAGTTTTATTGTTTTATTTTATATTTTTCCAATGGAAGTAATGTTCCAAACTAAGGTAACATGTAGAATATATTTAATATGAATCTTATATAGAACATGACGACTCTAGATCTTGTTGATGTACAATATATTGGTGTTTAGTCTATGATTGTGTATACGGTTAGCTTCTAGCCAATTCACAGTCACTCGCTGACAATGTCTTGTGCTTAACAGCAGCAAAAAGCTCCCTAATCATCGACAGACTGTATTTTTATTTTCTTTCTTCTGTGCTCTTTTTTTCATTTGTTAATAATTTAATGTAATCCTTTTTTTCTTTGTGGTTTTTTGCTTTAAAGAATTGCTTTGTAACAGCACTAGGTCTTAAATATATGAAAAAAAAATATTGTTTATATTGATCAGGGTTCAAATCTGTACAGAGATAAACGTTTTCGAAACCAATTGTAAATAGCACTAATGCTCCCTTTCCCCCCTCCAAACTTCAAAATGGAATACATCTGTAATCTAAATAAAGGTTATTGAAGTGCACCGCCTTTTGTCATGTCTTAATGCACTAAAATCATGTCTTAATAAATATTTAGCGATTTGACAACTTTATGGAAGCATTTCTGCTGAAATTACTCTCAATAATCTTTTCCCTCACGAAACATTCAAGCTGTCAGACTTGTCATGCAAGAAAGAATAAAATTGAATTGCATCATTTCTCTGTAACAAATCATGTGATTCTGTTAAGTCACTTGTCCAGTTTGCACAACACTTAGTGGACCAAAGTGCAACAGGAAGAACAGTGTGGAACACAGAGTACAGTTCAGTCTGCCATCCTGAGAGCAGCTTTTTGCCTCACTTACTTTGCTAATGACAAACTGAACAAAGGAGATGTTATGTTAAGGTGGGCACAGTTTTAAATCAACGATTCGAAGCTTTGATTGTCACTATGTTCGTGACACAGCAGCGCAGACTGATTCTCTAAGAAGTCATTTTATTAAAAGATGACTGTATTTCTGTTGCCTGTGGGGAACTCCTGTGTAGTTTTTTCCTCTCCTCCCTGTTTTCATTCCTCCTCCCTGCCGTCATGCTGTGTCCACACAGTGACTCTAATGCGGGCCAGATATTCGACATGAATACAACTATTCTTCTCTTATTTACACACACACTCATAGAGAGAGTCTGTGTGTGTACAGTAGTACCACTCAGAATGGTGTATTATGTTTGTGTGACATTACACATCTCCGCTGCTGCTGCTTGGCCTCTAAACGACACACAAGTCTCTTTATAACATATACATAAATTATTGTTTTAAATGTATTGTGAGTCTGCTGAAGTAAACATTATACAATGTCAGTTAAATATATATGACATTTAAACAGTGACATTTAAATGTAAGTCCAGACTGTAAACATTAATCAAACTGTTGTGATTTTGTGTCTAATGCTAACTTCTGACCACAACAACAGGGTGTGAGTTGAGTAAAATGAAGAAAACTGGCGGGGCAGGTGAGTATGGGAAGCCCCCTTTCATAAAGCTGCACTCACATGTTCATTACTCATGTTTGGATGGATTATATAGGCGTGGATGTAATTATGGGGTAACAATGGAGCATTAGCCAAGCAGCAAGACAAGATGTTTTCTCTGTTCAGTGTGTGAACCATCACACAGGCACTAAGGTTTGAGGATGCTGCCATCTCCTGGCAAAACCCAGGTATAGCAACATAACCTCCAGGATTATAAAGGCATGTGGAAGTTACTTTAGATAAAATATTACATTGAGGTGTGTGTTTTAGGGGGATAGTTTTGTTTTTTGTAAGTTTTGTCGGCATGAAAAACTTAATTTTGCATCTATTCCCTCCAAAAAATGATTGACTTTCCCCTTTTGCAAAAGTCATCGCTTTTACAGGAGCTTTGAAGGAAAAATGTGATGCTCTTTTAAACTTAATCTCTGTTATATTTTGACGTGTTTTTACAAAATTCTTGTTTAAATACTGAATCTATTGTATCTTGAAGTGTTGGTACATTTGCCTTGACCATAACTGCAAATAACACCATTTTTCATTTGATTTTGATACCTCTAGACATATATATGATTTAAGAGACAAATGAACTTTTTATTCCATGTTTTTTGTTTTCTGCTAAAACAACTTTTGCTGTATCGTCAGTCACTTTTAAATCTTTCCATGCATATAATTATATAGTCTGATCAATATCTATGTGTAGTTGCACAAGCATTCATTAACAACAAAACAAGGTCATGGATCACTTGTCACTGTGACTTGGTGACAGCTGTATGTTGGCGTTGCTTCTTAGGCATAATGCCTCTTTGTCTCCTGACCCAGCGTGTGAATATTTGCTTGATCTCCTTGTCTCACAGACAGCAGATGAATGGGTTGATCGGTGGCGGGAAAACGCAGTAAAAAGAGTAGTTACATGCTTGTCAGGGGTCATTGTCAGGTTAGGGAAGAAAGAGGTGGAGTAGACAAAGAAACTTGATATGTGATAGACAGCGATGATACAACGCTTGGCTACACAGGGGGAGCAGGTTTTACATTTTTATTCTGCCCTTAGGAGAACAGCAGCTCAGAGTTAAAAGTATTTTTAATAAATGAAATGAGTGTAATATTTAGAAAAGAAGTAATGATAAATAATCTTTATAATGTGGGGGGGGGGGCGGTGGGGGTTTAATAAAGAGGGGGTGGGGTTTTAAAGAAACAGGGTGGGTAAAAGATTTTGGTACAGTGTGTAGCCAAACCAGTGCCCGGGCCCCATAGGA
>JAQNCA010000006.1:13539533-13563411 GCA_029783725.1 Acanthurus tractus
GATGGGAGACCTGTTAATAAGGTAAATACAGAATGCATTAACTGCTAATATCATTTGATGGAGCATTACTGTCCAGCTGCTGTACTACACCTCAACTCAAGGGCTTACCCGCGTGTTTTAGCAGCCCATCGACCCAATCATCCAGGAGCCAGGAGCCCCGTCTGGAGTCTGCACAGTCCTCGGATGGGATATGCAAATTCTGCACTGGGGTATCAAACAGCCAATAAGATGTATGGCAGGATGTCTGAGATGGCTACGGCTGCCAATCAGTAGCTGGTGTGGAGACAGGAAGGGAAATTAAATAAAGCTGATCTTCAAGTTGAATTTGGACTCCTGCCTCCTCTAGAAATCTCTTAAACTTCAGCCTATTCACTTGCCAAAACATTTAAGACATAATCAAAAAGATTTACTGAAAAGAAATGTGATCTTAGTAAGAACTCGAGACAATGATGTAATCTGTAGAATGTAAAAAAATCTTTTGAAGTTATGAAGTTAAGTGAGTGAAAAACAAATATCTGTTACATCATCCTCTCTGAGGGGGCATTAAAAGGACTCTCTGCTGCTCCATGCGACACTTCAGAATCTCTCTAATGAGATTTAATCATCCAAAAACGCAGGTTAGGGGCCCTTCTGTTAATAAACAAACCCTCTACTGTCAAAACCTTTCCCTAATTAATCTCACTCATATTAGTCGGCCTTATAGACTCACATTTAATAGGAAATGGTTGGGAGCCTCTTTGCACTGCCAGTTTTGCCCCTGGAGTGCCTCCTCTGAAATAACAAGTTGAATTAATGTATTAATGTCATACATCATTTGATTTTGTAGAGGCTTAAATAAATCTTGTTATACAAATGATTTCTAATCTAGAGAACCAGTAAATGATCACTGATGACAAAGACAGGAAGATCACATATTAATACACCTGTTTAAGCATCCTTGGGCTCATTCGTGACCAGCAAAAATACAATAATGGACTGACTATGTAATCTTACTTCTTGTCTCTGACTACCAATCATTGAGTTTTCTGTGTTTTCTGTTGCTAATCTTACATAAAGAAATCTTTGAACAACCTTCACACTTTGTATAAACTTGAAGTAACTCAACGAACAAAATGTAGCAACACTGACAATGACTAGTATTCCCTGAGAGGACTTTAATTACCAAACAGGACACGGTGACCTCAGACAAAAACATCCTCTTCTTCTTTGACTCCAGGGACTCCTGCTAATGAGCCTCATTTTTGATGTCATTACCAAAGGACTCTGGTTAATGACTGCCTGCTGTAACAAACAAACCTTTTACTGTTCAGACTTAAGCCTAATTAATCTCATCTGCATCTATTAGGAGGTTTTGCACTCTAGCGATTAAAACTGTAATGGGATGGAGTGGACAGTAAGGTTATTAAGTTATTAATGTTCTTAAATAAAGGCACCAATTGTTTAATAGTCACCGCTTCTCTAAAGTGCTGTTATCTGTAATCTTAGCCCCTACAAACTATTGATTCTTATGCTTAGGTCACCTTTCTAGGATTAGTGGACAAGATGTGGCAAAAAACAGGAATGATTTAACTTTAAATTGTGTTCAGAGCAAGGGGCAAACTCCCCACTTCGACATTGAAGCCAACCAGGAAGTACAAAAACATGCAATTCCTCGACGGACCGCTTGAGGCTTGCTCCAAAATGGAGCAAATTCTCATTGGAGCCCATGTTAAAATGGCCAACTTTAGAGCAGAGATAAACATGTAAACCATGTTCAAAATACAGTTTTTTGTCTAGAGCTTCTCGACCATCTCATGAAAACTGAATTTTTTTCTACCTCATTTTTTCATTTTATATTTAAGCTTAAAATTTGGCTATTTTTGGATAAATTAGGGCGTGGCCTAGTTGATTGACAGCCTGTTGGCGGCTAGCTGGGGGCTGTTAGCTGAGTGGGTGTGTTGTCCGTCCTTCGATCCCTACATCTTTTCCCATATTTGTTTTTTTTGGGGTATATTTGGGCTCTTGTCAGGCGCAGGCTAATGGCGGCGCCCAAGACGAGATTTCCAAGGCTTCACTTTTGCTCAGACAGAAACCAATGGGTGACATCAGGAGGGTTTGTCCAGTGTTTTATACAGTCAATGGTTCATAGTATCTCTCTGCAGGGGTATTTGAAACAAATAGTTCTCTACAGATTTATCTAAATTAATATTAAGCCAAGGAAAAAACTGCAAAAATTAGATTAATTTGATAAGGCAGGACTAGACTCTGCCTTCAGTACATAGCAAATAAAAAATGATAATACTATAGAAGATAAGGATATATAAGATAGGAAGATATGACATGTGTAAAATACATATAAAATAAGATGACACATGTCAGAAAATTGGATATTACACAAAAAAGAAATCCGATACGAAAGTTTACTTTTGTTCTCAAAAAGAAATAATAAAAAATACACAATTATAATGAGATGACGAAAACGTTCAGTTAAAATAGCTTTCTGCGAGTACATTAGCATTTACCTCCCACTGTTCTGTCCATGGGACGCCGGCAGGTCGTCCACTAATCAGAAGGTCGGTGGATAGGTGAATGTGAAATGTGTTTTAAAGTGCTTTGAGGGGGAGACCGACTAGAGAAACACTAGATAAATGCAATCCATTTAACTTTCACAGACTGCAAGTATACTGAGGTTAAATGAACATAGATGCAGTAGATTCTGCAGGTTCACATTGGTTGAATCCTCCTACAACACAGTCACGTATAATGAAACGCTATCTATAGTCCCTTCTTTGTCTGTGTCTCTGTATTGATGGTTTTTGGACACTGTGGTAACTTTCAAAAAGAACATTCTGTCTTAAAAATACTAACAGGTACATTGCATAACTGAGTATATAACAGAAACCCTCCAAATGCGATGTCTCTGCAATCTCAAAGTGGTCTGGAAGTATATAAATTCTTAATTTTTTTTTGTATTGTGAGAGGTGGAGGTGTTAAAGGATTGAGGAGATGTTGAAAAAAGGGAAAATTATGATAAGGCCCAGCTCAAGTCCTAAAGATCAATAAGAGCAGAGCAGATGAGAGCTGCCTGCACTTTTATTGTGCAGTTCAGTTTAAAAACTGTGTTGAGATTTATTTTTTGGAGAGACTCAATATAGAGTTACAAGCTGAGAGAGGGCTATCTACTCAAACTCAAATGGTCTTTTTTGGTCTATTGTTGTAAATAAGTCAACTGTCACAATAATTTGCATCTAAAAAAAGCTAAATTATTAGGATGTACCCTTGTAGAATCATCTCAAAAGATAAATCCACACATATTGCTGTACTTATTACACTTTAATCTAAGCTCTCATGTTTTGAGAGTTTGATGAAAGGGCGAACATATCATAGTGATGATTAAGTGTCAGGTCTTTAAAAAGTAGTGTTTTTTTTTAAGTATGTTTCCCCTCATGTTCCTCCCTATTTGTGAGAAATGAGGGCAGAGATTAATTAGGCAATAGGTTCAATAGCAGACGGTTTGTTTGTTTACAGTCAAGGTCTTTAGGCATCATCCCCCGGTGATGCCACCACATCTGGGACTCATTAGAGAGACTCTGAGGAGTCAAAAAGGCACGATTGTTTCGTCTTGGGTCATCATGTCCTTCTTGATAATGAAATGATTGTAAATTGTAAAGTCCAGGGGGAATCTCATAAAAGTGTCAAGACGAGGCAATAAATAATGATGTAGTGAATGTCTTGTGGGTTTTTTTTTTTTAAATGTCACTGTATTGTTCAAGTTCAAGTCAGTTTATGTTTGAATAATAAGCTGACCTTGGCTAACATTCAAACCCATCACAAACTCCATCTTGAGGATTTGCAGCAGAAGAATGCTTATAAGGCCAAGCTGGGCTTTGATTTATGTAGGTTGTTGGGTAAAATCAGATATCAGACTTCTGATAAGGCAAGACTGAGGATCCCTCTTGAATTGATAGGGGAAGAGAGAGAAGAGCTCTGACAGGGAATTACAGTTTCATGACTGATGACTTATAAAGCATGTTTTGGTAAAACAGTCCACTGATAGGAGAGTTTTTCTCAAAAAAAGGCATGCACTCAGTGTCAAGATAAAATATTTTACCCCAAATCACTAACATTTATACAAACATGTCCTGCTGTTAACTTGCAGAACAAATGATTTATGGCTGCACCTAAACCTCCAGATCTACATTTCTTTGATCCTGACGTTGATTTATGATTCTCTTCACTCCAAGGTAATGATTATAAAATGAGCAGCTGTTCTGTTCTGTGTTACTGATGTGTGAAACTGTTGCAAAACTAAGGAAAGGGAGTGAGTTTCAGCTGGATGAGCAGAGCAGGGAATTGGGGATGGGCCGAGCCAGAAGGTCCAGGTGCAGGAAAGTGAAGCTGAGCAGAGTCCAGGGATTGTTTGAGTTGTGGAGCAAGCCCAAGTAGGGAAGACAAGGATACTGGCTGTATATATGAAACACTGTAGCAGAGGTGCTCTGTATATTTTATATTAGTTCACTCTAAAGGTTTGACTGAAACTCTGAGTTGAACCTTTGCATTTTAAAGCCCAACTTCTTTACTGTGGTTTCGATGTGGATTACACTATTATGCTATTCTGTTAATAATACTTGACTGTTGAATGAGAAAATTATCCCTCTATTAAAAAAGATTGAATGCAACAGTGAGTTCATCTAGGAAATGAAAAAAGATGCCTATCGACTCTGTCCAGCTGCATTTTAGACAAGTGGCCACACAAGGGCAGTAGTTGACAGTTTAAGAGGTATAATAATGAGGACCAAGAAGGATGCAAGAAGTTAGTTTACTGAATGAAACAATAAGGTTGTATTCTACTAAAGGACATTATGTTTGAGCTTTATTCATCTGAGTAGCATAATAGGATGTACATGGTGCAGGCATGATCAGTCATGATTATTTACACAGTTTGTCAAGATTTGGGGATATTTAAGATGTTAAGGTGAGTGTGTGAGTGGGTGAAAACAGAAAACCATTGTGACAAAACTGCACCATTTGCAGATACTTTGTTTTTGAAAAATCAAGTTGTATTAGTTGAGCATTCACTGAGAGCAAAGAGCCCTTTGAATGCTCAGAGAGTGACGGACAGGTTGTCAGAGCTGCTGTTTTCACTGAGGTAACAGGTCGATGTTACGTCCGCTCAGACGAGCAGCAGCTTCTCTCCACTGAAGGACGGTATGAAATATTTAAACTGCTGACACTGCAGTTTTTTGCCACACTTTGATTGACGGGCAGCCCATCACATATTCATATCCTCAGATGGACTCGCTGTCAGGTAATTGGCAGAGATATAGTAGTGTGATTAATTAAACTGGGATTTAATGAGCCCTGAGTGCTTAGTAGGTAAAATAAATAATTGTTAAAAGGCATTCAAACACTGTCTTGTATTTTGGTATCACTTCAGGGATGAAAAAACTAGCCAAGACTGTTTTTTGGCTAACTATAAATTAAATGAAGCAACGATGGTGTGTTTTTCTCAAATGCATAAAAGAAAATGAATATCTGAGTGATTTAAGTGGGACATGTAGAGCTTTTTGCTTAATATGTTAAACTAAGAGAGACACACAAGATGCATATTTGCTAAAGCCAGGATATTACCTTTAATCAGTAACAATCAGCTCAGAGTTTTTCTTCATCCGACTTTACAAAAATGACTTAAAATGTCTGATTTCAATCTGGACAACAGGGCCAGCAAAGCTGTTGGGACGTACATGAGAGCAACACACAAAAATAAAGCTTACTAGCAGCTGTGTTCACACTTAAACAGGCTCCATGCAGTAAGTAATCAGTAATCTGTACTATATTACATTTTAAAAGTAAACTTCCATCACTGGCCATTATGTCATGAGAGGGTTTGTCTGTGGTGCACAGACCCTTAACAGGATTTACTTTCACAGTTATATTACATGCATTTGCATCGCTTGTTCAATTATTCTGTTAACCTGGGATGTGAGGGATATTAATGATTCTTGTTAACCCATTTATCTGATCCAAAATGAGCACCTGCACTGCTGCTGATGGCAAACATGATCGGAATTAATGTGTAAAATCCAAGGAATAATGTTTGTCCTCAAGTGAGAAATTAAGGTCAGAATCGTCTCTCTGCAACTTTCCCATAAAACCTGTTCCAACCGTTGATGATTTCCTCTTAATAATTGACAGGCGAGTTAATTAGTGCATAAATCTGAGACTTCTGTGCAGCTTGTAAACACAGGATCTGCTCTCCTGGTCAAAGACCAATCGACCATTCTTCTGTTTACACACACAAAAGGATGAGATATATAATCCAGGCTGAGGCTGCAGCCGTCCTCTTCGTTATCTGATGTGGGCCTGATCAAAACCCACATGACCTTTGGTGATTAACAGGCTAAACAAAAGCTCACAGTTTTAGACATGAGTGTATTGGTTCCCATGGGTTGTAATTACACTGCAGAGTTGCCAAAACATGGAAATATTGATCAGTGTAGTGCAGGTGAAAGCTGGGATTCATGCTTCATTTCATAATTATCTCCCTGGTTCAGATTCTAACTAATCTGACTTTATTGGATGAAAGCTTTGGATGTGAAAAGCAAGTCAACAAAAAACACTGATGCTACATTTCCTGACAGGACACCCTGACCCCGCACAAACAGATTTTGACTCTTGGGAGTTTTTCTAATGAGCTCCTCTTTTGATGACATCATCACCAAATGCTGGTTAATGACCTAGCCTGTAACAAGCAAAGCTTTTCACTGTTTAAATTTCAGATTAATTAGTCTCATAAGAACTTGTCTGGTGCCCTGAGCCTGCAGCCTGACAATTTAAAATGGAAGGGAATCTTTTTTGGGGGGAGATGCAAACTAAAAATGAGTTATTAAGGTTGATCTGGAAGGCTGACGCATGATTTTAAGTGTCAGCTTCCCCCACCCACTTTCTGGAGGAAATCCCAGTCATCATCCTCTCAGTGATGTTTCTGTCCCCAGAAACCTGAAGCCTGAGCTTCAGTGAACCTCACTGAAATCAGACTTACACAGACTGAGGAAGACTGTAAGCAATGACAGACACAAGAGGAGCTTTTTTTTGTCTACTTTTTACTGTCCTTCTTTTCAGTATTTTATTAGTTCATCATTAGCTACAATTTTATTTACCTATACATTCATTTTAGTTTTACAGACCCATCTTCCAATATTTTATTTATTTATTGATTGATTTATTTCCTTTCACGGCTTCAGTTATTGTTTTATTTGATCATTCTGAATTTTTTATATTTTTGCCTGCCTCTACAGTTTCTTTATTGCACATTTATGAGATTTATGATGGTGTTTTTCTGTCCTGTTTTGATTGAGTCCCTTGTTTTTATCATAGTCCTCACTGCTATGTGTGTTGATGGGGTGTCTGTGTGTGTAGAGGGGGTGTTTTTATGGTTTAAAGCACTTAGTCTCACTGTGTGTTTGCATGAAAAGTGCTGTATGAATATAGTCTGATTACATGATGCAGTGTGAGCTGTCATTATTTATATGTATTGATACACAGTACATGTGCATACAGGGCTGATTAGGGTTTGATATTTTTTCAGTTTCAGTGCCAATATCAAAATACTGAGCAATTTCTTTTCTAACCAATAAAACATCAGTCTTCAAATTAATAGGTTTATTTCAACACAAAACAGCTGCACACGCACTTTGCCTGAATAAAATAAAGCTCAGAAAAACAGAGCAGAAAACATTGATCAAAGAAAAAATAAATAAGACTTAGTATATGACCAGATAATCAATCTCCAAATACCCTAGAGACCATTGGTCGGACTGATATAATGACCAATATCAGAATTTTTTATATAACAGGGTTTCTGGCTGGTAACATTTGCTGGCTGGTTGTTTACCGTTAACTGCAATACTTATAAGGTTTTTGGCAGTTCACTCTTACATAGTTTGTCCACCAGAGAGCACTGATAAGCTGATGCTTTAACTGTTAAATGTTAACTTTTTTGATATGTATCTATTTTACAATTTGATGTTTTTTTCAAACCAAATATTGGTATCAGAATTGACTTAAGAAGCAACTATCAGTGAAGCTACACCACATACATTATTCTCACAGAACGACAAAACTACTAATGTTCAGTTTGCAGCACAAGTGTCAGAAAACAACACTATAATGATTCAATACTTGTACATTTAATTTGCCTTTTCTTACATTTGGTTTGAATTATTCTCAGTGATCAGGAGACTGGAGGCTTTTAATTTCAGCCTTTTGTGTCCATTAAACCCCTGTTCCTTCACTGTGGAAAACTGTGAGACCTACTGCAGGAAACTAAAAAGCAGTTTCAGACAGTTCACTCTTTGTGACGTGTCCTCCATTGACACCTTTTTTCATTCATACTAACAGCTGCTGTCTTTGCCTGTACGTGACCATTTCTGTTCACACTCAGTCAGACCTGTAATAAATTTAGGACAGCAGTTACAGCGTGCTTGAGGATTGATGCTGTCAAGTAAAAAAAATGTTCTTTGAGATGCAGGAGAAAGTTCTGCTGACTGGTTTTGTTTAGGAAACGGACAGCAGAGGAGGGAAATAGAAAATCACATTTGCTTCCAGTTCACTTCACACCGTGCAGATGAAGACATTAGCACACAGTTCCCTTGCTGTGGAGAATTAATTCAAAAATATTCTCAATTCATATTATGCAAATTTTGACTGATAAAATTGTACTTGAAACACTAAAGAGTTTAACTTAAGCAGCGTTCAAACCGGACTGATGTGACTCTCTATCACATCCAGTTAAAAGCACAAGTCTCTCCTTCTCATCTCCCACAGTTCAAAACACTTTCCCTCATCTACAGACAGCAGCTGAGGCACATCCAGCGATCAATAACCAGTACACTACAAACTAACACTCTCATTTTAATATGTCACATAATGAACTTTTTATGTTTTGCCTCCCAGGATGCCAGTTTCACCTGCAGGCAGCAACATTTGATTATATTGGATCCCATAGCGCCTTCAATGAAATTTCAGTCTGCACCACCAGTGATGCGTATATATTATAAGGTAACAATCCAGTTCAATCAGTGGTTGATGGGCTGTGGGACATCAGGTTCTCAGATTCATGATGGTGAAAGTGTTCCTACAGAGGACATTTATAAAGGTTCTTGAGGTTCAAATGCTCAGATGTGATTGAAAGCAGCTGTTCAACGATAAAGATAATATTTCTCCCCTGGTTTGCAATTGGGGTTTGGCCACCCAGACGTTCCTATATAGAGCAAGACGATGAGTCATCGCTTTGCATAAGGCAAGGACATTCGGTGCCTGGACTAAAGTACTCTAATGAATCTTTTCTCTACTTGCCTTTTCTTTATCTTTCTTTTTTGCGTCCTTCCTTTTTTGCTGGGCTCAGCTTAAACCCTGCCCCCACGTCCTTACAAAGTCACTCAACTGGATAAAGTCATTTACCTGGATGAAGAGGAGTGGGAGAAGGGAGCAGACAGAGAGAGGGAGGGCCAAGAGAATGTTTGACAAGTGCTGTATTTGGGAGGAGAACGTTGCAAAATGGAGGAAGAAGAAAGAAACTAAACAATGCCAAGTGAAGTGCACGGAGAGCGCAGACTCAAAGCTGCAATTTCTCTCCAACGACAGAACTGTGTTGTTCTTACCTCTTAATTCATGAACCAGAATCCAAAAAAAAGAGGAAGCTGATAGGGGATGAGAGGAGGAAGAGAGAGGATGACAAAAGCAGGTTGGAAATTGATAAAGGTAAAAAGCTCATTAAACATCAGTTACCTTCAGCAGTGTTCATTTGATGGAAACCATTAGGAAAATTGTTTAAGGGACAAGTGTACTTTAACATTAAAATGAGAAAACAGACCATGTGTGGTTTATGGTGTGTGTTTCCAGATTTTTCAGGCCAGATATTTCTCAATTTTTATTACAGCATGTAACCATTAATTGCAGCAAAACAGCATGTAAAATCTTCTCTTTCTGTTTTAGTCTTTGTCTCTATAAAAGCTGTTATCTCTTTGTTTTTGGGGGGATTTTCCTCCCTTTATGATGGATTTGATTTAATATCTTTAATCTTGCTCAGCAAATCATCAAGTGACAAAAATGTTGTGATTAACAATGTGTAACAACACTACTTTATGTGGTGCATATATCAGCATGACACATTTACAAGATTAACCCGAAACTCTTCAAAATGACCCTGACAAAATGCTTTTGACACAATCACATTACAGCATGCGGCACATTATTGACCTTTTTGGGGACAATGCTAGTCAAAAATGTGGACACACTTCCTGAGTTGCTTGATTTTTAAAGCGTGTCTAAACTTTTGAATGGTGGACAAACAGCACATCAACACTGGACTCCACTGGAAGCCTGCAGACTTGTTTTGAAGACACACTAGCGGCTCCACTGATAGAAGTCTCAGTCTGTCTGCAGCTTTATTGTTTCACACTGTAACATCTCTCTGCCATGACATTCACAGTCCCAAGGGGATAAATCTTACCCTCTTCTTTCATCTAGTGCCACCATGTGGTCACAATTTCAGTTTGTCCAAAACAAATAGCCTGAAAAACTATTATCAATCCCATCAGCCACTGCCTTTGCATTAAGTGCTATTTTGTTGCACGCTAAAACAATAAACTAATATTGGAAGCACTGAAAAAGTTAAACCGGCTCAATATCACCATCATCATTCTCACTGTAAGCATGGAGCATGTGAGGATGCTGTTGTTGTTTGCATTTCTGTGTCACAGCAAGGTTTAAAGAGTTGCTTTCATAGCTGCAGGCTCTTGTTAGCTAGGACATGCATACCCAGCACACAAACACATCACACATCACACATCACACATACACATCTCAAACTTGTGTCATTTTTGTTTTATGAAATTGTTGTTTTGCATCTTTTTTCCATCCCATCCTTTTTTCTTTCTTTTTTTTTTACCTTAAACCCATCTCCCACACACAGCTCAGTGCTGTAGTTGTTTGTTTTGTTTCTTAATGGACAGATGTCTTTGTTCTCTTTCTTTAGCTCCCAAACACCATCCTGGAAATGTATGTTAAACTTTTCTCAGCATCATTCGTGATAACAGTGTATGCTGTCAAAATGAGTCAAGTCAGTGTACAACTCTCACCCTTAAGTACTGCTTTCTCTAACCCTATCGTCTTGGCCTCCATATACAACATGACAGTGTATGGTTCGCTGTCATATCACCTCATATAACAAGTTGTAATGTCTCACATTTTAATGTCAGTGTTATGTAAAGGCAGTTTCTTCACTGCTGACATAGGGTCAGTCTCATCAGTGTGTACGAAGTGAAAAATGCTGATCACCACAAGCAAAAAACTGTTCATTTGTTTATTGAATGTTCTTGAATCTACAAATATCTGATGCTGTGAAGTGTTAAATTGGCTTTGTCATAACAGTTTTGATCAATTTATTCATTTGTTGTACATGGATGAAAGAATCACAGTCTTTGTCACACAGCTGAATATCAAGTCTGCTGCAGATGATTTAATCTCTCTCTCTTATTGTCTAAATTTAGTGTCTTAATCACGTTTTTAAAAGCAGGTGGATGCGCATAAAGTCACACTGATTTTGGATGGTTTCATCAGCCTCTGGCTCTCATGCACACACATTATTTAGATAAGAGGGAAGGCAAATAAATACTTTTAATAAAATAAATAATTCTCAATAAAATCCCTGATGGTTTCACATCAAAATATGTTATGTTTTCATTTGTATCTATTTTTTAACACACGTGGCTTAAATGAATATAATGACTCTCTTACTCTCCTGCTTTTCAGACAGTTTTTCGTGCTCGACCTTGGTTCCAAAATCCCTGTGATCATAATGTGGACCTTTGGTAAAGACGGCTGATGAGCTCCAGGCTATAGAGAGATTCTGGCCTCACAGGTTGATCATCATTCTCCATGGTTTATTAGTCACAGTGTTGATGAGATTAACGCTGTCATGCCTTTCTGTTATACACTGCAGACTTCTGCCAGCCTTGCACTCTTTGGTGCTTTAAAAAGGAACTAGATGAGACAGTCTAGACCTTCTCTAATGAGCCCAGAGGTGACGATGGGACATCTCTTCATACAGTAGATGCGCTCGCACCTGCTTCTAGCTAATTCACCCAACTTTTTTTCTATGATATGTAAAATGGAAACATTTTCCCCATTTAATCTCTGTCACAGTGCTGCATGCAGTCAACATTTCCTGACAGTGATGATAAAATGTACTGACATAAAGAACACTGCTAACTCACCATTTTTATTTGACCTTTTTATTAACGTTTTGTTGGTTTTCTATGCCTACAACAATCACATGCATGGTTAGATTCTGTCTTTTCCTCATTTGCCTTTTTTTTTTCTGATAAACTGACCTGGTGTTCAAATGATTACTGTGTTATTTTTCAATGGCTGCTCATGAAGACAAAGTTGGTAACTGATGCAGTGCGGTTGATGATGAGTGATGACAGTTTAATCCAGCATTGCCTGCTTGCAAGAACATGGCACTCCAACATACATCCTCATCACATCTCAGTTTTTCCAGCCTTTTTTACGCTGCTTTTCTGTGTCAGCTTTTGCATTATGCATTCCATCTCTCTGTAGATTAGAAACAGAAATAACCTTGTATTTATTTATTATTTTGCATCAATTTGGGCTGCAGTTGTCACACTGATTTACCTTTTTTATTCCAGCTTTCCAAATCATAGATTCTAAATGCATTTGCTGTATATTTGTCACTTGGTAAATAAGATAAATAATACTAAGTTAGTCTGACAAGCTGCTGTAGACTAAGCATTTATATACATATGCACAATAGTCTCTTACAGTCATTTTAGTGTCTTTGGCTCTGTGCATATCCCCAGTGTGAAAGGGACACTTGCAGTTCATTGGCCAGCTGCTGGAAATAATGAAACTGCTTTTGTAAAACTACTGACTGAAATCTTCACAGTCTTTTTGATAAGGATTTATTTAGTCTGCCATTCTGTAACATTGCCCCCCATGTTAGAGACCTTTTTCCTCTTATCCACAGCAGCGGCCTGGTGTGTCAGGTTAAACAGCCACGTTGGCCAATCTGGGGTCTGAGTCCTGCTCATAGCGGTAATGGTAGACCTCCATCTGGTCCCGACACGCCTCCCTGATGTTGTTGAGCCACCGTTTGATGCCCCCCCGGTTGAGGTACAACACCATGAGAAACACCACCCCGATCAGAGCCAGCACTATGCCGAGGAACACGTATGAAACCGCCTCAAGGTTCTCGTTCAGACAATCCACGTCCTCCCCCCGGAGCTTCTGCACGGGGATCCCCCTCTTGGCCTCCGGCTCGCTGCACAGGAGACGCCTCGCATCCGGACATTGGGACGAGTTCTTCAACCAGTAATAAAACGCCTCCAGTTCACAGCTACACCGAAACGGGTTTAAAGACAAGTAGACGCGTATGCGCCTTTGCTGGTACAAATTAGTTATGTTTTCCAACCCGATGGTCTCTATTGAGTTGTTAATGAGCACCAACGCGTGCAGATTATAGATATCTAATCTCATTAGGGGTATAGATATCAGCCTGTTTCCCGCCAACTCAAGTCTATGAAGGTTGCGCAAACTTTGTGAGCTGAGCGCATCTGAAAGCTGCGTCGTGGCCGCAGGCAAAAGCGAGTCGTTCAGGTAAAGAGTGCGCAGCTCCAGTAACCCGTGAAAGGCCCTGGCAGAGATAGACTCCAGCTGATTGTGACTGAGGTCCAGCAAATGCAACCGGGAGAGTCCCAGGAAGGCGTAGGGTTCAATAACCTGTATTCCGTTGTAGGACAGCGACAGCGTTGTCATTTCCAACTCGGTACCGTTGGTCATGAACGCACCGCGCTGTAAAGTTGAAATGTTTTTCCCCTTTAGTATCAACGTGGACGTCCACTCCGGTATGTCTCCCGGTACCTCACTATCCTCCCCGTCATTGCAGGTCACTGTACCGGAGTCTCTGGCACAAATGCAGGACGACGGACAGGCATCATCCGTCCTGACAGGCGAGAACAACAAACACACAACCGCTGCGTAACACAAACACCACTGATTCCAGATGGAGAAAAGACACTTTGAATTGTCGGCACTTTGAAATATCCACATCTTCTCCCTCATGTCTGTCTCAAAGCGGTGAGCTCGGATGCCGTTGTGTTTTGCAAAGAAAGTGACCGACTGCAATCCTCGCAGACATGTAAAGTGGAATCAGTCCGGCGCCGGCTACTTTGAATAATCAGAATAGAAAAAAGACGCTTTCATCGATCATCCCGGCGCTCTGCGTTTTCATCTGGACAAAAGAGGAGTTTTCCGTGGGATATTTACGCATCGGGGGCGGAAAACAGCCGAGTGTGGCAGCGTGGAAAGCTGCTGATCTGCGCTCCCTTGGTGGTATTTTTGACGCCTGTCACAGAAAGAGAGAGAGAGAAGGAGAGAGAGAGAGAGAGAGAGAGAGAGAGAGAGAGGGAGGAAAGGAGTGGGAGAGAGAGGAGTGCAAGTACTTTCAATCCATCCTAATTTATTTTTATTTTCGAAACAGAAATAGCAGAAACAACAATTTTATAGATATGGATGTTATTGAGTGTAAACTGTTTTTAATGTTCAGTCTTATTAGTTGCCTGAAGACAGTTTGTCTCGTCAAACCTCTTTCTCCCAGTTTGAAGGACAAATAAGCTCATCTATCAGGGACCAGGTGATTACAAGATAACTGGAATTCTGGGGAAGTCGGTCGTTTCCTTTCCACACCTCGTTTCCATCATTACAGCCTTCAGTGTTGCAAATCATTTGCTGTTTTGTCTAATTATGTTCGGGCGGTGGAGCCTGTTTAATGGGGCCTTGGTCGAGTTTCCTTGAGTTGGTCACGCTTTCCACGTCTGAAATATAGAGTTGGCAAACAAATCAATGAATGCGAGCGGCTTTCAGCGCAGAGATTTGCATTTGGGTATGTGGTGCTGAACTGAAGTGGGACTGATCTGTAAACAAAGAGATGAAACGACAGAGTTTTACATTTAAGCCTGGAAGTAATGAGGGCGAAGGGAATTTTACTCTAATTAGGCGTTTTGAAGATAGCATAGTGCATTTTTTTGCCTGAAACATTGACAATATTCACACAATTCCTCAAAAAAAAAACAAAAAAACAAGATTATTCTGAGCTGAACAAATTGGTTAGTGAAGGACAAATAAGTCAGCTAGAAAGGCAGAGATGGTATCAGTTTGATCAAATATGTTATTGATTGGTAATAAAGAGAGAGAGAGATAGACAGCTCACCATGAGACAGGGAGCTTCAGCACTTTGGACAGCTCCACAGAGCTCTGCAGTGCTTTGGGGTTGAGCAAACTTGTGTTTTTCTGTGTGCAAAGGGGAGCGAGAACAGAAGTAGCCTACAAATGGAAAGATCAAAGGAATGGAAGAAAAAAAAAGAGGGGAATAAGCTTTAGTTTTTTATGCCGACAACAAATACAACATGAGCAGAAAGGAATGAAAAGAGAGAGAAAAAGAAAAGGTTCGGCACATCATGGATAGCAGCTGAGCAGTGCAGTTACTTATGAGTGCAGAAAGACAGAAGGAAAGTGAAGAGAGGAAAGGACAGAACTGGGAATGATGAAAGACTTCAAATGATAAAACCAGAGATACTCAGTCCCGTGAATGAGCACCGAAGAGTGAAAGCACGACTTGAAATGGTCTGCCAAGTAAAAAAAAAAAAAAGGCCAAATACTCCACCACAGTATTCCTCACTGTCATGTGTGGTGCCATTTTTAAAAGACACTGCAGACAAAAATAATTTTTGAGATGTCAAAATGACAAACCAAGCTTAAATCAGCAGACGCTGAGTAACAGTAAGCCGTCAGTGAACATCTTCACTGACACCTGGTCGCAGCCACACTGAGCACAACTGTTTGTCTTCATCACTCTCTCTGTCTGCATGGTTGTGTGTGTGTATTTGCTTGGAAGTTTGCTGAGTGAATGAGTGAGAGCTGAGATAAAGCTTTATATCTCTGAACTGCACAAAGAAAATCTGCAGTGCATAAGAGTAACTAGCATATTAAAAAAAAATTGAATAACTGTTAATCACTATCTGATTTAGACCCTTCATGCTACATATTCAGCTCATGTTTTCGTCTCACAGCTGTATATATATGCAGATATAATGAGCAGATGAAAAAGTATGTCGACTCCCCAAACATCACACCCACATGTCCTTGTTTAATTCATTTATAAATCCATTGATCTACTTCTTCCTCAACCTCCATTCCTCTGGTTTGGGGATTTTTAAAAGATTTTGAACCTGACTGCGGGATTTTTGCCACTACAGCAATGTTTACACTGGAACCTAATATAACCTCTCAAGGCCTCAATTCATCCTGAAGTTTCTGGATAAAGTGGAGTTCAGGCAAGTTTTTTTTACACAAAAATAAAATAAAAACATTTACTTTTGGACTTGAGTTTGCGTGTGTTTTCATCTTAAATCATGAGAGGACCTTCTGCAAACTGGTGCCATAAAACACACTAACAAGCAAACACTGATATTTTAGACAAGATACACTCTTTTTTATGAAATATCAGTGTTTGCTGTAACATTGCAGTGTTTCTAAATTGGAACTTAGGGCCATAAGCAAAACAAACTATACTGACAAAACTCTCTGCATACTTTTGGCACTAGTGTGTTTGTATAGTATATAAATTCTTGTTATAAAGTTTTAGAATTACAGCTGACTAAATGACACTGCATCTATCATACAAGAAGAGGGACACATATGAGACTCTCAGCAAATTACTGTTTTTCCCAAAATGACAAACTATCCTTTTAGAGGACAATAGGAACCTTGGAGGGTATTTAGACTCAGTGTTTGTTTGTATTTAGTAGGGACCACGGCACTGAGGAGTCCCTGAGCTCATTGCACTTTGCTGTCATGCCCAAGAGCACTAAATCTGGAATGGACGGACAGAAATGGCTTTGGTGGGGACGTAAATATAGACACTGGAAGACAGAGAGAACAACAAACTGAGACAGAGAGACACCAAGACAGGAAGAGATAGAGAATGATGGAGGATGGCCTTACTGCTGGTGCTCCTGATAAGCACAAAAGGCCATATTAACGTCAGTTTGTTTTGCCTATTAAGGCATATGGGCCAGTATTTCTTCCTCCAAACAAACAAGGACGTCGGCTCAGTCCTCCTCTTCTCCTCTCGGGACCCCTCTGCCCGCTCCACAGGTGTCCGCTCTATCTGTTGGTGCAGAGAGCTGATTTAGTGGTGGCTGCTATTCACAGACCGTTGCTGGGATATTGTTATGGTGCCCTCCTTGTGGCCTTCAACTTGACACTGAACCTCGTAATTGATTTACTCAAGGCTGCCCATCCCTATCTCCTGACTACAGTATGTGTGTGTGTGTGTGTGTGTGTGTGTGTGTGTGGGTGGGTGTTAAAACTTGGTGAGTGACCAATTGCCAATAACCTTGGCAGTGAACTTTTCCTCCTATTTTCAGATGTGCCATTAATTTTGAAAGCTATGCTGCACATGCTAAATTAACATTTGCATATTTATTTGGGGTTTTTTTGCAAATAAAGGCATGCACAACTGCATTTTGTGAGTACATGAGTGTAGAATCACATGTCCGCCAAAAATTGCCTCTGCAGTCTATTCTCACATTTTGATTCCATTTTTCACCCATGCTGCGTCATCCGTCATTCATTAACCTTGTTTTAATGGCCAACCTGTCCGTCCTTCATCATCCCTCAAGCTGGTACATGACTGAGACATTCTGGACTTGCTCCTAATTAAATATGATCTATTATGACCCAAGGACATGGGCACAGGAACGCCATGTAACGGTTGAGGCTGGGAGGTATCACGATGCACAAAATATTCAGTACAGTAGGTGTAGATCTCCCAGCATGACTCAACACTATGTGTCAGTGCATAAGAGACATCATCTGCACCTTGATCATCTCTCTGGCAGATTATTACACAGAGAGAGAGAATACCTGTTTAAGATGCAACAGTAGAAAATACCATAGCCTGAAGATAAAGTGGTTTCTTTATTGACAGAACTGACATTTACATAAGTTGACCTTTTGTCAGGAGGCATTTTTAGCTGATTCTCTTAGCTGGAGCAGCTGAAATGTGCATACCTGTTCATGGATGAATTCTAGATGTACAGTTTCATAAACCACTGTGCTAATAATGCTCATGATTTGCAGTTTTAGTTGTGACAGCATCTAAGAGATGTTGTTCAAGTAATATTTAAGGTAGTAATTTGAGGTTCTGTGTTATTACATTACATCATATTGTAAAGTATAAAGAAAAAAAAAGTGTCCCTCAAGCTCCCTTTTCCAATGTCTCACATATGGGGGCTGCATTTAGAGACCCATTCTGAAATTATGACCTTTAAATGACGAATTGGTCTCCAGCTACTGCGTTGAACTGCTTTCTCCTTCTTCTAGTTTTCTGCATTACGTCTTCAGTGGATTCTGCCTTTCCTCTTACCTTTAATGGATTAGCTTGCTTCATTTAAGTTTTGCATGAAAAGGACTTAAAGCTTAAGCAGAAACTTTGAAAAAAAAACTTAAAACTTGTTTTTCTTTTTCTCTGCACAAGCAAAACTCTGTTGGCTTCAAAAGTGACTCAAGGAGTTTTCTATGTGCCGGATCGTTACTTGCTATAGGCACACACACACTTATATTGCTGCTGTCCGTTAAAATGGGTGCCGAGGGACGTGCTGCGGTACACCAGGGTGCTCATGGGTAACAGTAGTTTCATTTAAAATCTTCCTTAATCATTCTCCTTGCCCTGTATGTGTGTGTGAGTGTGTGCGTGTGTGTTTGAAAGGGTCCATCACTTAAAAGAGAAACAGAGTTTGAGAAGTTCAAGGACTCTGTAGAGAATGTGAATAATGTGGATTATAAACACACACACAGACACATACACATGCACACACGGACACACACACACACACAGATACACACGCTATCTAATACTATCTATCTGACCAACAGCAAAACAGTTTTTGATTGCAGACAGGTGGAGTTCAAGGTTCATCTACTTCCCCTCCAGACAAACTACTGCAAAATACTTTAAAGCTGAAAAGACCAGCAAAGATGGTAACACATCACCTGTCTCACTCTTCCTATCTCCCACTCCCTCTCATCCCGAATGCAGCCTGTACCTCTATTTCTCTGCTCCACCTGTCTCTCAATCTGCCCATCTGTCTATCCGCAGAGCTGCTCCTTAAACAGTACTCCGCCAGCAGATGAATAAGAGATGAGGAGATGGGCAAGGAGGGGGAGCGGATGGAGGTGAGGGAGAAGTGAAGAAGTGCACTGGAGCTCAGTCAGAGCCCTTGTGGTGATGAGGGTGTAAATGGATCTTGAGGAGCCGGTGTCACCTGTCCCGGCACCATTAATTAGTCATTTAGACTTGTAATGGAGTGAGCGGTAGCCAGACAGATACGAGCGGCCAAACAAAGCCAAGTCACTCACTCAGAGGAGGTAGTAGTGGCTGCTGATCACTCTGTGTGGCCAGAGTGGAAAACTATCAGAGGAATCACTGGCACATGCAGATG
Organism: Acanthurus tractus; assembly: GCA_029783725.1. Classification (NCBI taxonomy): domain Eukaryota; kingdom Metazoa; phylum Chordata; class Actinopteri; order Acanthuriformes; family Acanthuridae; genus Acanthurus; species Acanthurus tractus. The sequence goes on from JAQNCA010000006.1 coordinate 13,559,099, forward strand.
TACTCAAGAGTGGAAAACTGCATGTTCTCTTTGTTGGAAACTGAGATTTTCAGACACTGCTACTACTACTACTATGACTGTCAATAAACCACCACCACCGACAACAATAGCAAAAACAACAACAACAATAATAATTTTCATAACTGATCTCTAAAAATGAGGTTAAAAAAGCAGTAAACATGCAGACAAATATATAGGAAAGGTAAAAGGGGAAACTCATGCTTCTTTCCTGGTCAGTTCTCCTCTCTATAATTTATTCTGCAATATATAAATTATTTAAAAACTATAGGGGTAAACATATGTTTTCACCATTAATCTCTCCTGCCTACCAAATATTATGTTTATACCGACAAGTTAATATGCCATTGCAAGTTTGCGGATGAACAATGTTTTCAAACCTAATAATCACAGTGATGCATTAATTTGTCATTTTTCATATTTACAGTCTTGGCAGGGGGCACTTTCATGTATGCATCACACACATTCAGGGGTAAGCCACATAATCTACAATCCTAATCTCTTATGATTTGGAGTGTAAAATGTAATGGGATCTTGAAATTAATAATTCAGGGTAACTTTAACGATCATATTCATACACTTTCCTTTCTAAATAGATAATGTGGCTCTCTGAATCCATTACGCAAGCAGGTAATTTTACTTCACCTGCACAAGTTTTATTGATCCAAAAGGTCATTTAGGACTTATAAACCATGCATACTCCAAAACTTTTCTTTTATGTTTTCATAAGAGATCTGTTTGTCCAAGAACATGGATTATAAAAATGATATTTGAGCCACACGAGAGTGCTTCCATTTCATAGTGTTTTTCTTTTTTTGGCAGCCTGTTTTGACCACAGAATGAAATTCTAGGATTATGAGGACTCAAAGGCAAACAAATACACATGTGATTGCATATATATGATTTTCTTAATACTTTGAACCCCTGAAAGTCCTAACAGTGTTATACAGTTAGTATTACAAAATAATGACTGCCCCAGTGGACGGTTGGATTAGCTTACGTCTCTTCCTGGTCCATAATGAACATTGAATTTCTAACGATCACCTAATGATCATGACAAAGGATATGGATACTTGGCTTAAAATGTCTCTATTTAGATTGAATTACAAAACGGTTGATATCTGATGTTCAAGTGGCCGCCGTTAGTCCCTCTGGCTGTCATTGACCGACGACCTCGAGGCCCCTGTGGCAGTTAAGACACATTGGCTGAAGGGTAAAGTGTATCAGTGACACCTTGGAAAGTGAACCAACTGCCTGAGTCTGGGCAAGACACTGGCCTGTTGCCAGTCCTGTTAGAAGGGGACTGGGGTTAATCAGTTCCCGTGGTAGGTGATCCAGTTTCAGAGCCAATATATCAATAAATTGTTTTGGAAAAAGAAGAATTGCTCTCATTTGTCTGTATAACAATTGCATTTCTATTCTTTCTTTGCTACAAAATATGATCCCATATGGTAATGTTAACATTTATTTAGCTACTGTAACACAATGCAAATACTCGGCTTGCAACCACAGTAATAAATAATTGTTAAAGGATGTTTACTTTGTTTAAAGTAAATACAAGGACTGGGGTCAAAAGAAACTTTTGTCAAAGAAAGGGTAAGTTACCAGAGTCCATAGAGGGCATCAGATAACCAAGTGACAATGTATTGACACCAGTTACCTGATCATTAAATACCTACGCTCCAGTCACTCTGAAGAAAGTAAATTAAAAGAACAAATAAACAATGAAACAATCACTAACCCTGACATTGCTCCCTGAATTTCTTTCAATAAAGTCTGGTGCTGTCAGGCTGTACTGAAGAACCAAAGTAAGCAACAATATTTATGTTTGACAGGGCCAGGCAATCAGAGTAGTAGTACCCTCCATCCATCAGCAGCCAGACAGCTCATCAGGTCTACAGTCAGGGTGAACTTTGCAGGGCAAACTGCTGCTGTTCTGCTTGTGCTCTCGACTCTCATTTATTCAATAATTGATGCATTTGTAGTTGCGCTGAGATGCGAGATCTCCAAGACTGTGTGTGGTAGTTAGCAAAAGTTAGCAGCCAACGCTGGAAACTACTTTTACTTAAATTCTGTACTCACTGTATGCACAATTTTGGATATTTGGTACTTAACTTGAGTATTTCCATTTACTCAGACTTGAATCTGTACTTAAAGTTCCATATTCTAGAGGAAGTATTGTCCCTTTATTTAACTACATAAATTAGATAGCTATATTTACTAGTCACAATTAGCCTTTCAACTGAAGATAAAAATGACCAGCTTATTATATAGTGAAAATAATATATTGCCGCAGATTCCCAACCTTTTTGACTCATAATCTGTTTCGACAAAGCAGCACGAGGTTGAAGTCCTGTTGTATATCATGCTAGTTGTCCCAGCAAAGACGAGATAATGTTAAGATGCACAGAGGTTGATTGAACAAATCTTTGACCTAGATTTATTTTATTGTGTAATCCGTTTGAGAGTGAACTCCTGAAAGTTAGATTTAGTTCAATCTCGACTAGTTACAACATTTTATTTAAACATTGTTGCATTAGAAGTAACATTCTAATAAAGCCATATATCATTCACAAGAACAAGCTCTTTACTTCTGATAAAGTACATTTCTCTGATAACTGAGGCGAAGGCTTTTATTTAAGTCGTTCACACCAAATGAAGGATTATCACTCGTAACTGAATACTTTTACATTGTTATGTTGGTATTCAACAGCTAATCAACTGGTTGTGCTATTTAAGACTCATAGAGTCTTTGGAGAAATTAGAGTCACAGTTGAGAAAGGTGCATTTAATTTTAAGGGGAAAAAAAGTGTTTTCTGTTGCTGACATGTGGGTTTATGGGGAAAAAAATGCTTTTTACAAGAAATTAGGGGAGTTTTCATTACAATAGGAGGACCAGCAAGCATTTTTACGGATGAATTGTCCTTGAACACACCGCCAAATCCCTCCCTGCTCTGCAGCTGATCCTTCCTTACTTCCCTCTTCTTGTGAAGGAAGAAAAGGAAATTTCCTACAAAAGGCAAAAAAGGATCATATTACACATTACAGGGAGGGGCAAGCGATGAGGGAGAAGCAAGAGTATTCATAGAGGTAAATGTCTTCATCATCCATCTACATTTGACTGTGGTGCTGAAAATACTTGTGCCATTATGGCTGGGAACAGAGCGGGACATTTGCCGAGAAAAGGAGGCACAGATAGATGGAAAAGGAGGAGGGAGTGATTATCTTACATTTATTACAGTGGAGCTTATTAAAAAGGGGAGGTCATTATTTTTATCTGGAAAGCAGAGAGAGACCTATTCTTAGCTTTTACCCCATGGCTTCACAAGATAGATCTGCAGTTTTATGTGAGCCTGTTTTAGAAAACCCCGGCCTGACTACAGCTTCATCAGACGCACACAAAGGATGTCCTATAGCATCATTGCTTTGTGAGATGAATGTACTTTTATGGCAGTTCTGAAAAACGAAAAAGAGTTGCAGGGCTTTTATTGTTCAGTTAACATATTTAGTACTGCAGGCGGCAGAGGGGACTGCTGACACCACAGAATACAAACTAAGTAAATAAATAAATTTCCCCAAGGACGATTTTCTCCTCAATATTTTTTATTTTCTTTTTGAGGTCCGAAGTAGGCCTATGTCACCAGGGTTATTGTTCCCTGGAGTGGGATGAATAATGCCGGCAATATTCAGCTTCCATATCTGAGGAGATCATAACAAGTGAGCAGACGGTCGTGAGAGGACAGAAGAAAACAGTCCTCCAAGGACTTTGTCAACAACAGTTTCTCTTATTGTGAAAGTCAGATAATGTGATGAAATGATTTAAATTCATTTTGGGATTCACATTAGAAGAATCAGCTGATCTGATAAAGATCAAATTAACTTTACAAACTCACAAAGAAACTAAAATAAGAATCAAGGTCTACAACCATGCTTGCGGCTTTGAGCTAAATGCTCTTCAACAGGCTGTAACATGCTAACGACAACACTGATATGTCAGTGCTAGGCTAGTTGCATGTTAGCGTGTAAACATTTAGTAAATAGTGCTAAACACAAAGTAGAACAGAAGCTAATTGGCTCTCATTATGTTTTCAGGTATTTGGTGATAAAATTCAACATTTAGCTTGATGTTGTAAATGAAAGGTTAAATCACCCTTGGGGGGATGTGAAGGGTTTAACAGTTACCAACTTAGAACTATTGACATTGTACATAAAATCACATAGATAAACTTCCTGATGGCACGAGAGGAAAACTGATGGGCTCACCAAGCACATTCGCTGACCTTACCATCTGGTGA
>JAQNCA010000006.1:13564960-13585475 GCA_029783725.1 Acanthurus tractus
CCCCCCCCCCCCCCCCCCCCCCCCCCCCCCCCCCCCCCCCCCCCCCCCCCCCCCCCCCCCCCCCCCCCCCCCGCTTGGGTGTTCTGTTATTCAGTCAGTCTGTTCACTGCTTTGGTCCAGACTGAGATTTTTCCACAGCTGTTAGATGTATTTCCAATCAAGCTTTGTGTAAACCAAAAAAAAAAGTGCAGAGTTTCATGATCCCCAGAGGATGAACTATGGACTTTTGGAATCCTTTCATATTTCCCTTAATATCACATGCAGGTTCAGTTTCACTGTTTAAAGTAAGTGTTAAAAATTTCATACTCTAACTTTCATTCATTTTTATTTTGGTTATCTATTCAATATGTAGTATTTAGGGAGATTTTTTAATAGAATATGGCAAAAAATAGAATATAATATTTATAAGAATGCTTTCATTGATGGAAATAACCCAAAACTAAGAATTGTTTTGTTTTATTACCTTTAAAGTAAATTTTAATTACTACAAAGATTCCCTTTAAATCCTACACACTGAACCTTTAAATCTGTCTTTGTGAATCCCCCCCAACTTCAAAGCATCACTTGGTAAATTGATGCATTTGTTAATTATTTGGGAAATCATTTTCCACTTAAAACAATAAACTCTTTTTGAGTTCTGAAAATGTTTGTAGTTTTATGTTATTTTCATGGTTGTTTATCAGCATTACAAGGCTACATAATAATATCTCTATTAATCATGCCTCATCTATACTAATCTATGTTGTTATAAAAACACATGTATTGGAAAATGCTTGTAACCACGTCAGGTGAGGACTTCCACCTCAGTGTGTTGGTCCTTTCTGTTACTTTACTATTCCAGCCCCACCTTCACAGTGAAGGTCAGAGTTCATTGTTATGGTTACAGCGATGTGTATAATTCATGCAGCGGGGTTGGCTGTTAATGCTGATGAGCAGCAGCTGACAGGAATCAGGCCTACTTAACAGTTAGTAACTCTGTCGGTCTGTGTTACAGATATTGACGCAGGACTTGTTACAGAATACACATGCAACAGCTTTTTGTTTGCGGTCTGGCCATTTCTGATTGCATTATGTATAGAAAGACATCTGATAAGCCTGAGATCACAGCTACTGGAAATGGCCTTAAATGGCACTGGGCAGTCAAATAAGGAAGCCATGATCTAATAATGGGGCCTGCAGAGTCGTCCATGCTGGCTATGTTCCTCTTCCACATGCTCCTTTTCCCTTGTACTTCACAATAGTTTTCTGCTATTTTTTTTTGCATATGATCTTATTATTTCTCCCTGAGAGCAGCACACATGGCTCCACTTACAAAAGGGAACAAAAAAGCAGAAATATCTCAGCATAAATACATTAATAAGCAGTTTGTATGTGTTTTGGATCTTATGATTTATAAAATTATATGTGTGGAGTTCGAAAAAACAGACACAACTTGAACCTGTTTTCTGATCACAGACTTATTTATGTCAATTGTCCTTTATCAGTGTGTGTATAAAGGGATATTAATGGATTTTACGATCAAACACTGAGACTGTATTATCTTTAGGATTACTATGACTACTATGTTATCACAGGCTCTACAGTAGCTACATTGGTGAGCATCTTCCATTATGCACTGCATCACTTTATGTCTATGTAATAAATGCTATCTCTGTTTCTACATTCACAGGTATTAAGCTGCATCATTGACTCTTCCATTGTAAGAGGATATTATTTGATACGACATGTGAACATTATGCTAATACAGAGAGGCTCATTAGAGGACAAACTGTGTGAAAAGGAGCCAGCTGAGGATTTTCAAAGGGGGATTTGAGCAGGGGATAAAAAAAATACATAAAGATAATCTGAATTTTAAAAAATGATGTTTGCAGGGTAGATACAGACTGAACATCAGCATGATTCAGTCAGTTGATGCTCTCAATGACACTAAGAGAGTTTGTTGTAATACAACTTTGAGTCACTTTAACTTTTCAATTGATATTTTACTTATCTTAAATGCTTTGTTTTCAAAATAAGAGAGTATCGAACTCTTAAATAATCACGGCGGTACATGAAAACAAGATTGATGAATAAATAACTATTCTAACAAATAATTTTTTTAAAAATTAAGCAAAAAATGCCCCCCCAAAATGCATCTAATATTGCAGTAAACTGAATATTTGAGAATTTGAACCACTAGTGAAAAAAAACTTCTTCATGTCACCCTTTGGCTCTAGGATTTCATCATGGGCATTTTTCACTATTTCATTCTTGATATCAAGGAATCAATCAGCACGTAATTAGATGATGAAACTAATTGTTGGTTGCAGCACTAATCTCAGTTTTCTTTTGGATGCTTTGGTTACACAAAAGACATGTGATATTTTCTTGTGCTTTTGTCTCAAAGTTGATCTCAGCCAAGTTCCAGTTGTTCATGAATGAATCTATTTGGTCCTGAACCTGCAGCAACCACGTCACAGCAATAATCAGCAGATATCTGCTCCATGGAGGCTGCGCAGCTCCTCAGCTGAGGTCACCAGCTGCCACTCTGAATATTTTGACTTGACCTTGACTTTGTGGAAGGACGTATGCACGTCTGTTGGACTGGCTACTCTCCAGGATACTGGTGATGTTTAACTGGCAGATGCCTCAGGAGTTCCAGCTGTGATTGAGCCTTTATTGTCTTTGCTCAATGGGAGATGTTCCACATCTCTGAAAACCACTGAACCTCTACAACAGTCCTCACAGTAATCGGACCCCATAGTTTCTAGGTGCTTATGTGGCACATTAGAAATGATTCCTCATGCACCAGTTACACAGAAGGTGACTAGTTACCCTTTACATAATGCTTTAGTAGACTCATTAAGACTTTTAAGTTGAATGTAGGTCTTGGAGGACACAGAGTGGTTACTGAAGGTTCAAGAGTTAGAGTTACATCTTACTTTCCAGCCACGGAAGCATGAAATTGGATTTGTCAGTTGATAACTGCTGCCACCTAAAGGTCAGAGGGCTACATGCACGAGTATGAACAGTAGCTGAAGGTATTTCCAGACTGTAGGAATTGATTGACTTACTGGAGTGTAAATCTTTTCTTAACCTCAAACAGGACAAACACATACATTTACTTCAGTCTAATTTTGAGAAGTACACATAACCTGGAAGCACCTGCTGGATAAGATGTCTTACACTGCAAGACTGCCACCGAAGCATGAAATTGAAATTATTGATGGATAAATTCTGACACCATGAGGTCTGAGAGCTTCAATCAACAGCGTGCATACCTGTAGACATTTGGTTAGCTGTGCAGATGGATCTTAAACACCATATATTTATATTATTTCTTATTATATACAGAAGCACACAGAAAATTTGACAAAGTTTAATCCCTTCTCAAATTTAAAACTGTTACAATATCGTGATGATTTTTTATTCTAAGACTACCCTCTTAGACAGTCCTCTATAGCTTGCAGTTCCTGTATTTCATGACAGTCAGGGCCACAGTGAAGGCGGAGGAGGTGTCTGACCTTGGGGATGACAGAGAGGGCCGGGCCTCTGGCACCACTGGGAGAAGGAGAGGAGAAAGGCAGCAAAGTAGAGCTTATATTTACACTGATAATGTCAGTCAAATTCATAAAATAGTAGGACTTTTGGATACAGGTCGTTGTAGCCGTACATTGTAAGCAAATTTTTCCTGGCTGTCTATATTACTCACTCACCCGTTGAAGTGTAGCTGAGCTAATTTAAAGAGTTGGTGACCCAGTTCAATACTGTCCTCTCCGTACTGGGAGCCAATAGCTATAGTGCTTCGCTCCAGATGGGAGGCTGCATTATTCCAGTCACCTACAGAAAGAAACAGAGCAGTATGAGTAAATTGAAACCGTAGATGTGCATGACCTTGTACATGACTCAGAAGACCTGAAGTTCCTAATCATTAACTTAAAAACTCTTTGGCCTCTTAACTTTATCTTCCACCTTACTAAGAGAAACATAGAACAAAGCAAAAACATAACCCCTCCAACTGCACATCTGTTATGGTACATCTACTAATCATTTTTATTCTCACCCATTGTAGCATAGGCTCTCGCGGTGGCATCTGCCAGCTCCCCCTGTAGTGGGTGTGTTACTGCAAGGATCAGTCCAGAGTGACACTGAGTCCTTTTCAACAGTCTAAGAGCCTCATCTGAGGGAGGGCAGAGCAGAAAGCAACATGGAGATGTAACTACAGGCCTCCTGAATGAATCACACACACATACATGATGGCATTTGCATGCTGTATTACAACCACCTGGCCTCTCTTTCTCCATGAGGTCCACGGCCCTCTCCAGGTCGACCCTGATCTCCTGTAGCCTGGAGCTCACTTCAGGCAAGGACACGCCATGACCACAGGATGAACATATAAACCCAGTTCCTCTGTCCTCACTGTTTTTCTGATAATCACACGAAAGTCAGGAGCAGTAGTAAGGTAAATCTCAAAAGAGAAATTTTTTAACATGTAGTACAATCAATAATGTATGTACGTAATACAAAAACACTAATGAATACCTACTTTGAGAGATCCATTGCACTTGCCACACAGGAATCCAGACTCTTGTGGACTGCCTCCAGCATGTGACCACTGCTCTCTGACCTCTGCTCCCTCCTCCTCCTGCTGCTGAGTGCAGGCCTCGCACTGACACAGGAAATAGTACTGTTCCTGCAGGAGACGCTGGCGTTTTTGGGTCACCATCCTTCTGCTGTGGGGACCTGAGGGAAGGAGTGTAGGGGTTAAAGGTAGCGAAAAGGCATAAGTTAAAACTCACATGTAATACACCAACTAATTAATTTCAAATGACAGTAATTTCAGCGGAGTGCTGTAAAATGTTTTATTTGCAAACCCTGTATCTTCTGAAATCTGTCAGAATTTGAACAGTCCTGTTGCACTTACTAGACTTGACAAAAAAACCCACTTTCTTACCGTAGCAGTGCAGGATTTCTTGTCCAGAACTAATAACTTTGGCTGCTCTGACAGTTACAGTGACTCTGCTGGCTGTGCCTCTGTCCTCAGAGACACTCTCACTAAAGTCTGCAGACACATCTGAACCAGAGGGATCAGCACCGGTTCCAGTACTGAATACAAGGCTGGTGTTTGGACAGCAGGAGTGATTCAGGAGACTAAGAGTTGGAAATATTGCTGTAGCAATGCGGATCTCCCTGCTGGACTGCACTGATGAGTTTGCTGCACCTGTGAGATGCAAGAACAGAAATGTAAAGGTCACACAAAACCGAGGATTTCATTATTAAAAATCATAATTCTGCTCTAGTGGACTGTAACACTGAATAAGAATGAATACACTTACAGTTGAACTCAATCATTAAGTCAGTCAACCAAAAATGTATCTGACAAAAATGTTGTAAACTATTAGTTAATTCTCAAGGGAAAAAGACCCAAATTCACTGGTTTTAACTCAGAAAATGTCAAATATAAGGTCTTCTTAGTCTTACATGGCATTTGCTTTTATTATGTTCTTATATTTAATCAACTTAACAACTAATTAATAAATGAAGAAAAAAAGAATAATAATGCATGACTGATTGTACAAAATAAAATATTTGGTTCTTTCAAGCCTTAAGGGAAAAAATCTCTTGAAACAATTATCATATTATAAAGAGAGAAAAACAAAAAAAATTATAATTATAAATTATAGTTATTTGCATAGTTATTCTTCAACATGCCTTCCTCTGAAGTTACAACTAAACTTACCAAAAATACTTTTGTGTTGATGGAATCTTTTTTCAACTGAATCACAATACACCAAATTAATAAAACACACACAATTCAAAGAGGGAACAAACAGCTCTCATGTGTCTAACTTTGAGGCATAGTCTTGAATTATTATATTGGATAAACTCAATTCAAGGTGATAACACTCATGCGTCTGTACAAAAGTCACCTGTATCTTGCATCATGACAATTGCCTGGGCATTACACCTCAGCTGCAGGAGATGCCTCAGAACTGCGCTTCCCAGCAGCCACAGCTCTGAGCCCCAATCTTTGATAACACCCTCCTCGTTTGCCCCTGAGGGTTTACAAAGGTCACTGGATGCAGGTGGAGGTGATGCCTTGCTGAGCTTTAAGTAAAGTGTTGCTACAGTAATCGCATACAGGAAACGCAGTCCAGGGCTGTGGCGATCCAGGTGGTGCAGCAGGTGAAACACTCTCAGGTAAGAGTCACCTTGGTATGAAGTATCATGTGGAGAGGAATGACTGGATTCTCTGTTGAGACAGCTTGGCTCTGACTTTGTGTGCTTGTCTCTGATTGGATCCCTGGCCTTTTGGATGTTGTTCAACCGCGCCTTCAGTGTTACCCTCAGAGCCAGCTGCACCATCACACCCATCATCATCAGATCTGCTCCCAGCGGACATTCCCAGCGGTGATGTTCTTCCCAGGCCTCTCGCTGACAGGAAGCTGAACAGTACCGGCTGTAGCTACACCCTTCACACGGCATGGGATGCAGTGTTTCAGTCAAACACCTGTGACAGCGCCTATGTTCAACTCCAAACACTCCTACATTCATGTCCTGTTGAGCTCCTTTCCCTTTTAATTCCTCCATTCCTGGTATAAGGACACAGCTGTATGGTTTGTCATGTAGGATCACCTCCCCAGCTGCTATTCTTTCTCCAGCCACCAGATGTCGACCTTTCTCCAGGCTGAAGCCAACCGCAGCTTGAGGATAAATCCCAACTGTAAGAGGTCCTTCTCCACCTGGACCTTTGTGATTCTTTGGGACAAGATTGTTTTTTGACTTTTGACCTGCAGAGAGGTGCTTGAAGCACTGTGTGCGGCGCTCCTCTAGTTTGTGTAAAAGATGAGAGGGATAGCCATTCTTTAGAGCTTTGTCTATGTCACCCAGAGAATCCTGAGGAAAAACAGAAACACTGGCGTGTGAGATTCATAATTTACTGCAGGAATCCTGCAGGGAAGTGCTGATCAAACTGATTGCAAAATGACAAAATTATTTAAAACATTTACAGGCCAAATTGTAGTCAAAAAGAAGTAAAGCTGGGCTAAACAGGTTTTAATGATTCCATATGTACAACCAGAACTTATTGTTTAATTGCTGAAGATGGCGCCAACTCACCTGGCACTGCTGCAGATGGTAGAGCGCAGCAGAGCGGTTGGCATAGCACAGGGACAGCTGCTCCGAACTTCGGGGAGCAAAACATATGCCCTGTCATGACAACAGACAAAGAAGCTGGATGTTTATGCATGTTAATTAGAACTGGGAGATATGCCATTTTATGGGCATACTGCTGCATTTTTCTAAATCGTATATCTAATTCTGAACCCAATGTGAAGACATTGCTGTCATCAGCAAAATACAACATTATCTGAAAAATAGCATTACATTAGACCTATTTTGGTACCACAACAAAATTCTTATTTGCTACCTTCTACTGGTCCTATACTAAAAATAAATAAGATAATCAAATAAAAGCAGTTTATACCAACAAAATGAGTATTCAGTCAAGTCAGATGCCAAAACCAAATGACAGACTTGAACAAAAAATTTGGTACTTTTATTTGGCTCATATTGATTGATGGCACATTGTTTTCTTCACCTGTGAATAGTGCAGAGCAGCAGCACTGTAGTCTCTAGCCTTGAAGCTGGAGTTGCCCCTCTCTCTGCATTTGGCTGCTTGCTCTATGTCCTTCTGCACAGAATATCCTGCAGAGACTGACTGCACAAAGTCCAGATCATCTTGGCTATGAAACAGAAATGATAACCATTACAAATTACAGAGAAACTTTCACCCTCTCTAAATCAGAGCCGTTATATGTTTTCGAGTAGGAAAGTCTGGGTTTGTTGTTTGCAGCATTCGACAATTGAAAGTAATATATTCTTTGCAACAGTAAGATCAGATAAAAAAGGTAGGTGTAAATGGTCCAATTTAAAAAGAAGCTTTATCTCTTTGGGTATTAAATAGCTCATGACCCACACACCTTTAATTTAGATCATGACCTGTAGTTTCAGATATTATATGATAAAAGAGCTTGGTGAAAATCCACAATCCCCATACTACGGACATAACCTAGCTAACTTTACTCACGTTGTTAGAGTTAGGCTATATTTAAAAACATCATCTATCTCAAGCAGGGATGTAAAATGTTCCTTAAACTCAGGGTCGAGTCCGGTCCATTTCTGTGCAACATGATCTTGCCACTGGACGCACGGAAGATCCATCATGAGCTACGACAAAACCACATGGATACCGGAAGATATTTTTGAGTTTGAGTCCGTTTATTCCATGACAGCATAGACGTCAAGTAAACTTGGATCATGAGAACGTTTCCGATGACAACCTTCAAAATAAAATCCTTGCTACCCAGTTGTCCAAAAAGATTTTTACTTATTTTATTTATACCCATCCTCTCTATAATGCACTGTCAAGAAATTCAGAAAAGGGCTGGCTATCAGAAGGAAATGGCAGTTCTGATGGTAAAGGATTTTCATTTAACAGATACTATCGCTCATGTTGCTGTTCATAAGTATCCATATTATTGCATGATTTGCTAACGCAAAACTTACCTTGCATTTTTAATATAGTTGCTGTTCATATTTCAATTTCAGAGACTGCAGCTGTTGTCTTTCCATTGGTGTTTCCGCTTATACTTAGGTACAGATTCAAATGGCTAATTCGACCGATGGCCGCACTTCATGTATTCGTTCTTTTATTTTGACAGTAGAATTTTTCATATCCGTTAAAGTTTGCGTTACATCGACGCCACTTCTCTTCACTTACGTATCGTTGGTCTCGTCCTTCTCGCGATAAATTCAGTACCTTTAACTTTGCTACGCCTGGGCAAAGCTTAAGTCTGGAGGCTTTCAGAAACATTGTACAGACATGCCTGTAAAACTCACCCAAGGGGCAGTTGAAGTAAGCGCAAATGTTTGCATTTCTGTTTAATATTTTGTTTCTGATGTCTCAAGGCTGGCATTTAGCAGTGCGGCGCTGACGTTTCGAGCTACAGCTACTAGCACTGTCAGCTAACGAGATGCATCAACAATACCATTATAAATCAAGCTATGTATACTTGCTGTTGTAGTGTTTTTCACTGTCTGCTTATATGTTTAAGTACCGAATTAAATGAGAAATTTGCTTCCCTTTTTCAAATATAGATGAAGAACGTAACATTACACCTGTGTTCAAACGTTATAACTAGTTATTTATACATATTTTGGGTCTAGAGAGTTTGTAGAACAACAGGGTGGTGTTTTATAGTACTTACCTGTTTACCCTCCGATGCTTCCTTGCTTGAGGCTGCACAAAAAAATTTCCACTTCATTAATCTCTAATTAATGTTAGACTGTACCTCTGCATTAGCAGCATGGTAATGTGATGGGACAGGATGGGGGCAGGCAGTGGATACTAACAAGTCCATGTGTGTTATTGTTTAGGCCCTGGTAGAAGGCATAGGAGTGAACGATCCTGTGCTGCAGCTGCTGGTAAGTTCATTTTAGAAATCCTCTTTACCAACGTGTTCAGCTACTGTTTATTGTATTTCAAACTCCACTAGAGAAGTGTGCTTTCTGGATAATATTCTACTTAGACCAGATTGACTCTGGCTTTAAAGGGTCCATTGAGGACATATTTTAGAGTATTTAAGACATGTTATTGGGCATTTAATTATATTTCTTTCTTAAATGGGTTTGCCACAGTTCTCATTGCAAATTCCTGAATGTACAAACATGAATATATGTTAGATAAAAGATGTGTTATTCTTTCATTGAAAAATCCTCTCTCTGTGATATACACTGGAGGCTTTAAGTTTCCTCATTGCATTTGATTTGGTATGAGCACATAAAACCATTTCCCTTGCTGCAGATACATGTAAAACTGATTTATTTATTGTTTTGCTTATAAAATCTATCCATCCATCCATTTGTCAGAACATCCGTAAGATCACCAGTGGCGCTGGTCCACCCAGATACAGACTCTTAATGAGTGATGGCCATGACTCTTGGTCTTGTGAGTATCTTGCATTACTCAGAAATCTGTCAGACTGTGTGTTCTGTTTACAAGGCTTCACTTGTTGATCTACCATTGATTAACAAATTAGTTAAATCCAATAAGAAATTTGATGCCCTGACGACAATTAAGTACTAGTGAATGATAAACCTGCTAAGTAATTTGAAAGACTTATGTGTGTGTGTGTGCTTGTGATTTTGTGCCTAGCATTCCTGTTGGCCACACAGTTAAACGATCTCCCGGAAGACAACCTCCTGGTACCTAACTGTGTGTGTAAGGTGAAGAAAACCGTCACCAACACTTTGTCAGATGGCAGGTATGTGTTTTTTGTTTTTGTTTCCTTCCCTCCTCTCACATCTTAGTATTTGACTACTGCATATTATGCCCTTGGGCCTTTTGTTTCCATTCATTTTTTTCCAGGACTGTGGTTATTGTGATGGACATGGAAATATTGCACTCTGCTGAGGAAACTGGAGGAAAGATTGGAAACCCCACTCTGTATAATACAGAGGGTATGGCTCTTTAAAATGTGCTTTCATAAAATTAGAAAAAGTTATAAACAGCTTCTTCAGCAGGTTCCTCATGATGTTTGTTCAACTAATAGGGAAGATGTCATCCCCACAGAAGTCAGTCTCAGGAGCTTCTGCCCGAGCTTCCCCTCCACCTGCTGAAGTACCTGGACCCTCCAGCAGCAGTAAGTTCTAGCCAAAGATATACACATATAATTCTCCTTTCTATTTTTCTTGTTATTTTTTTTTTTTTACTTTTAACAACCATCTGCTTTTCAGAGTACAACATTCCAACAATGTAATATTTTGTTTGTTGTTTAAATGAGTCATAATCCGCTGTGCTGCAAATATACAAAGAACTGAGTTTTACTTTTAGAACAAAAGGAAATTTTAGGTGCTGGTTAGGAAATTGTTTTAGAGAAAATTTGAATTATTCAACATAATACTCATCTCACCAACAGAGGGAGCCATGTATAAAGATTTGAAAGATTTGAAGTCCTTTCACTGGTTTTTCTCCTTAGCACTGTTGTTCTGCAGCCATAATTTAGGACCAGCAGAGTCTTTTTTGTTCACTTTTCATTTTCAATCATCATACCACTCTTTAACCAGCACTGTGGACCTAAAAAAAATCCTGTAATTTTCATTTGATACACGTAGCACTTCAGTGTACAAAGACTGTACTCTGAGCGTAGCTTAGGAACTAGATAATACAGGATCATAAGAAAAAGGGTGGGTTTTAACCAGTTGAAGGTAGCCACAGAAAGTATCAAATTAATGGGAGTTCCTTCAGCTTAAGTGTCTAATTTTCATATCTCATAGTGTACTTTGTCATATTTACCACTCTGCTATCAGAACAGGTAACTATATTGTTGCCCACTGGCCACTGTGACTGGTGGACTCCATAACTCTCCCCTTTTGCTGTTTTACCACCAACCAGAATTTGACAACAGAATAGGACCTCAAAATGATGTTTGGTTTTCTGCCAACGTGGCTGATGCCATGTATCATGCCTGAAGTAGCCTTTGTTTTATTGTATCTCCTTTTATTAGTTTAGCCTTTGTTTTACCACCAACTGTTTTCAGCATTAACATCGATTTTTGTTATGTGGCAAAAAAAAAAAACAACAACAAAAAAACCCATACCAATAGTCCTCCTCAGTGGAGGATTTAAGCATGTGGGTGGATAATGAGTGCTTGGTATACAGTATATTGTGTGTTTGTGCGTGTGTAGGTGTGTGTCTGTATGTGTGTGCTGTGACTGAGGGAGCTTGTGTGGGCCGATGGCTCCTCCAGTTCATGGCTTCATGAATATTGTGTTGTGGACTGAATCCCCTTGAAGCGATGCACAGACGGAGGGAGAGAGAGAAAGGGAGGGCAAAAGAGAGAGAGAGAGAGAAAGTCGGCTAATTTGACTCAGCAAAGATGAGGCGCTGCATTAAGTAGTTTATCAGACTTTTTCCTTGTTGTCTTCTTTAAATCATGTAATCTCAGAGATCCCACTGGATGGAAACAACTTGCTGCTCTGTTTAATTATCCTGTTGATTAAATTGTCTTGTTTCTGTATCGAGAGCCAAAAAGAAGATATCACGCAAAGTCGTTGCAAAATATTTTCTCCCATTTAAATGTAGCTAAACGTTTAATTGTTTAAAAAAAATATTGTTTGAATGCATTTACAAGATTGCTAAATGCCACAAATTCATTTTTTTAATGAGGTCTAGGTGATGTAATGGTAAGGGTAAGCTGCTGTCTTATAAGATGGTCTGAATTCAAGCCACCGTGAAGATTTTAGTCCTTGAGAAAAAGAAAAACACTGAATCCCTGGGTGCTTCCATTTGGCTAAGGTGACTCCTTGCCTCCTTCACTGATGTCTTTCTCCTGTCAAAACTCCTTCCAGTGGGGATGCAAGAGAGAGCAAGAAAGCTAGGAATTGTACTTACCAAACAGGACATCCTTGGTTACATCAGTGTGTTTTTCACACTGATGGCTACCACTCATGCATAGCATTTCAGCTGTCCCTTACTGTGAGTACAGATAATCAAAAGTCCTCTCCAGTTCAGCTCACATGTTCTAAAGTATGTAAAAATAATCTGATAAGATAATTTTCTTGTTTAACATGTTTTTTTTGTTCCACCAAAATCAGTGACTAGCAGAAGGAACAGTATAATAAATATAAACATCTGTTGTGATGACAGACCTTGGTGTTTTCCTCATGACAGGCAGGAGGACAGAGGAGTGAGGACATGAGGAAGTTTTTTTAAGTAAATGGATGGCAGCTTCTGTCAGCTCCAGATGGTCTCTCTTGAGTGAACCCTGACCTCTGATATCTTCAAAGTTGGGAGATGTGGTCAAAGCACAGTTTTTATTTTGGTGTCATTAGAGTTTGTGAAAAAATGTAAAATGTTTCACATATAAAATATTGTTTGAGCATATCTTGTTTGAGAGTACGGTGACACCACACTCTCACTTAAAAAAATCTACATTTATGAAAGAATATGAATATTCTACAGAAAAAACAAATAACAACTAGTCTGTCAGCAGTAGGTGGTGGAGTCAGATGTCATGACACAGTTGTCACTGGTGGTTCCTGTTTAAATATTCATCAGCAAAATCAAACTGCTTCACAGATAATATTCAAATTCCAAAAAGAAATTTGCACTTGCTGAAGTGCAATTTAAAAAAAAAATCATTATTCATCACTATTCATTCTCTGCAGGTTCCCTTTGTCCTCACAACTCTCCCCTCTCTCCCTCTTTCTCTCATAAACACACACACACAGTTTTACACACTAACTCTCTTATTCACTTTCTCTATTTATTGCTTTTGTTCTTGTCTATATATTTCTCTCATTCTCTCTTCCTACAGCATCTTCCCCACCACAGCCCCCCTCACAAACAGGGGCTGTTGAATACGTTACAGGCATACATATGAGGACTCTGTACTGATCTTAATCACAAAAAATGAGAATCCTTGATAAACCCCTGCGCCCCTGTCTTTGCTCTGTTCTTCACTCCACCCACCCATCCCCACCTATCATCTCCTTTGCTTTCGCTACCAACTCCCTCCCTCCACCTCTCCATCCGGATAGCGTGTGTATGAATATTGATGTTAATTACCCCTCGCCTGAAAATAGCTGTTCAATCTGTGATTTCTCCAAGGAATTTGCTCACCACACACACACACACACATGCTCATACACACACCCAGCAAAGGAGGGTATCACAGAGACGAGTGTTTGTTGTGCTCCACAACAGGAGCTTAAATCAGGGGAGTGGTCTCTGTGGAATTGCATCTCCCTTTTCCTAACAATTCTCCCCTCAAATGTTGTGGCTCAATATGGTAGATCATCCACGCCAAAATGAAGAATTGCATGAATTATATTTTGCCACCAGCCAACCATCCAGCCTGAATCACTGCTGATTGGGTTGATGCTACTTTACTGTGGGAGGTGAGGTAACACCTTGTGAATCTGTGGGCTGGTCCGAACTGTTAAGTGTTCTGGCATTGTCACTGGAACAGTTGTTTTACAAACAAAGGAAAACTCTTTAGCTTCAGAAGCTTTAAGTAGTCATGTGCCTATGAAATTTTATATTAGGTCTGAGTTAAATCAATAATAATACCATCAGCCTGGTAATTAAGTTCAGCGAAGGACAGTATACTTGAGTGCGGTTAACTTAAGTGCCTGAAGTGTCTATTTCTGTCTTCTTACACAGTGTGAATATATTAAAAATGATTATTAGAAGCATCTGTGAGAGGCAGTCTGCAATCCAAGGCCCCTTCATTTATTCATGTTCTTATATGTTGTACTGCACTTTTTTTATGAATCAAGTTTCCATTTACAATAAGTTCCATATCTGCTAAACTCTATCTTTAACTCTGATTTAGACTAAAAAAAATACTGAAGTATAGTTATATAAAATAATATAATCTAATAAAAGTATGAAATGGCCATAATGGGTGAATGTGTTTGCAACTGGTATTTGTGCCTGGTGTCTTGGAGACGAGACAGATATTCTGATAACTAATCCTAATTATGCTTTTTCCAATGACTGAAAGGCAGTAATTATATGAAATTAATAATTGATTGGCAGCCTAAGAAGGAAAATACAGTTTAATTTACCTGCACAAGCTGATGTTAACAGGGAATTAAGTAACTCTACAGAGAGATCTGTAGGGAAAGTTTAACTTTCTCAGGCATTTTATCATTTTGGCAGCAGCTCACATGATCAGATAACAGTCCTACTACTTGTGTGTGTTTAATTAAGTTTCTACTGCCTAATGGCACACTGGTATGTGCTCTACTAATATCGGCCAGTGAATTTGTCTATGTCAGCTACTGATATTAATAACTTTGTCATGTTCTGAGGGAAAAAGTATCTCAAAAGGTGTGGAGCTTCTATACTGTCAATGGAGTAAGGTATGAAAATGTGCCTTTTGCCATGTTTGTGTATAAATAAAACTAATTGATCCAGAAATCTCTTTACAGAAGGCCGCAAGGGATTTGGCATATCGGAGTGTGTTTAAAGGCTTCAAGGAGTACTACTGGATATTTGAAAAAAAGTTGTATGAAGTCTTTTGTTGCTCAAGAGGGAGCTGAGTAAAGTCTGATAAAAGTGGCATTACATGAGTTTGCTTCGATGCGAAAAGTCTGAAGACTATAAGCTGAAAAAATTAAAACCTCTGTTGATCGCTACTCATCTTGCTTTAAGGCTAAAGGCTAAATTAGCTGATATTAACTGAACCATTGACAGTCAAGGTGCATTGTGGGTAATGCAGGTGCCAAGTTTTGACTAGAAAGAGTTTGTGAAATGAGAAGGACATTTTCGGTTCTGTTGCATCAATATTTCTACTTTTGTTTTAGTCTACAATAGTGCAGTGCTTAATCATTGGCATAAATAATTAAGTGTTTGGTAATCAAAAAAATGTATTGCTTAAACAATACATGCTCGCAAAGATGGTTTAGTAGTATTACAGCAGCAAAAAAGTGCTCACAGTTTCCCAAAGAAGGCAGCCAACAATCCAAAACCCCAAAATGTTCAGTTTGAATTTTGAATAAACAGCTGTGATGAGAAAGGACTAGCAAGTTTTTGGTATTCTGGCTGAATAAGGCTTTGCATCAATTGCCAAAATTGTTGTCAATATCTGTTGACTAAAGCAATTAATTACCTAATAATCAAAATGTGTAGCATGCTAATTTACACCTTGTTAATCTCTCTTAATCTCACTTTGTTTTGGTAGGAGCAATTTCTCCTCCCTGCAGCAGCAGAAGAGGTTTTATGGGAAAGTCGCCCATGAAAGCTTCACCCATGAAAGCTTCACCCATGAAAGCTTCACCCATGAAAGCTTCACCCATGGAAACGTCATTCATGGATACTTCCCCCATGAAAGCTTCCCCTATGAAAGCTTCACCCATGAAAGCCTCACCCATGAAAGTCTCACCAGCAAAGTTTTCACCCTCCAAGTTTTCGCCTTCCAAGTTTTCATCCTCCAAGTTTTCACCAAAGAAGGTCACCAGCACTTCTCCAAGTTCTTCAACAAAAATGATGCCTATTGCTCAACTCAACCCATACCAAAGCAAGTAAGTTTCAGTGTGTGTGTCTGTTTTTTTATATATATATGTAATATCTCGATAATAATTTTAACATGACTGAAATTATGTTGAGGATGATTTTAAAGCATTGAACCTGACTTGCATCCGTTTCCTTCCAAATTGCAAGCAAACTCTGTGCTGTGTAATTTCACTTCTGCTCATTCATCAGCTAAACTATTTCCTCACATGCTGTGACTCCTTTTCCCTGTTTGCTGCCATTTCTGAGTACCACTTTGGGGCATGTCAGGAAATTTTGTGTGTGTTTGTGCATGCATGTGTGAGCATTAAGTTTCCCTGTATCAATTGGTGGGTGGCTGTGTGGATTTATGCGTGTGCATGATAGTGAGCCCATCTGCATGGAAATGAAATGAAATGACTGATCTTGCCTCAGAAATGGGCACTTTAACGGCAGGTACTGCTGGGTCTTTATGGTCTGCTGCTGAGGTTTTGATTCTGTTATTTGGCCTTGTGGGGATTTGGCCAAGACCCTCTTCCTCTCCGTCTCACAATTTCTTTACCTCCTCCAGGGCTCCATTTTACTGCTGATTTTTTTCCCCTCTCACTTCTTATCAATTCATTTGGCTTAACTCTCTGTCTTTGACCCTAAAGTTGGCCAGAAAAACACAAGAGAACTGTACAGTACGATGTGGTTGTCCTGATTGGAGTAAAGGTACCCTGTCAACTCTCTCTCCATGTTTGAGGTCTGATAGCACAGCCCTGTTTAAAATTGCAAGCTGTAAAGATAACTGTGCCTGGAGGTGTTGTAATAAACTGATGACTGTTCTAACTTTGAAGTTGCGGGAGTACCTACAGTGAGTAAAACAGATGACTTCAGCAGCTGCTCTTGCATGGATGTTTGTGTGAAATTAATGGGTGTGTCTGTGTGTGACACAAAGTGTTATATACGGCAGATTATATAGGGATGCTGTGTATGTACACATGATCTTTTATGGCTGTTTGCGTTGCTTTTTTCATCCCATTCTCCTGGTGTTAAGTAATAGCATCTAGGGCAGACTATAATTGGCTTTTGGCTGCCATAAACCTCAGTGTAGCAGTCTTATCCATACTGAGCAGGGAATGGGGTTCACTCTGGGCCAGCAGCTGCTCTCATGATAGGGGATTTAATTGCAGGCAAAGTTATGGTATGAATATCCTCCACTGCACAATTATCAACGCAGTCAAAAAGCTCACTGCTGCATAAACTGCCGAGCTTGGCTGGCTGTTGTTAAAAACAGAACAAGAAGCACATTTTAAATGCATCCAGGAGCTGGCAGATGTACAACACCTAGTTCACTCTTTGAAAAGAAAGTTGCTGGATGCTTTTTCTTCATGGAACTTTAAAAAGACTGAAAAGACACTCATCCAATTTCCTTGGGAATTTTGTTTTGTGCAGTTGTGCTTCCCATCAGTGACTGATGTGAGCTGAGTTGGGAGGCTCATTAACACAAAAAGAAGCTTTTTAAAGTCACTGCAGCATACTTTGCTGTTTGTGCTGACCTTTAGACTGCAACTTCTTTTGTTAAGTTGCACACAACTGTGCTGGTCAAAGAAAGCTTTTTTAAAGAAAAAAACATGACAGCACTCATGTAAGGATGGGTATGTTTTGATTAAATTTTTAGATATTTTTGCCCTGAAAAAGCACTCCTAGGTTATGGAATAATTTAGGTATTTTTGTTGACATATGCTCTGTAAGTGCTGATTCATTACTACAAGTATCTGCTTTGGTATTTGCCTAGGTGGACTATCAGAGCCAGAGTCACCAACAAGTCCAATATCCGCAACTGGAGCAACTCTCGAGGAGAGGGCAAGCTCTTCTCCTTTGAGATAGTGGATGAGAGTGTGAGTATGGGAGTGGAGAGGCCTGTTCTGCGCATGCATGTCAACATATGTCACACATCGCTGACGACATGTTTTTTTTTTTATGGAAATTTTCTGGTCAACAGGGAGAAATCAAGATCACAGCCTTCAACAAGGAAGTGGACAAGTTTTACTCTCTAGTGGAGCAAGGCAAGGTGAGCAGATCCCACTCACCCATATCTATCCTCAACTGAGGTGATAAGAGCTTCTTTTAAAAATTCACTTTATGTTGAAAACTTCCCTACATATTGCACAGCACCAATATCTTAGGATGCTGCAGGTAAATGTTTGTGCTCACTTTTCTTCCAACATGGTCGCCATATAATGCCTTTGGTTTGGTTAATTGAAGAGCCATTTTAACAACAATAAGAAAATATCTAATGCTATTAACATTGACAAACCACTTGCAGAGTAAGCCCCTTGGCTCTGGTGTCTATTTTGTCTGCAGATACCACCTCTAACAAATGTATCATGGTAAAATAGTACCTAATAAACCCTTCTGCAGAATCCTCTCATGCCTGCAGGACCTCTAGCTAATGAATGAGCCAGAGGCAAGGTTTAGAAGATTTTGTGGATGTGATTTAGGAGGTCACATTTCACTGAAATATATATGTTTGAGACATATTAAGTGTTTGGTTTGATATATGCTGCTGAGGACAGACTAAGAGAAGTTTAAATGTGATTTTGTAATTGTGTTTTGCTGTTGTTGAAGTGTCTGAAGGATACATTTATAAAGTTTTTATTCTGTAGGATAAATTTATTAAGTTTTTCTCCTAGCAAAAGTTGTTGCCGGTGATGTTATAATTTTAAATTTAAGTACTCCTATCACACTTCAAAGCCTTGGTTAGGATTTTTTTTAACTTTTATCTTTATATTACACTGACAAACCATATACATGTTTATACTTATGGGTTGTAATTGTTCCCCCTCTCTCTGCTGTTTGTAAAACAGTCCTTTTATTGTGATCACACTGGAAGAAAATGGAAGAAAAAGCATGTATTTTGTGCAAAAATGCATTAAAAAGATTTTTCAAATGAGAGACTTGAGCAGTCTAAGCTAAGCCAGTCTAAGCCAGGACTCAAAAGCATTTGGGTACAAATAGCAGGGTTTTAATTATAATTAAAAAAAAAAAAAAAAAAATGGAATATACACACTCTATCCATAAGGTTTTCTTCCATTCGTTGGTCAGAGGAAAAATATTAAAATGAATCCCATGTTGTATTCAAGTGGTTAAACTAATTTAGTTCACTAAGACACTGAGAGTTAAATTAGACAGAGTTGCATTAGTTAGCTCCAGTAAGCATCAGCCTCAGAAGCGAGCTGAGAGAACGATGTTTGTGTTAGAAAAGGTTGTCATCAGTCTGAAAACCCGGAATGTGCCTTTTGCATGTTCCTGTATACCTTTACAATTACAGACAGGTAGAACACTTGTTAAAGCTCACACTCAACTCAGTCTGGCCCACAGAGCTTAATAACTCAATTAACCCCGGCCGTCATTTTGCTAGTCACACTGGCTCAGGTATCAGCCACTGGCGGTGACTCCCAACACAGCCCCAGATCCAATTTGTGCCCTCTGCCCTCCAAAGATAAATAAAGGAATGAATCTGTCTTCCCTTCGTGATCTGAGTATTGACAGAACAGTGAGTGGGTGTGACTGGCTCTGAGCGGCCAGAATGCTTATCACATTAGTTTCATGCTCCTATCTCTGCGTGGGGTAAATCAGAGAGAGAGGGCGGAAGGAAAGGAAAGCGAGTAAGCCATGGAGACAAACTCGGAGGCAGAGAGAGAGAGGGAGGATATATCCGAGAGTAGGGAGAGTAAATGAAGGAGTGCGCCTTGCATATTGAGTTAAAAATGTGCTGTTTAGCTGACTTGCTCTCAGCTGCGTCTTATTTTCTGGTGAATTAGAGGAATGATGGGGCTGATATGACACCACATCTTAGTCAGACCTGAAGGTTTTTCCGTTCTTATTAAGAGGTTTTGGTGGAACAGAAGGCACATTGTAATATTTTCTCCCTTGCAGGATCAATAAAGTGGTTGCCCTATTTGATTAGTCATAGTTTCTTCAGATTCACGGGAAGTAACTGGTTTGATTAAGTTTAATTTTATAAATCCAGCACAGTTTGCTTTTCCTTTCTCCGTAGGTGTACTACATCTCCAAGGCTACACTGAAGGTGGCCAACAAACAGTTCAGCACACTGAACAATGATTACGAGATGACCCTCCACGCTAATTCATCCATTGTGCCATGTGATGACAATCAGGACATCCCGGCAGTGCACTGTGACTTTGTTTCTATTGCAGAGCTGGAGAACAGAGACAAGGATGCCATCATCGGTAAGAGAAGAAAGTCATAATTGAGACTTGATTTGTGCATATGTAGCAATCGGTCAAGAAAAATAACAAGCTTTGAGTAAAAGAAAAAAGGCAGGAGATGTGACTGTAATTTAGTGTCACATAACCAGATGACATATTACAAGCTCTTATTTTTCTTCATCAATACCATTGACTGTATAAAACACTGGACAAACCCTCCATGACGTCACCCATTGGTTTCTGCATGAGCGAAAGTGAA
>JAQNCA010000006.1:13585575-13616955 GCA_029783725.1 Acanthurus tractus
GACAAACCCTCCGTGACGTCACCCATTGGTTTCTGCATGAGCGAAAGTGAAGCCTCAGAAATCTCGTCCTGGGCGCTGCCATTAGCCTGCGCCTGACTCTGCCAAGAGCCCACCTAAACGACGAATAACCAAATATGGGAAAAGAGGCGGGGGCTGTAGGACGGACAGCGCACCCATTCAGCCAACAGCCTCTGGCTATTCGTCAACAGGCTGTCAATCAACGGAAAATTGCCAAATTTTAAGCTTAAATATAAAACAAACAAAGGAGTTAAAAAAAATTCACCCCCCTCAGAGTTTTCATGAAATGATAGAGAAGCTGTAGACAAAAAAACGTTGTTTGAACAAGGCTGTAAATATGTTCATTTCTGCTCTAAAGTTGGCCATTTTAACATGGGCTTCAATGGGAATTTGCTCCCTTTTGGAGCCAGCCTCAAGCGGTCAGTCGTGGAATTGCAAGTTTTTGTTTTTGGCTTCAGTCTAAAGCCCCCCCCTCCCCAGCTGCTTGTGCTGGATTAACCAGTGAGAAAGCAGTGCACATTATGATGGCTAACAGTTAGCGACAGGAAACATTGAGAGATTCAGCCTTACTTGTCTCAATCAGACACAGACTCACTTGAGAAGTTTGTTGTACACAAAAATTGACAACTAGCAGAAATATCACAATATCAAGAGTAGTTAGCATCTTTTTTTTGTCGTATGTCGTTAGCTTGTAGCTGACAGTTGCTGATACACCATTAGCAGTTGTGCTAAAGCAAATTCTTATTCTGTGCACTGTGCACTGACAAGTCTGCTCTGTGCTAGAAGTTTCAGGTTTCTTTGCCTGCATTTGGCTTTTGAATTTGTGATGCACCAAATTTAGCTTGCTGAAGATACATTTGAATCTCAGATTTCGGGGAAGTGCAAGACATCTTTCCTTTCAGTAAAGAAACATGTAAACACCTCTGTAGTGACAAACCGTGCACACATACAAGTCAATATATGCAAGGACTGTCATTTTTGGGGACATAAACATAGGAAAAAAACACATTTTTGAGAGGAGCGGATCTTCAATAATCGCCTGATACAGATATGGATGTGTCACACTGATCAGAAATCTGTGGTGGGAGCTCAGATAATGGCATGACTCACTCCCTCCTCAAACTTTAAAAACCACCGCAAAAGTAAGATGTTTAAGACAGAAAATGAAGTGATTCAGAATGTTTTTACCATACTTTTTTGCTAAAAATTCACTCAGATACTAAAGGAGATATTTTTTGACTTTCCTGGATGACTGTCATGTACAGACGTCTGTTTTTAAAATCAGAAGTAAAGACCAATAGCAGCTCAGAGGATTGATGCATGAGTCCAGTCATATGAAGAAATAGTTCATGTTAACATCAGTGAGAAAAAGAGAGCTGTCAGTAGTCTTTTGCACTACAACATCTGAGACTGACATTTCTGTAAAGAAAAGCCTTGCCACAACACAGGGTCTCATGTATTTTTAGCCTATATGTGTCCTACTTCTTCAGTTTCCCTGTATGAGTGTTCCAAGTTGGATTCACCAAAGTCTGTTTTGTCCTTGGACAAATTGTTGTAAATGGCTTGTTTCAGCCTGATGAATGCCACAAGTTCATGAGAAGGTTTCATTAAAAGAATGGTTATCAAATAGTAAGAGACAATTATTGCACACCGTGGAGCTTATGCAAGTTGTACCACCAGAAATCAGCCACTGGAAAGAATTTTTGCAGCCGTGTTAGAGGACCTAAAATGTCAGAAAAGATTCATATCTCACCTGTCAATGAAGTGTCATCAGAGCAGCGCTGTACAATGACAGAAATAAAGAGTGAGTGTTTTGAGATTAAGTGAAATGCTGAAAAATGTCTTCCCAAAGCAAAGCGGTCCATGGGGTTATCAGCTGGATCATCTCTCTAACTGCTCAGTCAACTCAGACAATTACACGTTATAGATATAGATGTTGGAAACCAAGCTGATAGGCACGTGCCAATCAGTCATGTATCTGGTGTCCTGGAAGAATACATTATGACAGGTCAAAGGAAAGGTTAATTCAGGTATATAGTGAAAAGAGAGATAAAAAAGAGGATAATGTTCATCCCACTGTTTTTATGAAAATTAGTCGCAGTGCCTGCCCTCTGTGCCTGACAGGAAAGTCTTATCTCTGTGACAGGTAAATTGGGATGGCCCAAGCGTAGATTGAGGTTGAAATGAGTGATTCAGTCGTGTGCTGCTGGCAGTCTGCTAAGTATTATTAGTGAGATCATGCACAGGTGCGATGATGGTGTTTCTGAAGTTGTGGTGAAGAAGATGTAATTTAAAAGAGAAAAGACTTTAAATGGCATGTTTCAGTTTTTAGACCTTGTCAATACTTTGGTTGAAGCTTAAGCTCACAATAAACAGGTGTTTCTCTACAGACTCCAAAATTATAAATGTTTGAGTATTTTTTTGTAACTTATTTTTTTAAACATGTCTGTATTCTAAAAATATGGGCTGAGGTTATCAATGTTAAATAATGTTTAAATGCGAGAAATAATAAAATAATTTGAAATAGTTAAATTCTTCAAATCAGCTTTACATGAGGAGCTCCTGGATTACAGAATAAATAAGCAAAATTGCACAACTCATCTGAGTTTTTGATACCAGTCCATCCCAAAAACCAGAAATCCTTGTTTAAAACGAGATGAGGTACTGTGAAATTAAAAAGGGTGGTTTCACACCTCTGTAAATCTTGTTTAAATGAGAAGAAATGTGCACTGACCTCTGTGGGCTCAAAGCTCTGGGTCTGTTGCATTTTCCTCACACACCCATCAGCATAGGTCAGTTCTATCTCTGGTGCTTTTGACCAGACACCCAGATGTAATTTTGTATCGCACATTAATGCACTGCCGTGCTGCATTAAGGGTCAGCAGAGCATACTGCAACTCTTGGATAGCAGCACAGGCAAAGCTATTATTTCTTGTCAGTGTCAGACACGCCATATTACAGAGCAAATTAATGGTCGTAAAGAAGTGTAAACAAAATGCTGTAACCTACTCAGTGGAAGATTTATGTTGGTTTGTGTACATGATCACGTCAGTGTAAACTACTAGCAATGCACAGCAGCACAGTGCACAGTTTGGAGATGCACTGAGAGGTTTACCTGAAGGAGTGTGTTTGTGTCAGTCGTAGAGGGGCAGCGTTACATGTCCTGTATGTCATCTGTTGTCTCTCCATTCATTCCCTCCGCACTCCCTCTCTCTCTGCTCCTTTTGTTAAATAGGGGATTATAACATGGTAATGAGAACTGTCAGCCTGTTCCTGTGGTGATAATGGAGTTCAGAGGTGGATGACATCGTCTCAATCATAATGGAATTAAGAAGGGCTGAGAGAGCACAGACGGAGAGCATGGGAGGAACGGGGGAGGAAGAGGGGAGAGTTTAGAAAAAGGTTAGCGGAGGATGCAGACTGGAGGATGAAGTTCAGAGCAGGACTGGTTTGCAAAATCTATATTTTAAATGAGTCCGTCATTTTTTTTTAACACGTGGTCACCAGTTTTGATGCACTTAGATGATGAGCAGAAAATTGTTTAGCCATTTTAAGTTGCAGAGTTGAGTTTTTAAGCAGGAATATTACAATAAAACAATGTTTTTATGAGCTGAAGACATACAGAAATACAGAAAGATACACATATCTGCTGCTGGTTTTCTTGCTTTTCCATTGATCACATATGAAGGCAATGACAGGGGAAAAAATTTAGCAATGAAGCCAAAAAGACAAGGAAAATTGCACAATTTAAAGCATTTAAAAGCTACTTTGCGAATGTTTTATCATGCCACAGTGCCGGTGACAGACTTGGCCGGAGGCACTTTGTTTTCAGGTTGAAATTCTGTCAATCCCATTCTTGTAAAATCATTATCTGAAGGAGCACCCCGAGGAAATTTCTTAAAATTTAGCACAAATGTCCAATTTAATTCAGGTATGAACTGATAAGATTGCTGGGGTTAAAAGTGAAGGTAACTGTGACTCACAAAGCATATTTTTGACCATAACTCGAGAGATAATGTGCTAGTTAAGAGAAAATTTCATACAAATGTCTAACAGGATTAAATGTTGAAATTATGACATTTTACATGTTTACATCTTCTCTTCTGCCAAGCTGAAGTTGTGCATGAAGCATCAGGGGTTTTAGAAGTTAAAACTTCTGTGATACAACATCCATATTTGAAGCATCCAACACAAACTCATTGGTTTTCCTGGTATTGTGATGAGGCTCTCTACCAGTCCTCTTTACTCCTCTATAAAACTTGTCTCCAAGTAAAGACAATATATTTCTTTTCAGGAAATTATTCACTGGAATGATATTCAGGATAATTTACTTATAACATTCATTAAAAAACATTCACAAAAAAAAATTGATACCTTTATATAAATACCACAAAATCATGTTACTCGTCTGGACAGAAACGGATGTAAGCTGCGTCTTGACTGGTCATGGAGGCAAACAACCACAAGAGGACATTTCTAGTTTATAAGAAAATGCATTCCACACATTCCTCGCAGTGATTCACACAATTTTGTTTTAGTGAGTGACACTAAACGTAAGCATAACTTTGTTTGTTCACAAGAAAACTCTAGAGGGCATCTTAAGTTATTCATCGAGTTAAAATGACAAACCTCTGCTGCTTACAGCTTTTGCTGCCTCTCTTGTTTCCTAGGAATGAAAATGGATTGTAAGAGTGTTTTGTAATAATAAAAAGAAACTTTCAAATTGAACACTAGCTCTATCGTACCAAGTGTCATAACACTGAGCATTAATCCTGTGTTTGTGGACTATTTTTTGATTTAATCTTTGTTTGGTTCCTTTGTTTACAGTAACCTTGTGACAATCCTATTTGTTGTACAATAAGCGCTTTATAAAGTAATTTGATTTGTTCTGATTTAGTGCTTAATATTAGTCATGGTAGGCCAAGCTCTTCACCTTCTTAGAGCTTGGCACTGACTGCTCTTCAGTGCAGTAATCCTGAATGAAGTTTTTAGGCCTTGAGCTTGACAGGAAACATGAATGAGGAATGAGTGTGTTTGTTGTGATTTGGAGTGTGGGCCTGGGTGTAAGCCAGTCTGTTATGACATTTATGCCAGTCTGCTCTGACTTGGCAATATCAGAGGCGTGTCAACTCTGCTGTGTTGAATCTTTCACTGCTTATGATTTGATAGCATTTCATGTTTTGTGGAATATATTCGGGAAGCATTTTCACACTTTATATTGTGTAGAAGTATTTCAAAAAGGCTCTGTATTCCTTTTTCTGTCCTCATTGGAAGCATATTTGTCTCTATGTATTCATATATTCATGTAAATTGACTCTCTCTGTCTGTAGATGTGATTGGAGTGTGTAAGAGTGTGGAGGATGTATCCCGAATCACCACTAAGGCCAGCAGAGAAGTCTCCAAGAGGGCCCTCTACCTAATAGACACAACTGGCAAAGAGGTGGCAGTAACATTGTGGGGAAAAGAGGTAATGACTATAATCTCTCTGTTTCTCTCTCCTCTCTCTCTTAGGGATTTCTCTTAGAGTCTCTTAGGGATAGATATGCAGTTTTACGTAACACATATGAAGGTTTCCATCTATGTTTGTATGTATGTGTGTGTGCATCCATGCCAGTAACATTTCTCAGCGTGTGCTTTTGCATACACAGCACATTGATGGGGTTTTCTGGGCTGTAAAATTAGAATCGGTCATATTATTCCCATGACCTTGAAGAGTGTTTTGGACCAGAGTCCCTGATTTGAGACCGAAGGCTAAATAACTCTCGAATGTGCATGAAATGGCACTATTCTTCTCTAAGCTCATTCAATCTGCAAGAGCTAATCCCTTCTCTTTGCCAAAAATCCAAAAATGACTTTCAAATTAACTTGTAGGTTGTCCAATTATAAAAGCAAACTATACCACATATTACTTTCTGGTCTCTCCGACAAGCTGCGACCTGAACACTTTAGGGACAATAACATATTTGTTTTTGCCATCTCTTGTTCTCCATCTTCCTCTCCTCAATTACTGTCTTTGACACAGTTTTTTTCTCTCCTCAGGCGGAGAACTTTGACGGCTCAGAGCAGCCTGTGGTCGCCATCAAAGGAGCTCGCTTGTCTGATTTTGGGGGCAGATCTCTCTCTGCTTTGTTCAGTTCAACTGTCATGGTCAACCCAGACATACCAGAGGCCTTTAGACTGAGGGCCTGGTGAGTCACACTGGTGTGCACGACTGCTCTGACTGCTCCCACAGAAAATCATAAAAACCCACACACACACAATTGTCCAGCACTGTGGTCAACCCGGCATGGACATCCAATCACTTCATCACGAGCTTCTCACAAAACACTGCATGTGTAAACAGACAAATCAGAGTGTTTGTATGTTCTTGTTGCTGTAATTCAGAAACAAAAAAAACACAACAATTCGGATACACACACACACACACACACACACACACACACACACACACACACAGACACATAGATGAATAAACCTGAGAGCAAAGCCCTGAGGATCACATGTCAGGAGACATGGTAGCATGTGCCTCCTCACTCCCAGTGAGACTCTTGACATGTTGTAGACAGCATTGGATGCAAGGATTATGAGAAAATCAGGTATATTTCTGGATTACAGCTCTGAACTGCTACTAAAATATGAAGCAGCATCGAACTGGATTTTTATTAGCTGTTCCTGTGGAAGCATGTTACATTATGACTCATTCACTAATTAAGGCTGTTCCCAGCTCTGGTTACCACTAAAATATAAATGCATTTCTTCCTTTTTTTTTTCCAGTATGTGTGTGCGTACATATCAATGCTTCACTTTACATGCGTATTATACTGAAAGCTATTTTTAGGCAAATTGCATCAAACAGCACTCTCACAGCTTCAAAGTGTGGTTACAGTGAATAAAGGGGCGTGTTTGTAAGTACCCGGGGGCATTGTTCTGAGCACTCTTTGAGTTGTTTATGTCTCATACATAAATTTGGCTTACTTCACCATGAACAATAGTTTTGGCCATTTTTGTGTGGTGTTGAATTAGCTTTGATAGTTACGTGCGTACGTGTGTTTGTGCTTGTGTGTGTTAGAGAGGGAGAAACAGGAGGGGTAAGCTCTATTGCTCCAGCTTTAATCTCGGTCTTATTAGTCTCCGGTCAATACACCATCTCATCCTGACATTCAAAGGGGTAAATAACTTAAAAACGGTGCCCCTCCTTCCTTTCCTTCCTCCTTGCATTCTTCTCTAATCCCTGGCTTTTCCCCCCGATCTCTGCTGCTGTTTGGTCCTCTCTGCAGTTTACATGCTGACAGCGGTGAACAGATGACAATGAATGTTATTCAAGGAGCAGACACACTGTTCTCCACTCCTTTTTAACATTTAGGACTGTGCTTTACAAAGACAAAGGGTGTCTGTCTGACTGCAGTTCCTGTGGCGATGCAGTGCTTTGTGGGATTGTTTTGACCAGGCTTGTTTGCATAATTAAAGGAAGCTGATGAATTTGGATGATGCCTTGATTAGACTGCTCATCTCAGCTAGAATGCACAGCAGGAGCCGCAATGACGCATTAAGTTTTTGAAGGGATTATCAGAAAAAGGTAGATAAATTAAAAGGTAGACAAAAAAGAAACAAGTTTCTCTTTTTGTTGCTTAGCAGAGAAACACTGGATGTGGACAGAATTATATGCAAGTATTAATAGCTTATTAATGCTTGAATGCATTTGTCTGTGATAGACATTTATATATGAGATTTAATAGACTGTGGGATATAGATGCAGTGCATAAATCAGTTGAGGGATTAAGAGAGTAATTCAGTCACGGCTGAAGATGGTTTCCTTAGATAACAGCAGGTACAGTGGAGTGTGTAATATAGTACAGTGTCTCAGGAAGAGTCAAAGTCTATTAATGTACCACATGTTCATATATGTTAACAAACTCCCTTTCACATTCTCATTTTGACATTGATATAGAAAGAATCCTAAACATGCTCACAGATGACTAATAACGATGCTGTGTCTTGTAGTGTTAAATCACAACTGCACCCGTGATCATCAGTTGTGTTCTCAAGAGCCTTCCTTTCTTTTTCTTTCCTTTCTTTCTGTCTCCCTACACTCTTGGAAATGCATTTTGCATTACCCTTGGATGTTTGTTTTGGTAGAATAGAAGAGTGTTTGCACATATGTGTTCACACATACGTTTGTTTGTACAAATGTGCTGTGTGTTTTAATGTCCACACTACAGGTACGACCGAGAAGGTTATGAGCTCGACGGCCAGTCTCTCACAGAGACAAGGTCAGCGAGGAGCGGAGCAAGGATGAACTGGAAAGTACTGAGCGACGTGAAGAATGAAGACATGGGACACGGAGAGAAGGTGCAGTGTATGTTTCATGAAGTACACACATAAAAAGTCTCACACAGCCATGTAGCAGGACATTCCTCTAAGTGTGGATGACAACACACTCTGTCGATCATTGTAGCTTGAACTATGAGTCATCAGACTAGAAGAGTTTTTGTTCAGTTATGGGCTTTTTTTTTTTTAGCCCACTGTAAAGCTTTTGATGTTTTGATGGGCAGTGGAGCTACTTTTTAAAGAAATCCACCGTTGTGCCTGTATAGGAAGGAGTTCAAAGCCTTGTGTGTTCAGGAGATTGGTCATCGTACCAGGCCACGATCTTGTGATTTTTTTTTTTTTTTTTAACTCTTCTGCTGAGGAGTAGTGATTACTCATTGTGTTCATACGGCCTGAGCCACCTGGCGTCTTGTTCATCTACAAAACAGAGGTCGGTATCAAACAAACCGCATGTTACAAAGTGAATCTGTTAAAGGGTTGGTTTACTCAAATTACAATAAATGTCAGAGAAAGAAATCAAAACCAGTTGCAGATGAAGCCAGGATTACTTCCTGGACAAGATACAAGCCCTTGTTACACAGCCTGTTCAAGGAAAGGAAATGTTGTGCCATTATTTCACCCACACATTAAGTGCAAAGTTTTCAAGGCAAATTAAAAGTAATGTTGTTGTTTCACCCAAGACAAAAATGGGAGTAAAAAGCCAAGCCATCAAGCAAGAACAGGAGCGTTATGTTTTGTGTGCAATCCACTTAGCAGCAGTTAGCAGCTAACTCAAAAAAGAAAAGCATTAAAGGAAAGGTTTCCAAATAGTAGAGAGAAAGAGATGCAGGAGCTGCATACTCTCTGAGCAGAGAACAAGATTAACAACTGTATAACAGACAGTAAATAACTGTTATTGCCATGTTTTGTAATTGACTTGTTTCGAAAGTGCAGCCGGACACATATAAGTCACTAGATACCAGCTCTGCTGTGCGAAACATCACACCCATCGTGCCTCTTTATGCCTTCTAACGCCAGCGTGAACAACACACTAGACAACTTTATTTGTGTAGTTTTACTCCAGCAGCTGTCTGAAAAAGCAAAGATATTCACTTTCATTAGAAAAAGGGAATGAATTAAATTTAAGCCTAAAAATTATTTCATGTTAATTTACAAAATGAATTAACATTAAAATGAAACTATTGCTAAACCTGTCAGACTGCTGTTTATTCTTGGAGTTTAAACTCACATACTTTTAAAAGAATAGAACTGATCTTAGTCAAAAGAATAACATAAAGATAAATGGTGGAAAATGAAAGTAAAACAAAGGTTTTCAATTGATGTAGGCACACACATTATTTAATGCGGTTCACATCCAAAAGGTAGATTTTTAGAACCGTTACAAGACCCGCAAGGAGCTGTGAGACGTAACTTTGTTTAAATAGTTTTGACAGTGGAACTTAAGTTTTTAGTCAGCCAGGAGCTGTGCTTCAGGTCAGGTGGAAATGAAGCTGAAAGTGTAACTTCATAAAGTAAATCTCATTACTTATGTTGCAGTTTTAGTTGGATCTCTGAGCCGATTCTTCATAAAAACTTTGTATGGAAGCAGATTTACCCCTGAGTCAGAAAATCCTTCTCTCACTCGGGCAGCTGGCTACTGTTTGAAGTTGAATGAAAAGAAAAACCTCTACAGATTATGCAACACTAGCATAAGTACAGTACAACAAAGTTTGAGCGGTGTAATACAAACACAGTAAACACCAGGTTTTTGTGTCACTCCGTGAGAATCTAAGAGTTGGAGCTCTCATGTTTTTCACTAAAGTCACTCAGGGACGAATCAATCACTTTAACATCAGTGGTGACCACCTGCTCTTACTACCTTATAACTATGGCTTATGCTTCTCCAGCTACATATTCATTGCAACAAGTACCGGACTACAGTTATATAGGTATGCTAAAAAAAACCCTGCCATGTCGATTTGTTAGTTTTGCCATATAAAGGTAACACTGAAGCTAACCTGTTTAAAACTATCAAAGTTTTTCTGTGAACAGATGTGTGGATTTAGTGATTTTAAAAACTGACCGCCTCTTAGTCTCATTTGAATTTAAGCGTTAAGACAAACAAAAAACCACGGTCAGTCTGCCTTTCATTGTTAAATAGAGCAGCTTTAGGCTCTGCCTCGCTCTGACTTCATGGATTAGAGTCATGCTCCTCTTGTTTTAGCTTTACGAGGGTGATAGTGAAACTCTTGCATATTAGCAGTACTGATTTAGACTGCCATATGCAGTTTGGGGAGAAAGTGAGAACTCTCAAATTGATCTTTTTTTGCCATTTTGAGAAGTGCTATCGCACAAAATTATCAGGCTTTCGACTATAAGTGGAGTGTATTTAAGTGGTATGTGCCACTCATAAACTTTCCGCCTAATTAATTAAGTTTATCTTCGACTAGTCTCCCTCATCCCTCACGTTCAATTAGAAGCCACTTACGAGTAAGCTTCAAGATCAGTTTTGTTACTAATAAAAAATTCTAATTATGTGTTGGAGGTGGAGGAAGCCTATAGGGCATAACACTACCGGAAGAAAAGCAGCACGGATGGAGAACGTGGGAGAGTGAGAGACGAGTAGAAAAAAGCCATGCAGAGTCACTTAAACTTCATGTCACTCACAAACTCATGTTGATGGATGGAAGAGAACAAGGCCATCAGACAAAAAAAAAAAAGTAAAAAAAAAGCAGTGGAGAGTGGGATGACTCAGAGAGAAAAGTGACTAGGCGTATTAAGAACAGTATACAGATAGGAACGGTTAACTGGCAGATGTGGAGTAAGGAGTTGAAAGGTGAGAATGTGTAAATAATTCAATCTCTGATCTTTTTTTTTCTGTGTGTATTTCTCCGCCTTCCCCTTTTTTCTTTTCTTTCTCTTTGTCCTCTCTTCTTTTCTCTCCCTGCCCCTGCACACCACCAACCGTCTTTGTAATTGAACGGCTGTAAGAAGGTTGTCTATCACACGCTCTAAGGCCGCAGCTTTGGAAATAATAATAGAATCCAAACCATTAACTTATAGTTTGAAGGAACATAATTAGACATTCTACCTGTTTGCTTCCGTGTGTGTGTGTGTGGGTGTGTGTGGGTGTGTGTGTGTGGGTGTGTCTGTGTGTGTGTGTGTGTCTGTGTGTGTGTGTGTGACTGGGACTCTGTTTGTGCATCTTTGTGTGTTTTGTGGATGTGCGTGTACAAGCCATTTCTAATTATTGTTACAGTGTGTTTGTGTGTGTGCGTGTGTGTGTTTGGGTTTTGGGACAAGCATTAAAGTTGGCATGTGCAGCCATGTCAATTATGTGAAGTAGATTTTCACTTGGTTGCCCTTCCACATACAAATTTTAATTGCATTTAGGTGCCAGAAGGTGACACAGGGATTTGGTGTGATAAGAATGAAAACTATTTTCAGAATGTTTAGTGTGTGTGTGTGTCTAACTGCATCTGTGTGTGTATGTTTATGCGTGGGAATCTTTAGGTGATGCTGTGCACATTATTTTTGTGTTAGTGTGCCTGTGAGTGTCCTTTGTGTTTCTGTTTTTGTGTGCAGCGTTAGTCATGCTGCTCTTCTAGGTTCTTCTCGGTGCGCTTAAGGTTAAGACTTTGCCCCAAGGCTTCTGTGTACACGCTGGAATACAGAGGGAGAGGGAGAAAAGCACGGAAAGAGAAGGGGAGACATGATGAGAAATACAGGGGCATTTATTAAGAGCAGTCGTGTCGTGATGGAACCGTTATGGTCCGGATCCTGACCTCTATCGTCTCATTCTCAGTAGCATCTGCCAACTTCACGAGCCTTCAACAAGCCCCCAAAGAAACACATCCTGTTCTTGCTGTCACATGCACCCTCCTACCACCTTCCCCGCCCATTGCCTTCCCACCTCTTCCAGCCCTCCAGCGCTCCAATCTGCCCATGTCTGCAAAATGTGATGAGGCAGGCATGCAGGCGGAAACATGGGAGTGGAGTGTTGAGGAGGAGAGGGCTGTTGCTAAAGGGAGAAATTCTCCTAATTAAAAAAAAAAAAACCCTCCTTAGTAAGTGTTTTTGAGGGGGGCTCTTGCTGTGTGGCATGGGCACGGGGTAGATGGACGGGTGGACAGATTATGAGGCTGTGAGTCAGTGTTAGCTAGCGGGGAGAAAGTGTCAGAGAGCTCTAAGTCTGACTGACAGTATCTGTAGAGGTCGTGGAGACACAGGACAGCATCAACTCAGGGATGCAGGGAGCACAATGGCCTTTTCACATTCGATTCTCTTACTGAACACTTTACAGAAAGTGTGGGTTGTACAAAGAGGGAACAGCAAGGCTCAGTCAGTCTACGTGAATTTGGCCTGCGTCCTAGAGAGAGTCTTTGATAGACTCATTTAGGCCAACATTAGTAATGAGTCTGGCCCAGCTCTTGCTTGTAGTTGTTGTTTAGAATGCATTTTAAAGCATTTCATTTAAGATTCTGGCTCTAATTCCAACATCTTGTTTAAGGCCTGCTCTCCTGGTAGAGGATATACCCTGTGGCAAAGCTAAGAAAAAAAAGAAGGATTTTTTTTTCCTGCAGTTTCACACTCGTGCATGTGTATCGGATTTATCACTTTTTGTTGTATCCATGTGTGTGTATGTTTGCATGAGGTACATACACGTGTGTGCCTCTTCCCGATGAGACACAGTTCATCTGCTGCGTGCATTCTTCATATTTATATTTATGGAAATCAAATGCCGTGCCTCTCCACAGGATGAGAGAATAGCCTTTTCCCCTCCAGAATTAGCATTTCTTTCCTTTTTAGCTGTTGATTTTAGCAGTGTGAGTTCTGGCGCTTAAGGTGCTAATATCTGTTTAAATTACAGCAACATCGCTGCATTTTAATTTGATTCTGTTTGACTGTGTACACTTTAATTTAAATTCAAAACCGAAAGCTCGTTGCAACTGTGTTTCAAATGTGCAAGTTTGGGTCTTTGCATATAACCTTGCATGTTGGCTATGTGCAAGTGTCTGTATGCTGGTGTTTTTTCGTGTGTGCATTAGCACAATTTATGTATTTGAGAGGGAAAGAGAATTTTTCGTCTCATCTCACATCTATTATGCACAGAATTCTCAAACTCCCTCTGCTCTCTTTTTACACTGTTCCAAGATTGTTTGGAAGTCAAATAGAGATGTGTAAACAGCATGCATCCACCAGCTGGACTGACTTGTTGGCAACAGTTTTCCTGATGATGCCAAGTTTTTATGAGTTTATTTGCATTTTATTTAATGTTTCTCTTTTCACCCGAAGCAGCTTATTCACTGTCTTAAACAGTTAAAGGATGTAGTGTCTGCACTGGAGAGAGCACTTTTGCTTTCCCAAGTCTGTTATTTTTTTCCCCCCTCAATTCAGTATATTGGGCTTTAGTTTTATAGCATTTGCTGTGTGCTGCAAAGTTTAGAAATACCAATAATGACAATACAAGAAAATGCCAAAATAATAATCATACCATTTGGATGAGAACGGAGCATCCACCCAAGATTATTCACCCATTGGACTGCTGAGTAAATGCTTCTTTATACTCTTTCCCAGAGCTGTTCAGTGGGACCAATATCACATGGTTTTATCTGTACTGTAGATTTGTACAAAATATCTGTAGTGGTTTTAGCATTATCTCGTTCACAGAATCCATCACTTAAAGCTCTTAAGTAGTTCTGAATGAGAGAGCATGGGCTGAACAGTTGTCTCTGAATGTGGATGACAACACACTCTGTCGATCATTGTAGCTTGAACTATGAGTCATCAGACTAGAAGAGTTTTTGTTCAGTTATGGGCTTTTTTTTTTTTAGCCCACTGTAAAGCTTTTGATGTTTTGATGGGCAGTGGAGCTACTTTTTAAAGAAATCCACCGTTGTGCCTGTATAGGAAGGAGTTCAAAGCCTTGTGTGTTCAGGAGATTGGTCATCGTACCAGGCCACGATCTTGTGATTTTTTTTTTTTTTTTTAACTCTTCTGCTGAGGAGTAGTGATTACTCATTGTGTTCATACGGCCTGAGCCACCTGGCGTCTTGTTCATCTACCGAGAATCAACCTCCTACATAACAAACGCTTTGATGAGGCATCTTGTCTGAGACGTCTTTGCACACGACCCATCAGCATGTGTATGGCAGGTTTATTTTCCATTGATAAGGGTAACTGTGTACCTCTTACTATCATTTGTAAATGTTAAAAGTCTACATATAAAGCTAAGATTGCAAATATGAAAAATCATTTGTGTTTTTGTAAGATTAACATGAAACTTACATTTTATTAAAATTTGTGTACTTGCAAACCCTACATTTCCAATAAAACCTTCATTCTGACAATAATACTTTAATTACTTTACTTTTAATTACTAGTTGACAAAATGATGGTATTATAAATTATTCTTTCTTTTCAATTGACCCACCTGAAAGGCATTATATTATCAGTTGTCACTCAAGCTAGTTTTTTATCAAATTATTGGTCTAGCAATTAGATTATTGTGCTGTATTATATTTTAACCAGAATAAGAGATCTTTCTGTATATTCAGGCTTTATTACTATGTATTTTTAAAACTATGACATTGTTGGGTGCTACAGTGCTCAATAGAAAAGACAGATTGTTTGAATGTAATTTTTAGAGGGGCTCATTCTTCATACATGTTAGAATTTACCAATCATAATTCTAAAGCTAAGAAGTTCATAGTTGTTGTGTGTGCATAAGTAGAGCAGTATGCATCTGGGAGTATTACTTGCAACAAATAAACAAAGTAGCCTTATATGTATAGCCTTAAATGAGAAGACATTTTTTGTCTCTACATTAGCAGTATGATGCTTGAACTCTTCACATATTTTTTATTCATGTTTGAAATGCAAATGAAAATCATCTTTGTTACACAGTTTTACAACAGTCTAGGACTAAAAAAAAAGAGAATCAGATGAGAATGTTTTGAAATTTTAATGAAACAAGACAACTTTGAGGCAGACACTAGTACAAGCTACACTTATCATCATGGTTTTTTTTTTTACATCTGCAAGTACTACAGGGAACCAAGGGCACATTTAAAGGAGAAAGCTGCCAATTGAACAGGGAAACTAGTTGATCTGTTAACACTGATGCCCAGACTCTTGCTCCATCATCAGTTCCTTCGTCCTGCAGCAGTTGTCATGTATTCAGTCAATTAACCACGTTTTTTGCGACTTGAATTACGCTTTTGAGAGCCAGCGGTAATTAGCTGGTGAATCAAACTGCCACTTTGTCAGATCCACTGGTAATGATTTCACTGTTGTAGTTCCAGCTGCCAAAGTGATACATTACATGCAATATTGTTGATTGTCTGGTCAGGATGTTTTTAAGGTGGTATGACATTTGCCCAGACAACAAGCATCACGCTCTCTGAAAAAAGACTTTTCCCATAGTTTTACTCAGTTTGGTAGATTTTACCTGTTTGTATCCTGATTAGCAGGTTGGTGTTTTTCACAAGTCAGCATTATGTAAAGGGGAAGCAGTTGCAAATTAACTACAGCCTAGTAATACGGATTTCCACCACATACACCATCAGTCTGGACTCCCTCATCATAGGCTGAATTTGAACTGATCGACATAGTGACACTGCTATGTTTTGAGTGGCTGCAGCCTTTATTCACTGATAAACTGTACATTCACTGCCAAACTGACAACTTTCCTGTCTTACCTTTTTGCTGTGCTTTGCTTACATTCACCATCTGCTCTTTCTCTCTGCCGCTCAGCCACACGCTCAGGATGCACACAGAGGACCTTCACCATAAAAGAGGGTATAAAAAGGGATGGTGTACATCACCTTTTAGTATCTGCTCAGCTTGTTTGTCTCGGTCGAGGGAGTAAAAGAAATGTGGCTGTTGTGTCTGGTAGCTTGGCTAAAAATGCCGGGTTGTGCAGTGTTTTCACGTAACCCTGTCAGCCTGAGTCAACATGCTTGGAATCTCGACTGGGATGTCACGAAAAAAGTACTCGCTGCCAGGTGGAGTCAGTTATGTAAAAAAAGAATATGAAGTGAGTTAAGTCAAGGCGAGCTGTACCATGCAGTGTAGAAAGACCTATTAGCTTTTCAAATGTGTGCACTTTAATATGATTCTGTAGTTTGTATTGATCTTGCAGCTTTATCCCAATAATTAGATTTCCTCCTCTCCCATTTTTGTATTCTCTTCTCAGGCGGACTTTTTTAGCTGCGTGGCGACAGTGCTGTACACTCGTAAGGAGAATTGTCTGTACCAGGCCTGTCCACAACAAGACTGCAACAAGAAGGTCATAGACCAACGAAACGGAATGTTTCGCTGTGAAAAGTGTAACCGAGAGTTCCCAAACTTCAAATACAGACTTCTTCTTTCTGTAAGTGCATACAGTGCTCATCATTAACACTCTTTATTTGTCACACATGCCCCTGACTTTGAGCATTGTCACTTCTGTGATAAGGAGCACACACACTCAAACATACACACAAGAGTAATCTCTCTTCATCATCTCTGTCTCTGTTTGACTCTTAGGCCAACTTAGCAGACTTCGGGGATAACCAGTGGGTGACATGCTTCCAGGAGACAGCTGAGGTCCTGTTAGGTCACAGTACAGAAGCATTGGGACAGCTCAAAGACACAGTGAGACACACACGCACACAAACACATATATGCTTCCACACACAGTTCTTCTCATCCTAATTTGTTCACATCTGAAAAGAAAATTGCCTTTAAAATTTTCCCAGGAGGTCTTATGTTAACGGACTTCTTCCTGTAAACCGCTGGCTCTTTCTTAGCATCTGTCTTGTTTTTTGCGTGTCTGTGTGTGTGTCTGTGTTCCGAAGGACGAGGAAGCATTTGATGAAGTCTTCCAGAAAGCCAACTTCACAACTCACATCTTTAAAAACAGAGTCAAACTGGAGACTTACAACGTAAGTAGCTATAAACACCAGCACAATGGAATTTGATACAATGCAATGCAATTTACTTCCCCATGAATAAAAGAGCAGAGGATAACAACATACCATGATGCTCATCATTGTCCTGCAAGCTGTGAGAATTTTCTTTTTCAGCAATCTCTGCCTTGCAGCAGTACTCGACCCTGATTGGCTATTCTATGTCTGTTACAAACAGCTGTCTTATCGCTGTTCTGAACAAATACACCAGCAGGCATTTATTATTTATTTCCCCAGTACTCTAATAATGG
Organism: Acanthurus tractus; assembly: GCA_029783725.1. Taxonomy (NCBI): domain Eukaryota; kingdom Metazoa; phylum Chordata; class Actinopteri; order Acanthuriformes; family Acanthuridae; genus Acanthurus; species Acanthurus tractus. The sequence goes on from JAQNCA010000006.1 coordinate 13,603,103, forward strand.
CTCTGGGAGAATGGGCTTTCAAAATAACCAGGATTGCAAAGAAGTGGCATTGTTGTGAAGACGGTAAATGGACTAATTTAGGGTCAGTTTCACAATCTAACCAGGAAGTTGGAACCAGCCTCAGTAGATGGACTTAAACTGTGGTAATTTGTGTGTAACAGTTTTAAAAATGTGTCTTTCCTTCTCAGTTATGAAACTGTAATTGGAAATTGCTGCCTTCAGTATTTGTCAATCACACAGGATTTGTTTTTTTGTCAGATCCAAGTAGCACTTTCACTGTTTCACACAAGTTTTCTGGTGACAAAAAAAATAAGGCAGTGACAAAATGATGGGATGGTGAAACTTGCGGTGTTTACTGATTTATTGTTTTGATTGGCGCAAAGTTTCACTGGTCAGCAGCAACTTTTTAGGATGAACTGGCTGTAGGAGTTTTAAAGTAATTAGTGAAAAGAAAAAACTTAAGATTCACTGTTTATGTGAAACACTCCTGGTATTAAAATGTGGCGCATTGCAGTATGTTGCTTTAATTAAAGGGCTGCATGCCACCTGCAAATTTGCATCGGCTAGGTGCAGTTAGTTATTATCTTTCATTAAACTGCGGCCCCAAATATGTGAAGCCACAACACAAGACGCGCAAAGTACAGTATAATCACAACACAATGTCTGTCACACGATGTGAGTCCAAAATCATTTCAATTAGTATCACAGTGACAAGGGAGTTGTTATGTAGCCAGTATACTTTGGATAAGAGACAACAAATACAGCAGTGGATTCATTTCTCTTAATTAGGCACTAATTAGCATTTAGCTATTGTCTGTCTAAGCCTAATTAGCTTAATTATTCAGAGGCTAATTTGCTACTTGGGGCACATACCGAGAGTCTGAGTGGAATGATTGAGATGTAGAATGAGTTCTGAACGGTCTGTGTCCTGACCTCAAGAAGACCAACAAGGAATGCAGAGTTCACCAACCGCTCTAAGGAATAACGCCAAGTCTGGATAAATTATTGCCATTTTGTCTTTATACACACGAAAGTACAGTCTCTATCACTGCAGTCGAAGTCTATACACAGCGGTGTTTGAATTTTTTTTTAATTTAAGAGGAATCTTCAATTATGAAGTGAGCTTGACTGCATGTTTACAGCGAATGTCAGCATACTGCTGCTATGTACAACATTAGCTGATGCAATTTGTATTACAACCCACAATACAGATGTATTAGTCAGAACAAATGATATACTGATGATTTTATTTGTTTGTTTGTTTTTCCAGTAGTGGCCCAAAAAATACATTTTTTCTTGAGGGCTGCATTAAAGGGTCATAGAGTCATGGGGTCTTTCAAAAATAAATGGTGCAGGTTAGAAATATGACCAGATTTACATTAACTACATCAAATGGGGTTAATATGACAACCCATTAATGAATTGCATAACAAAGCACAATAGGCACTTGTCCTTAAAAGTGTGTATTATGCATTACCTGTATTTGAAGCAGCGTTTGTGAGACTAATGCATTAATTTAAAAAATGTTAAACATTAAATTCCCCCAAATCTACCGCTAATTTTATGTGATTGATATAAATCATGTCACCAAAAAATGTCAGCTCCGATCACACATCAAAGGTGATGTTGAACCTATGTGAGGGGAAAGTGTTGATGATTTTTCTAGGAAAAGATGTCCAGCCCTCGCTGTGGTTACAAAACCATAGCTGCAATTTTCCTGCACATTGTTAATTTGTTAATTTTTCACATTTTTGTGGTGTGGTAGGAAGGTGCAATAATTGATCCAGAGCCAAACAGGTGTGAGCTGCTACATACACTTCACAAGACTTATCAGTGTTTTTGGCATTTATTTTTAGCAGTTGTTTGTCAAAGTTGACTGTTTTTGCTTTAAAGCTTATGTTTCAAAAAGACGAGTGCGAAATGGAGAGAGTCTGTGATTCACTTGTTTTAGTGCCTCCACCTCAGTTCTTTCCATTAGACTTGTAAGTGTGACAAAAGAGAAAAAGATATGACATCTACCACTGTGCTTGCACAAAAATAGAACAATGTAGTGAAATGTCGGAGCTTAACAGGATTAATGAAGTTGCAAAATTTGTACTTTGTCATTTTTCAAGAACAACTGGGCTTTGAATAATATTTTAAAATAACTATTTGAACTTCTCTTACATATAATGTCAAGTTTTTTTATTGGTGGAGCAGATGACAAATTACCAAATTCTACACTCAACAAGCACAGTGAACTGAGACAGTTAACATCTGTTTCATTACTTAAAGCAAATAAATACACAATTAATCTGAGAATGTAGATAAAAGGTGGCGGTGCTTACAAAAACCATCTCACTGTATTCAAGTAAAATTCGCTCAGATCTATCTAATGTTTCATTAAGTTGGAGCCCTGCAGAGGCTGCAGAGTGCGCAGTTAATCAGACACTCGTCCTGCTGATTTCAGTGTAATGGAGGGATGTCTCACTCTGCCATAGGTAAGCTAAATAGAATTCACATTAATGTTAAGCTCTGATTTGGTCTGCAGGATTGGATTCACCGAGCGCAGATGAGTCTATTTATCACATAAAATGTGACACATTTGCATTTGTTAAAATCACAATCGAGGATAAATGATGTACTTAAACTTTGCTACTTAAATCTGATTTCCATCCAGTCACTAGATGCAGTTTATTAACTCTGCCTGGATGGTTGTTTGTCTCATATCTGTGATACTATGGTGTGTTAATAATTTATGTGGAGGTAAAAACAGATGTGTGTGTGTGTGTGTAAGTGCATCTGACTCTCTGAAGTGAATTAATTGAAAATGTCTGAATGAATACATTAGTGTCAGAGGGGACCTGGTTTTTCTGCCTTTTGTTAACAGACACACCATTGAGAGTCACACACACACTCACCTGACACCATCAACAAACCGCACTCTTTGCAGGACTCATCAGCATCATGATCTTGGCTCTTTGCTGTCCCTGAGCATGTAAAGAGGTGCTAAGTAGATTCTTAAAAGGCTGAAGGAGGACAGACTAATTTTTTTTTATCCTTCTCACTTTTTTTTTAAGCTTGACTCTTACAATGAGTAATTCTGACCAGTTGGATGAACAAACTAACAGGGTCACTTAATAATAAATAGACTTTTGTTTTTGTGTTTTTAATTGAGTAAGTGGTGTTAATTCAGTTTGACAGGAGTTTACTTTGTTATGCAGATAGGAACATTTTGCTTCTTTTTTTTTAATGCTGTTTCTTTCTTTTGAATTTTTTTTTGGTCATTCCTAATGTCACATTAAGCGATGGTGCCAAATTTAAAATTTATTAGTGGATAATGATTCTACTTTCAGATATACAGTATGTAATGAGAGTTTACAGCTAGGTTAGCAGCTCTTTAAGGCTGTGCTTTGAGCTACATGCTAACATACGCATAGTGATAACATTCAATAAAATCAATTTTATTGACATGATCCGATTACACAAATTCCAAATTCTGTTGAGAGGCTTCACTATCTTTTCAGAATATCTTACCAGTTTTACTGAGACCCCTTAGATAATTTAAATGGGGAAAATGTCAATGACATGTTAATTCAGTCCGTTAAGTTAATGTTGAGATATTTTAATACCCAAGTGGCAGTGCGACAGACAATAACATGGCCATAGACAGCAGGCACTTTTGTAAAAGCTGATGTTATTCTCAGACACGTGACCCATCTGTGTGTTTTATTACTTACAGCCTCATTATCCTGATTTCTCTGTAGGGATCCTCAGTTGGATGTAGTTTTAATGTAAAACACCTTGATACTTCTCTGTTAGGTTAGAGTTTCAGCAGGAGGTGTGTTTGATTATTTGCATATGTGCAAAGGTATTTGTCCAAATCTTTAGTCAGTGAGTCCCCATCCAGAAGTTGTGATTGTGTCCTGAGTGAAGAACCCCATCATCTAAAACTAAGTGAGAACAGGGGTGATCGTTAGGCCACTGAGTAATTGTTTTCTCCAGATGTGTTTGGAATATTGGTGTTTGCACATTTAATTAACAAGCCTTCCATCCCCTAGTGCCCCTGTCCTTTGGGAAGACCATTATTTTTAAATAAACTGTCACCTGTTGTCAAGTGGCACCTTTGTCTCGACGGCACCCTGTACGGTTTAATTTTCCTGCTATCCTCAGGTAGATGTAAATTGAAAGTACTAATAGAGGTGCTGAATCACATGAGATAATGGGCCAATGTTAAATCCTTGATGCTGATTGTACTCACTGAATTGCTAATTGATTAATGAATTGTCTCTGGATTAATCCGTCTTGTAGTGACGGTGATTTTAATGGAAATGTGTTTTTGGCTTCATGTCTTTTTGAGAAACCACTGCATTATTTCATCACATTTAATGTGAAATATATCCCGCTGACAGTGACTGTTATCACACACTGTTTAGAATGAATGGCAGTGAACTAAGAGGCTCGTAAGAAATCTGTATTTTATATAAAAGTTCAACACTGTGTAAATAGAAGTAGAAGACAAAATGGGTAAGGCAATTTATCTTCTGCAAACCATCAAAACAGAAATTTGGAGGTGGTTTTGTGTCCTTTTCAAGCTATTCACCTGTGTTTTGGTTCTGGTAAATACATGCTTTCTTGTTTGTTATTCCTTGGGCGATGCTGCTCATCAGGGTTGGATGTGTCTTCTTTTCAGCTGTGACTGCACTTAACTCAAGTCTTTTCTTCCACTTCCTCAGGATGAGAGTCGAGTGAAGGTTACTGTAATGGAAGTCCTCCCAGTTGACCACAGGGAGTACAGCAGGAGACTCCTCAGCAACATCCGCAAATTGGCCCGTTGAACTTTGTCTCAGTCGTGAACGGCCGCCTGATGATTGAATGCGTCTTCCGCTGGTCTCTGACTTAGCGTCCGATTTTTTCCACCAGTGAGATAACAGCATGTCTGACTGAGGCAGCAGAGGGACGGCCAGTGATTCATCCGATCAAATGGCAGCCAAACAAAAGACTGATATTTACTTTCTCACTTCTGTCAGCGGGCCAGTTGTGAAACATGGAAAGTGTGATGGAAATGACATTTACATTTTAATTTAATGACATTTTAACAAAGAGCTTTGACTATTTAATTACACATCACAGTTTTAGAGCTGCTTACATTTTTTATTTTTTTATGTATCATTTACATGCTAAGATCCCAGCGTTTTCTCTTGTTTTTAACAAGTGATTCATATCTTTTGTTTCAAATCTGCATCGAAGACGCTCAGTGTTAGTTTAATAAGATGAAGAAGGGTATGATTAGTTTTAATTTCATTTTTACGTTTTAAAAATGAAAGTGTGGGAGATTGGAAAAAGTGCATGTAAGATTCAGGTGTTGTTTTTTTTTCACTGTAGTTACTGTCTTTTGTTTGTGAAAGCTGTTTTTGTAAAAAGTGTGAAAAAGGGTGTTTGTGCTGGGCTTCCAAAAATATTGCACAGGGGAAGATTAAAAAAGGAAGTAAATATGAAAAAGCTGTTTGTCTTTATCACTGCTTTTTTAACTGGGTATCCAAAGGTCTAGGGAAGTCTTAAAAAGTGTTGAGCCCTCAAAACAGGCCTAAGAAGGTATTAAACAAGTTTCCTGCTTTAGGCAAAAGTTGAAGGACATTATGCATCAACAAATATTTTTTGGCAAGTTACTTAAAAAATGACTTAAGCTCATTACTTGCTAATGATATCAGTTCACTTTTTACACAGCAGCTAAAAGTTATTCATAACTATTTGGTACTCAAAGCTTATTGTTTCATAATGGACTGTGTTGATTTTTAGCGTAAACCTCAATGATCTTAACTGAACTCATCATTTTTAATAGGTTAGTTCATCCATCCATTACTTGCCTTTAATCCTGGATCAGGTCGGGTTAATTTCATTATATCATGAGAAATTATTGTAAAATACTGCCACAAAAAAATATGATCTGAACAATTTGTCCCCACTATTTTTTTTAATCTCATTCATATTTTTGAATTCTTCAGTCTGTATTTTAAAGGTCTTAGGTTGAACTTGGTCAACCCTGCAAAATCCCTGTTTAATAATTTAAGGAGGCACTGCTCTTGATGCACCATGCAGAGCTGTTTTATACTGAACTGGGAAATCGCTGTCAAGTTAAGTGTGTGTATCAACATTTCAAACTACTTTATGTTCACCATGAGTGCACATTCAGACACTGGAAAGCGAGGACAGTGCTTCAGAGGCATGCCTCTTTACTAAGGTGTGGCTCAAGGGCATGACACTGATTTATGTTGGCAGCAAGCCGCCTGCTCCCCTCACTCTGAGCAACATCAGGACCATCTCCTGCCTGCTGCCTGCCACACTGTGTGTGGAAGTTTAGGAAACACATACACACACTGATCTTTTCATCCTGGTGTTACTTGCGCATTATCTCTGTCTTCCTCTTTTTGTTTTGTTCGGAGTGGACTGTGGCCGCAGCCTTTAATCATCTCTTTGTACTAACGACACAATCCGACTTAATGCATCAGACATAGTGGCCTGATGGTCTCATACGGACTGCATTTTGAACAAAGTGATAAGTCTCAACTGAGTTAAGTGAATGATTAAAGGTTGCTTTTGATTCATGCGTCACTGATGAACAAATGGAAATGATCCCACGCCTATCAGACCACCAACAATTCACACAACACCTACTTTTTAAAGTTAGCTCTTCTCTAAAATCTTGCCAGGTCAAAAATCAGAGCAGAATTTCTTTTTAATTTGCTGGCATAAGCAGATGCAGTGAGTGTAACTCTGTGTTCTGTTCAAATCTTAAAAAGAAGCCAGTGAGATCCAGAAAGTCATTTCCAACTTAAAGCCTTGCATGTGATCAAGACTTAAGATGGAGACATGTCAGTCTGCAGCCCCAAGGCACTATGGGATGGACAAGGACATAGTGAAGAGATTAAGAGAAATACATTTTTTGTATTATCCTTGGAGAACTTTATCTGAATGTGACATGCTAAGCAGTGGTGAACTGAATTGCTGGTAAGGTTGTCATATCTTCTCTCTGGGAATGTGGGACCTTCAGTCTGGCGAATATGCAGTTTGTCTCTATCTGCAGAATGTATGCAAGGCTACAAGGACAGCAAATGGAAATGAGCTGCGGTTATCACAGAGGTCGTAGCCCTGATCACAGTCTATCTGACCACAGCCTTATCTCAAAACACACTGTAGTTCAGTCAAGTCTTCCTCTGTGTGTGTGTGTGTGTGTGTGTGTGTGTGTGAGAGCGAAACCAGCATTTCCAAGAAACCAAGCCTGTGACATCCGTATGGTGTTACACAGGGCTGTTTCTAAAAAGCTTTGATTAATCAAGATAATGTTCCCTTTATTCTCTTGAATCTGCAATAACTGTGATGTGGCCACTAAGTGGAAGCTGAAACAAGTTGTGCACATCAACACCTACACTGACAAATCATCATCAACTTCAAACTTTTCACCAGACGGGCTATTTGCACTCCCAGCATGGACTAACTTTATCATATCACTTGAGTCGTGCTTGTTGCCACCCGGTTAAAGCAAGTTTGATATTTGCTCTCTTTTAGCTCCGATTTGTTCTCTACCAACTCCTTGGTAAAATAAACCCCCAAAACATCTGGCTCCTAAGACGCTAAATGTTTTCACAAGCTAGCTGCTAACTGCGTGAGCAGGTGGTGCACAGTGTGTTTTCAGAGCTTTTTTTACAGCTGAAAACAGCTGCCTGCTGCAGAGTGTGACGCTGTGAGAACAGTGAGCATGAACCAGAACAGTAAAGTAGTAGCAGGGAGGTCTAAACAACTTTGTATTACGCTCTTTAAAGCTGCTTATAGCTTTCAGATATAGTAGATAATTCTTCTTTGATTCATTACTCTAAAAAACCCTTTTCACAATGTCTCATTGTTTTTTTTACATTGTTGTGTGATGTGTTGGTATTACAAGAGTAATGATTTAGTTGCTTTAGAAAGATAAAACATAGAGACACTGAAGAGCATTTAAAAACAATAGCAATGAAAAGGGAGGACAGAAAAATAGTGTGTTTTTTTTAAAGACAACAATCAATTCATTCAAATCTATTTAAGTCTTGACTAGAGCGTCTCCAGAGTGAGAACCCAAAGGCAACGCCAGAAAAGTACGAAAACAAAAGCAAAGTGAATATTAAGGGATTGTTTCTTTGTCTGAGCCCAAAGAAAAGCATGCAAACATCAAATATCACACGACTGATTCTTTTATTGGCCTCATTGTCTCTTTGTATTTTGTTTTTGAGTCTAAAAAGCGTCAAACAACGATGTGAATAAAAGTGCTCGGGGGGGTCAGATTCGAGTTTGTGAAGGCACTGAATTCAGCTAGCACACAGCATCCCACTAACTATCTACATGTTGTGCTTTGATGTGCATAACTTAAAAAATCTCGTTTAATCCACAGCTCCGCATCCGCTGGCAGGAAGACGAAATTGTGTTTTCCCCAAAGCTCGGCGAGGGCTGTGCTTGCCCGTTTGCCAGTTTCATCTCTGCTGGTCTTAACAGAACATTTTGACAGACAGTTTCACTGCCTGTTTTCTGCTCAAGGATTTCACAGTGTCATCAAGGACACTTCACTCTCACAAGTATTTATAGGCTCTGTTTTCTCAGTGTGTGCTGGGGTGCATGAATGTATGTATGATCTCAGTTATCCCAGTTAAAAAGTGCTCCAGAGGCAGATGCACAGGAATTCTGCAGCATTCTTCGGTCTTTTTAATGCTTGATGTCTATAGCAGGAGGCTATATGTGTCGATATCTTGCTTTAAATCTCATAACTTTCTTCTCTTGTAAAAGGCCGTATCTTTTTTCCTCATCCCTACCTTTCTTTTTGCCTCCTTTCACTCCTAACATAATTTATCCAGTCCCCCTACACGTTCCATTATTCTCCTCATCTGTCTTTTCCTGTCCACCTACAGTATCTCCTGTTTTTTTCATACCGTTTTCACCAGAATCATCATCATTTCTCTCTGAGCTCCTCATCAATTTCTCTCTCCTCTCTCCTTTCTCTTGCCTCTCATCCTCTCCTCTCTTTGTTTCTCTGCGATCCACCACCAGTTAAACAAACCCTCCCCGTTGCCCTCTCTCTCCATCATAAACAGATTTGGCCTGAGGGCTTTTATGTATGTTTTTGTCTGCTCCACTCGGAGAGCCAGAGGCCATGCCGACACCAAGGCCAGCATGTACCTTGCACGCTATGTGCCTGCGCTTGTGCATGACAACTCTTTGGAGATGGAAAGATTTTAAATTGCCAGTTTATGAGGCTGTGAAACACATTGTGAATTGTGACATATGAATGGTAAAATGATAACATGCCGTTATGACACACAACGCTTGAAGCACAAATAAGTGGCTAGCATAGCGGGTATGTGAGCGTAACTTGCAGATTCAATTGACACTGGCATGTCTGTATGGCATGTATAGATTATAAGTGGATGAACAGAAAGTGGGAGAAGACTAACATCATTAGAAACATCTAAACATTGTTATGCCTTTGTAAATGCACAATACCCTTAATATTTATCACTGAACTGAATCAGGATTTATATTTAGTGTTGATTCAGGTATATAATTTTTTAAAAAGATGTTATGTGTACGTTTTTTTTATGACTGTTACATCTCTCTGCTGTTGTGACACAGTCTGATCAAAAACTGGTGAAGTATGTTTTCCCATTCATGTCAGTGTGTGAATTTGGGGGTAAAATGTTCTTATAACACAAGAGCATTTTATAACAATCAATTATTTTGTAAGAAAGGATTTTAATTTGACTCAATGTGACAGGCAGCTGATCATCCCCAAGTTTGTGCTTGTTTGCACCCAAAATACTGATTAAAGATCCCCTTTGGACATGTATTAAGACATGTTTCGCTACTGTACATCTCATTGAACAATCTATCATTTTCAGATATGCAAATATTGCTAAGTTGAACAACTGTGCACAGTTTTGCGTACTTTGCTGTCATGTTTTTCTTTATGCTTTTGTTCACTGCAGGTGTCAAGCTTCCACATTAACGGGTTCAACAGGTTAATGTGAATCCAGCCATCCAGTGTCAGATTCTGCACTAACAACATGCATTATTCTGCAAAGTGAAGGTCAAACATCCAACTGACAAAAAAAAAAACGCTTTTGACTCAAGAGAAGTTATTAAAATGTGAGAGTGAGTGGATGGCAGTGCTTTACGAGACTATTCTCCCATGAAAAACCAATGATGACAAATGGCTATATTCAAGCGACAGCCTGTAAAAATCCTGGCCTGTCATGATTGTCAGACGCAGTAGAAAACAGCTGGTTTCCTGTTTACAACTGACTTTCAATGTAATTTCTTCTGTTCATGACAACTGCCAAACCTCAGTGCTTTTTTGAATCTAATTAAATCCAGTGTGTCTTAAGGTAACCAGACTATAGCCATCGCGGTGTAACATCAGAAAGCAGTGAGGGATGTTGTCCTGTGTGTAGTGGTATGAGATTAACAAAATCCTTAGTCAGTGATACCTGTTATTGTTTTAAAAAGGAAATCCTGGTATTTTAAAATCTGAGCCCAATTTTTATGTTTCAGTATGCAAATTACTGAAACTTACCAGAAGTTTTGTGATTGTTTCCGTCAAGGTTAACTGCAACATGACTGCAATGTTATTTTTTGGGCATTTATGACTGTCTTTATAATGTCCAATTTTTTTTTTTGCCAGTCATAGACTGCAGTTGTTATTGTGAGTGCCTGACAACATTACTGAGCAGATCACTGTAGAGAAATCTTTTCCTGGAGAGAGACTTGTGTTTCTTGTCAAATAAAAAGAATTCTGCTCTTTAACAAAATGGTCTGCTTCTGTAGAGATCTGTTTAGTAATGTTGTCAGACAAATAGAATAACAAATGTCTGTCAGTGGCAAAAAAAATAGTTTGAATTGACACAGTAAAGACAGACATAGTTGCCCCAAAGGATAACATTGCAGCAACATTGAGGCTTCCCTCACGGGGATCTACTGGAACCAATACAAAACTTTAGGTAAGAACCAGTGATTTACACACCAAAACATGGAAAAAAGAGCCCAGGTTTAAAATACCAGAATTTCCCTTCAACTTGAAGGATGATGTTCTTTTGACCTTTGTAAGAACATGGTGAAATGCATCTTTTCCTCCATACCTAATCACCAAAATCATGTACTGTTTGTTGCACAAAGGCTACAACTGTTTGCAGATTTGGGACTATACTCCTTTTTGCTTAATGATTTCCCAAACTGCATTTCAGCACCCTTTATAGATAAAGTCAAAACGTGTCCCTGTGATGTGGGTGAACAAAGCAGTGCCAGTGTCAGTGAGCAGGAGAGTCATAAATTTAGGAGAACCAGACTGACAGAAATGTATGAATAGCAGGCATCACTCAACATACTGTATAATATTGTGGTCCATCGTGGCTGCTGCTGACGGACAAATTGGTGTCTCTGGGCTCAATGATGCAGAGTGTTGCACTCACTCTGCGGCAGCAGACTTTTGGATATTTGATTGCTGGAGGCACGTGGCACAATTGAAGTGCAGTTTGAAACAGGGAGTGATTACGGGAAATATATTATCAGGATGTGGCCGGGGCTCACGTCAGTCATCATCAATCAAATTAGCCTTTTTTTTCCCCTTCAGATTTGTCTCTGCTTTGCGGAGTTCAGTGTGTGATGCAGAGAACAGTTGGGAGTGGATTCACCACAAAAGCGTCTCTCAGGAGGACACTGATGTCCTTGTGTGGGAAGTGCAGATCTGCTGTGAGTGAATATGTGGCACCTTAAATTAAATTAGCTTAGATAATAAGTTAATGCACTGTTTTGTGACCTTTATTCAATAAAGGCACAGTTTAATGATATTTAGGCAGACAGGAGCTAAATTTTTTTCTCTTTTTTGGGAGGGTTGGGGGGGGGCAGCAGACAGCCAGGATAATCATGATCCACAGCTCATGTTTCAAGTCAAGTGGATGTTGGAGAATATTAGGATGCAGTATGTTGGATGACAGTTATTCACTCACAGCCTAAAACGTCTAAAACTTTTTCAAAACTGCAAACATTCTTGAGTTTATTTTCTCACTTGTGACTTAATATCAAAGAGCAATTTACAAAATCATCAATCATTTAGATGCATAGCAAAAAGTTAAGTCTTGCAAAACTTGTGTTTTCTTTTATTGTTCTGTCAATTGTTTGATTTTTTGTTCTTAAATTTTAAAGATACCCTCCGGATATTTTTTTCCACAAGTAAAGCTTGGCTGTTTTTTTTTTTGACTACTTTCATTATTATCATCTACCTCTTTAAACCTCAGAGATCATAAATACAGAAACTATAAATAAACTAATGTGTTCTGTATAAAAGTTTCAGTTCTGTATTCGACCATGACTGACATCCAAACTATAGCCATTGTTCCAAAAAATTGGGGCTGTGTATGAAAGTTGAATTTAAAAAGAATATAATCATTTGTAAACAAAGTAGTTTATTTCATAATTTATACATGTCTCACAAACTGGTGAACCTTGTCTCATCCTTCACTGTGAGTGACTGAGCCTCTCATACACTTCCAGCTGTAATCAGTGAACCTGTTCACCTGTGGAATATTTCAAAAAGGGGATTTTGGAGCTTCCCCACAACTTTCCCAGTCTTTGGTTGTTCCAACTTGTTTGATGCATGTTGTTGGCATTAAATTTAAAAAAGTCAGTGATGCTGATGAGGTAAAACACAAGATACATTGTCTTTTTACCATTTTTAATCAAGTTTATGGAAAAAATATTAGCAAATACTCTCACTCTGTTTAATTTGTTTGTGTGCCAGATTTCTTTGGAAATGTGTTTTTTGATGATGCATAATCCTCTTATCGGTACACTGATATTTAAAGTAAGCATCAGTGTGTCGAGCTTTATTCTATTATCCAGTTTCTGTAGTGCTGACTGTTAGATTAACCTATTTTAATATTTTATTAAGAATAACTTTGCTAACATAACACACCTGTTAAATCCAACTTGTTAGAAACATTAATGTAGGTCACACTGAAAAAAGGACATCTCTATTAAAATCTGCAAAGATTTGATGCTCAGCATGAGCCTCCAATTTCTTTTCATTACCAGTGACCGGTGATTGCTTATAGTCATATTTAACTGCTGCTGAAAGGTCTCTTTCTGCCCGTTGTTGTCGGTCTCGTGGAACCATTTTGCAGCATTTTGTTCTCCTTGTGCAAACATTACTTTAAAAAAAAAACCCTTTATACAAAATGACATCTGTTTGTAAAGAGGTCTTTCTGCTACATAAGTGCATAAAGGACCATTCAAAAATAGAGTAGTCCTCTCAGCCACCTGACTGTACTGAATCAAGCTTTTGTGGCAGGCAATTTCAAACTTTTGACTGGTAGCGTACATCATTCCGCACAAGGTCAAAAAGCCAGGTGAAGCAATAATAAGCAGAACGCATTTTTAGAAAGTAGGGTAGCTGTAAGTTATGATTACCTCAATAAGCCTGGTAAAGGATTTACAAGTGTACAGATGTAATTGTCAGATTTACTATATATATTAAAGCAATGTTTGCTAACCTGTTTTTTTTTTTTTTTTTTTTTTTTTTTGGCTAACCTGTTAACACACAGTGATGTTATGGTGTACTGGCACAATCGAAAAAAATACATCACATCACTGTAACATGCAGTGAGGTTAAATGAGTCCATGTCAGTAAAAACAAGGTTTTCAGCTGCTGCTAAGTCTTTTTTTAAATTAGGCTAAAGATAAATTAAAGGAAAAAATTGTCAATGGGTGGAGGAACATGACTAATACAGATACTGGGTGTGTTTTGTTAATAATTTCTCCTCACATTACTTCCCCATTACCCTCATGGTGTATAGATCGGA
>JAQNCA010000006.1:13619145-13640690 GCA_029783725.1 Acanthurus tractus
ACTGAAATACATAAAAAAAACCTTCTATTTTTTAAAACAATAAAATAAAGTGTATGGGTGGACAAACCATAATGCTTCCCCAAACAAAACTTTATATTAATGTACCAAATAATTACGTGTTATTTATAGGGAGCCTGTAGCAGTGATGAGCCCACAGAGAATGGCAACCATCAGCTTTTCAGGGAGTGTTTCAGCATTTTTCAACTCATTGTTTTGGTTTTATGGCCTGCAGCTTTGCTTATTTTCCAGTCAGTCTCACAGCTTTGGGTAGCATCTTTTCCAGCTGCAGCAGACAGCTGTTGTCAGTGGAAAAAAAATCCAGCAGCAACAGAAGACACAGATTTGCAGCTAGCTGGTAAACATATTAGTACAATTTGCAGGTAAAGAGCCTGATATGTCTAATAGGGGCTGGTTGAGCCCAAATAGTGCCAAAAGAACTGTGATCATTTCTTAGGTTGCCAGATAAGAATCAGTCACTGCAAATAAATTAGAGGATTATATGAGCACTATGTTGCCAAAATCGTTAAAATTTAATTGATTAAATCATTACAACCAAACACTGATATTACTTAAGTCAAAATGACAATCAAGAGGAGCCTAAAATTATTTGTTCACATTGAAATAGTAAATACTAAGACATTTCTTCATTCAATCAAGCAACCCAATGGCAAAGTAATCAGGAAAAGTCTTTAAGTTTCTGCTGCTGGCTGGAGTTGCATCTCATGGTCTCAACTCTTGGAGTTGAGATGGAGTTTGCAAAATGAAGCTGAAATCTCAATGTATGGTTGCAATACAGTATTTGCTTATTCTGATTAAATTAACCAAATCAGATGTATTAGATGGAAACCTCTCTTTCTGAAAATAGACTGATTAGTTCCACAAGGAGCCTGAATCCTCATACACATCCTGTGTATGAGCATGCATATCTCCATGTGCCATACATTTGTTTTCTCCTGACGAGTGCTTCATGAGGGGAGCGTTGAACATAACAGGGAACCATGGTGATTGCATATGCAGCATACGGATAATTCTCATTATACTAGCATGCGTTTTGTAATGATTTGTTTCAGGAATTGCATTACCCAATATCCTAGAGTCAGCAGATGTGGTGATGTTTCTGTCTGCTGCTTCCCTCGCCCCTCTCCAAGTTTCCAGCTGAGAACTAAGTGGAGACACGGCTAATTACCCAGTTTACACCACAAACGTAATTACAACCCTATGGGAAGTTACATGTTAGCGTGCGGTGGAGTCTACTGAATGTGAGGAGGAAGGTGGGAGGATACGGAGGCTGTTTCCTCTGTGTGTGTGTTGATTCATCACAGGTACATCAATGGGCTGTTATTAGGAGGATCTCCTCGAAGCTTAGAGGGCATGTTAATATTTAATTAAGCATTTAAACATCTCTTAAATGTTACCATTCAACAGGACTAAGAGATAAAACAAAAGAGGCTTTCGAAAAGGTAAACATAATAGAACATGTCTGTCTTGCTTTTGAGCTTTCAATACCAGATATCTGACTTAGAACAAAACAATGCAGCTATAAGCTCGTAAATCTCTCTCCCAGAGGGATGTGGCTAATCACAGATGCACCACATGTCTGAAGCTTAGTTATTTAGTCAGATTATGGGTGCAGGAGGCAGTGAGCAACAATGCTGCAGACCACATTCCTAAACACACAACCATCAGAGGAGGTGATTGCTAAAAATTTTTCAACCTTGTATTAAATTAGGTTTTAAAGAAAAAAAAGGAGAGAGCTTATATTAAATGGGGGATTGGAGAGTAGGGGCTGTCAGAGTGGAGCTAATGTGTATAAATGATCTTTTCTTCCTTTTGCTATTATATCAGCCTACTCAGAAACAGTCTTGCATGAATTTTATACCCACACTCACTTGTAGCATGTGAGCATCTTTAATCACATGCACACACAAATCCACTGATCAATCACGTTCTCAAAATGCCGCAATTATTTTAGTTCAATTATGTATTTTTTTTTCTTTTATCATTATCACCTCAAGCCTTTCCTTTTTGCCTGCTGCAGGAATCATGAATTTTATACAAACAAACAAAACGAGATGAAAAAAACCCACAGGAATAGAAACTAGAATAACAGCCAAATCCCGATCAAAAATCTATGGCGATTGCACGTAAGGTGTAAAACCACTGAACTGCAACAACACCTTTTTAGGTCACATTAGAGAAAAGAAGAGAGTAAAAATTTAATTATCCCTGCAGAGAAACTGTGTAACTGTGCTCTGACAGTTACCACATTTATGTGAAAGCCATTACCAACATTTTATTCAAAAAACAGTTTACAGTAATGTATTGTGCAACCTAACACAATAGAGAGAGAAAGCAGGAGACGGATAGGATGCTTCCTGTCACAGTACAAATGTCTTTTTGCACTACCTGCTTCTTTTCTTTGTGCTCTAAAAATTGATGTTTGCCCTTCCATCCTGCTGTCTGCTCCCAGTGTAAAATTGAAAATGCAGCTTTGTTGGAGGACACACTTGAGTATCCTTTTAGAAAGTAATTTTACCAAGTGGAGACCACATATGACTGAGTGTAAAGGCACTCTAAAACTGGAGGCTAAGGTGCAAGGCGTAGGTTTTTCCACCTAAGAGCGCTGTTGTGGTTTTTATGAGCCCACATTATTTGTATCACATATGCACAATGTGTTCTCACGTCCTTATAGCATGATTCACAGTTCAGCAGACACACAAACACACATGCAGAGCGATTGATGCATATTGAGAGGGCATGCAAAAGCCTAAAATTATGTGCATGGATGAAGGTATAAATATGCGAGTTTAAAACACTCAGAAGAGGCTTTGCAGGTGTTTTGAATTGCTTGAAATGCTTTTAACATGTTTGAAAGGCACTCGGGATAATCACAATTTATTTTTGTACAGTACATTCAGGTTGAAAAACATATTTATGTGTAACGATCTCCACAGGGGCACATTTCATTTTATGGCATGTTTTGGGGGGAGTTTTGCTTCTGTGTCGCTTAACGGCAAATTCTAGACAATAAAGAAGCAACTTGAAGATTAAGAGTATTTTTATGTGATACTTTGCTTGATTGACTGGTTTCTCAGACTCTCACACTTGGCCCTGGTGGTTGCAGTGTTTTTGTTTTGGTCAGACTTCGATTTTCTGGCTGATTACAAGGCAGTGCACAGCAAAGACAAGTTTTTTTAAACTTCAAACTGCCCATTTGGTAACCCATGAGTGACAGACTCCTTTTTTTTAAAGACTGACTGATTTTCTCATTTCTCACACCAACCTAAATGCGTGATTCTCCACTTAGCTGCATTTCCAGATGATATCAGCGGCACTAAGAGATCCTGTGGTTATGTTCTTACACAAATATCCATGCTTATTAATGAAAATTGGTTATACAAAATATTTCTGATAGTAAGTTTTAGGGATATGGCTGTAAATGATTCATGCTGGCTAGTATCTTGGAGGCTTGATCCTCAGCGCAATTAAAATTTCTGTGGTCTATAGAGAAGATTACACCTACATAATCCTTACTAAATGCATGTTTAGTGATAGCATGCTGGTTAATTGTGGTAAAACAATAAAGCCAATAAAGCTATAGGAATTTAAATCTCCCCAGACATAATTAGAGCCTGCAACAGGCTAATGAACAGTCGTCCATCCTTTTGCCACCTTCTCCTCTCCAGAGATAAGTGTTTGTAGGGTTGGTATGTTTATTTCTGTATCATTTGCAGGCATTATGGATGATATGTGAAGAGCTGACCGCTGGTGGGCGAGCAGGTCTGGACTGAGAGTACACTTCCTGTCTGAAGTTGCATATTTACTGTAACTTTTTTGGCTCAACCACCACTTTGCCTTCATTAGACTGTGAACCTTTCGCTCCTTTTTCCTTTCCATGAATCCCAATGTGTTCTCCTCTTCATGTTTTATAAAAATGCACCTGCTGTAAGTGATACTCATGATTGTTGTTGCCAGACTTTTAAAATGCATAAAAACAGCAGTCTGTTTTTTTTAACTCTTAAATATAGTATCTTGTGTCTAGCACCCTTCTTGCTTTTAATATTTTATTTTAAGGTTTCTTGTGATTAGTACATGCAATAATACATGACCCCTTTGTTTATCCCATTAGCATGTTGTGATATAGACTGATGCAGAAGTCCATATCAGTCAAGCACAAAGACTGCAAGGCCAATATACCTGGTATTTCAAAGAGGAAAAAGGAATGCAAAACTCACTGTAAACACAACTAGGAACTAATCCATGCGTTGTCCCATGAAGCACATATTCTGTGGCAGAAAGGAGAGGAAACACCAAGTAACTCCTGAACGCCATCTGAGCAGGAGAAGCTGGGGGAGGGGGAGGGGGAGGGGGAGGGGGAGGTGATAAATTAGGGCACACCTGTGAGCTGGAGGTGAACAAAAGGCAGAGCACATGAAAACTCAGTGTGAGGAGTGAGAGTGACACTGGAGGAGGCGATCAGAACTAAAATCCCATTAGTAGAGACAGTACTGACACTGACGGGAAAAAGAAAGATATTTAAGTGAAAAAGACACTAAGTGCAGTGTGACTAAGGTGGAAACTGGAGGAGATAATCTGGGGAGAGACAACTGATCAGCTGTGAGGAAGTGAAGTTTTCTTGAAGTGGGCTGAGATCTTTTGGACCCGCTCGCAGTGGCTGCTTTGTCCCTCACCTCCTAACTGAAAGTCTTCAAAAGCTAAGTTCTGGTCTCCTTTCCTAGACTCTCCTGGTGTCCTCCATTTTGCTTCCTCCTAACCCTCCCTTTACCTTCTGTTTTCTCTGCTTCTTGGACATTAAAGCTCCCAACACATACACTCACACTAAGCTGGGCCCCTGAACTGAACAATCTATCTACAAACCCTCATCTACACATTCCTTCATACATTGATCACAGATCAGAACTGAACTTTAAAAAAGACTTGTGAACTCTTGACCCCCTGCACACACCACACACTCACATGCACATTCCCTCACTTCACAGAGGGCAGAGACCATCTGGGTTCCTGATTAAGCTTTATTAATGGACATTTAGTTTATTTATTGGGGATCCACATTTGAGTTTGTGGTAGATTTTGTGAATGGAAATCATGTCTTTCATTGTGAGAATTTGAGTTGATTTTTTTTGCCTAAATCTTATATAAATGATTTTTACATTTAATTGTTGTATGTATTCTCTTTTTCTTCAGTAGTACAGGTTAGTGGCTAGTCAGTGTAAAAATCCAAAGGTTTATTTATTTATTTTTTAACTTTCTCTTTATTGAGGTTCTGATAGTCGGTGTCACATTTCAGTTCAGTACAAATACAGAACCACTTTTTTTCTTCCTTGCTAAGTTGAACATGTTTAACAATGGAACAAAGCGCAGCAGGGCACGCTATAAGTGGACATAATACAAAAAACAAAAAGAATAAAGGAAAGACAAAGACAGAAATAGACCAAACCTAAACAAGACAAAACATACATCACCAGGTTGGCATAATAATATCCAGGTTGCTAATGTTTACTGTGGTATTTTCCATATTGTTAACCAGATAGAACAAAAGTCAGACCATTGGGGTCCACTTTCTCCAGGACCAGTTGCCATATCTTGAAAAATCCTTTAACATTGTCATGAAGGGTGTAAGTCAGCTTTTCCAGGGGAAGTACTCTCAGTATTTCCTTATACCAATCATCCAGTGTCGGTGTGTCCTTAGAAATCCAAAGGTTGAGAATAGTCTTCCTAGCTATGTACAGGAGTATTCCAATCAGTTTAGCATCATGAGGGTTCCTTGTGTTAACGGTTTATTTTATTAATTGCCAAGTTAGATTAATTCTTCCCTGTCTGGCATCCAACAACTATTATTATTTGAAACTGTCTTTGATACCTTTGGAAAAAGCCTACGCTACATTTAAAGGTAAGCATGGACACATAGCCGAACAGCAGTGTGTGGAAACAAGCTGTCAGAATGTGATATCCCTTCGTAGGATAATGTATTTAGCATCCTGCGCTTTTTAGCCACATACAGGCACAGGATGCTTTCTATACTCATATGTTCCATACATCCTCCAACTATACATGTCCACCATCTATCTCTGTGAACAGGTGGTCCACATAACATTAACACTCATTCAGTCTGCATACAACAGTGCTGAGCTCTGCAGCTACACTGCTGCCTGCTCTTACGAATGTAGCGACCTCCCCCCGGCCTCCTCCCTTATCATCATTTAAGTAAGTTGTCATATCTGAATGTTTCTTTGCATATGTGTACATGTTCATCAAATGTTGTGCATCACTCGCTCTGCCAGAGGCCAGTGTCAGTCCGTGTCAGACTGCACACATCACGAGTGAAAAGCAGCAATAAAAATAAAATAGGATTTTATTGTTCAGAAAAATGGATAAAACCCTTGATGTGGGTGTCCTGACTGAAATGTTTTTATTTTTTTTAATCACTTCTCAGATATTTCAACGCTTGGAATCTTACAAAGTTGATTTTGGCAGCGAGCGTCCTTATTCATCAAGGCTCAATCATATCAGAAAGAAGCAGAATAAATGTTTCTTTCATTAAATGAGCTTTTTAAGAATTGATAATCATAATCACAATGCCAAGTACAGATTTTGATGTGCTTAAATGGGGGCATTTACCCTTTAAGAGTAACTGCCTTTTTCATCTTTTGTAAATTGTATTTTAAATTCAGCCTCCTTTGTATTACCACAACCGAAATCCTCTCTGATCGTTTTGTCTTCGGTCTAATTAGAATCGCTCTCTCCTCACTTTCTCGCCTTCTCATTTATCCTCAACCTTCTGCTAATGAGTCGGGCTTAATCAGGCATTGCATTTCACTTAGAAACCAGTGAAATGTTGAGATCATTCACAAGTGAGTTTCTTAAAAAAAAAAGAAGAAAAAAAGAAGAAAAAATTCTCCCTCTGTCTTTTTTTAAAAAATACAGACGTTCTTCTTGGGCCCGTTCAAGAGTCACAGTAGATTACTTTAACACAAAGAACTCTCTTCTTGCAGCGTGTTTCTGCAGCACGGATATAATTGGAGGGAAGGTTATCACACTGTGGAAGGGAAGCTGAAAGAGGTGTTTCACCGAGGAATAATAACATATTTCATTATGGGTAGTCTGGTAGTGAGGATGTTCAGGGGGAATAGCGGCTTATTGTGTTGTCTTAAGATTGGAGGACATTGTACTCTAAAGATATTGTTCTTTCCTTCAATCCCTCACACCACAGTGCTGAGGACAAGAGAACCAAAGAGAAAAACACATGCTGCAAGCAGTGTGCTGCATTCAGGAGCAGGCTCAAACACTGAGAGGTGATAACTGATCAGTAGGGCCGCTAAATGATGAGCTAATTTTTGTCTTAAAAAAATGCACTGACTCAGAAGGTAACATGTGGTGAGTAGGCTGTTTCAAATAGTGACACACCTCCTTCTGCTGCAGGGAGGTAAAACTGAGCAACATATGGCAGTTTATGCCACAATGATGATCAATACTGCACTGAAATTTGTTAATAATGTCACAAATCTGTATATGTACACAAGATGTGTCAACTTTTAGATTTCAGTCCATCAGTTTTCAGAAAAAAATTAATTAGTATGATGTAAATTTAAACCGCATCAGTGCATAATCTTCACAGCAGTCAACTGAAATGAAATCCTCTGCGGAATTAACAGTTGTAGAGTGTTTTTGACTGTTTTTGAATTGTCCAGTGCTGATACCCCACTTAACGTCAAGTGATTATAAAGAGTCCACTGAGATCCTGCTTACACTTGGAGCAGTTATTCAGTGTCTGAGTTACAGTTGATCTAAAGGGTTAAGTATGCCATGAGAATAAGTGTTGGTACCGTGATAAGAGAGTGAAGTCAAATATAAGATTTTCATTTAGTCCAAAGCAAAGCAAAAGTAGATGCAGTTGGCAAATTAGCCTCTTATCATCTTCACTTCCTTGCACCTCTTCAACACCTCCACAGCACATAACTCACACTGCCATGCTCTCATTGCTGATGTTGTCAATCTCACACCTCGGTGTTTATCTTGCGTTCACTTTAAGTAAATCTTTAAATCTTTTGTGTTGTTTTTTCTTGTTTGTCACACTTTATTATCATAAAAAGAAATTTACTTTGTCAGGGGTGTAACTAAAGAAATGTTGCAGAAAAGTGTTAACATATATAAGAACATACAAAAATGTAATTAAAAGAGATGTCAAATGCAAAGTTTTATGCTTTAATCAAAACCAACAGAGTTTTATGGGATCTTATTCCAACTGTGTGGTGCATTTAAAAAAAAAAAAATGCTGCATCTCCATTAGTTTTGATGCTGGGGACAGTAAGCAGACTTGGCCTGCAAGTTCTGAACTGTTCTTTATATAACAGAGGGTTTGAAATGTATTTTGAAATCAATTCTTTGATTGTAAAACACGCACAGGAAGCCAGTTTCATAGATCTGAGAACTGGAGCGGAGCTGTATGACAGACTTTTTGGAGAGACCTGTGGAGACGTTATAACAGTAGTCAAGCCAAACGAAGATAAAGGCGTGGACAAGTTTTTCCGAATCCTGCTGAGGCATGCGTTCTTTAATTCTTGATCAGTTATAAAAGGCTGATATATTTGTCTTAATTTAGATTCTAGCAAAGCCAGTTTGGTTTGTTTAAATCCGTGAAATATCTTTTTCCAGTATAAAATATTTTAGCTAAAAAACTGGCTTAGATGACTCATTAGGTCATCTGCTTTGTAGCCAAAAGAACAATACATAATACATTATGCGTGTGTGTGTGTGTGTTGACACGTATGTGTGTTCAGAAGATGGAGGTGTTATGCAGACCACCAGACTGAACTAGGACATGAGTACAATGTAGGTTAGCACTTATGAGGGAACAGGACTATCTGTCTAGGAAAATTCACCAGAGACAATGTGCTCACATATAGGTGTGTGTGTGTGTGTATAACCTAAAGATTAATACCCGAGAGGCATGCATATATGTATGTATGTATGTGAGTGTGTCCTTGGAGAGAACATGAGCAAAAGTTCTCCATCCTGTGGAGTAAGTTAGTTGTCATCAGTAAATAGCTGCCTGTGTGGTACTGGGCCACTGGGCAGGCAGAAATAACGAGGGCTGAGGACGGAGCCAGATGGAGCTTCACTTCACACAGCATGACTCTGCTGGACTTTCTAATGGACACCGTTTTGTTATGTGGAAATAAAAAAAAAAAAATAAATAAAAAAACTTGGGTCAGTTTTCTGTCAGTTGTCTCTTAGGCCAAAAATAGAGGGATCTTTATTAGTGTTCAAAAAGCTGATCTGGAAACAGTAGAGGCCTGCGCACAAGGATGTTATGAAACATGCACGTGGTTCTACAGACAGCATATGGGAACAGTCTGCAGCCTTATTACTTTAATTATTTTAATCTAAGCAGATACATTTATGTTGTATTTGGTGATTGACTGGAGTAATATCAAACCTAATGGCTGTAAATTATTATAAACTTTAGTTCTTTACTCGTATGAGCTGAAAACCAAAACTTGTGTTGGACAGTCATTGCAATTCAATTAAGAGAAGTTACATAAGTGACCATCTAATGAGACTTTTCTGACAGAACTCAGTGCTGAACATCTTCACGTGCATGCGAGCTTTTGTGGATGTGCGTGTTTGTTTTTGTATCTGCAGCATTGACATGTGTGTTTGCAGAACAAATGGTTTAGTGGAGTGTGCAAGCATGGCCAGCTGTATTTGTCTGCTGTAAAGCCCCCCAATCTGGTATCACCAGAGCACATTGTCTGAGTCACCCGAGTGTGTGCTTGCATGTGTGTGTGACTTGAGCTGGAACTCATTGTGAATTGTAGGAAATTGTATGAAAAGCAAATGCACTGTGTTTCTCTGAGCTCTCTTTTAAATGTTGAACAACAGCCACGCAGCAGTCACAAAGCATGAAGCGATTGTGGAGAAGCTGGATATGGTTATTGGATGCTGTAATATGTTGCCTGCAGTGAGGTAAAATATTACATCAGGCTGAAGTGCTCAGACAACTATGAATGTGTTAGTGAGAGCAACTGTTTTTGCACGGAAAAGAAATGTTCTTCATAAAAATCCTGGGCAGACAAAGGGGAAACGTCAGGTTTAAATGTAGACCATCACATAATGAAAAACAAAACAGCAACAAGCACGAAAAACATAATATAAAAACACGAAAATAAAAACAATTTTTCTACCTGAGTCTAAATCAGCGACTCCTTAGGGCTGATGACACATACAGTTAGTGCCCAAACACGCGTGCAGAGGTAATAAATCACAGCAGCTTTCAAGGGAAAAATTAAACAAGAAGCCACAAATCATACAAGGCAGCTTCTCTGTACCTAATAAGGACTGTAACTCACTGTATACTGTGTTATTCAGGTGATAAACACCCCTTCAATCACTCACCAAGCAGAGCTCCTTATGATCTTTGGAAGGTTCTCATAGGAAGAGAGTAAAACAGGAAAGTATAAAGAAAATAAAAGATATTACAAACATTAAAGATTACAGATACATATTCAAAATTTCCTTTGCTATCAATAAACCTAAAGGGAAGGAAATAAAGAGCAAGATAAAGGAAAATAACTGAAAGAGAAACTAAACTCATAACTTGTTACAGAGCAGATGCCAACTTTATCCAGTGTGTGGCAGAGGGGAGCACTTCAGCAGTGCAACACCTCAGTCCATCTTCTCATGGACTTGATGCTTTTGCTTGTGACACGGTGGGATGGAAGCTGGCGTGATGTTTTCTTTAGATGAGCTGTAATGTTAGCTAGCAGTGGATGCATGGTTTGGTGGAAATAAAATAGTGTCTACATGAAACTGCTAACAACAAGCTCTTAGGATTATTTCAAGCAACCTGGATGTATATTTCGGACAGAGACATTGCTGCTTAGCTTTTAAAGGCATTTAAAAAGGCATTCTGGGCACCACAAGAAGGGTACCATTTAGTCTTAGTGCACTCGAGAGGGGGCCGAGCTCTACAGCCAGTAGCTCCAAAACCCTGCAATTAACACCAAAATAATCTAGACTGAGTAATAACCTTACAGGTTGGAGGAGAAATAATTTTGGGTTTGTCAGACCCTTTAACAACCACTAACAAATACTGACATGTAATTTTAAACCAGCATATGTGGGGAGAAAATTAGCTCACTTCAGTCACAATGCAAATATAAGAAGTAAAGAAATGTTTTAATTGAAGTTTGTTTCCATTTTCTTTTTAAGGTCACAAGAAGCTCATTATCTTCCTGGAAAGCAGCCTCAGGTTAGGTAGACTTCTTTTCCAAAACTTAAACTTGTTCTTTGTATTTCATTAGGTTTTTCAAAGCTTTAGTCATATTTTTAGCCCTCACTGCCACCTATGGAGTTAATAAAGACACAGTTACAGGTGAGAAATATAAGAGGAGAGAATGCCAGCATTCAAAAGCTTTCAAAATTGCAATAATGCAAAATTCCTGCCCAGAGTCCTTCATTTTGATGCATTAGGTTTAAAAAAAGCTGAATTTTCATTGTATTCCACTTTGTTTTAATCATTCATTGACTCAAAGTGTGTAGCAACTTGAGAGGCTGCTATTGGCCATCATTTTGATCGAAGTAAGTTTGTTGCAGCTGAATTTTTGCAAAAGTCTCCCAGAATAACACAGAAGGGAGGAGATGATTTACTTGACAAAAATGGAAGAAGTGAGGGAACTCATAAAGCTTCTGCAGAAGAAAAGATAGGAGGAATTCACACAGAGGGATGAAGAGGGAGTGACAGGGTGACATGGATGGGTGTTGCACCCTCCTCCGGTTCTGTTGGTCTTACAGTTATGAAAGTGTCATCGGCGAAGACAGTTATCTGGCACAGGAGGAGGGAGAAAAACAGTGGGAGAAGGGAAAAAGGAAAGAGAGCAAAGAGATGAGGGAGAGACAGAGCAGAAAAGAGTGGGAGAAACCGTGAGGATGAGGTAAGAGTGTGAGGGTGGGAGGAAAGAGAGGAGAGGAACAGCAGGAGGTATAAACACTTCACATTTGAATCACAGGCATCTGGCAGGAAGGGGAAGGGCCGGGATAGAGATGTGAGACATAAGGAGAGGTGACAGAGTTGGAGAGTGGGTGAGTTAGACAAAAGTCGACAGAATGATGGAGAAAATGAGGAGCTGAGAGGGTTTGACGGAGGGAACAAAGAGCAGCAAGTAAGGCAGCGAGGATGAGCAGTGAAAGAGAGGCAAATGGGCTTCTTTGCATGTAAATAAGCACGCTTATCCTCATGTCCTTCATCTCGGCTTTCTTATTTATTTGGTTAGCGCTTGTAAGGGTGATGGGCATTCCCTGCCTGGATATATGTGTGTAAGTGTGTGTGTAAAAGAGACGGGAAGAGAGAGAGAGCGCAGGAGGGAGGAGGAGAGTGAAATGTGACAATACTTGTCAACTCGCTGTCCTCCCACATAATCTGCTGACGGCTTTTCTGTCCAGCGAAAAAAAATTTAATAAATAAATAAAATTGAAAATGTTCAATTTTCTGTCATTCGTCAGCAGACAATGAGTAATGAATCACTTTCTTCTTTAGGTTTTTTTTAGCAGAGTTTAAGTAATTCACAGTTTGTGAGAGAATGTGTGTGAGAGGACACACACGCACACACACGCACACACACAAAAACACTTACTCATGCTCTCACACAGTTTGATAGAAACTTAAAATATTTATTTTTGATCACTTTTTTTTTATGTCCAAGCTATAAATCAAAGTAATTTATTTGTCTTTATTGTATTGATCTGTGGTGTTAGGGTTCATAAGGCGTAGTGTTGGATTGTTTGTCATTAGTGATTGATTATTATGTCACACATACTAATCCCAAGGTCGAGGATAAACCTCTGTGCTCATAATCCATATGACTGTTTAACAATCCCCTCCAATCTTTTGTGTGATATGCTTGGATTTATGCTCGAAGTTTGCTCCATTAAGCTCAAGTGGTTGTAACATTTACCTTCTTAACTGCTACAAGGCCCATTACTCCATTGCTGGAGGCAACATCCTCTACCTAACTTCACAAGATAAGTAACACTGTGCATTTCATAAAATTATTGCTCGCTGAGAGAGACGACACAGCAACTTCCAGATCCATATCTTTATAAATGGGTTTTTTCCCCAACATTGCTGTTTGTTATCAAATATTTTTTAATTGTACTTGGGGCTAAATATACTGTTAAATGGGCATATTGTCAGAAAGGTATGGGTGTTATAAAGTGTCTGAATAGCTTTTCCCATGTCTTTTGAATGAAAAAATGAGCTGTTCAGTGCTCTGGTGTGCACAAAAAAACAAAAAAAACAAAAAAAACATTTCTGCCATTACTTGGTTATGGTGAAGGACAGATAGTGGTCCTGGTTAAAAGAAAACCTTGATAATTGTTGAAGGACAAACAGTGCTCAGTGTCAGAGTTGCAAACTTTGCTGTCAAGGTTTTCAGGAGACCTTGCCACTTCCACAGTTTGGCTGTTCTCCCAACAGAAAGGGGTCATGATTGGCACATCCACATGAAGTATTTCCTTGGAGAAAGTGCACCACTAATGCTACTTTGAGTGCCATTTCAGCCCTCAGTGAGATTCTAAGCCACTAGATGTCACACTGGAGCACCAGCATGTCAGACTGATACAAATGGGCTCCCCCCTCCCTTCTTTTTCTCAACAAGGTGTTGTAAACAGACAACAAAATGAACAACAGAACAATGTATAGTTTTGTGAATAATGTCATGTGATGAGGTAAGCAACCTACACAAGGCAAGAGACTGTGGGCCAACATCTTAGCTAATTTACTTTGTTAAAATATTGAGTTATTTTAGTGACACTATTAACATAGTCAGTTTGGGAAGATGTTATTTCTGTGATCTTTCGACTGACTGAAATCTATGCAGCATAATTATTAACTTGCTAGTAATAACTAACGTGTACATGCAGCTGACCTGAAACAGCTGACCAAAACAAACATCAGGAAAGCTCAGAATAACATATTGAGAGGGAGTCTGACACTGTAACTTGGCTATACCTTTCCAAAGCAAACGGTTGTTATCTGCTATTTTAAAATTTAAATCTTATCTAGAACCTTTAAAACTAGAAATATATTTTATTCCACGCATTTTGAACCTTGATAATTTTTGTATCAGCTTGTTCAAAGTCTTCATCGTGGCTGCATAAGTGTACGACTGTGTGAAATGTATAGAGATTCCAGTTTTGGCAGCGACATCAAAATTTCTTTTCATTAATTGAAAGCATTCTCAATACACACCGCATTTTACAAGAAGTCCACCAGAGTATATGTGCTACTGTCTTTGCCTCTGAAAGTACTAGAGAAAGACTTTTAATAATCTGAAGTTATTATTCTGAATGAATTCAAGTCAGTTAGATCTCACTTCACTTATCTCCCTCATTCAAAGCTTTTCCCCTCTAATTTATTTGCCTGACAACTTTGAAATTTAAATACCTGTTAAAGTTTACCTGACTTGTATATAATACTCTCCATGGCCTTTTGTGCATTGTGGGGGAAGTTTCCATGCCTTGTTTACAGCATGTTTTCTGTCAAACCTGCCCGTCTTTTCAAGAGAACAGATGCATCATGAATAACTGTAGATTTACCTTTTTTTTTTTTTTTCCTTTTTTTACAAAGGAAATGTTGTTGATTTAAATACTGAGTATGTATAATTTAAAAATATAAGCGTGCACTGGAGCCACTATCTCTTGGATTAGCACTGTTATGCTACACGGTACCTTCTGCTAACCTACAACCAAGCTGCCCACAGAACAGATCTCATGTCAGTAATGATGATAAACACCATGATAAACTATCTATGCAAAGGATTTCTCAATAAATAGTGCAGCAACGTGTCATCAGTATTTCAGCCACATTCCATCTAATGAATGCTACATTAGCTTCAGTCTCTGAGGACACACTGGGTAATCTTGTGACCTGATATTGAGGATGACCAAATAAAACTATTTTTTTGTCATAACCAGCTCTCTGACTCACACACACACTCAGATAAACAGACAGACACACACAGTGTGAAATGTTTGGGACACACAAGGCTCAGGCAGGCTCATAAAAAACAGATTAAACCATGATGGATCAGGGAATCTGCAAAAGAACTCAAATAAACAGGATGAGGTTATGAAGAGGAGAAGAAGACGAGGACGAATGACAAGAAGCTCTTTTGTTTCTCCTTTGTTTTTTTTAAGTTCTGCTTTCTCCCTCCTCTCGACTGTTCTGCCAGCCTTTATGTGAACCAAAATAACAAAAAACGTGCATTCACAGACACAAAAAAGCTCAAGGCAAAAGCCACCTACACTTAAGTCATTGTTCTCTCTGTATCTTGCTCCCTCCCTCTCTCTATGTGGTTTTAATTTTCCAAATGCTTAGGCTTTAATTAATAAGGGGAAGAGAGAAGCCCCTAATTGAAAGCATTCCTGAGAATATCAACGACTACTCCTGAGGACTGCCCCATTTTCTTTTTCTCAACAACACAAAGCCCAAGCAAAGCCTCACACTCGTCATACTGAATATTTTCCTCATAACATGGCACTGAATAATCCTAAAATTAAAATTTACGAAGTACAAATGCTTTCAGTTTCACAGTATTTCTGATAAATCAATAAGGTAGGACGAATTCCTTCAAAAATATGTACTTGCTCAGATATCTGTGATGCCACACAAGTATTAAAAGTGAAGGTCATGTTAGAAATGACTGAGTGTTCATTAGTAATTGTGATTTTGGGGGTCTTTCTATCTTTCTACCTATACGGACACACACGTGGTTTTTAGTGCTCGTCTGTTATTTTTTATAGCAACATGATTCTAGAAAATCCTCAGTAAAACATGACTGTGAAGTTAAATGCAGTAATAGTAATATGGGTGAAAATGAAGCGTAATAATGATGATTTTAATAAAATGCAGTAATTAATACAATAAAGAGTTTACAGCAGCCTTTTTTTTTACTGTGATAGGTCTCCTAATGGTCTCAGATTGTGCTCTAAATGGCAAATTCACAAAGAATAGATGTGAATGACGTGTGGATTTAGCATCACTTGCACCCCCTGTCTGCCTGGTCTTAGGATCCGATTCATAACATTCACAAATATGCACAAATGGCACAAATTATAACACAGCACAAACAGGCACATTAACTGCAACTGCTTGCAAGTTGATTTCAATTTGTGTCTGATTACTTTTGTCCATGTGGAAAATCATGAAGGGGCAATGGTTTTGGACTCTAACTGCGTGTGACTGTTAATACTGGTATTTGTGATATTTATGACTTTATGTAAATTAGTGCAAATAAAAATGAAGCGCATCTGTAGAAATATTTTTTCAGTTCTATTAGTTGCGCATGACTGATTTTGTCACAAAGATTTGACAACCCTGGTAACACGTGTATGTTGACGACAAGCTGCAACTACAACTATTACGCCACTTTGTGTTTAAGGCGAATCATCATATTTGCGAATTGCCATCACTCCGCGGGTAACAAAATCGAGGTGGATTATGGGAGAAGCAGTTTATGGTAAATGTACCATTTCAGCAGTATAGAATTTTATTTTAAAAATGACATTACCCTTTTTTAAGCTCTTTTTCAGCTTAAAATGATGGGACGAGCCAGAGAAGGCCCACAGGCCTTGAGTTTGACACATGTGGTCTAAATAAATCAATGATATTTATTTTGAGCCTTTAATGTCTTTTGTTTTGTAGTTTTCACTATGTCTGCTGTTACATGAGAGAAAATAAACTTCACAGGCATCTGCAAGATGTAAGGCCATTATCCTACTGGACCGATGCAGCTACAGCTACTCAGTTCCAGGTATTGTGACACCAGCAAATTACTAGTAATTACACAGTTTGTCTTTGTCTTTACTGTGCAGCTTTAGCAGCCACTAAAGCAGCACAATCCTTTTATGAATTTGTCGCTGACACGCTACTGATTGAAAGTAGACAAGATATAAACATGTTCATCTGTAGTCAGTCATGCACCCGACTTCAGTGTGCGATGTGATGAAAGCTCAGCTTCAGAAGCTACAAATTCTGCAGAAAACGGATGATGTAATGTATGCATGAAAACTTGTTTTTTTTGGCTCAGCCATGTAAGTAACATTACGGGCGGTTTCTGAAGCAGCCGATCAAAATGGAGCAGTGCAGTGTTGAAACCTGCACTCCCGGCTAAGAGGATTACAGCTGAACATCATACAGCGTCCGCAGCCAGACGAAAGTCATTCTTGACTTTAAGAAGGACAATCTCAGCATTGTGTGCTCTGAGGCCTGATTGGCCCTATTGTACATTGTCCTACTGCACTTTGAGATACTCACAACTCACTCCACTGTTAACAGCTGTGGCAGCTGTTACACTGGTTGAGTGTGTAAACTTGTATTGTTACTCTGTTAATCCCACTCTCATGCAGTCTGGTATCATATGGAACCTTGTACTCAGGACTTTGAGTTTTAAAACTGAAAATCATTCGGTGTCTGCTAACCACAGATTTATAATCTTTCATAGCTTTCAGAGCCTCTCTCCTGATTAAATCTGACTGAGAATGAAAGAAAACGTTTAAGTAGTGACTTGTCAATCACAGGGTAGTCGTGCCCTAAAGCAGACTTGCTTTATTATCTATTTTACTTTAAATTAGACCATAATTTAGTGAGCATCATGCTATATTGAGGAAGCATGAAACGGGCACATGAGACCAAAACTTTTTAGGAAAATCTTGTTATTCCCTAATAAGACTTTATGTAATTGAACTTCTTTGTGCAACCAGCAGAGTCAAACCCAGCTGGCCATTTAGAAGGACGACAGGCTTAAGGCTCTTTTGCTTTGGCTTAACTCTCAGGCCCAATGGTGATGTCCTCTTCTTTTTATATAGACTATGACTTTTGAATAGCAAAAAAATATAATTTGATCTTTTTAAACATAATAAGACAAAGAAGTATGTCATGCTTAATTAAACTGTCGATGTCGTTCATGAACAAAACAACATTTTGTTTTGTAATTTGGCCAACTCCTGAGATTAGGCTGATGTCATTGCTTTACATACAAGTATATGAACTCTATGGCTAACATTAGCTAGCGACAGATGGCTGAAATTGACTGACTGTTACTATTTTCAACAAAACTGAAAGTTAGCAAAGAAAGATCCTCCAACAACATGCAGCTTGTAAAAATCGTCAAAATTAATGTGATTTAAATTGAGGCACTTCAGGTTGGAAAGCTACACTCTTTGAAATAGTAGACTTTTTTATACAACTTATTCATCAACAGTCTAGTTTGGGCTGACAATAACTGTGTGCTGCTACATACGAAATGTACTGGTGTATCCAACGCCCCCTTGCAGGAAAGCGGTCTGTTTAATCCAGCTGTACTAGGGTTACTCTTTTCTTCTTCTCTGCTGTTGCTAACACGCACAAACTCTGTTACAAACACTTGCTGCTACTGTTCACCTGCCAGCAGTCTTATCATGTCCCTCCAGGATGGTTGTGTTCAGGAAGAAATCCTGTGTGGGTCCTCTCCATGCTGCAACTGTGACTCCCATCCTTGAATGTTGTCATATCAGCTATTAGCCTCCAGCTAACAGCACTGCTGAGATGCAGCAGGGTCACTGATTCACTTTGCAAAAGTCAGTGCATTATGCTTATGCTAACATGCTTGTCATGAGTGGATGTTTGAGATCTGTTCAGTCTATGTTTCTGTGCTTGGCGATATAGCTGCGGGTTGTTTTGTTGTCACACAAGAGCGCTATTGTGCTGTCGATTAGATTCTGACTGACACAATTTTATTCACTAACTTCAGCTTGGATTTAGATTTCCTTTATTTGTCTTTTTTTTCTATTTTGCACTATCATACATAAAAATGAGATAGCATTTCTCCCAAACAAACCACCCAAACCAAAACAGTGCATAAATAAAATGTGCAGTAAAGGATAATAATCATCAAAAAATGCAATTATATAAACATAGTTACAAAGATGTATCCTTATTTTGGGTATACGTGGGCCAGTAAGTAGCAAGATGCCAAAATTTGTTCAGAAACATTTAGTCACTGTGTTGCCATTACAAGGTTTGTCCACCAGTGTGACCTCCTGTTGTTGGATATTCTAAATTTTAACATTTTAAATTGTTACCTGCCCATTACTTGGTGTCTCCTTGCTGCTGCCATCTACGGTTTCTCTGTGCATTATTTGCACTGGTATTTACTTCATATTACTCTGTTTTTGTTGATTATTTTGTCTTTTAAATTGATTGTTAATATACAGATGAATAGATGGATAGATGGATAGATGGATAGATGATAGATGGATAGATTTAGCTCTAGGTTTTTTGGTCACCCGTAGACTTGGCTGTCACATTCACATGTCCCCTATTACTGTTATTCATGTCATCATTACATCATGTCTGCTCCTGTCGTATGGTCTCTGCTGCCTCCACAGCTGCACTCATCGTCAACCATGAGCTTGTTTCCATGCACTGATTGTCAGCTGCTGCTGGTTGCAGCCTGATCCAAGCCATGAATGTGTCCTTTTTAATGTGCTCATGGTAATTGAATAATTACTGCATGTGCACTGGATGTGTCTTAGCCAGCTGCTGCTAATCAGATGGATTGCTGGGTGTGGATCTATCCAGCACATTAATAAAACCACCCCTGCACTGGCTGGAGTTGCTCTTACGGGGAACAACCACATGGTGCCCACGTAATATCTGGTGTTGGGCTCTGTATCTTATGTGCTTTTGGAGGAAGTTTATCACCACTTTGCGATCTCTGCTGAGCTGAGCTGAGCTGAACTGAGCTTGGTGGGAGCTTGTGGAGACGGATGAAATGGTAGCTTAGATGTCAAATATTAACTCTCTGTCAATCAAGTCTGTGTGAGTTATGTGATATGTGATTATGTGTAACACAGTTTCTGTGTTACATGTGTGCATGTGTCCCTACACCTGTCTTGTAATGTGTTCAGCTTATTTACTAATTGTCAAACCTGTCTAGAGTCTTACAGTGAATCCAGCTGGACCTCAAATGTTAAAAGTTAGATAGACAGATTCATAAATGTATGGCTTGGCAGTAAACCGATATTACAGCAATATTGTGATATGAGAGTGAATATCTTCTGAAGTTTTGGACATCGTTGTATGGTACTATGTTACCACTGTTGTCTTTTGCTAGTTCTAAAGACTGAATTACAACAAAGTAATTCCATGTAATTCAAAAACTCACATGTAAACATTGCTACCAAAATATATATTGTGTGTTGTCTTTTAGAATGAAAATACAGAAATAATACCTAAAGGGACTGTTGACCCATTGGATATTTGAAGTACAGGTTTGTGGGTCTGTAGCAGTCCATCATGGCAAATGCTACCAAGTAAATCTTGGCATAACCTCAAACTTAATGCTTGAATCTCTGTATCTCTCTCTGAATAAACAGGGAAGGTGGCACTGTCCCTTGAAACTAAACTAATCCAAGCAGAATATCTTGTGCCTTCAATCCCTGTGCCAAGTGTAAAACTTTCATAGAAAAGTGAGGCCAGAAATTGGCACATAGTGATAAGATCAAAAATTAAGACAAGTCTTCTTGTTTTTATCAATGTATGGGGTGAACTTAAGCATCTTAACAAACTAGAAAGAGAATGACTTACTGTCAAAAGCTGTAAATAATTTATGATACAGAAGAACTTATCGTGTAGGAATTGGGGATAGCATCTAGATGACAGGTAGAGGACAAAAGTGAGATGCTGTCTCCTCAAGAAATGGTTTCCAACCAACCAGCACAGCTGAGCACTCAGAAATAATAGATAGGACCCCATTAGTAGAAGAACTCTGGGTGATGTTCTTAACTTTTTTTGTCTTTTTTTTGGAAAAAAAAGCAGGAAAATACAGATTCAGAAATACAGAAAAGTCTTTTTCATGCTTCTCAGTGAGTATTTTTTGTGGGAGGAGATTGAATGGCATCAACAGCTGCAGTGATTCTTCCCATGATGATGCCTTTTTTCCACATCTTGACCTTGAAGTAAGCAGGTCAGTCCTTCAATGCTGATGCTTGACTGGTGACCCAGTTTTGACAACTCTGGTGTAAAATGTAGGTGCAGAGGGAAAGTGGGGGCACTTTGATGTTCACATGTAACTTCTACTATGAGAAAGGTGCTTGCTTCCATTTATTCTACTCAGACATTTCCCTACAAATGCCAAATGGCAGGCTAAATAGCCTCAGTGCACATCTGGTGAGCCACACTGCTTTGGTCCACACTAAATCTTTCAGTTATATACTGACTGATATGAAGTTTTTTTTGCTAGCATTCCAGATGGTCTCCAGAGGATGAATGACATTTATTGTTTTTTTAATTATTTTTTTGAAAGGAGACAATTTATACTAATGAACATTTTAAGCACATGCAAATGCACACAAGATACTTTTTAAGGCTAGTTTTCATTGGCAGTCCCGTTCCAAGACATTGTCCCCAATTTTCCACATGTATTAAATTAAGAGAGAAAAGTGGTGGCTCACACTCTTCCTTAAGCATCATGAGGTCAAAGTTT
>JAQNCA010000006.1:13680563-13691415 GCA_029783725.1 Acanthurus tractus
ATTAGTGGAAAGGTCAGTGGGTTGCCATTACTAAAACTGTTGTGTTTCTGCCCAACACAGCACAATGTGACACGCCATCCATCCCCTCTCAGAATAACTGCTCCCTCAGGGATGAAGTTCCCTCACAAAGTCTTCTTCACACGGGCCCTCCATTATCAAAGTCATCAGTTAAAGACCAACATCAATACATACGATTGACTGGTGATGTCGAAGAGTAGGTGTTGTTACTTCAGGGTCACAGGATCGTCTTCATGTTAAATGCTCAGTCTTAAAGTCACTCAGGTGTACAGTTCAGTGCAGTGCTTAAATCCATGTGTGTATGAGTAACTGCTTGTGTGTGGGTGTGTGTGTGTGTGTGTGTGTGTGTGTGTGTGTCTCTAGGCCCTTAGGATTGTTAGTGTGCAGGGATCTGTAAAATGGCGTCAAATAACTGGCTTCATGTTTCATTTCCCAGAAGGCTTTTCTCGGGCTTAGCCAAGGTCAGAGGTTATCGAGGATAGAGGAAAATAGGATTTAGTATGGGATGTTTTCTACAGTACCTTTAGCAAGGTGGAGACAGAAATTAGAGCAGGATTAAAACGCAGAATGTGGTGAGAGCAGTCCTGAGAAGTGCCGATTATAACACAAACATGAACTAAATGAAGGCATCATGGACATGAAGAAAATATATGAAACCTTTAAAATGCCGTAAAATCCAAGGAGGGAAAAATCTGGTGCTGCTGCTCTGCTTCACACATTCACAAAATAATTCTAACTTTATGTAAATATCATGCTTTGCTCACTGTAATTTACCATAGCTCTGCATTTTACTGCAAAGAGGAAACTCACTGTTAATGATACTAAAGCTCAGCCCATCATGTGAGTCCATTAGTTACCTGTGTTTTGACCTGCACAAGCTGCAGGTTCATCCAAAAGTTACTCGTGTTTGCAATGGCACACTCATTTTGCTGAGAGAAAAATGTAGAAAATAAAAGCTTTAATAAAGCCATAAACGTTAAATGTACGAGGATATAATAGCTGACGCATGTGGGTATTAGTGAAAGATTAACTGCTATGATAAAATATTAGATCATGCTTAATAAATAAGCCTGCCAACATGGAAAGATCCTCTTTATGACAATGCAGAGCAGTGCAGCTGAGGCACATCATGTCCTGTTAACTGTGCTGCCTGTTCTGTGTGTAGAGATTACTGATTAAAACAAAACGTCATAGATTTGTCCCTTGAAAGCATGCAGGACCATCCAGGCTGTTAAATAAAACCAGGATCCTTTTTTCTATACATGCCACTGTATGAAGTCACTAGTTTAGTCATACAGTGAGCACTGTAAAGTGCTGTTACACATTATCATCCATGTGCATATCTGAAAACTCATATATTCCTCTCATTCTGAGCTCAGTGATAAATGTTACATGGAAGTAAAGGTCAACACTAACGATCTTCTAAAGAACAGGAGATGTTTCTTCACACACCAGGGTGATCACTTAATGAAGCATGGCTTTGGTTATTGCATGGTCACGCAGGAAGGAGATGAGAGGTGAAGAGAGGCAGGTTGGGAGCAAAAAAACCAGAGGGGTCATAAGCAAAGGAGAGTGCAGCCAAAGTCTGCGTAATGACCCAGTGCTGTAAAAAAAAAAAAAAAAGGGAGAAGTCCAAAAAAACATAGAGAAGTGCAAGATGAAGAGTGGGGCATGGACTTAAAATTATGCCAAGTAGGTCAGCATCAAAGTGTCAAACCCAGTGTGCAGAAGTCACATCAACCCAACCTAAGAGCATGACTCTTTATGTGTGTACATGTCTGTGGCGTGCCGCCTTGAGAAAACGTGCTTGAGTAAGCTTTAAGTCGACACGTGACTGAACTGCAAAATGCACACACAGTACCAGCATATTCAGAAGTCTCAACCTACGTCCAGTGACACGGAAAGAGAATATGATAATCATGTATCGCTGCAGGGATTTAAGAAACATGTGTTCTGTGATGGAACTGCTCAACTCTCAGCTCAGCTGCACAGTTAAAAACCTAAATGATCAGACTACATGGAGGGCATTAACGTGCCAGATACATAAAACCACAGAACCTATACAGAAGTTTTTTCTTTACAGACAAGTAACAGGAATGTATAGTGGCATCTACAAAAAGGGGCTGCAGTATTGTAATCAGTGGTGAATTTGTATTTTGTCAATATTTGTAAATCACATTCAATGATGTTTCCGAGTTTAGATTTGATAAGATACAAAGAAAATGATGTAGCTGTTAAAAATACAGTTTGCAGTAAGATAAGGCATTGATAGCCATTTAAGTGGAGCATTTTCTGTGTGTTTGTTTATCATATAGGTCTGGTTAGCAGTAACTAACCCTGCACCTCCTGCAAAGGAAGCAGGTAGTCCTCTAGGATTGAATGGAGGCTGGCATCCAACTCTCAATTTCTGTAATCCATGTTGGTTCAGACATGCCTACTTTTCAATCTACAAATCAAATTTCTCTAAACGCTCTATCTTGTCAGCCTGTAATGGAAGCTAGATACATGCAATTTCGTGTAGACTATAATGTGTGTGCTAACATGTTAACAATTGTGAATTAGCATTCAAAAGTACAACTGAAGCCGATGGTAGCATGTTAATTTTTGTAGATAATTGTTAAAAAAACCAAAACATTGGTACAAAGAGAAATTTAGGACCTGATGGCAGGAGAAACATTTATGTGATTACCAAAAGTTGTTATTATTCATAGTCCGAGAACCATTAGTGTCTGTAATTAAATGGCAATTCATCAAACATTTGTTGACATTTCAGTTTGGACCAAAGTGGCGGATCTTGGGGTCCTGCCAGCATGTCTAAAAATAAAGCCATGTGAAGATGCAGTGGCTTAAAAATGTGAGAGCACTAGAGCCCTGTCCAAAGCTGATATGACTAACAGGGAAGAAAAGCAGAGAAAATGTGTTTCTTCTACACAAAAGTATGACTTCCTTTTTTATCAACTTTTTTCTTGTCACTTACTTAGTAAATTTGACCATTTTAAGTCTCCTAAAATCAATCGAATGAAACAAGGAAAATGGTTGACTCGGTCGGTCTTAAGACGTCCCAAACCTAAAAGTTTTGTAAACATTGCAAAGGAGCCAAAGTTGACAATGCAAATGCAGAACAGCTGAGCTACAGACACTAACAGTGACAGACAGCAACCAGCAGTGATGTGACTCATCCATACTGAGCATCAAGCTCTATTGCAGAACTATAACTGACCCTGACTGTACATCATAAAACAGGAACAAACACAAACGTAAATGCAAACTGACTCTTGGGGGTCAAACATGATGTGAAATGCATATGGATGGAAGCAGTGCAGAATGTGCCTGTAGAAAATAGAGTGTACAAACAAACTTATGTGCATACTGTTACGCCGCCATTTCAACCCTGTCCACCTGCTATACTTAGATTACTCGCTATAGCACTGAAGGGCTGCAGGCAGATGCCAACGGCGTGAATACTGCAACTGTGCTCGTTGTAATTAGAGCAACATGGGAAAAAAAAGAGAGAGGTAATATGAATATGGACACAACCTTAGGAAACAATTCAAATATGTCATTGTATGAGAGCAAAGCATAGGAATTACTGCGCTCAGGCTCGAGACAGGCTTAAGGGGAAATTAATCCTAAGTGCAAAAAAGAAAACAGGCTGTAAAAAGAGAACAGGCTGGAACCAAAATAAGAATGTTTTTACGCAGGAAAAGAGCACTTGATTCCCAAAAGTACATTTGCATAGTGTTTTAAGCTGAAAGACAGCATCTGTACAACTGGAAGTTAAGGCATACAGGCAGCTGGAAGAATCAAAGCGCTGACTTTTGCATTATGCATCAGTACATGTTCTGAACAATGATAATTCTATAATATCCCTTTTCTTAACTATTCCCTGCTCTGTCTCTCTTACAGCACTCACTTCAAAAAGCACAATCCTCTGCTTTACTCACTCACATCATTTTACTGTCATATTATGGGCTCATTCTTTATAAAATATTTTGATTTTTATGGTGGAGTGCGCAGAAAAAAACAAAAATTCATCAGAGACTGCTTTCTCTTTGGTTTGTGACATGTCTTTTTTTTTGGTTTAAATCCCCTCATTGGGCATATTTTGGCTAAGAAAGTGAATGGATAATTTTATAAATGAGTCATGTTCCATCCTCCATTTTTATTAATGAATCCTGCAGAAAGCTGCCTCTGCTACATTGTGGCATCATGTAAGCATACATCTTCTCTTTTTCTATACCATCTCTGCCTGGAACAAAAGTGCAGCAGTGGCTCAGCAGTTCACTATTAAAAAAAGAACTTTTGACAGTTTGAGAAAAATTAAGTCAGTAAAATTTTCCAATTAAGTAGTAAGCAGCATGAATCACTTTCGAATCACTTTTGACTTGAGTTGTTATGAAGCCCAAAATGTCTGTGTAAGAATCTGAAATTAGGCCCTTAGATCTTTTGAGGGTCCCCCCCCCTTACACTAAAGAGCATATTGTATGTAGTACCACTATTCCCAAACTGGGGTAAGTGTACCTCCAGGAGTTTTGCAGCTCTCCAGAGGGGCTCTAGAGGAGATTCTAAATTCGGCATCAAATTATTAACGATGAACCTCATTAACTTTGAGAGCCTTCTGCTTATCATTGCCTCCCATGAATGTGAGCACTTGTTATTAGAATCCTTAAAATATGTTTCGTTATTAAAAATTAGGATGAAAATTCAAAGTCCAATTTTGCATTTTCTCTCCCTGATGCTCTCAGATGTTTTAAGCATGTTATTTTTACATTTGTATGGTATGTATGCTAATACCGAGTGATTCAGAGTTTCTCTCTTGGTGTATCACTCTGCTTGGACCTGACTTGAGAGAGAGGATCAATGCATTTCTGGCTCTCACTCTGTCATAAAATGATGGTGTTTTTTACCGAGGAGTCCAAATGAGAAGTCGTGAACAATCTTGTTTAAAATCTCGTTGCAACATTGCACATTAGCTCAGTCTTTGATCTGTATTGTTTCTGTGTGTGCCCAAGGCAACAGAGGGATGCAAAGCAGCAGGCAAGCAGCAGGAAAACAGCAGGAAAACAGTAGATCAGTCAGGCACAGCGAGAGATTTGATACTCCTGAATTTTATCTGCTTGTAGTCCAGCCAGTGACAGCG
The DNA here is from genome assembly GCA_029783725.1 of Acanthurus tractus. Lineage (NCBI taxonomy): Eukaryota > Metazoa > Chordata > Actinopteri > Acanthuriformes > Acanthuridae > Acanthurus > Acanthurus tractus. The sequence continues at coordinate 13,685,722 of JAQNCA010000006.1, forward strand.
TAGAGTTATTTTCTAAGGGCCATGCAGCTTGTCCGTTCCGTCTCTTCTCACACAGATGTACTGTAGGTTGTCTTGTTCCAGGCCAGACTCAGTAACTTTGGGTTCACATCAACGATTCCTGCAACTGCCAAACTGTTTCCAAACCACAGCATATCCTGTCAAAGGGCCCTCGATTAATGTTGAACTGCTTCCTGCTCCCTCACTGAAATCTACTGTAGATGAAAATGGGGTTTCACATAAAAACATCAGCTGATTTATCAATGTTGTCACTGAGTTTAACTTTAGATAAGTGACATCATCTGGAAACGAAAGCTGAGAAGAACATTTACCTGAACCGCAAAGATATCAATGGACTAATGTGATACTTGAAGGCATCCGTTATCAATCAATCAGCAACCTAAAATGTGCTCAGAATGCACTTCTTCACCAGTGTTGACTGATCCATCAGTGACTGTCACACTGAAGAGCATCATTCCTGTCTTAAATGTTTCGGTAAATGACAAAAAGTCGAACATTTTGATGGTTTGGATTCAAAGTCCAAAACCAACATGATACATAAGAGTAGGTATTAAGATGTTAGCAGGATAAATGCAACTTAGAATAAAAACAAAATCACGTGCTACTCTGACAACTCCGACAATAACAACTTGATTACATGAAAATAAAAAAAATCAAATCACCACGATCCAATAACCAGAAAACAAACAAACAAAATCATTTGCATTTCAAAAATAAAAAATTCAGCTCACCTAACTTTGCAGCTAAGCTGTTGGATTTAGATTAACTCTTTTCAGCAGACATTATTTCCAGATCACAAAATTTAATCAACTGTTCTTTCCTCTCAAGGTTTATCAGTCCACCAAGTTTAATGGAAATCCAATTAAAAGTTTTTTGAGAAGACTTGTTTGGACAGAATAAGCTGCTACTACTGCGACAGGTAGTATTCCCCCTTATGATCATCATCATGAATGATTTTTCATTTATGCAACACTTTTACTGGAAAATGTTAGCTAAACTAAAAAAAATAACATCTCAGGGTCCCAGAAATATATTTAAAATATGGTTCAAAGTAAACAGAATTAAAGGTAAAAAAAAAAAAAATATGCAAAAAAACCCCCCTCAGATTACATATTTATTGAGATCTAATCATGATAGCACCTTTGAAAAGAGACGATGATAAAACCTTTTTGAAGTGAGGAAACACACAAACTTGAGATGCTCCCATAAAGGGCATGAAGGCTTGCTGGATGATTGAGTGAAAATGGAGTGAAACAGATGCTTTGGCCTTTAAATTCATCACAAATATATTCAGCAGAATCTATGCCAAGGCTCATTAAAGCTCACCTCTTGGCTCCTGGTGGCCTAAAAATCTATATAAGTTCTCCAAAAAACAAAAAAGTTTGCATCTTTCTTCTTCTGGATCAACTTTTACAGGCACATTTCATCTGCAAATCACTTCTGTTTCTTCCTTAATTTGTAAAACTCCTGTTGTAGCTTTATACTGTCACCTTTTTTATTTGAAGAAAAACATTGACTGCTGTCAGATGAGTTGTTACATCTGTTGTCAGATGCATAAAACTGTGGATTTAGATGTGAAATTGTGTGTACACACAAAGATAAATGAGCAAAAAACATTGTGTTTGTCAGATTTATGAAGAAGTGCGTTTAAAATGATTATCTGTAATTAAGCTTTGTAAAACTAGTTTGATTTCTGCTGCCACATGTATGTCCATTCAGATTATAAAAATCTGATTTGATGGTAGAAAATTATACAAATTGTGACAAATTCACTATACCTTCTTTGCCTCTGTGTAGTCTAAAACACGTGTGCTGACACGATCCACACTGAGCTGTGGGGCTCATTATGTTCAATACTATGCCACTCATATTGATGAGGAGCAAAGAGCCATGATGATAAACAGTGGGGAACATTTTTTGAGGAGGAGGGGGCACATAGCTGAGCATGTCCAATATTTTGATCCGTTTTATTAGAAGTCAGTGTGACAGTCTATGAAAGAATAATCCTCCTGGAGAAAATGAGGTCCTCTGCAGATTTTTTTTTTTGAATCTCACTGCAGAGGCGGAGTGCTACCAAGACACTTGAAAAGGATGTTTGGACCCTCCTCTCATCGCGCTGTACGGTGACCTCGCAGCTGCCTCTGAGCCTGGGTTGCTCTGCCCTGAGGCTACAAGGCGCTGGAGTGGCGTCTTGAGAAGACAAGTTGCTGTAAGAGGGGCCGGGGTCTTGGAGAGGCCCCTGCCATGAAAACTGAGCCCCAACAAAGCAAACCAACTCTTTCTGCTGCCAGTCAAACGTGTTGGTTGAGTGGAAGGGCCTTCGAGGCGTGAAACAAGGCAGCAGAGAAGAGGGGAAGGCTTTGAATTGTGCACATTGAAAACTGCTCACTGCAGCTTTAATTCCTCATCACAAGCGCCTGTGAGCCACCATCTCAATCATCATTATTAAATGTCAAAAAGATAATTGATGACTAATTTATAGTCTTCATTTGAAACAGACTTGGAGAAAGGCTTCACAATGAAGCACTGAATGAAAAAAATCACATTGTTCACACATGTGATCCCCTGGTGTTGAAGTCAAACACAACAATAAATTCCTCTCCTCAGCCTCCACGTCGTCTTTGTGGCACCGAATGAATGGGATGCTATTTTCCTGTCCTGAAACTAAACGCTTTGGCTGTATTCTGTTTTAGCATAATTTTTAGGAATCATTTTGGTCCAGTATAGAAAATCAGAGAGTCTACTTGACAGAGGGATTAGGCCTCAGCTAAAAAAAAAAACTTACAGACAGCGAGGGAGGAGCATCAAACTGTGAAAATCTATCGCTAAGACCTCAATACCAAATTGATTTGCGTTCGATTTTCCAAACCAGCTGTACATTTCAAAGGCCTTCAGGCTATTTTATTTGCCTGAGGTATGGAATCTGCTTCTTTTGTGAGCTGCTTAGTATCATGCACTATGATTAAATAAAACGGAGTCTGGGGTTAGAATATCAAAGGTTCGGTTTTCTTTTGATTTTCTTTGAGAGAAATCTGTCTCTGCGTGACGGAAATCGATCAAACACCCTCCATTAATCTTACTCTCACTTGTGTGAGAAGAAAAAAAAAAAGCATTAAAAAAAAAAATTCTGTGTTTCTTCCCGCTCACTGCATCTCTAGGCTCCGAGGAATGGTGCTCAGTGGGCAGCATGTGCTAACACACACATACGCACTGACCGTATACGCCTGCATACACAGGGTGCGAGCAGTGCACACTCATATAAACACACACACACACACGCACACACACGGAGCGGGTAATCTGTCTGATTGAAAGAGCTTTCAGACGGGTAATTAAATTTCCCAATGATCCGCTGCGGTGGCTACACACGAATCCGGCTTTCAGAGGTGAGCAGACGACCGAGACCCACAGCAATAACACACAGCTACTGCCACACACACACACACAAATACAGAGAGAGAGAGTGAGAAAGAAAGAGGTTATATTTCATGTTGACAAGGACAGGATAAACACTGGGGCCTTTAAAGACCATTAGCTCAACCCTAACCTTCATCTTCAGCACTTCTGCCAACCCAACGTAATCCAAAAACAAGCACACATGCACACACACACGCACACAAAAAAACCACATACAGTCACAGCACACTCACACAATCACGCATGCACACACACTCACACACACACACACTCTTATCATTGCTACCTGCCACCAGTAATGACGTTAATGCCATAAATAAAACATTTTATAATACCATTTCTGATGATTTAACACACATGATGACACACCTGCAATACACACTAATTAATCCAGGTGCAGCCTCAAGTACGTGAGGCTCATCAATTTATTACTTTTTAAAGAAAAATAACTCGACTTTTTGTTTTTAATTTGCATAATGATTTTTAAAAAAGGAGGCACAGTGGTGCAGTGGTTAGCATTGTTCCTGTTAAATTCACAGAAAGACGGTCCTGGATTCAAACTCGGCCTTCCTGTGTGGAAAATTCCCTATTTGTGTCTGTGCAGGTGCCCTCACAGTCTAAAAACATGTAGATTGAATTTAATGGAAACTCTAAATTGGCCCTAGCAGTGAATGAGAGTGCATATGGTTGTTTTTCTCAACTTCGCTTTGTATCGGCTCCAGACCCCTGTGACCCTGCAGAGGAGAAGCAGTTATAGATAATAATGGTGTCCTTTGACAAAATATGTAAAAATATGTAAAACAACAGGTACTTGATGGCTTTAAGTTTGAATCTGTAGTTATACAGTGTTTTTATTTGCTCTCTTTCTAAGTGAAGGAGATGAGAGGATCAATATTAATCTCATTCATTATGTATAGAGCTGGACTCAGGGCAACAGTAGCTTAGCATAAAGACTGAAGTCACAGGGAAAAAATAACTGGGCTAAACATCTTGTATCTCACTTGTTTCAACTGCACATAAATAGAAATGTAAAAAACAAGTATTTGTTGGTTTGAGAGAAACTTCTGTGTTGTCACCATGGGAAGGTTGCCAGATTTCCTCACATTTCTTCTGTTCAGAGAACAAAAACAAAACCTGTCCTCACCAACTGGATCTGGCAGCGATCTGCACCATGGCCGAGTTGCTGAACTTTTGTCAGGAAGTAAATTCACGAAAAAATTACTCATTTTCATCACACTTGCTGTCTGAAAAAAGAAATAGAAGTGACTTTCAAAAATGTTAAACTTTTCCTTCATAAAGTTTTACTATGATATCATGGCCATTCATAAAATAAACATGTTCTTGTTTCTTGTTGCAGAGTAACACTTTACCATCATGTAAAGTAGAATGACTCCAGTTTGCAGCCTGTAGCAAACATCATGCAGCGACAAAAATGATGAGAAAAGCCACATAAAGTTGCTGATTGCAACAGAATGCCTGAAAGTAATTTAGAAAAATCATAAAACTGAACAGTTAAACTCCCATCAAATTTCCCTGCTGATAATTTGTTTCGAAAGATCAACAATGAGCCAACAATTAGTTAATCACTCGTCACAAATATGTTTCAGTGGGAAATAAGTCACTTGTTTTCATCTCGCCTGTTCCCTCCTAGCAGGTGTCTGGTTTCACTTACAGCATTCATCCAGGTGGAAATAAATGAGCAGCGGTAATAGAAGAACATGTTGTCTGTTCAAAGCAAATAGAGGCCGAGGAACACAATAACAGCCGCCCGTTGGGCTAAATGTAGTGCATCGGCTGCAATGGGAAGAACAGAGGTTATAAAAGCGCTGATGTGATTTGATCACCAATTGGCATGGCAACAAGCTCTGGCCAAGCCGACTAAATTAATTGAGGTCTCCCATGTGAGACAAAGGCCAAGCTAATCGAGCTGCTCAGACTCAGTCTGTTAAGCTCAAAAGGCAATAACAACAGGCTCGACATGCATCTGGATCTGTCATCAAACACAGATTAGCTAGCACAGGAGTTGGTGAAGATATGGAGTTTTAAGCATGAGAGTTTATTTATTCCTGCAGGGAAATTATCTTCACTCTTTAGCATCGTTACAGCACAGGAGGGTCAGATTGAAGAGCTCAGTGCAGAGCAAAGCCGGTATGGATGCAGTTTGTTGAATTGGGATAGACCATCTTCAGTTTGTTTTAAGTTAACAAAGGGTGTAGGTGACTTATGTGAGAACATCACACACACCCACGCACCCACACG
>JAQNCA010000006.1:13693553-13720872 GCA_029783725.1 Acanthurus tractus
TTATCATTAAACTAACTGGCCAAAACTCAAATATATTTAAATTACAAGGATATCAATCAGAGGAGAGCAGCAAAAAATCCCATTTTATAACATGAAACCAGCCAATTAATGACTCTAACTATTATTCAGTGATCAATTAATGACTCTAACTATTATTCAGTGATCAATATCGTTGTAGATTAACTCTCTGATTAACTGAATAATAAGCCAGTGGTCACTTCTTCTCATGTATAGACTGATAAAAGCACTTATGCTTTTAAACAGTTTTTGAACACTGTTGGCCGCTGGTATTAATCTCGGTGATATCTGTGCAACATTACTGTCATATTTTTCTTGTTAGTTTGCTTTTTAAGGCTTGTAAATGAGTTGTGCTTCTGTTTGCATGGGCGCTGCTTTTAATCGCCTCTGATATATAAAGTATTTTGAACTAAATTAAATCATCACTTTCAACAACAGCCTTAATATTTGACCAGAGACTCTGCTTTGATAAATTGGCTTGATAAATCCTGAATGCTCCGAAGTGAACATAAATCATCCCAACTGTGTCCAACTGTTTGTGACCACAGATTTTAAAGTGCACAGTAAACACAAGCATGAGATGACCGTTGTGTCATTTCTCAGCTTTATAGGGGAATAGAGTTTCTGCTCCACCATGCGTGCACACTAACCACTTAAGATACAGATCCACGGGATGGAAATAGACTTAAAAAGGTCAGAGCTTACAGCAGCATTGACAGTACTAAATGCAGTGTCCTTGTGGAGCATGACAGCAATAGAGACGAGACTGCAGTACCTTGTTGGAAGCAAAATGGTCCAATTGCTAGTTTAGCAAGTTCTCTGTGTTCACTGTGCTGTTGGAGAAACGATTTGGTGCGGATTAATATACATTTTACATGAGAGCACGGATTATTTATGGCCTTTTTTTTTCTTTTTCTTTCTTGACAGTCTACAGTAGAGCGAGACAAATTTGGAGCTGGATGTTGACGTGAGACAAATGTCACAGACCAGACATGAAACCAGGACATCACTGGTTCGTGTTAACTGAGCCAAGTGAGCCACCAGGATGCCCTGAGGACTCCATGTGTGACAGTTTTTACAATGAGGAACCTTTATACACACACGAATGTATCTGCTCCGTAAAGCACTTCAAATATTCTGAACGCACATGCAGAGAAATCTCTTCACATTTCATTTAAACACTTGGAGATTTGGTCTGCAGCTCAAGGACACAGTCTTTTTTTATATGATTTACTAAATGATGGAGCTGCAGTGGTTGAAAGACACATTGTGCCAAAAGCAATAACTGCTTAATAAAACAGTCACTTTGTACTCTCGTGTCACAATAGCGGAGATGTGGCACCAATCTGAATCATGTCTTTTTACTCTCATTTTGCAGCATAATTCAATTTAATTTTAGCACTTTAGCTGACTCGTTTGTTTATGCTACATCTCATTACTCACACATTTAAACACACAGTATGTAGTTTCTGCTGCCAGGATATTCAAATCAGAATAATGAAAACAAAAGATGGAGTTTGATGACTTGGAGAAGTGGCATGAGATCATGAGAGCTGTTGTTGTTGTTGTTGTTGTGGATGAAATTCTGTCTGATGAGGCTCAGGTAGAAATGCTCATCGAAGAGATAAATGTATGGATTGTCTGGGTTTAGACTTTTGAATCCACCCACTCCACCGATGTTTAGTTAAAGGATTAGTGTTAACATCAGTTTCTCATCCCAAAGGCGAGACAGTCCAGTGAGCGCTGCAGTGATTAACGATTAGCCAATCAACTCCATGGACAGTAATAACATTTTTGCCATGCTGTTGTCAAGCGTTGTCACTGTTATCTTGATTAAAATAACTGTTTTCTACGGATATGAACATGCCTGGAAACATGGGATAGCATAGGTGCACAGCTTGAAGAAATTTTAAAATAAACATGTGGTCATTTTTAGGCATGTAAATGCAGAAATGTTGCACAATGTTCTTTATGAATCCCTGCAGAAATGCTTTCGTACAAATACAAATACTTGGCCTAAAAAATATTTTGTGTTAGATGTGCATCAAAATCTGACTTACTGGGCACAACAAGTTTCTGTCTTCATTGTAAAATCTATTCTCAGTGTCAATTTGCATCTGTGTAAGCACAAAATGATTTCAAGAGTCCCTTCACCAAATTTTGCTTTCATGCACATGTTAAACTTAGATGTAGCGGAAGAGAAGCTCAGAGAAACCTGAGGAAATTAATGTGAAAACAGCCTTCTAGTGTCAGAACCACCTTCTGTACATCATTCTGCGCAGCGAAGGTCAAACGCTGAGGTGAAGGAACAATAAGCAAAAACACATTTTTTAAGTGGAGGAGGACTCCAGAAATAGATCTAACAATAAATTACAGTGTGTACCATTTATAAACGCACTTTGGCCGAGAATGTAGGTGTTTCAAAGGAAGGAAAGATTAAAAAAAATCCCCCATCAGTGAGTAAGGTCAAGGGTAACAAAAGCAGAGGGCTGTAGTTGCGGCGCACACATTGTTCAACCTTAGTGTTTATGAGCCAGAACTGTTTGAAAGAGAACATGTTGCCTCTCGTTAAACAAAGAAAAACAAAAACAAGCCAAATAAAAGGTAACACAATGTATGTTAATAACTGGCTTGGCAAAAAAGAGCTCGTTACAAAACACACATGATTCATAGGCAACATTCTGCTGCCATGGTGATGAGTAATTGGTTCTGCTTTCATAATTAGAATATTCATGATAAATAAGGGATTACTGTGGTGTAGGCAGTTAGCAATGAGCAAACAGGCAATGTTGAATAAGCAGATACACCTGTACCTGAGTCCAGTGGACTGTGGGACTGAGTTTCAAGCCCTGGATTACAGGGGGCGCTCACACAGACATCAGTTATCCCACCACATGCACAGGAAAGACATTCAGACCGAACTATTTGCTGATGAATCACCCCTATTTTAAAAGAACTGAGAATGCATGAGTGCAAATGCATGCAAATATATTATATGACAAAAGCCAAATAATTTTTTTTTTTTTTAAATCACATCATAAGACATGACTATGTGACAAGTGTTGTGCCTGTAGGTGGCAAGGAACCTCTTCTTTCAACACTATGCAGCACGCATGATTTCAAAAAGCTTATCAGGATGTACAGACTCCTTCTTCTTCACTGTTCAATCATCCAACTCAGCAGGAGACCCTGTAAACAAAATGTACCGGTGCTTTGTACTTTGTACTCATCTCTGTCACAAATGGTTTGTATTCTGTGAAGATTCTTGACACACTGGGAAGCTGATCAACACTTAAGTCGAATCTATAGGACGTTCTCCAAGTGCTTAGCATGCTGGGCCATGAACACGGGATCAAGGGAGCTCATGCGTCTGACGGCGTTACACATCAGAGAATCAGCTCTCGCAATCAACTTTTCACTGAAGGTGGCAGAGGGAGAGAAGCACTCCATCTTCATTTACTTAAAGCTGTGCATGTATTCCTGGTGATTTTATGTTCCTGTTTACTTTCCTCTGATATGCAAAGGCTGTTTTCATGGCTTCATTGCACTGTTTTGTCAATAGGAAGCCCCCTGCATGTGTTCCACTTCCTTCACCTAAAAGGTTACCACTGAGGCATTTGTCTGAATTTCAGAAATGTTTTGGCTGCACTGCAACAAAGGAAAAACTGTGGCTGTGCGTCGAAGGGGGTATCCACTTGGGGCGGCCTGCTGTCATGCCACTCATGTGCATGAGCAGCAGTGGCCTTTTCCAAAGTACTGTAGGATGCTGATGAGGATGCTTTGACATCTTCTGCTTTGCAAGTTTTATTTTTTTCTCTGGCTGTGAATGTGTTCCTGCATGCTCCTCAGCTCTTACATTTTTCAACCATCTGTTGACACAAAACTTTGAAGGAAATTTGAAAGGAGACAGTGATGTGCAAAAACATCTAGTGGTGTATCAGGAAAAAGTTGCCAAGTGGCTCTCAGGGCTCACACTGTCTCGAACGGATTTAAAGTGTTGCTCTCATCCATCTGATCTGACTCAGATATTGAGTCCTAATGCAGCCCCACACAGACTAAATTTCAATAAAACAGTAACACCATCTGGTAAAATAACCTGAAAGCACATTTTATCTTAAAGTCCCTAAAATTATTTTTTTGTCCCGGTTCATTTGGCGACACGTTTGGTTATCGTGATAACAGCATGTGTGATTTAGCACTACTACGCCTAGCAGCTACTTCATCAGAACTACAACACAAGAGCAACTTGTGTCCCTGATAACAGATCAGCCAAACAAACACATGCTGAGAAGATGGAGGTGTGCAGCCTGTTGCCTGCAGCTCTTTCACTGAAAGCTCACTGAGGCTTCCCCTTGTTCTTTTTTTTGTTGTTGTTTGTTTTTACATTGAAAATATTTAAAACTGACCCACTGACGAAATATTTTGATATGACTGTTGTCTAGATTTGTAGTAAGCTTTTTTTTTTAATATAAAAAAAATGGTTATATGGTTTGTGCTAAAGGCAGAAAAATAGGAAATGTTCTATAAATACGTTAAAAATAATTTGCTCTAATTTAAATTCAAATTCGGTGTAAAGAACACCGAGCTGTCTTTAACAAAACAATGAGGCTGATATAATTGAGATAAAATTACAAACAATACTGCTGAATTAAATGCATGCATCATTTCCTAAAAGTCTCTCAGCAACTGAGGAAAAAAGCCGACTCCGCTGAAGAAAAAAAAGAGTCAATCAAGAGATAATCACTGAATACAAATAAACTGAATAAATATGACAGGAGACAGGAGGTAGATTTTGTAAAAATCAAAAGGATTCTAACATCAATAAATCTTGGTAATTTGTCCCGTTTAAAATTGATCATCTACAGATTTTTTCGGGACATATGACAATGCGACTGTGTGGAGTTTCCTCTATTGTTTTCAATACGTCATGTTTGAACTCCAGATGCAGGTAAATGCAGATAAATGGCAACAACATGGCAGCTTGAGTGCATTTGGGCATTGTGTCTTTCAGCTCCCAATCTTGGTCTCTTTCCACTGTTGATGAAAACTGCAATGCACAGCGGACCACAGCTGCCAAGACTGATAAACTCAACATGTCTGGGTGTTCAGGACTTCTGCGCCTTTAGAATATCTTTAAACTGTCCAGGTACGGATTGGAAAATTGAAAAAAAGAGACATTATGGAAATCTTCAAGTGCAGGGTTTGGTCTTACTAAAAAATCTACAGATGCTGAATCCAGGTAAAGCACAACAACATCTCCTCCTGTAACACTCCAGCACTATAAAACCATCTTTTCAGACAGTGTCACTTTGTTTAAACCTTCTTCAAAAGATATGACACTGCTCTTTGACAACCTTGTATATAGAGTGCCTCTCCTGTGAAGTAAGATGACAGATCAAAACATGAAAGGGAGGCTGTTTTTTTTTTTGTTTTTTTTTTTGCACGACATGAATATAACTTTGCTAGTTCAGGATCTGGAAACATTTGCCTATGAACGTCAGACAAGTCTGTGCATGAGCTGAATAACAAGCTTGATATAACATGTTGATGACCCGGAGAATCTCTGCTTCATGCTCTGCTTGGCCCCAAAATGTAACCCTTAAACTTGAACTACTGTAGAGCCGCTGCGTCATGATGTTGAGTGGATACTCGGTCGGCAAACATATTTTGGTAGTTCCCTTTCTTTTGTCTGCACTGGCTGCATCGAATGTGAGCTTCCCTCTTCCATCGTCGCCTACTTTGGATTGTCTACTTTAGCCTTTGCGCTTCAGTAGCTTTCAATTTTTACAGCAGATGAAGCTCTCTTTGTTTGATGTAAAGGTCATTTTGAAATTGTCTGAGACCCTGAGATGGGATTGGCCTTGAGCATAACCCTCGAGTGCTGAGAGATCTATCATCATCATTATCAACATCAAAGAATTCTCCTCACAATGTTTGCAGTGCATCTTTTTTGCATTCTTTGTAACCTCATCCATCCACATTATAAACCGCAAATCTCTGTTCCATTATTTGAATGCAGAGAATTGTGGGGGCACACACTCAGAAAGCCTTGCACTCAAAGACCCACTCCTGCTGTTGATTTAAGCCCTTAAATGTCCTCTCTCTTGATCAAAACGACGTGTTTAGACATTTTTCAAAGACATATATAACTGTAGGCTGATCAGTGGCGGCAGGTCAATAGAGGGGGCAAAAGCTCTGCACCACCATTCCCCACATGAAGACGGGATTAAGAAGATTTTTAATCTGTAATTATACTTTATTGGTGGAAAAAAACATATGAAACTAGGTGCCGACCCTATAAAAAGTTTCAACAACTGCATTTTTAAATGAACAGTTAGAACAGACCTTTAGCAAAACCGCACAATGAGTTTATATTAAATCTCTGCTATTCAATACAATCTAGATAAGTACATGCAAAGTAAAATAAAACTGTCACCTCAATCAAAGCTTTAAGAAACCAGTGCAGAGAATTAAGATATTTATGAGCTCAGTGCCTTTTTTTTTTCAGCTGAACTGTCTTAACTGTTAACACCTCCCACACTTCAAGCCCCTGCCAAGCACAGCTGCAGCTCTATTGTTTGAGCCTGAAACTCATTTTTCCTCCTTAGCAGACAAAGCATAACACATTTGGTTGCCTAAATGAACTGTTTACCACAACAATCCTTCATTTTCAAGTGCATTTTAACTTGTTGCACACGCAATTTTCCTCGACAGGAGAAAGTTTGTTAGCCACTGAATTTTATGTGCAGATGTTAAGACTTCTGAATGTTGCAGATGAAGGTAGATGTACTCAAGGGAAGCTTTGTAACTGTGATAGAACTAAATGTTCAGCGGCTCTTGGAAATGGATCTGTGTTTTTGCAGGATGCAGACTGCTCGAGGCTATGCGTGACAGCCAAAGTTTGGGATGTAGGAACCTGGCCAGTCACATGAAGGCTGAATTTCCAATTTCATTGCAGTTTCTCTCAAGAGAAGAGTCTGTGAAAAAAAAAAAAGCCTGCGACTCAGGTGGGTGAGGTCACGACTCTATTGGGCATCCTCTCACGTTCACTGCAACCAGTCTGGCGTGGTCAGTGGCTGAGATCTCACAGATTCGAGAACAGGAGAGGTTTGTCAAGGAGGTGAAAACTGACAGGGGTGGAGAAGATGAAGGAAAAAAAAAAAAGTGTTGGGCTGCAGGAACTGTGTGTGCTTGGGTGTGGAGGAAATCTTGACATGAGTTACATTTGTCAGTAGTAATAAAGAGGATTTCCAGAGTGTGATTCTGTGATGTACGAAAATGGACAGAGCTTCAGCAGCAGACGGGACCCTGGTGTATTTCTTGAGTCACAGCGGGTGTGTAGCTGTGCACTGAACGCGCAACACATTAAGGATGGAAGCTGTTTTCATCAAGCACACCAATGAGGTGAATCCAGGCAAAAGTCATTATCATTTTATGGAGTTCTCTTATTAAATATCAATCACAAGGTTAAACAGAACATACAAACATGCTAATAAACAGAAACGGATGAGTTAAGTAAAAATCTCCCTAATGTTTTGTACTATCAGCGTAACTGTTGCTCAGAGGGGGAAAAAAAACATAATTGTAAGAATAATTTAAAATGAAAATCTGTAGCACTAAAATTAACTGTGATTGTACCTGACTGCACACTGTCATCTTTCCTTTTAATTGCTTCATTCTCAACCTTGAAACTGGTCGAGCCGCTGCAGACCATCTCGGCCTATTGTAATAAATTTTAATCCATGAATATTTGTCTGCCTTCGAGCCACACAGCACACCTGTGTGCATGCATATTCCATGTCCATGCAGACTTCACGCATTTCCTCATGTCTCTGCAGGCTTGCTTACAAGCAAACACTCTGCAGTGCTGCGATGCGCTGCCACAGCTGTCTTATCATTTCCAGTTAGGACAGTTTTTTTTTTTTTTCATTCATTGCCATTACCTCTCATAGTTTGTCAGTGCTGACATGCTGGTGTGCTTGAGTGTGTCTGATTGCTGCTCGGGTGCATGTGAGTGACAAATGCGGGGAGAAGTAACAAGCAAATTATTTCTTGATGGGAAGGCGTTTACATCAGACCCGTTTGAAATTTGCATACAGTGATAGCAATGAAGTCTCCTGTAAAACTCCTGTAGTAATTGGCGTGTTTTCTTCTGGGACACAACTGGAGAGAAAATCTTGTGCACGTCTGTTTAAATGTGGGTCGAAATGAGCGCATGTGTGAACGCGCTTGTCTGTGTAGTATTTCCATATTAGTGCACTGGGCCTGTTACGCATAACTGTCTTCCTCCTGCGGCCCTGAGAAAGGAGATGTGGATGGGGACAATAGAGGAGGATTAGATAGTGTCTGAGGGCGTGTGTGTTTGTGTTAGTGTGTGTGTGTTTCAGCTGTTGTCTGAGGCATATGGGAAAACAATTTAATGTGAACCTTCGGGCGATGGCGACTAAAGGATGATGAAAAAGCATCTCACAAAAAGACACTAAATAGACAATATTTCTCTATTAGAGAAGTCCTGAGCTTGATTTGGACTGGGACACTCAAATGTGAGATAAAAATGTCCATTTTGTTAAAAACATTTGATTTAAGCTGTCTTTATCAACAGAGTGAGATTATTGTGAGATTATGTTCCTGGGGTGTTGATCCCCACAAATGGGATCAGACTCCGATGAATAGGGCAGCTGAGCAATAATCACTGAGGGTTTGAATGTTGCGCCTCTTACTGCTTGTGTTTTCATAGGATTAAAGGCATGATGTTGCATCATAAAAGACAGCACCTCAGATTCTAAATAATGCCCAAAAACCTGGCATGAATCACTTTTGAGTGTAAATACTAACATTTGGTTTGACCTCCCTGCATGTGCAAGGTTGTAACTGTCAGGTCAAATCAGGTAAGGAGCAAGTCATGGAAAAGTACACTGCATTTTCTCTAAAATGCTCTCCTCTGGGTAGCAAAAGCTCTAAATTTGGCATTTCAGAAAGTCATGGCAAACTATGAAAAGTTTCTGTAAATGCTGTTTGACCCAGGTCTTTGTGTACGCTTGGGTATTTCATTTAGTCACTTCCAGCCCTCTCCCATTCTGCTGCCTGCCTGGGCTTCTTTCACTTTCTCTCTCCCTCTTTGCTCTCTTTTCCCCCAACATGTCTGTCACACCTCAGACTCTTCTTCATCCTCTCTCTGCGAGGCCTCTAACGTCAAAGCGGAGGGGCTGAAATAGAAGAGTGTGAAATATGAAACAGTGTTACATAAGGAGGATTCAGTCAGCTGCAGAAAGTTGAGTAGAGTTTAACATCTGTGTACGAGAAAACACGCTCTCACACACAACGGAACGTGTCGTGCGTATTGAGATCTAAACAACATGAGGTCTAAAAAAACATGTTGAATGCAACTCCTTCTGCATAAAACATTCCTCACATAGCTGCTTTTTGAAAACTCTGGAAACTACATTGTTTACAAAACACAGGGCCTCTTGTAAAAATGTTGCTTCATCGTTGCACCGTGGTTGGAAACTCGGCAGGGCACCTTTAAGGTGACACCGATGCAAAAATCCTGGAAATCAATTTTGAACATCCTGCCTTGAGCTAAATGACAAAGAATCTTGAATTGGATTGATTTGAATAAAGTGGTCATGCTCACTGACATCGCCTACAATACAACAGCATATGCACCTGACAGGTCACAAATTTCTATTACCTCAGGATAAATCAAAGCTAATTCAAGCATAACCTCGGCTGTGATAGACAACAGTGCAATCCCATCCTCCAACCCACAGACATATACATTAAAATGCAGCTACAGAAGTTTCAGAAAGAGACAGGATTGTTGTTTTCTGTTCCTTAGTCCTTCATACAGAACATAAGCCTCACAGACTCTGTGTCTAATTCTCTATATTCCGGCTCTGGACAGTGTTATGAAACTTCCTCCCTCTAATCACCACTATGTTCTCTTTGACCTCCATAGATGTGTGAGTGTTTGTGTTTGTTTTCAGTCTTCTGTCTACCTGTTGGTGTGTGTATGTGTGTATGTGTGTGTTCATTTAATTTGAGGGCAGCTGTGTCTTTGTGACATCTTTAAAAAGGTGATTGTCTTAATTTAATTTGATCCCCTTATGAATAAACAAACCCCTCGGACCATCAGCCCACCTTCACACTGAACTTTGACTTTCTGTTTCCTGAATCTAAATGTTAACATAAGGTTACATCTGACCTTTGTTGTAGTTTAAACTAACCAGCTGCTGAGGAGAAGTGTTTCAGTTCGACCCACCAAATGTAGACTGCAGGTATAAGTCTGCCATCAGGCAACTATGCGAGTCTGTTTGTTCACAATCACTCTAGGTGGCGCTAAATACAAACGAGCTGAAATGTTTTTTTTTTATTTCCACTGGAGCAGAATGATGATGGATGCAGCCAGACCATTTCCCAGCATATCAGACAGAGCGGTGGAGATAAAGCTGGCTATGCAAGACTAAAAGCAGCATCTCTGTCACCAAGAATATCCAGCTCTCTGAATAAGACTGTTCTCCTGCATTTTCATGTTGCTCTGCTACTACTGAATTCTCCACAATACATATCCATCATGTGTTCTGCATGAGGAAGGAATAAGTAGTGGGGTAAAAAAGGAAGGGTGCAGGATGACTGAGATGTGCAGAAAAACAAAATGTTAACAAAATAAAATCCACAAGGGAGAGGAGTACCCATGCTGAGCTACTTTACATGCAGCTTGCTGTTCAAATAAACAAGTATTGTAGTGCAAAAAGTACAAAACTACCCTGAAAACTCTTTGACTATGGCGTCGCTGATAAAATACATTCTGTGTGAGTCACACAGACACAATAAAAACCTCTCAGTAAAAACCTATTGACAAACCACAGCTCTACACCGAAGTCCGCTTTTTCTCTACATGGTTATTTTCAGTTTTTCCTCCATGTTAACTAGGTAGACTCTCCACATTCATAGCTTAAATAATGGGAAATTTCCTAGTCCCATTGCAGCATGGCTGTCAGGGATGCTGTGCGAAAACATCAAAGCCACTGCAGCCCCATTTTCTTTTTACACCTCATCAATTCTGCTCCAAATTCCTCTTTTCTTTCCTCTCTTGCTGCGGTTTTTAATTCACCGTCTACTTAGCCTCTGTGACAAAGATTACTCGACTTGAATTTGATCTCGCTGCACTCACGGCACAAGTATTATGATGTGCACAATGGTCAAATAGCTAAGTTTGGCAAACACAATGCAGTCAGTACATTATAGCGTTATCTTTGAATTTTGGGGGCATTTGCATTTGCATTGAGGGCGACACCAACAGCAGTATTAGTCAAACCTTTTTTGAATTTTATAGTATTGTCTTTCTGATATGCATTTTTTTGATCTTGCTTATTTGATAGAAAAAAAATCAGTGTGTGTGCGTGTGTGCATGTGATAGTCCTGCCTGACCATATAGAGTTTCTGCTGTTTGATAGCAGTCTAGTCCGTGTGTGTGATGGTGTGAGATAACAGCAGCGGGATCACGAGCCGTCTCTCATATCACAACAGCGGTAAAATGAACTGATGTGGAAGAAATCATTTTCTGTCTGTGTTGTTGGACTGACGAGCTATTCAGTGTATATCTTTTTCTTATACCCAGTGCATGCTGGGATGTATGTGCGTGTTTGTGTGTGAGTGTGTGAACATTTGTGGGGGTGCAACTTATAGCACGACAACCTACCAGCATATTTTTCTAAAGCTTACAGTGTAAACAAAACTTGGAACGGATGAAATTCACATTAACAGTTTTTATGTTTTCCGATGCATATACTTTTGAAAAGTAAAAAGCAAAAGGAAAGGCAATAAAAAAAGAGATTTTTCAGCACTTTCCATCCCTTTAAACCTTTCTATGAAATGTGACTGTATAACGCTTTGAGTCATGCTATGTTAGCGATGAATCATCAGCACTTGTATGTTCTTTTTCAATCCTTTGCCAAAGGATGGAGTGGGTGGAGGTCAGTTCATGTGCCCACCCAGTACTTCTGCAAAACATGATAATTTCATAACTGCTGGCCATATGGACATCAAAACCATGTGATGTTTCCAGGAACCACATAAAATCAATGCTTTGTTTTCTTAAATGTGATTTTGATAGCTCGTTTGATTTTGTGTTTGTTTTTTCGTACCTAATTTTTCAAATTTGTGACAGATATCTTTGATCTCAAGAGGATCAGTCTTGATCTTAGCGAGTGTCATTTAAAAGTGATGCCTCTCCTCTCCAACTCTACCATCTTGTATAAATATGGCCACTTCTGGCTCGAAATAAACAAGATTGCAACGGCTGTAATTAAAAACTAGTTTCAAAGCAGTAGTCCATTAATTAATTGTTGGCGTCAGTGTCTGTTGACTATTTCCTCTACATCCACCACTGGGGAAAAAAAAATTGGACTTGTGCAGAAGAAATATCAAACCTTGTGGACAGACACCTTGAAATGTATTGAGCTTGTCCATGCTCTGTAAAAGATTAAACCTTGCTATCGCCTCAGGAGCAGTTTATTTGAACAGTACTGAGACGATGATTGTTTTGGGTGACCCCAAAACCTCCCTCTTGTATTGCCTCCGTGTCGAGTTGTCAACTAAGTACACAAGATATCAGATTCAACCATTCTGAGTTACATGAAATATTTCTGATATAAACGATCCCAAGAGGAGGGATTCTCAGTTTTTTTGATCCCGAACTTTCCCTCTAGTGCCAACATTAAAATATCAACATGGTACTGAAGAACTCTGCCAGACCGACTGGCAGAAAAGGCCACCAGGAAGACTACTGACCGCATTTATGATACAGCGGATAAATGGTGTCATGTGGATTTTAATGACCCCTTGGCCTCTCCTTAAGCACCACTCTCAGTTAAAAACGTTTAGTCCCCTTTTAGCAGTAAGGCTTTAAAACTTGTGAAACCATCAGCATGGTGGTCGTCCCAACACTCCCCATCCCGGAGTGTTCGAATGTATTTACACTTGAAGCCTTGCTATTTTAATTGCAGAATTCTAAGTAGCCATTATACGTAATAACTGAAATCCTTTATGGTCTTGCAAAACGTATCTATTATGGGAAATGAAATAATTTCCTCTGGAACCCTATTGCTTTTCCACTTATTTAAAAGGTTTTGCTCAGCCAAGGCTACATGAATAGCCCTGCACATATGAGTGAGCCCATTAACTTTGTATTTCTTGCATTTCTTTGATGTCCTTCTCTGGCAGTCTTCGCAAAGACCAGCCTTCAATCCCTGCTACACTTCAGGCTTCCTCTTTGCTCCCTCTTGATCCTTCTTCTCACGGTAGCGTTGCCCTGTTCTGCCCAAACAAACCCTTAATGAGGCCAAACCTTTTTTTGTTTTCACACACACACACACACACACACACGTACACACACAGACATCCTCGTGCATGCACGCTCACAAACCCGATCATTTCTCAGGGTGGTGCTGCAGACCCTCGTGGTTTTGGTGCAAATTCTCCTCTCCATCTGTCAGTCTTTTACACAACTCACTCTCTCCCTTTCAGTCACACTAACTTCGTTTCCACCTCTGGAAACTGGGACGTCGACACCAATCAGGAGTAGAGGTGACACAGATAAGATGGACACTGTGACACAGCGTAGAGGACCCCTGCCCTGCACCTACCCTTGTTTTTAATTCCTGTCTCTACGGTATTTTCCGGCGGACTGCTCTCGCCAGCCCGGGAGCAGCAGATGTTACGGAGTTAAGCTGTAATCGTTCTGCTTTAGCTGAAGGCGACAGCTGTGCTTATATATTCTAAAACAGCAGCATCTACTCCACTATATAATTTCCCTCCCTGCTGGAAGAGTGATCGTTATTGGACAGGGCTTATATCACTGCAAAAATCCACTCTCTGCTCCAATACACTCTCCACTTTAACGTTGTTCATTTGCATCGATCTCTTTCTGTTAGCGCGACAAGTCTCTTTCTTCTTCATCCATTCAGATCATTTCTTTTTAGTCCCATCTTTGTTCAACACCATCAGCTTGACTTTATGCATAGTTTTCTTCCAACATTTCAGTCTTTTGCCTCACTGTCTCATCTCCATCCGGAGTTCTGTCTCCTTTTCTTAATTGGTCTGTCCATAATGCCACTGTGCAGACAGGCTCAGTGCTTCTCTGGCTTCCTTGTAGATGAAGGAGAATTGATTGGTTCATCCAAGATACCATGGGGACACAGTCAATGAACATACTCAGTGGAATGAACTTCATTCAATATGACCAGTACTCTGTCGTCGCTGTCTTGTGTGTGTGTGTGTGTGTGTGTGTGTGTGTGTGTGTGTGTGTGTGTGTGTGGAGACTGAGACAGACAGTATCTGCAGTGGAGTTTGAAAGACTAAAAATAACGGAGCATTTTTTTTGGGTCTCGTCTGTTCTATAATAGAAACCGGCACAGTGAGCTACTCTTTTCTCAGAATACTTCAGCGCATTTAATATTTACTATGAAGACAGTCTTATGCTGAGTACTTAGCAATTAGCACTCCGGTACACTAAGCATTTGTTTATGCATCAGTAGCTGTACAAGAAAGCAAAGATGAGACTGTTTCAGTGCGTTTACTGCAAAGAGGATGTGTGGCTGATCAAAAATCTTAACGTCATGGTTTGTGTTGTGACCGCTGGATGACACATGACCTGTTTTTGCTCCACCCAGCCCGAAGCGTTAATCTTTCCTCTCCCTACAGATCAAATGACCTCCCACTTCAGACGGGACAGCTGTGTTTTCTAACCTTTATCATGATCCACACACTCCTCAGGATAAAAGGCTTGTTCTTCTCGTGTCCTTTACAATCTAAGAATAAAATCAAATTTCTAAATGACAAAGTTTTATAGATCTGAAAGAGTTTGTCTATTAGCAACTACCTTGGTCATCCAATAACAGTTTAAGTCTTTTGAAGAGCGAAAACAGCATAAATTTGCTTGGAACTTCTTGTCCAATATGATGACAATATGATCTTCAGGTTTCTTTGCTTGATTTCACTGCAAACTGCACATTTATGAACCTAAAAAACTTATTTTAAGATAAAACAAGTCATTTAGAGATGTGACTATGGGCTCTTACATACATTACTGTTCATCCTCTCAATACAAGGTTCAGTGTTATAGTTTCTAGTGTTTAGAAAACAGACCTTTTGCAGTTCTGGCCATGCAAGCTGGAGTCCAATATTAACTAAACACTGATGGCTGTCCGCACATATGCAATCTGCGGCTGCATTATGTTACAACACGGTCTGTTGATGCTACTATTAATGGAGTTACTGGCATCTCTGCCTCATTTACAACACATTTCCCCTCTGATTGGCAAAATGTGGTCGCAGCTCTTGTAGGAAGCTCTTGGCCTTTGACTGAAACGTCATTTCACTGAAGTATTTGGTATTTAGCTGTTTTGGGAATAAGCAATGTGTTACTTTATCTGTTATAGGTCATTTATTTGTGCAAGTTGTTGTTTCTGGTGATGCAGACATGCCACTGACTCATGCTTTATGACAACTGAAGTCGGAAGCTGGAACGAGACAGAAGCGAACTGGGGGGGGGACACAGTCACAGTGTTTATGACGTCAATGATTACAGTCAGTGCCAATGTGACGAAATGTGTAATTACTTAATCACTTTTTTTTTCTGCCAGGAACTCTTCTCTTCATCTCTGTGTAGATAATCGCCGTCAATGTTTCCGCAAAACAGTTGGCACTGGCAGAAAACATGCTGCACATGTTCAAAAGGAATGCTTAGTAGATGCGTCAACAAAATAAAAGCTTTCCTAGTTGTTTTTCTCCCAGAATTTGCTGAAGCCCCCAAAAACTAATTTAAATTAAATACTCAGTCTGGGGTTTGTCTCTATTACATTTAAGGTGTTATATGTAACAAGTATAACTCTTAACATAGGGGTCAAATTGCTCCTGTGTGCTGTATATACAGGGCTGATGTTTAGTTTGAACTGTGCTATAAAAGTACAAGAGTGTATGGAAATGTAATAAATGTTAACTGAAATGCATTAAATTGCTTGTGTCAGGAATTGAACTCTGGCTACCAGGTTGAAAACCACAAACCCTTTCTGCTAAACCATATGGGACCTGTACATTTATAAACACTGCACTTTATATTGTGACGGTTTGAAGTGGATTTGACCACATTCAGTTCTTAAAAACAGCTCTTACATAAAGCATCTTTCAGTATCATGACAAAATGCTCAACAACTGATGTTAAAGTAATAAAAGGTCTCGATTGTCCTTCGTAATGATATGAAACTGTTTAACACTCAAATCTCAGGATCTCCATCCCCAGAGAAATGGTTGCATAATTAGGTGCTGCACACGTGTGATGTGTGTCTGTGTGTATGCATGTGTTTTGGATATCAGTGGCTCATTTAGAAATAAACTGATGCTCTCAGTCAGATAAGAAGCTTATTGTGTATTGAGACCATCTCGTAATTAAAACTGAATATGAATAATCTCTAGAGAAAACGTTTCATTAATGCAATGCAACCGGCGCATTTACTCCAACGTGTTAATGGCACATAACCGTGCCTACGTCATCCTGTGATAATATCTCTGTCAGGCAATAAAAACGGCTGTAACCTGATTATCCAGCCATAAAACAGCACGAGTGCACCAACAAGTAAAAGTGCTGACATGTTTGCCAAGGACGCAGGCTTTAAAATGGCACAGCTGATTTCCAGGGGAAGAGAAAACAACCTGCAAACACAACTTTGTCCCCCCGAGATGAAGTGATTTTTAGCATTCAATTAAAAAGTGCAGGTCTGAGTGAAAGGCAACAGCAGGGCATGAATCAGCTCGTACGGAGCCGGATGGATTGATAAACAATAAGCTGTCAGGATGATGAAATACGCCTTTAAAGTAAAGACAGGTGGGTTTGGCACAAATGGGGCTTAACTTGCAAACACAACGCACATATATACTCTCCACACACACACACACACACCTAAGGAAGTGATGAGCCAGCTCGACTTTTGAATTGAGGCTGCCCATCTTTGGTCAGACCATAAAATTCCCCTCAGAATCACAGGTCTGAACCATAAAATTCCTCGCGATAAAGGGAATATATGACAGCCCCCCTCCTCCTCCTCCTCCTCCTCCTCCTCTCTGCCTTCCTTCCCTCCATCCTCCCCCTCTCCCTCTCTTGAGGAGATTGCTGTGGATGGCCCGTCCCTCTTTGATGTGAGTAGAGCGAGGGCTTAACTCTGCTCCGGCCTGGCTGACTGACTCCGATTCCAGAAGGTATTACCACGCTAACTCTTTAAGGTAAGCCTGTACTCCGTCGACTCTGGACCACAGGGGGCTTGTGGGTTAACACGGCGGGATTGTAGTAAGAAGGAGAAATAAGGTTGCTGGAGGTGTGGTAGTAAACAATGCCTGGCCAAAGGGGGGGAAAAAAAATAAAAACACTGCAAAAAGTCTGTGTCTGCAGCTTGTGTTTATCTGTACCACACATTTAATCCCACTTGTCTACCTTTGCTGAAGTGACTTTAAATGCAAAAACAGGTGTTCAAACAACTTACAACAGTAGGAGAGAATTGAAAGTGAATTTCATGATATTAGGTTTTTTTTCTGGTGGCACCTCAGGATGATTATGGAAGAATTAAGATCCTGACTCCATCATGTTCAACCGGACATCTTGTTTCTGTTCTCACCCTGGAAACATGTCACCTATTTCACACACTGATGACACACACGTAAGACAAAACCGGTAATTACTTCGGCTAACGGGGCGTCCTCAGAAGCACACTCAACTCCAACATGTTGTACAACCAGCAGGACACATGCACGTGTGACTACATGAAAAACCTCTTCTGTGAACACGTCTGGGGGATTGCTTGGGAAATGTCATTTGGGGAAGATGTAGCTGTCTTGATCCGTTGCCGAATGGAGCGTGTAAGGTCCCTCAGACTGGCAGAGGAGACAGATGTGAAGAGACGGGGCAGGTAGGAGGAGGCAGAGGGAGCAATGCAGACCAAAACACATCCTGAGAGGTCGGCAGGATCTCTGGCACTATGTATTAGTCTCATATTTAGAATGGTTTCACATTTATGATAGGGTGCAAAAAAAACCCCCCAAAACTATTATTTAATATTAAGTTTCATTTTATTGTCCATTTGTTTTGTTTTTCACATAAATCAGCTTTTTTCACCCCTGTTGTTTCACAAGAATAAATAAAAACAGATTAGTCTTGTGTTTTTCCAAAAAAAAGGAAGGGGGGGGTTATTTTGATGCTTGTTTATTAGCCCCAGAAATCAATACTTTGTTTCTTGCAGCCCTCATAGCTCCAGGTAACTTTCTATGTAAGTAAATTAAACTGGACTTTGCGGCACTGCAGCAGCTCCTGGGAGTTATCCATAATGATTAGTTCGTGCAAGTCAAAGTCAATGAATGTGAGTGTCGGTGATTCGTGAAGCTTTTCAGGTTCACATGTGCTCAGATCGATGGCCGCTGACTGATCTTGTAAAAGCTCACTGTAAGTTACAGAATGTATATTATGTTTAAGTTAATGGCCAAAGTTAATTTTCAGGTGCAAGTGATACTTCCCTCAGCACAAACTTGTCATCAGTCAGTCTAAAAAAATAAAGAAAAACCTGTCCCAAATCTTGAGCAATGCAGCACAAAACTTTCCCGAGGGTGAATAATTTGCTCTGAGAGTTGTCGCCTGATAAAATGCTAGAGGCTTGATTCAGAGAAGAGAAAGGCACGTGAGCGCTGTGATAGATACATTGACGGCAGACAGACGGAGAAGCACAATAATGCTGTTTGTTTTATTATTTACTGAAAAGGTCAGCTGAGTCATCCTCAGTTAAATGTTTACTGTGGCATTTGGTCCAGTTCATTAAGCGATGATAACTGCAGTCAAACCTCAGGGCTGAGGGTTTATACCTGAGCAGGTGCTGAGAGCCTGTCAAAACAAGTTGCCACTGACTAAATGCAGTGCTGCATCCTGTGTGTGGTTGTGTGCATGCAGCTCTTACTGTTATAAGACTGATTGCAGCGGTATTGATCTGGTCGCCTGAGAAATGGACCTTAAACATGTTTGACATCATCTTCTCCTCCATCCTGCTCCGTCTCTTTCACACTGTGCCCTCCGTCCTTTTCATCATTCAACAACGCGGGTCATTTTCCTTCACCTCAGCTCTCCACCTCCATTTACAAATCACTCTCTCACCTTTCCTCCCCTCGTGTTATCACTCTTGCTGTCTCCTATCTTTTCCCGACACTCTCCCTCCACCCCACACTCATCCATCAAGACGGTTCCTCGGCTCACTTCCTGCTCCACTTTTTCTTGTGTCTCAGACTCATGTCATGAGACGTGCTTGTCTCATACATTCGTTCCTCCATCTTTGCCTCTCAGGTCACCTCTTTTTCCTCTCTGTTCATAGCATGCTCTCCATGCTACCATGCTTTCTCTCCTCCATTGCTTTTTTGCAGTTCTTCAACTCTTATCTTCTCACTCTAACTTTCTCTCCCTCACAACTTGCTCTTTCTTTTTTTTTTTTAACAGCTCATCCTTCCTTCCTTCCTTCCCCTCCCTCCTGCCCTCCCAGGGAGATTAAGTGATGGTTGGGCTGGCACAGCTGGTGTAGTTGGGCAGGCAGCCCATCTTCATGACAGCTGTGCTGCAGTGTAGACAGATCCTTATTGGGGCAGTAGCACTGTTGTAATCATAACAACAACACGGGTCATACAGGCTTTTTGGAATTCACTGTAATATTAGGTCAGCATCTGTTTACTGCAATTATATCTTAGGCCATTATATTGCTAACTGACAGGGGAAAAGCAAAGGTGTAAAAGGAATTTCCTGTGAAGCTCGTGGTCATTAATGTTTCCGTTCCAGCCTCCCTCCCCATTTATTTTCCTATTTCCTGCGTTTGCGGTGTTAGAGCTTCACACCTCTGCTGCATGCACACCTTTCATTATCTCACACATGCAAATCCACCTGAGTGTCTCGTGTTGTGTGGGTGAGCTGATATAAGCCTATGAGCCAGTAGTGCCATCTGTTGAATTGCACAACTGTAAAAAAAAAAAAAAAAAAAAAAAAATGGTCTCAAAGGTGTCAAAGTGTTCTCTAGTGCCCCCGGTTCACAAGGAGGTCACACACACACACACACATACACACACTCACGCTCACCAGGCGGTGAGCTGGAGTGACTTATGAGTGAGCAGAAACATCTGAGGTAAGCACCTTTCTCAAAGCAGTAATTGAATTGTGCCAAGGTGACGCTGCTGCAACTCAGTTATGAAGCTTGGTGAGCTCTGCTAAACTCACTATTAGTCGCAAGCTGTTGTCTACTCGGCGGGAGGTTTTTTTTTTTCCCCCTCCTCTCTGCGCACTTGTGCATCATCAGTTTTAGGTCATGCTGACATCTTAAGAAGATTAATGCGGTATTGGTTAAAGGGGGAGAGAGGGAGTTCAGAGGGAGCAATGTGGATGTCTTCAACCTTCCTGCCTCTCACCACTGTAACACTCTGTTTCACTGTGAGACAAGCAAACGTTGGTCAGAGCGTCGCAGTAATCAGCCTCTAACAGACCCTGAGCCTCTACACTAACTCTGCTGTACCTGCGACACACATGCTGCAGGGACAAGTCTGCGATAAACGCCTCTTACATGAGACAGCGGCGCATCCCATAAAACAGCTCTATCAACACTACCTGTACCATCTTGACACTTTTATTTAAACCTCACTATATTTAGAGTTGTCTCCTCAGCACATACTGTAGCTCTGGGTTCATTCATGTCCAATCTTCTGATATCTACCTGCAGTAATGTCTCCATGATTCAACAGCAACGCTGTTGGGTTGGTGCCATAAATGAGATGTTTCCCTCCCAGCAATGATCCACAATTTGAAAGATTACTGACATAAAATCAAAGCTCGCTGAATAAAAGGAAAACTCCATATGGATTTTTTTACAGCCACTACCTTGGGCCCATCATGTACAAATCATCTCCAATTTTGTTGAACATGGAGGAGACGACATCAGGTGTATTTCTGCTAAAACAGAATTCCCAGTCTTATATTTAGTATGTTGACAAAAAAAAACCCCTCCTAAAAAGTTAATATGTAAAAGCCCATTTGAAGCATTCTGACTCACTCATTCTGGGAAAGAGCAACAGTGATGCCTAAAATATTTGCAGTGTCGTGAAAATGACTGCGGGTTTGTGCAGTCATGTATAATGACGATGCTGAATTTACTTCAGCATTGGAGCGAATACACATTTATGACTTTTCCAGCTCTGTAAAAGTTCTCTGCCTGTTTTTAGTTGCGTTCCCGAAACTCCGTATTAGATCCAGTAAGAGGGCGTCATGGGATTCATCTGTACAGTGTCCCCAGCTGAGCATCTGATTGTTATGTAAGACTAAGTGTGACACACACACTCACACACACGCACACACACACACGTGAATACACACACTCATCTGCACACACAAGAGCCTCGGTCTTATAATGAGACTCAGGCGGAAGACACAAACAAGCTGTGGCAGCAGACAAACAACACTTTCTCACACGTCCCTCCTCTCCTGTTCTCTCACATCACTCCATCTTTGCTTCCTCTTGTTACTCTGAAGCACACATCACACACACACAGACTCCCGCAAAACACAGTCTTTTTCTTATGTCAGCCATTTCATGCGTCACTGTCTTTGTGTGGTGTGCCGGTGCACCTATGCGTGGGCTCTTTGTGAAGTCATTTTTGTCTTTTCCATATTTGCTCTGGGGCTAATTTAGGAACTTTAGTCAGGACTTGGATTTAACATCAGTAAAAATGGAGCAGGATGAACTTCATTAAACCCACTGGTGGGTCCTGGCAAATGTCTGTGTTTGTGTGTGTGTGTGTTTCAGTATCTGCGTGTGTGAGAAAGAGAGTGTGTGTGTATGTCGGAAGTCTGCTCTTGCTGTTAAACCCAGATCTCTAACAATGCACTGATAAATATATACAACCAGCAGAGATCTTCAAGTAATGTTTTTTTTTTACTTACCAATTATTCTGCAGTTTATTGACTGACTAATAATTTAGTAAATAAAACATCTGAAAACTGAAAAAAATGACACGACTTCAAGCTAAAGGAAATGGCATATTGATACATTTAAAGAGGATTAATGCTAAATTGTTGTATCATTACAGCACGGTTAATATGTGCAAGTAACATTTCAAACTTTCCCTCATTGTTCAGGCACCCTGAGCCAATCCCGCACATTTGCCTTTAAAAGTCCAAGTTTTTCTGTCTTCCTGCGGACTTTGTTGGCTCTAGGGATGCCTTTCAAACTACAGATTGTACTTCTTGCATTCCCACCTCCAGGAACACAGAGAGAATAGAAGTCAAATCAAGAGAGAGATCCTGACAGGGGAGGCTCACAAGATTCAGATCAAACTGTAAAACAAGGCAGTGCTGATCAAATGTGAACAAAGAATCTGTTACTTTATTGCTTTTAAAAAAACACAGAGAAGTGTTATGCAGGAAAGTTTGTTACCAGCCCTCCGCCATGTTGCTTTTTGTTTCAAAGCCAAAGAGCCTAAACAAACCCAGATCACAGAGCATCATCCATTAGTAGAAGTGTTTATTGGTCCAGCGTGACACACGGCATTCTGAATTTTGTAAGTTTTCTATCTTTTGAGTAAAAAAAATCACAGGCCTTTTTTTCTTTGTTTTCCCTAGTGATGTAGCACCAATTTTAAAAATATTTGCATCTTAAACTGCATGGAGCATAGTTTTATTTAGAGTCCGTCTTCCCTGTGGAGAAATGCTACTTTAAGATGCTGGAAACAGAAAACATCCGGTGCATTGCTTAGTAAATGTCTTTGGCAATTAATCGGTATATCAGACTGTTGTTTACTTACTTTCTGTCACTCAAGTTGACTGATTGTTTTCTCACTGGACGAAGGTGCAGAACAGAACCGGTTCCAAGAAAAGACCAGATGAAAGAGTATCTGTCTTGGTGCACCTGGCTGAACTAATGCACTCTAATACAACATTAAATACAACACAACTGCAGTTAATCTGATTTTCATGAGGGTCATGATTAGGGCCGTCAAGCAATTAAACATTTAATCAAATAAATTGCCTGCTTGTGATAAGTTTATCTAAATCATTCACATATGTAATCTGTCACATGTAGACTGACTCAGGCTGTTTCCAAATGCCTATTCGAGTGTATCTTGATGGAATTGGTTGCTCACAGTAAACTGGGTTTTGTACAAATGGGCCCCTGAGCTCCCTGTTAAGTGCTGTGCATTGAGGTGACATTTCAAGCTGGAAAAAAAATTAAGTGGTGCAAAAAAAAAAATGGCTTAATGCCGAAATTGATCAGAACGATGCTCCTTTAGATGCTCATTTGATTGTTTTTAAAAAATGTAAATTAGCCTTTTCACAGGCAATGTTTTGACATCTGCTTCCATCATGTTTGCAAATCGAGTGTGTATGCTTGTATAATTGTTGCATCACCAAGTGCAGTTAAGAGGCCTCATCAAGCACAATTAATCTGCTTCAGAACTTTTGACGAGTTAATTTTTTTTTTTTCCCAATTAAGTTGTTTTAAATAATTTAACAATCCTAATTATAATGTTTGGTTTGGTAAATTGGAGAAGTGCTGTTTTAAATGAATGGCCATTTTAAGGGTTGTAGTTTATAGTGCTGCTGAATAACTTACTGACAAGTATTTCTAATATTTTGTCTTTCACATTTATATCAACAAAAGCCCACTATAAGACTTTCCCTGAAGCATTTAGACACTGAACATTAAAACCTTCACAAAGCTAGGATTTAATGCAGGATTGTTGTTTTAGGCTGCAATAGTTTTATCTGAAAGTACCTAATAAGCTGGCAACTGAGTGTAAATGCAAATAGCTTTTTTCAGCTTGAATGAAACTTCAAAGTTAAAAGTAGCGATAAAACTAAAAAGCAGGAGCGTTTATGTTTCATTTATTTTGGAGTAGACCTCCTTTTAAACAGTGGAAATGTGCTCAGTAAAGACAAAAAATGGGGGAACTTTAGTCTGTTTTCATCTGGTCAGCCTGTCGGTGAGGACAGTTCAGGTGCTCTTGTGTTTCTGTGCACGTGTATCATTGAACGGAGCTCAAACTGGAAGTGTGAGCACCAGTCAGAGGCAGATGGGCTCGTTAATGCAGTGATGTAGTTATGTAAGACCCGCTACTGCTGCCGCTCCTGTCTGTCTGTGCTGCAGTACGGAGAGAGAGAGAGAGAGAGAGAGAGTAAATGCAAAAAAAAAAAGAAAAGGGGGTTGTGAGTGAGTCGCTGTGCTTGTCTGTTCGAGCGATTATGTGTGCAGGGGCACACATGTTCAGGTGTGAATACGGGAACACCGTGGGACAGATGGGGAGTGATGTGGTAAATCGGAACGAATTGACTTGTTGTCCAGGGTTTGATGAACTCTTCTCCCTCTTTAACCCATCTTCTTCAATTCCCCACACGCTGGGTAACAGCCAATACTCACTCCTAACACTTAACTGCACAGGGGCACCATAAAGGGAGAGAGAGTCAGAAAAGCAGACAACCTTTGAAGCCAAGGGAGCAAATAAAGAAGAAATGTTGTGAAGCGGTTTTTGTACTTGCATATTAATATACCAGTGTACAACAGTGTGGGATACTAAAGTTGCTCCTTTTGAGATTTGTTGCAGGGGGGGGGGGAAGACAAAACAATGTAAATAATGAATTAAAAATGACTTTTAACTCGCTGAAGAACAAACACTGCCTCGATCTGAATGAATCATGTGACGGTGAATGCCAATGTGCAGCATTTGAAAGAGGTCTGCGGATCAGAATGTTGATGAACATTT
Source organism: Acanthurus tractus (assembly GCA_029783725.1). NCBI lineage: Eukaryota > Metazoa > Chordata > Actinopteri > Acanthuriformes > Acanthuridae > Acanthurus > Acanthurus tractus. Next base: position 13,718,388 of record JAQNCA010000006.1, read on the forward strand.
TAAATGAAAAATCAGGGCAGGCAAAATAACACCACTAGAGGATTTAATACATCAATGAAAACCGTCAAAAATCAAACAAATTAGACGAACACAGAGACGAGGTCCTTCCAACTGAACAACTGTGCACAATGACCTATATGAGTGTTTTCTGATCCGCCGCCGCTGTCGCTGATTAAGTCTGCAGATCCCTGATGATTTCTTTTGAATTTGTTCTGCTCTGCTGCTGCTACAGTTAAGGTATGGTTGAGACAAATAACAACTTGGTTAAGGCATGGGCTTTACTGTTACTGTTAAAACAAAAGAAAGAAAACCTGAGCAATGCAAGAAGAACAGCATCTGCATCAGCCTCTGTTGAATGTTGTTAACTCATGTCAAATAAAAGCCATAAAACATACTTGCAGAAGTCATCAGAGTTTTTGAAAGAAAAAACTGGATTGGATTTTTTTTTTAACTCAACAACAAGCAGGTTGCACACTTGAATTTTGTGTATGTGTGAAAATCAGATAATTTCACATCAAGGATGAGGAGGAAAAACTTGTGTAAGCTGATATAAGAATTTAAAATAGGGCAGAACTGAAAAAAGGAACCAATCAAATCAATCAAGCACAATCACAGGACACTGCCTGATCTCTGGGGTTGAAACCAGGCTACTTATTGGCAGGCAAACTATTTTACCCACCTTTTTAAAAAAACACTGAGTCTCTTTAAAGTTGCATGTTGCAAGTTTGTCAGTCCTGTGTAAACACCAGCATGAAGCCCAGATCCCATGCAACAGCCTGCGTGAGATAGCAGGGCTGCTGTAGTGAGCCAGTTTATGGAGGCTTGTTAAATACCTTATCCTATTTACTTATTTTTCTGTCGCTACAAGTTCTGTTTCCATGGTAATATTCCCCCCCCCCCAAAAAAAAAAAATCCATTTATTTATGATTGCAGTTGTTTGTAATCAGGAGAAGAAGATGAATATCGAGAGCTTATCTAGAAGAAAAACCTGGAATAGGAGCTTTTGGCAACAATACAGGACGCGCATGACAACATATTACAGAGAATGTCAGTGGCGTGTATCAGAATAACTGACGTGGAGTAGAAAATAATAAAAAAAAGACGAGATAAAAAAAAAACAAGCGAGGCAGAGTGAAGGGGAAGAGAGAGGGAGTGAAAGGATGGACTGAGCCGTGTGATCTGCCGTGAGGAAAGCAGCAAGCACATACTGCTGAGAGCTGTGGACCCCAAACGCCTTATCGGAAACCAAAACAGCTATCAATTATTCAACAGGTACAGAGCGAACCAGCTACAGAGGAGAAGACATGGGAGGAGAGGAGATTTGAGAGGAGAGGGGGGATAGAAGAGATATATCCTTCATGGGAGTTAGACACAAAGGATTTGTTATGAGGGGTTTTTTTTTCTTGAGTGCGTGCAAAAACGTGCACAAATGTGGTGCATGTTCATCGATAATGCAGCCATCACTTTTTGACAGCAACAGAGAACGAATATGAGCCTTTAATCCTTGCGTCAGTAAGTTTGAAATAACATGACGGATGATATTAATGGCTTTTGTTTTCAGGAACAGTTAAACTTTTTGGAAAATCTGTGTCATTGCTCTTTTTCTTTTTGAGAAATCAATCTGGGCGTGCATTTGATGTTCTGACTGATGTGACAAAAATTCAAAATACAGCCATTTAATTCATCGATTGACATGTCGTATCCTGCTTGTTTGACAATTTTTAGATGAAGTTCACATGTTGGATCTACTTCTTAGAAAAAACTAAAGCTGGGCGCAGAGACTCCCTAAAATCTCCTCATCACAGAATAGTTATGAAGTTTGGTTTCATTGTGCCAATCCACCAACTTAAACCAGTGCTCGAACATTAGCAAACCTGCATTCAAGCTCATTGAATGAACTCTTGTTTATTTGAGAAAAAGCTCAAACATGAACCTTCCCACAAAGTCAAAAATGGACATTCTCACATCTCTGTATATAAATAAAAGCCTGCTAGATGTTTCTCTATGCCTCAATCTTTAATGATGAGCTAAACTTTTCTATCTGTGTTACCACTGACATGACGTTAATATCCATCCTCAGAAAGAAAGCAAACAGACCTTTTTCCGAAAATACATATACCTTCCTTTTTTTAGTAATGGCTTAAAGGATAACATATGCCAGCATTAGCATGAATAATGGTGGCTTATTCACTTCAGTTAGCAAACAAGGAGGCTGCTGGAAGTGGTTGGTCTGTCCAACTGTCATTCCCTCTGGAGAAAAGAAAATACCAAAGTTCCTAGGCCAAAGAGGGAGAAAGTGAAAATCAGCCTGAAAAGACACACTCACACTCTCACACACAATCAGCTCCCGTCAGCTCAGTTTTCACTTGCCACTGGCTCTCTCTCTCTCTCTCTCTCTCTGTCTCTCTCTCTTTCTCTCTCTCTCTCTCGCCCTCTCTCTCTCTCTCTCCCTCTCTCTGAGCATTCCCTTATCCTCCAGGTGAAG
>JAQNCA010000006.1:13734862-13751533 GCA_029783725.1 Acanthurus tractus
AGGGAAAAGTCCCTCAGTCAGGAAAAACATTTGGGCTGCAAAAAGGCCGTTTCTTAAATAAGAACTGCTTACCTTAAATCTCATTTTTAATCATACTAGCAAGTTTTGTAATATCACAACAATAGATGTCTTAGATGCTCACACTGCTGCTTTCAGGTTATTTTATCAAATAATTATAAGAGACAAAACTTTTAACGCAATTACAATTAATATTTTTTTTAAAAAAAGATCTCAAACATTACCACTAAAGGGTTCACACACATGACAGAGTCCTGGATCGGCTCTGAGAAACTGGTCACAAATGAGCCACAATTTAATCAGACTAAACCCCCAGCAAGCTTGTCTGAGCTGGAGATACAGTCTAACTGCAGTAACACAAGTCTAACCTTCTGCAAATACCTTATATCATGTGTTATGTTATGTCTCAGTAGGAAAACTGTGACCTGTCATAAACAACTTATTGAATCCATTGTCACAGCTTTTCTATTACTGCTTAGTTGTAATAAAAACACATATTAAGAGTTCTTTTATAGCAATCTACCACTCTGTGAAGCTCCTGGTCTGATCTTAAAGAATATACTCCTCGAATAGACTTTTTATTCATATATTCAGGATTTTTCAATGATGGCAAAGGATTATGTTTGCTTTTACAAATATTTGACCATATCAGACAGTAATTCAAATTCAAAGCATATTGTATTTAAATGTCTTAAAACATGTCTGGAGGGTAACTTTAAACCTCCACCTCTTGGTACCTGACAGTTGAGCTTCAGCCAGTCAAAAAAAGTGCTTCTCATATAAAAACAAACATCTCATACATTTATTCATAAACATCCACACCTCCTGTCAACTGCTATTTCCTATCAAAATAAGATCTGCAGTTATGCAACAGTATAAAGTGAATAAATTATCTCCAAACCAGGTTCTGACTCCTGTGTGTGAAATCTTCCGGCTAAATCTTTTTTCCAGGTTTTGATGTCTACACGGTTCACCCACCATCTGTCCATCCAGTCACTCATCTGCCAAATGCTGTTAAGTATTATCTACTTACTGGTATCTCTGGCAGGTAACCAGCCATTGTTTGGGGATTGTATTTCATATCTAAAAGTGGGTGGTGGGTAGAATCAAACTCTTCTGTAAATACCAGGAAACGTCAGATTCTGTAATACATCCTATTATATAAGGCTCTCTATATATTCTATGTGAGAGAAATGTGTCCCTTTGCTTATGAGCTTGTATTGATAAAGTACTGTATTTTAAAGGTGAGAGGGGTCATTGAGAATCCTGTGTCAGTAAGTCTCTCAGTTTGCCTGTCTCACATAAGCTTCCTTTATCTTCCATCAGGAACCCTGAACTCAGTTCTTTTTCTAAAAGTATGTTTTCTCGGTCTAAGTCTATTCATTTAATAGCAAACGTATGCTTTTCCTTTGCCCTCCCTCACGGCTTTTTGGCATTCCCTCATGCTATAAATTACTTGCTTCCCTACTTGTTATCTGCTCTTGTGAGGCTAATTTCTTTCTTGACCAGATGAGCAGGGCCTGTGTGCAGTAAATGCTGCGTAAGTCTCACCTAAGCAAAATGTATGCAACACGGAGACATTAATAACTCCTCTTTGTCTCGCTCTCTCTTGCTCACCTTGCAAGGATAGGTCATTCACAGAGATGATGGACAGGTGATCTGTGCCGGACCGCTGTGACCTCTATAACCTTTTAGTGACCTTTCACAACCTTCTGACCAGCCGATTAGTGTCTTCCCCATCCCTCTCTGATTAGCCTGAAAATTGGAGCTATTTGGACGACCTTTTCAGCCGAAAGGTCCGCTCCCTGCTCTCTCCTCGTACACTTGTACTTCTTTTCCATCGCCTTCATTTGCAGCGGTGCTCTCTCTCTCTCTCACACACACACACACACATGCACGCAAAACACAAAATCCAACACTCAACCTCAAGCAGCCCATCTCGCATCTCCTCTTTTTGCTTCTGAAGGGTAACATGATGAGGCTTATCGACCACCGTGTTGTTAACCACAGCATATTTGTAGTTGCGTTCTGCTACATTTCACTGTGTCCTCACTCTGGAGTCCAGTCTGAGTATGTTCTTCAATTACTCTTCAGTTCCTTTGGCCACTCTCACCTTAGACAGACTCCTTCACTCACTTTATTTCTTTTTATTCCATTATGTCTTTCTTCGTTTCTTTCATAACAAAAAAACCCTTACAATTCCAGCTACATTAAAACACAAGTCGGCTTAATTCTATGAATCGCGAAGATGCAGTGAGGCGTTTTGTTTAGAAAAGTGACTCACCGCAAAGAGGGGAAACAGACACAAAGCATTTTTATCAAAATGATGAGCAGTAAGGGTGTTCACACAATATTAAAAGCCCACCAGCAGAGCTCACAATGCAACTTTGTCCTCTGCGGTCAATCCACTGCTCAGTTGGACTTATTCAGGTGGGAACAATGCCATACCTGCAGATGGAAATGTTCAATAGATTATATAAAGCGGAAACTACAGGCTAAATCGTAAACCATCGGCAGAGCCTGCCCACACATTGCATTTATTCCACTGAGACTGAACCCAAATGAAGGAGTTATTTTATCTCCCCAATCCATATCTTTCACTTGTCCTTACGTTTATCTTTCCCTCCCTGCTGTATTTTATCGCTGTCTATCTTGTTTTACAGGGTTTGTGGAAATGAGATACAGCGAGCGTGAGAGGGAGAGAAGAAGACAAAGATGTGTGTTTACTGCGGAGGCTTCACGGCAATATGTGTGTTGTTGGTCCCTGTGGGAGAGCACGTTGGCCTTCACCTTGAGGTGTGCGCAAACAGACAAATATGCTCCTGCTCACACAGTGAAACATGCACAAGAGATTTCAGCAGTTGCACAAGACAAATGGGGGCATGCATATTGTAAACCCGAGACGTAAAGGGATAGAAACATCAAATACTGTTCTTCAATTACCATTTAGCTTTTCTTTAAAGCAGGTGTGATCTTGATTTTTTTTTTAACAGTGCATCAGAGGAATCTAAATCTGCAGCTCCCTTTAGCTTACGAAGCTTAAAGGGAATTTAAGCTCATTGTTCAGTTTTCTGGCCAAAAACTTTACTGTTTGGTTCATTCCCATTGCTCACATAACCATGGGAGTGTAGCAGGCAGCCCAAACAAACAAACAAACAAAAACAAAAACTACATCAGCCTCAATACTGAACAACAGACTGACAAAGTTTGTGACTCGCTGGTGGAACACAGTGGAGCATTTAGCAGCTAAAGAGCCAGATATATCCCTCAGGAGTTGGTAGGGGCCATTGACATAAATAAAGATCCAAACCATGACAGCTTCTTTAAGTGAAGCCAAAACATCTTGATCACCTTTTGGTGTCTGGCTGCAGTACAGGTCGTAAATCCCACTCACGATGTCATGGGCTCAACTTGGAAATGAAAAAATTATGTCACAGAGGTTTTACCCAAAGACAGTTTCTGTCTTTTACTTAAGCTAGTTCTTACCACGCTGGTTTTCTTTCTAGTGGCTCCATTTATGATCCCTGCTGTGTATACTGACATCACCAGCGTCACCTGTATCAGGAATATTTTGGTGACGTCATTTTACAGTCTGAGGAAATGGAGCTACATCGTCCATCTTTATTTATGTGGATGTTAGAGACCAAAAACAAATTAGAAATAGATTGACTAATGGACTTAAATTCATCAGATGGCCACTAATATGAATCAAAATAAATGATACTGTTTCTCGCACCGGTTTTGATGGATAGGAGGGTGTCTTTGAGACGCTTTGTTGATATGTTTTTTTATACTTTTTCGAAAAAAGAGATCTTTGGCACAGAAGAGTAAGCCCTATTTAGACTCACTGGCTTTGTTAACACTTGTTATTAGAATATGTTCATCGTTGCCTTTAGTCTTTTAATAGGATTTGTTAATAAAAAGAAAAAAAAATTACTCTACCATTATAATCATTTGAATATTTTTAATGAGGACGATGTCATGAAAGTTCTCCTTAGGAAATGTGTTCTCATGCGGCTCCATGTTTGAAGATTATTGTTTGTTCTTCACTGTAGAAGCAAAGATGATGCTCATGCAGACTCATTTTGAGGTTTTGTCAGTAATATCACCACCCGTCCTCTTTAATATGTACTTGTTGTCAACATTTATTCCACCTTTTCTGCAGCTCTTGGTAAAAAAAAAAAACACTGCTTGCAGGGCAGCAGTGTCACTATTAAAGAGGGAGCTGAAGAAAGACTGCTGGATGGTGCAATTATCTTACTGATATGAAAACTGCAAGAAAACATTTGCAAGCTGAGTACATCACCCACCACTGAGTGCAGAGCTTTCTTTGCCAAGCGACCATTCGGCCCCTCACTGCTCCACGCATTTATTCTGCTTGTAAACAGCAAAATATCACAGACCAGAGCAAACAACTATAATTCACATAACTCCGAACTCCCTCCAATAATTAGCCTCACCCACCATTTCCTCCCCTGCAAGTACTTAATAATTCCAGTATGCAGGGCCTTTTTACAAATTGTTTTAAATTGTGCATCTCATCCTTAACATTTAGCGTTTTAAAATATGCCTTTCAAGCTACCTACATAATAAGATAATAGTCTTACAATAATAACATTAGCAATAATAAGCTTCATGAATAATTCAAATGCAGAGTAGTATATAAATAAAGTTAATTGAATACCACAGGAAAATCTCAAGTACAACAACACCAATCACATAAAAAAAACCTCCCTGATAACCTCACTCTTTTCGTTTTAGTTCTTTTGTGTTTCTGTTTATTAAGATTTTTCAAATCTGGTTTCAGCTGAAGAACACAATGAACTTAGGAACCTCTTTGCAGAAATCGCTTTTTTATTTTTTTTTTCACAAGAGAATAATAAAACATAAATGTATTCCCAAAATGGCAGAAAATGTGTTGGTTGTGCACCAAAACAAGAACTGGTACAAGGACTTCCAAATTAAATTCACATATTACCTTGTGAATTTTAAATTGCCATAAGCTGTTAACATCTCCCCTGCACTTTGTGTTGTACTAAACAGTGTGTTGTTCCAACTCTGATCCTCTTGTTTTTGTTTAGGCGGAAATGTGTGAGGAAAGTTGTTAGCAAAAACCATTAGAGATGCAATAGTGATACACAAGGGTGACATGAAGCTATTTATGAGACAGATCTGAAATGTTAACATAAACATAACGTTCTCTGCAAACATTGAAAGAAAGGTTTGACATGATTAAAAAAAGCTTAATTGCTGTCTTACTATGAGTCCGATGGGAAGACTGGCACAGCTTTCCCGTCTGTACAGCAGGTGTGACACTATAGAAAGACTGCAGGGGAAAACTGCAGGCTTTGTTGACAGATGAAAGCTGTGAAGTTCTGGTTTAACACTGCCTTTTTTTATGCTAAGCTAAGCTAACAATCCTCTGGTTGTAGCTTCATATTTAACAGACAGATGCGAGAGTGGTTTGATCTTCTCATCTAACACTCGAACACAGATGAAGCGTATTTCATTAAGCATCTCTGACATTTTATTTAACGTGATCCATCACATCTTTGGCCAGTAAGAGCAGAATGTTCTTTCTCTCAGTCTGATCCATGTCTTTATAATGGCGTTAGTAGTATGAACAAAGAAAAAAATTATGAGTTTGTATGTTGGGGATGCTGCCGAAAGCTGGCCCTTTAAAGAGGGCAAAAATAAAAAGCAATATGTGGCAGTATATTGAGGCCCAAGACTAAATTTGAAGGAAGGGAGCAGCAGTGAGAAGCACAGCGGTGAAAGATTTGTAGAAACTATGTGAAGAATAACTGGACGTGTGGAGAAAGAGAAAATGTGCTGAGTGAGTCTGTAGCCTTCTCTTTTGTTAGCTGTATTGACCCAGTGGCACCAGCTCCAGATCTGTATCACATTTAATGTAATCAACACTCTGCCTTCTGTCCAGAGTGCACTGTGAATACAGACGGATGCCACAAGCACTCCAGGTGGAGTCGTGGATTAGTGGAGAGCAGCAGTTTAAACCTCCAGCAGTGAAACTACACAAACCCCTCCTGACCGAGCAGCCAGTTCTTACTGTTCCTCCTCTTTTTGTTGATATAATGTAATATTTCTTATTTTTGCCCTAAAGTGAACTGCTTTGTGTCTTGTGAAAGAATAAAATCAGGCAATTCTAGTTCACTCAGACCCATGGGGGAGCATTGTTTGTCACATATTCAAACTTGTGACTCATAACTTGGTGTACAAGAACAGTCCTGGGCTCTTTATTTTTTTTTATATAAAATAAAATCAAGAAGAAAGCTGATTTCAAGTCTTTAAAGCAAGTCCATTTCAAGCTCCAAGTAATTTGACAGAAACACAAAATTAATTCGCAAGTCTTAATAAGAGAAGAATCACCATTTTTTATTTTCAGGGATTTAACCCTGATTTAACAGTGGAGTGAAAACTTCAATTGCAAAATGTTAAATTACAACTAGGATTTCTGCATCGGAAATCTTGACTTAAGAAAGAATTATCAGCAAACAGTGAGAAAAATAAGAACAGGTCTACTTATTAAACAGAATATTAGAATGTGTATTTTATCATTGGTTGCTTTAATCTGAAGGTATCAATTTAGTTTTTGTTTGTTGAGGTTAACAATTATTTGTTTGTGTTTTTTAATGTAAAATCTGAAGTAGCAAAGTATCAACTAAATCTCTCTAATAAATGTAGAGGAGTAGAAATATTAAGTAGCATAAAACGAACCTTAAGACGCCTCCTGCAGGCTGTGAACACAAATGAAGATGTTATGGCCAATGTGATCACATTCAGTTTACTATTTACACATCCAACTTAAGATATTGATTAGTGCAGCTTTAAGTAAGAGATAAATCTCAGGTCCTCAGTCCTGCAACTCTTTTCTGACTCAGATTCAAGTCCAATGTAGACATCGTTTTACACTGTGTGAGATTTAGTGGGCTTACAATATGCATCATAACATATGTGATTGAATGTCCAAGATACTTTGTAATCAGTGTAACATTCTTCTGTCCAAAGGCGTCTGTTAGCAAGCATAACACACATCACTTCTGCCTACTGCACTCCACCTCTTCTAATAACATGTTATTTTACTAATTAATGATAATCATTTACAATATCAGCCAGCTCCCGAATCAGTCATGAATTCAGGCAGCTCATCAATATCAGCGCTTATTTCGCAGCCAATCCAAGACAGCTAAGTCAGCTTATTCATCTGTGTGACTGGGAGCCAAAGCAGGTGAGTTACAATGTGCAAAAAAGAAAAGTGTGGAGGTCCAATAAATCAAGAGGAGCTTAATTTTTGCAGCACAAAGCTCATATTTCCTCTTTGTTGCTACGCAGCTGTCTCTTCTCTCTTTTTCCTCTATGCCTGTCTCATTCTGTCTCAGTATGTTTCTGCATTGCTGCATAAAGTGAAAATTGTTCATGAAAAACATGTCAGCAACATCTGAATTGTATGCAGTTATATTATGCAGTGCCACTCCAAACTGCAGAGAAAGCAGCTCAGCACTCTCACAGAAGCAGAGTACAATACACACAATAACACTAAGCAATAAGGTGAAGACCAGAAAACATTCTCTTCACCACATGAACCAAAGTTTATATTCAAAATGTCGCTGACAATCTTCCCTCTCAAATGGAAAGAAACAAAAATGTCTTTCCAAATAGAATCAGCACAACATCTGAAGGAAAATTGGAAGCTACAAACTTTATATGCATGTTTTAGCCTCTTGGAGTCAATGAGCCTTTATAGAGGTCTGGCAAAAATTATGATATATTGTCATTTTTAAAAATGGATAAAAATGACTTCTAGAAGTAAATTGGCATTAGTATAATTAATTATTAACATTTTTACATTAATGTAACAGTAATAAACTACCACTTATTAATTCTCCAGTGACTGTGTCAGCGGTGGTTTATTGGCTCGACCAGAGGCACTTGAGTTCTCTTGTTAGATAAATATGGTTTATTCTTAGTTGTATTTTATTTATTTTTTCTTATTTTCCCACCTGTAAGAACAGCCATGAACCCACTGACATTACTGAAAACAAGTTCATTAAATTACCCTTTTTGTAATGGAGTCAGTGCTTCATGTCTGCTGTACATAGGAAGAATACGTCTGACAACACTTGCAACATTTGTCGTAATGCAGTGTGTCTGTGCTTCACTGGTGTTAACAGGGAAAGAAAATGTAAGGAGGAATATGCTCCTTGTCTCTCTCTCTCTCTCTCTCTTTCTCTCTCTCTGTCTCTCGCTCTTTGCTCTCATGCTCTCTTTTGTTTTATAACCATCTAACCCAATCTGATAGCAACTAATGAGTGTGATTACTTTAGAAGTTGCTAATAGCTGTAGCTAATCCCCCCTCTGCCCCCTTTCATTTCATCTCACTCTGCTCCTCCTGCATCACTCCACGCATCTCTCAGCTCTCTGACTCTGCATGCCATTATTATTGGATGTGTGGCCCCTGAACCCCCCCCCCCCTCAATCAGCTATTATTCATCACTAATGACAGGAGACACTGTTGTAGATGTCCTGCTTGGAGTTGAATTAGTTGCAGTGTGTGTTGTGACAGTAAGTGTGTTAATGTTATGCTTCTCTGTGAGTGGGAGTCAGACTGGCTGACCTGTGAAAATGACATTTTGTCACGGCATCACAGCAGTAAAAAGTGACGTTTCACTTCGTGGGAACTTTTCACCTTTTTCGTCAAACTTGAGTAGCAGTCCACCTTTTTTTATCCCCTCCCTCTCTCTCGACTGCAAACAAGCAAAAAATTGGGTCTATGCGGACATATTTCTTGGTACAAGCTTTAGATGAGGCTTTCAAAATAAAGGTCAAAGGTGTTGCTGACTAGAAGTCCCCAGAGCAGTGCGTGTAAATGAGTTGCGTTACAGTTATGTACGCTGAAAATGTAAATGTTCTGCCAAAGTGGAAGATCGATTGATCCCATGGTTCTTGGTATTCTCAATAATTGAGATAAAGGAACAGTCCCATCTGTATACACTGATGCCATATTTCTTTTTGAAATGTAATCCATATTATTTTGTATTAATTAAAATCTGGGAAATGCCACAAGCTCAGAAACGCACTTAATGCTCATAAGTAATGCTTCTGAGAGTAATGTATCCCACAACCCTTATAGCAAACCAATGGGTGTAGAGTGCATGAACCCATCAGTGTGTGTGTGTGTGTGTGTGTGTTTGTCCGGGGGTGTTAGGTGAGATGTATGTTGGTGCATGAGTGTATGTGATAAGGGCATAGGAGACGGGATGCAGAGCGATACCTCAAAGAGGAAAAAGCATGAAGAGTCGCATCCAGAAACCTTCTCTCAAGGTTATCACTCTTTCCACACTGTCTTCCCTTTCTCTCTGTGCAAGTCTCACAGTGATAAGGTTAATTAAAGCCACGTAACGAGCAATGGATACATGTGCGACACAACTGCACTGACGCACAAAGCACAAACTCAGTCTGCCCTTACTGCACTTTCAACTCATTTAAAACAGGAGGAGCCGCAGATAAGAGTTGCACCTCTCGCTTGCATATGAAAAACAAACCTCAGACAGAGACTCTCGAATATAGTTTCCATTTTTAGTGTATGTCTGACCTGTAAAGTGACTCATTCTCAAATGCAAAAGGACACCGTTTTGAGTCATCGCTGCAAAAATCCATTAGGAAGACTCCAACCTTTCCAGTATAGGAGCAAAGCAAAGAATTCACATAATGTCCTGGTGTGTTATTACTTCATTTGTGGGAGAAAGTGTGAGTGTATATACATTCAGGGGCATACACAAATTGCAAATGCATGCAGAAGTGATGTGTAGGAGCAGATTGTAGATCAGGAGCAGCATGTGTTTTATATAGTGTCCACTTATTGCTTCAGTGTATATTTCCCTCATTCGGTTTTGTATTGTATCATTTGTGCCCTTTTGCCCGACTTGTTGTCTTAGACACACACGCATACACACTCTTTAAACCTTCTTCCTACTCTCTCCTCTCTCTCCCTTTCCTCTTATTTGCAGCAGGAATATTTTAATATTTCTTTTCCCCATAAATCACCGTGACAGGGAAGGGCCACATTACACTTGAGTACAGAAACTCCCTACTTTCTTTCTTCTTCTCTACCTTTTTATCACACCCCCTCTTATTTGCACTCTCTCTCTGCCTCCCTCGGGGATCGACACATGGCTCCTCATCAGTGCGGGAGAACGTCAACAGCAGCCTTGTCCCCTGGGTGTGTTTTTTAACTCTCCCTAATTGGCATGTGCATCACGGCACAACAGCAGGCCTGTGTGCGCTCTCACAGCAACAAAAGACCTTTAGTAAACCTAACTAGCACAGCCTATATGTGACACCTATCTAAAACTAGCGTCACATCCTTAAGGATAAAAAATAGAGAGGGAAAACAATAACAGAGACCCTGAGAGAAGACAGAGCAGGTGAAAACACTTTCATTTGGGAGCTGCCTTGAAGCAAGTCCAGAGACCACACCTGCTAAGCAGTTGGTGTTATCCCAGCCTAACTACCAGATCCCAGCTGGGCTCTTTTATAACATGTAGATGCTCACCAGACTCCTGCAGGATACAGTCGTCTGGTCAGAAATGCCTCTCTTTAAACATACAACCATTAACTATTCATTCTTGCCATTTAAAACCTGTAGAGAAAAGGTGGATTGGATGTGTGTCTCTCAGGGCCACAAAACTAGTGTTTTTACATGTTGCAGAAAATAAATAAGCAACAATATCCGAAACCATATTAGTTGCTAATAATGCTCTAGCCACTTGCCTGGATGCATTTTACAACAGCACAAATATTAGCTTGCAAGGAGTTGAAACTTGCTTGATACAGCAGGTGATGTGTCTGGTTTTGGTGAAGTTAAAGCTTCATTTATTAACTTTTTGCCACCAGTGAGCAGAAGAGCTTCAAAGCAACTGCAAATTCAGTAGACAAGAAGCATCATTTTTATAACACTTGATTTTTATTTGTGATTAACAAAAGTAAATTTCTTTTTTAACTCCAGTATAGATTCTGCCAACTCCTGAGAAAAAAAGTGTTAAATGTTTGTGTTTTGTCCCTGGTTTATTTGTCAGAGGGTCTGATTGGACTGCAGTAGTGCCTGCTACAGGTGGTTTTGATGCAGCAGCCATGTGCTGGAAAGTTGAAGTAGAACTTTTGGAGGAAGGCAACCTAACTTTGCATGCTGCTTTGGCTCATCAACTAATTAACTAATCAGACTGAGGAGAGCTGAACAACCTGGTCACTATGGAAAGCAAAACATTATGGTGTTCCTGAGCTACTTCCTGAACGAAATAAAATTTTTTTAAGCTTTTGGATTAGAAAAAGTATTTTCAGAGAGCTTTAGAGTTAAACACTGAAACCATTTTTATGCAGAATGAATACTTTTACTTTGGATAATTTAAGTGCAATATAAGGGCATTAGAGAACTGATTGCAAGTGTAAATTATATGTGGTTTTGAGTTAATAGGCTGTCAGAATAGCACGTTAAATGACAGGTATGGTCCTTCATTGTTACATCTGAAAATCTTTAGACATTTCTTTTAAACTCAGAGCTGCTGACAGCAAAACTCTTTGTTAATGTTTCAAGAAAATGTAAGAAAGTACAGTATGTAACTTTTTTCTTCTCTACCACAAACCTCCATTATTTTTCTAATTTGCTCAAGGCAGCTGAAATACCAGAAACCCTTTCAGCAGAAGTTAGACCGGGATGTCTTTCTTCATCGTCTAACACAGAGCACTAACACAGGAGCTACCTCTCTGTTCATCTCTCTCACCTTCAGGGTCCACCATGTCTCCCCCTCTCCCTCCTTTGGGGCACCTATCCTTCTGCAGCCTCCACTGTTACAAACTGGTAAAAAAAAAAATTCCACACAGTCCAGATGCCCTTATATACAAATCTGCACAAGTTAAGGGTAATTAATCTCTCTAAATGGTGGACCTTTGTTTAAAGACAACAGGTAATATTTTTTCAAGTAGATTAGAAACTCTTTGCTCGGGTCTTTGCTTTATAGCTGACAGAGGAATGGGACTGGGTTAATGTTTAATTACATATGCAGTGGTTGGACTCTGATTATTTGATCTTGAAATATCTCTAACATGAAATTTAATAATTGAGCAGCATGTGAAGCGGATGATGGCGTGAGGGTAAAAGAGTGGGATTTCCCATGTTCAGTGTTTGATTCCCATGTGTCTGATCATAAAATTTAATTTCTGGTGGTGACACGGTTTATCCTCTCTTCTAGACTTTTTATCAATTTGATCTCTTTGATGTATTTCTTAATGAAAGCCTGCAGCCAAAAGCATCAGGACCACTTGCAATCCACTGAAGTTCTGCTAGCTGTGCAGCAAGCAATGGATTACGAATTAGAACAGTAATGCATCAGTGCGACATTTTGAAACATGCTCCAGTGAATAGAGTTGAGCGTCTTTGCGCAATGAAAAATATTTTTGCCTTCCTACATGCTGGGGAAAAAAAATGAGGGTAAAGCCTGTTTTTCTCTCTCCTGACTCTTTAAATGATACATTCACATTTTTTGAGGCTGTTGTAAATACAGTGTTTATTTGCTCATATAAACTCTGTTTTTGTTTTGTGTTTCCCCCTTCATTTGTTTCCTAGCCAAGTAGAAATCCTTTGTAAAATGTTAAAGTAATTCAAATCCACAGTTGTTGTTTTTTTTAAAAAAACTTATCATGAAGTTCAGAACTGGTGGTAGAAGAATGGAAGTATCTGTACAACAGTATGGAAACACTTGTAAGTTAAGAAATTTCAACTTAATTAAAAGTACAGAAACATCATCAGTGAAATGAACAAAAAGTATCACAAAAATTACAACAAAAAAAATCCTTATTAAACAGAAAAATTGCCTGTGTTTTTATGATATTTTATACTATCAAGTTAGACATTAATACTGATAAATTATTTCACAAGCCTCATTTTATTGTTTATTTGGTCAAGATGAAGCACTTTTTTTAACATTTTAATAAATTGTTCAGCAGCTTAATCTATAATAATGCATCATATTGTAGCTATTAAGCTATTATGTATGTAAACTTTTATTCTAAAGAGTAACTAGGAACCACTGTACAGCTGTAACAAAAAGTGCAATATTTTCCACTAAAATACAATGGAGTAAAAAGTACCTTAATAAGTTGGTCTGTACAGTGCTAGTAAAAATAGGTAGTTACAACCCCACTGCTGACGTTCAGCAAAGCTAATATAGGGCATCATCTGATTTTGTTAAATACAGTCTTTTTAGTACAAAATTGCCTTTTATTTATCCATTCCATCCCAGCTCAGCACAGAAACACTGGCAGACAGTGATTGTTTTTTAAACTTGATATTAAGTTTGTACAAAACCCAAACAAAAGACCAATGGGGGATAAGGGTACTGAAAATCTATCCAAGTAAAAGCATGCTTCAGTTACTCCCATAAAAACGACTCAAACCCCACATCTAAAGCAGACTAGTTATAACAAGGTATTTAGCAAATATAGATGAGTAAAAAGTAGACAACTGGCTCAAAAATATATTTTAGCAAGATTAGAATAAAAGAGCAATTTTAGGAAGGAACTTCAAAGTTCATGTCTGAATAAAGTATTTGTCTCAATCGCTCCTTTTTACTTAAATGCCTTCCTTGTAATGAGTCACCACTCACAGCAAGACACTTCACATATGCACCTATCCACACACACACCCTTTGACACTCAATCAAAAAAACGTTAAAAGGTTAGTAGTGGAATTGTCCTGTAAAAGATGCTTTAAATACATTGAGCTCATAAATAATCAATTTAGTCACAAGCAAGTCAGTACTGCGACCATAGATCGTTACAATATCTGCATTAGTCAAATGTGGAGTGCTAACTATTGTTTTGGGACAAAAAAAAGGCTTGTATAAGGCTGACTGAAGTGATATGTTCCTGTCATTCCCAGTCGAGTTATATAGTGCTACTTGTTTGAGATCACAAGGATCCCTCCTGTGTGACTCAATCTGAATCCTTCTCGGTGCTTAAAATAAATGCTGGTAGCTCTCGGATTTCAAGGCTGCTAAGAAGGAATAGTCAGTGAGTCAATGGGTACACTCATCTTTGTATCAGCAAGGTGTGAGCCTGCTCATTCAGCGCATTGAAGGCATCTTCCAAAGGAAAGGATGAGAGGCTTTGTAACAGACTGTACTGTGACTCAATGGAGCAACTTCAAATATTCCAGAGATTTCTTTGGAGGGGACTGCAGATCAGCTCCTGTCTGTCCATCTGCCACATCCCACATAACACTGTTTGCATTTTAATGAAACCTCAGGGAATGATGCATCTCCTCCCTGCTTCATTCCTTTTTCTTTTTTTTTTTCTTAAATTGAATCGATTAGCCTGAGGGGGTATTACAATAACTGTTTACTTTCATTTTGCCGAAGCAATCTCACAATCATAAGTCCAATGGGAAAGGATATCATCTTTTTTGTTGCTCTGCGATGTCTAATAAAGCGACATTTCCTCATGAAAATGTCTAAAAACAATTATATGTTTATAATATATTTTATTTAGTACTTACATTATCCCTAATGTTTCCAGCACTGCTCAAACCGAGAGTGATCACTGGTGTTATTCAAGGTAACAGTGCCTTTCATTTTGTTGCCTGTCGCTGACTTCAGGGGAAGCATCAGTTTAGCTGTGAGAAAGGAGGTTGACAAATGTGACTAAATGTAGCATGATTATAATTTAATACATGATCTTGTCAGTAAACATCTCAGCCTGAGTCGGTCAGATTTTAAAACATTATTTTATGAATGAAAATTTATGAACAAAAACACATGGACCAAAGCATGTTTAGTTTTTTAACCAAAAACATAGGGTAATAAGGTTTCTGCACAGAGGATTCTGCCTCCAATCACATTTAAAAAACAGCAGAAGAAACTTATTAAACGCATCAGGAGATTAAATAATAGAATGATGAATAAACAGTGGAAGCAACAATTGTTCCTGCATCAGGAAGTTGTCTGAGACCACCCTCCTTTTAATTTACAACATAATGTTAGTGGTAATTTTAGCAACGAAAAAAGACACATCTCAAACTTTTCCTGTCCCACCCGTCACCTTTTTCTCATAATAACATCCGTCAGCTGTCAACAACACGACAACTACACTTCTCTTGATAAGAATCACTCTGGCGTCTTCATGAATACAACATCACACTTGAAGATAAGCAGGAATAAAGACGCTTTTCTTCACCATCTCTCTGCTTTTCTTTGAGGGCGTTCACACTGCGTATGGCCTACATTGCCAGCTCCAGTGAGGATCCGGGGCAGACAGGACATTCGTCATACTCTTCTCTGTCCTCCTTTATGCGCACACAGACTTCACAGATTGCATGGCAGAATGACAGGGTCTCTAATAATGTCGCCGCAGGGGACAGCAGCACAGATCTTCCACTGGAGGACACAACCTGCAGGCCACTCTGACCTCTCTGAACTCCACTGGCCCCCCCGCTTTGGTTCTTGGCTCAGGCTGTGAAGCTTAACCTGCGTGTCCTCGTGCTCCTGCTGCACCATCACACATCGGCAGCTGGTGGAAGTTAGAATAAATTTAGGTTTTTCTCATCACAGATATTGCAATTCTCAATCTGTATGGTGGATCTGCTGTTCTGAGTTTGAATGCTCTCATCTTTAATCTCGGCGTTTTTCTGAATTTTCCTAATTACAATATTTTGCATGATGCTGTGGGTTTGTTCTCTCATACACTTGTGCACACAGGTAGGTTCAGCTTGCTGGAAATATTTTGCTGCCAGGGAGGCTTGAAGTCTGCTACAGTACACCCTGAACTTATGTGGCACCACTGCCCCCCTGTGGACTGCAGTAAAACATGAAGGGAGACCTCATTTTACCTCACAGCCATGATTGGCATCTCTTAGGCTTCTTCAAAGACACATTCACCCCTTTTTTCCACCTTTGCCTGTAGCCATTTAACACTGATTCAAATCACACAACAACATAATAGTAATCACACTTTTTCACACAATCCCACTTGCATGGATTCCCATTGTGTTTGTTCAGTCAAAAATAACAAAAAGCGTTAAGAATCGTTCATTGTTTTAATGTTCAGTGTCAGAGCTGAACAGGCATAACTGTTCAACTTTTTTAAAGGGGGTCTCTACAAAAATCGAAGCAACCACATTGATTTACATGTGAGTGCAGTGCGGTCAACCATATTATGTAATCTAATATTTTGTTCAAAACTTAATGAAAATAATCCTAAGAAATTGGTTTCAAAAAAAGAAGGAAATAAGCAGAGACTTATTCAAACCACTACTGACTATTATGAAATTCTAATTTTTTAGATTGTTAGTTATTTGTTAGTTATTTTGATGTTTTTATATTGAATTTATACAATACAATTTACAATCTAAATGAATTTTCAGAATGCTGAGTTATGTATAACAGATAACAGTACATGCCTGGAGCTGCAGCCAAATCTAGGAGGAATTCAAACCAAAAGAAATTTCAAATAGTGGATCAGTTTGTCTACACAAGAAAGGTATCTCTGTGTATCTCTCTCTCTCTCTGTGTCTCTCTCTCTCTCTCTCTCTTTCTCTCTCTCTCTCTCTCTCTCTCTCTCTCTCTCTCTCTCTCTCTCTCTCTCTCT
>JAQNCA010000006.1:13751633-13766608 GCA_029783725.1 Acanthurus tractus
TCTCTCTCTCTCTCTCTCTCTCTCTCTCTCTCTCTCTCTCTCTCTCTCTCTCTCTCTCTCTCTCTCTCTCTCTGTCCCCCTGGGGGATCAACACATGGCTCCTCACCCGTGCTGGAAAAAATCAAACGCAGTCTTGTCCCTCAGGTTCTTTTTTTTTTTTTTTTTTTTTTTGCAGTCTCCCTAGTTAGCATGTGCGTCATGGCCAGGCAACACGTGCACTTTCTCAGCATCAAAAGACCTTTTGCCAATTGACAGAGCCTATAGACTACACCACTCCAAAAACTAAAACAACATCCTCAAAGAAAACAACTGTTTGTTCACAGAGACCCTGAGAGGAGGCAGAAACAGTAGAATTCAGTCTCTGATTATGAAACTGTCCTTACCTTGAGGCCGCACCCACATAACAGTCGGCGTCCTCCCTGCTCAATTACAAAGCCCCAGCTGGGAAAAACCCTGAGCAAGAGCTCTTTTATAACACACCAATGCTAACAAGATATCGCAGTAACAATTAGTTTGTGTGCCTGGAGCCACATGTTTTGTTTGTTTTTTTTAATCAGTAAAGTGATAAAGATTATTTAACAGAAACTGACACACCAACACTACATTGAAAAAAACATTGTGAGTATAGCTGGTGCTCAGGTATGATAGGAAAAGGTGATATTTAAAAATATATCCATACTGGGCATCCTGATTTTTTTTCTTGTAAGCTTTTTCTAATCCTTCATTTTCCTTTGTTGATTGTGGCTCATAGACTGTACGATAAGTTGTTTCTTCTGTGTTTGTCATTGCCTTGAGCTTCCACTAACCCTTATGAAGACTGGATGAATGCAAACTGCTGCATATTACTTCTGAATTGATAATACTGCGTTGTGGATGTTGCAGTTGTATGTTTGTCAAAAGAGAATCTGGATCAGAGATAATGTCTGTACCTTTGACAGAGTCCTTTGGGTGAACTGTGCTGCCACTGAAGTTGAAACAGAGTGTGATAAGTGACTTCCTGTGGCCTAGAATTAGCATTTTACTTCTTATCTGTGTTGAAAATAAAGTTCCTTGTCAGTTTTGTGTGTGTGTGTGTGTGTGTGTTGTTGTTGCAGAGAGATGAAAGATTTAAGTACTAAAAGATATCTTGATTTTTTTTCTTACAGTGGCTGCTTTGGATCGCCTTGCTTGTGTGAGATGTCACAGCAGGAGACATTTCTCATCTGTGTCTTTAGGGGTCAGTGTCTCACCAACTAGCAATGAGTCCATCGTTCCGCCCCAGACATGCAGGCTCAGACTGAATCTATTAGTGCATTATTCTTACAGTGGATGAGACATGTGAACAAATTTTTTGTTCAAATAATCAACTGCAAACCTTCAACCTTGGTCTTACTGTGATTTCTGAGTTAATACAAGTCAGAAACAGTCTATTTATTGTGTTTAGCCTGTCACCATTTTAAACTTTGGCTCAATATTTGTAAAAATGCCTTATGATGATTTAAACCAAATATTAAACTCCACTAATTTTGCATTCTCTACAGAAATGTGTAAGCCAACATGACAAGTTTACCATTAAGATCCAATATCAGCAGTAAACACTACAGACAAGAATTTTCAGTGTCGAATAATTTAGACAAGTACAGAAATACACCAGAGGACACTTGTCTTGTCTTGTCAGCATTAGAGATGTAACTGTTAACACATTCAGTTGACCTTCAACACTCAGAAGTTTCACTTTGAAGCATGTATTGAAAATCGAACTCTGTATGTTATGAAATGTGACGTGAATGTCGTATAAGGCTCGCACAAGATGAGGATTCTCTGTGAGTACACACTTCAATCATTTTGTGCTTCATGAAGTCAACACAAGATTGCAGCATGTCATTTCACTGGTGTGAATGGTTGCAGCATCATCAGTATGAGTCATATATTGAGCAGGATGTAAATCAGAGCTGTTGAAGAAAAGCAGAGCAGGCAGACAGTGATGTTCAAGAACATGGTTTGATGTGAACAGCTGTCAAAAATTCAGATGCTTTGCTCTACATAAGTCATTGAAATTTCAACTGATCAAAAACAACAGAGAATGCACTCTGATATCACCTTCTCAATTGCAGTAATATCACCTAAAGTGTGATTGAACTAGACAAAGAGGATGTGTTTCTGCTAGATAAATCAATGTGTAATCGGCATTATTAGACTAAAATAAAAAGTACCTCTATACCGTGGTTAACATGTCTTACCCTAACCATAATGTCCAAAGTTTAGCACTAAGAGATGAAGCAAGAGCTTTTTCCCTTGTTGCTTGTTGTACATTAGGATTTTAGCAGAGTCATTAGATCATGCAGCATTGCATTTTACCATAAATATTATTTGTGAATACAAAGAGCAAAACCTGAGTCCAGGAATCACTGCATCAAGACCATGACCCAATGAACTGTAAAGACAATAACTAACATCCGGCATTTCGTCTAACAGAAATTAAACATTACATGAGTTATTCTTATCAGCCAAACTTTATATTTTAAACATGAATAAACTGTTGCCTTTAGTCTTTACAGTAATAGCAGACATGTTTTGGTCAAGCTCACGGAAGCTACTTGAGATTCACATTATCCAAAAAGTGAAGTGAATATGCAAATTTTCAGCTATTCAAGACATGTAATTTTAAAATTACTCATTATTAAATACAAAATTTTATTTTATTTATATTTTAACATATCAGGCTACTTGTCATTCATTCACTCATTCATTCAATCATTTATTTATTTATTTATTTATTGAGATTGATCATACTTACTCAGAAGGATTTTACTTTGAAAAGAATGAGCGGATGTATTTTCGTTCCTTCCGGGTGATGAAATGAATCGTGAAGCTGCTTCCCAAATTTCCTGAACTTTTGATATTGATATAGTTAAGTTACACCTGTTTCGTCGTTCAAATGTCATGTGATATAATATCTTAGTATTTTATACGATCAGTGAAAGCGTCTTTCTCTATAACAACTATTTGTCATTCTTAATATCGCGAATATCCTGCCTGTAGTTGAAAGTAACTTCTCTGCCTAGCATTAGCTAAGCTTCCTCACTTAAGCTAACCTCTCCATGGCACCACTCCGGGTCTTGTGCATTCATGGTTATCGTCAAAACGGCGGCTCGTTCCGTGAAAAGACGGGGGCCCTGCGGAAACTGTTGAAGAAACAAGTGGAGCTTGTTTACATGACTGCACCGCACAGTGTGCAGCAACCAAGTACTGAAGGTGAGTCAACCTTCAAACCTGCATCCGACCAAAACACAATGCAAGGAACTGAAAGAAGTTCATTGACTTCCATGTTATTTACAGTACAGATGTGTATACCAGAAGCTTCCTTGCCTTTTTGTTGTTTAACATTTCTGACTTTTTACAACAAGACCTCTGAACTACGTATATTTATGAAGATACACAAATGAAGCTAGATATAATGAAGTGAGTAAAGTGAATAATAAAGTAAAAGAGAAAACCATTGCTTATACTAAATCACAGCAAACTTAGCTATATGACTTTTTTCACCCATTATTTAATAAAAAACTGCAATACTTACAGAAAGTTAATAGTGTCTTTAAGAAAGGAATAACAGAAAAAAAACATCATTTACATTATCTAGATCATTTGTAATTCTCAAAGTGCATGATGTTGAAAAATGGTAATGCAAACTTTTCTTTGTATAGGTAACATTTACGACTACTACCATTAATTATGTTCTTAGCTTTTACAATCAAGTCACATTAAAGGGGGGGCACAGCAGGGGAAAGTGGTGACTTTAACTCACTGGGTAAATAGAGTAAATAGTGTAAAAAAACATGTTTAATTTTGTTGTATACTGTCCTTAGTTTTGTAATATTTAAAAACATTAAGGAGTTACAGCCACAAACTGTTGATAACTAATTATTTAATGTTAACTTTGGCCTCATCACAAAGAGTGTGTTTGTGCTTGTATTCTGAGGCTTTTGTTTCTTTGTTCAGAGCTTATCTTGAGGTCTTTTGAATGTGTCTGTTGACATGATATGACGTCATTAAAGAATAGGCCTAAAAAAAATTCCAGTGTGAATTAAGGGAATCATTGGTTTAAATGTGTCTGTTATCAAACTCATTATATTTAGTGTACCGGTACATAACTTGTTAGTTTTGTCAACATGAATGCATGTAATAATGTGTGTAATAATGTTTGAACTCCATACAGCAGCCTCTCTCTGTATTCACCACTCTGTAGTCTTGCTCAGTGTCCTGTTCACACAGCTTTATCTAATTGGTTACACATTATGAGTAATAGCCTATTCACGTAAAAGGTTGCAGTGCTGTAGATTCAGGTGAGCATCAAAATGATGAATGAAGGTTTGTACTATTAATTACAGCCCTGGTATGCTCACTGTTTTCATCCAAATAATTCATGTAAATTACACAGTACAGTGAGTCACTAAACAGAAACAGAAACTGCATGATGTCGATTTCCACCAAAAGAAGATGAAAAATCCCCCAAATTTATGCTTATATTCACCAGCTTTTATCCTCTTATAATGAAAAGATTTTGTATAATAAATCACTATTTGTGTGTATCCTAATACAGCCATTCATTTTCTGATGATTAAAAAAACTTGTGGCAGCTCTCTCTTGAATTAAAAATAATTAAACTGAATATAATGACCACTTTGTTCTTCGTTTTATTTAGAAGCTCCAGAGAAGGAGAACAGTTCAGGTCCTGGAACTGGAGATGACGACGACCCCAAGGGTTGGTGGTTTTCTGACATCCAGGCACGGAGTTTCAGCGCTCAGCAGCAGTGTGACCAAAGCCTGGGAGTGGATGAGAGTGTGACTGCTGTGAGGGAAACTGTGAAGGTCCAAGGTCCATTTGACGGCATCATGGGCTTTAGTCAGGGAGCAGCTTTTGTGGCCATGCTGTGCTCTCTTCAGGAGCAGAATCTGGAGCCAGAGTTCAATTTCCGCTTTGCAATCCTAGTTGCTGGTTTCCGCAGTGCATGTAAGGAGCACCAGAAATTTTACAATGCTACCCTCCAAATCCCCTCCCTTCATGTGTTTGGGCTGGAGGACCGAGTCATCCCTGACAACATGAGCAGAGAGCTCCTCCCCGCCTTCCAGGACCCTCAGGTCTTGACCCATCCAGGTGGCCATTTTGTTCCAGCTCAGTCTGCTCACAGACAGACCTACCAGGACTTTCTCAAGAAGTTCTTGTGAAAAAAAAACAACGACAGAAAGCCAGTCAGGAAATTGATCACTTCAATGTCACTATTTAATGTTTAAAAACATTCTGTGATGACATAATTGACTTCAGAGCCACTTGGCGTAAAAATACCAAGTTCACAGGAATGAAATTTTTTCTCTGGAAGCCGTTTTTTGTTATGCTTCAATTTCGTCCATCCTAAACGGTTCAGTGTCGGCTGTACTACTCAGGAAAGTTGTCTCCTAGTAGGCAACAAATAAAGTAAACAAATTTATTTAATGAATTCTGGTCTTTGTTCCTTTTTGTGAGCCTTTTAATATCTTTAATGTTTCCGATTTGTTTTAATTGAGACTCAATTCCCTAAACAATTGCTAACGCTTAACTTTTTTTGCACTATACACACTGGCCCCAGTGTTCAGCATGGCCTATCTCAAAAGCTTGATTCAGTATGATCAGGTGGTTGAGAGGACCACTCTTTATTTTTGAATGGTCTTTCATGCTTTTATGTTGCAGAACATCCTCTTCAGAAATAGAGGTTATTTTACATGAGGGGTTTTTAAAAAAGAGTAATGATTTGTAAATGGAGAGTAGGCATTTCCTGGTTCAGCCAGACTAAACAATTGAAAGGGGGACAAAAATACCTTTTCAGCAACAGTTAGATATGAATTAAAGATAGAGATATGATATGAAGAGATATGAAGCTTAAAATCAAAATCTGTGAGATTTAAACAGAAATGTTCCTGATTCAGCATCAGTCATGCCTCTCACAAGCTGGAATGAACAAATATCCTGCTTTGGCAAAGCTACTCTTTAAACTTCAAGATTAAATAATAAAAGGTTAGTCTGAAGTTAACTGAAACTAGACCACAAAATATCAGCTGAGCATGTTATGGAGTAACAAATCTCAATTAAATATTTTCAATCCATTGACAGTTACTGACTGACTAAAAGCCTCCTGAGTGCATCCATCTACATACTCACTCTGTCTAAGAACTTTGTCTTTTTTTTTGGTCTGTACAATCAATGCAAGGACGCACTCATTCATTCAAATGCATTCATGGTGTTGCACAACAAAGTCAGTGGAAATTGTTTTGCATGTGAAGAATGAAAAACGGCACCCAAAGCTAGTGTCTGCCTTGAGTTACCTTGATTTTCTGTTTCTGAAAGTTACAGCCCTGTTATGCTGTTCGAAATGGCATTTTCAGATGCCGTAATACGATCTGATCAGGACTTCTGTTTGAAGTACACAGAGACCTTCTCACAGGTTGACAGATCAGATTAATCAGACTATTTCTTCAACTTGTCTCAGTGAAAATCAGGAAAATACAAGTTGCTCTTTTTTACAGGGATTAACTTAATTAAATGAATGCTCCAATTTTTCCTGTAGAAATACCAAAAGCAAGAGCCATTCTCTCCTTCATAAAAACGTTTCACCAGGAGGGGACAGACATGTTTTTTGGTTCTGGGAACTCTGTGCCATGGTTGTGGAAAGTTATGACAAGAATTTTATATCCGAGCCACAGTGGAAACCTTGATTTAATATGTTTGCGTAATATTTTGCATAATAAACTTTGCTTTACCTGTGTATTGCGACAGCTGTGTGCCAGTGTGTACTCACCCTGTAACAAATAGTTGCTAAAAATGTCTGCACTTAATTTTATACAAATAAAGGTTCATGCACAGGATTCTAACATGATTCGTGATTCTAACATTTTAGTGTCCTATTTGCACACCATTATGTGGTCACTGAGTCACCCCTCAGTCACAGTGATTTAAAGTGAAGTCTATGGGAGAAGAGTTGCTACCAACAGGCACGGCATCTCCTTGATTGCTTTAGTTATTGCTTGAAGGTGTTTCCTCATATGCCAGTTATATAGACAAGTTTATGCACAAGCTCGAACGCCCAAAGTTCAAGGACATGTTGTTCTTTTATAGCTGAAAGCATGTGCACGTCAGACTGCACTCATTTGATTGTTTCCAGATGTGTGCTCTCTCCTCTCTACCTCTCTCTCTTCCCTTTCGCTTTCATCTCCCACCGGCCTCTACCTCACTTCGAACTCTCCTCAACATCCTCCTCCCCTCCACATCCTGTGTGTCATCAGCTTTGGGCGCAACATACCCTTTTACACGTCCGCTACATTTATGACAAGGACAAAAATAGTTTTGTTTGTCTAAATGTCCAAAAAAAATTTTTAAAAACACTCTCAATCTAAAACCTACAGACAGCTGTAGGCTGTTGTGGGTGGTAATTTGCCTTGCTGAGATGATATTAACTGATGGTATCCACTTCTTCTCATGTAAACTTACACTCTCGCTCTCCTAATCAATCTGTCTTAATGTTTATAACATGTCACCTGTTTCAACATCTAAAGGGCTCCCACTGCCACTCACACATACACAAAGATATCCCTGCTATGTGGTCCCATTTCACCATCACAGCCCCTGTATTCAGTCTCTCCTGTGCTCCCCTGTGGCCCTTGTGTCCCTCCAAGACCTCACAGCAGACACACACACTCACACACACACACACACACACACATGCGCACTCGTACACATGGTTTTGATAACAAGGAAAGACGAACGGAGAGAGTGAGTGAGCGAGGGAAACAGTAAAAGAAAAACACAGAGGGTCACTCTTGCCAGTAAGTTTTACAACAGAGCAGTGACTCTCTTCTCAGGAATCCGTTCCCCCTGTTGCACAACAACCGGGAAATAATGGAATGAGAGACAGAGACAGATGAGGGTGGAGTTATCCTCCCTCCCTCTATGTCTCCCCCCCTCTCCCACTCTGCCTCTCTCAGGCTGCTAGCGGTTAAAAAGGGGGAGAGTAAGGGCACGTTCAAGTTTTTGCCGCGATTGAAGGATCACTTTTTCCCTCTTCCCCTCGGTGGAGTATGGTGGAACGAAGCAGGGGACAGAGGGGTGTGTCACGGCACAGATGGACTCTATTTTGATTATGGAGCGTTTGTTGTTATGGGAGATGGAAGGAGGGGAGGGGCCACGTGGTGCGTGTGTCTATATAAGACTTGCACTTAAACTCCAAAGAGCCTGGTCATCCCATGGCCCAGGCTGGTCTAGACACTGACAAAGTTGACCAACTCTGCCTGCAGCTTCCACTACTAACAGCTGTGACTGGAATAATCCTGTAAGCACAAGATATTCAGCTGAGGATCTGAGATTTTATTACCTGACCTACAACTTTTGGATTTACATGATTTTTTTGCAGCTGTCCGCCTTTTTTTTTTCTACTATTTGACTGCCATTGTAATCTGCGATGTTCTCACTCCGACAAAGAGAAGATGCTGAGGACAGAGGGACTGTTGCGCACTTTGGATTTTTAACCAGATTTTTCACAACTCTTTGAAATTGAATTAATTAAACATCAGTTAATTCAGTTCTGTGCATGTGTGCATGGGTTTAGGGGTGTGTTTGCACTGTTAGATTTGGTATGTAGTTGCGGGTGGATGTGATGTTACATCATGTTGGATGTTTTCCAGAGTTATGGCCCATGTCCAGTATCACATGGCGATACATCCGTGGCTCTCTGCTTCCTGTGTTTGTTTGTGTATTGATGTGTCTGTGTGTGTGTGTGTGTGTGTGTGTGTGTGTGTGTGTGTGTGCGTGCGTGCATGTTTGTGACTGGGAGTGCATGTGTGCCTGCATAGTTTGCATAAAAAAAGAAAGTAATCTCATGATGTGAGAGCTGGCTAGATATGCGGTGTGTTTGACGTGTGTGATGTGTGTTGACATACGAAAGAGGGAACAGAGGGGAGTATATTTAGAGTTGTCAGTTGAATTGCTATTTTAAGAGCAGAAAAGGCAGCGAAAGTGAGTTAATGTTAACTAATGACATGAAACCACGCTGTGAAGACATTTACACCACGCATTGGCGTGACATCTAGGCCCAAAAAACAGGCAGTGTGTGTTCATGTGGGTGTGCATGGGTGTGTGTCTGCATATTTTTGTCCCCCATATGGGTGTGATTTGGTCATTTGTTACTCCATGTTTGCATACTCACACATTTCTGGTATTATTCTAGCTTGTGGTTTTCTTGTGTGTGTACAAAGTGTACTTTGGCTGGGGCCACCACTTGCTCTGGTTTTTGGCCGCGTCGTGTCATTGTGTATGTCATACATTCTTTCTATCTATTCCTCTTACTGGTTTAAGAAATGCAACTTATCGCTTGTCCTATTAGCTGAAGAAACTCCCCTTTTACAGTTACAGATTTGAATCATTGTGTCTCTGATTGGCCACTTGACTTGTTTAGCGTGGGCGTATCTGCTTCTGTCTAACAGATGTAAATATATGTTCAGAAGTTGTGTGGATTGTTACTGACCGAGGAGGCACAGAGGTGAACTGAGGACACAGCTGAGGCCGTCTGAAGTTAGGGCAGAGGCCGTTTGGTGTATGATGTCATCTGCAGTCGCTTGTCTGCTTGTGCGCTTTACTGGACTGGTTTGGAGGCCGTGACTGGGCCCTGGCGAGGGGAGCTGTGGTTTGGCTGTCCTTAGAGGTGCCTAACTGACACTACTGGGGTAAATATTAGTCATCCTGACTATGGAGGAGGACTGTGGTAGAGTGTGCATAAGTCAGATCAAGTGAGAGAGGGGGAGAAAGAGAGTGAGGGAGAGGGGGAGAGAGGGGGAGAGAGAGAGAGAGAGGCATGTCTTGGCTCACATATCCAAAAAATGGGAACACTGTTGCACAATCCTTTTAGGTTTCAGACAATTATTAAGAAACTTAGAGAATGAAAAGACACATTTTATTTACTTAATCACAAGTCCTTTGCTGTGCATGTGTGGCTCAATGATATTTATAGATGCATATCTAATTCATAAAAGTCATAAAACCTTGATGTTTGTTTAGTCACACCAGACTTTCTCAGTGATGCACTGGGATCAGTTCTTAGATTGAAATACGTGAAATTATTTGATATTAAAGTTTGTATGTTTCCTCATTTTTAACACTTATAAATTAATGAAGAGTCAAGTCCATGATATCAGGACAGGATTAAAAAATCCAAAGCAATGAATGATAATCAGTGGTCTTTCAAAAATAGTTAATCAGCGGAATGCTCCTTTAAATGTAGGCTGACCTGCAGTTTACTGGTGTGTGTGTGTGTGTTTGAATGGCAGAAAGTGAGAAAAAGAGGGATGACAGAGAGACAGAACTTAACTTCTCAGCCCTGAACAGTAAGAGTTTATGTGCTGTTGTTTCTCTGTCAGCACATGAACTTTTACGGTGCAGGGAGGAAAAAGATTTCATCCAACTTATCTTTCTTTTACTGTCCTGTCTTTTTTCTATCCTTTTTTTCTATGAAGAGTAAAAGAATTCTCCTGTTAGTATGCAACATCTTGTACCACTCACCTAAGTGATTAAAAATTAAATTAGTCCATACAATAGAGCGGTGTTGTGCTGATTTGTTGCTTGCAGCACTACGTTGATGCTGACAACAAGCACCCTGAAATAAGTTCTCTGCATTTTTTTGCCTTTTTTTTTTTTTTTTACAAACTTCCTTAAAAAAAAAGCTCAACAACTATCGAGGATATCTAAGAGCAAGGACAGCTGCCACAGGTGATCTGGATAAGAGGTCTACCTTTCTGTCATGCAGGAATCTAGAGTCACTTGTATTTGAGCATTTTTAGCCGCAATATATTTTGTTTTCACCATTTTTTTTACTCAAAAATATTTTTTAAAAACTACAGCCCTCTAGACACAACAAAGATAGAGACAGCTACTTTTGCAAACACTAATAAAAGACTGGCAAATGTTTACAAAATGTGTTTTTATTTTATTTTATTACATCAAGCACATTTCACCCCCAAAATGTTTCAAGTTGGAAAAAGAAAAGTGTCAGAGCAAATGTCAGACAAATCCTGACCTGTAGAGGGCAGAATAACTCTGTCTGAATACCACAGGGTAGAGTTATAGGAAAAGGGGATCAAAAACTTGTAGTCCAATCTATGTGTGTGTGTGTGTGTGCTGAGAGCATATCGTGTATGTGTATCTGCATGTGTGCATGCATGAAAATGAGTTAGCTCAGCTCTGCAGGACCTTGTGAGTGGTTTGTGTCTGCCTGCAGGCTACAGCGCTGCCTACTGGGAATTCCTGGCCTGACTGCTTTGAAGTGAAGCTGCTCTCGTCTGATAGATAGAGGGAGGAACAGGTGTTGAAGCTGGCTGACTCATCCGTTCAGCATGTGCTCTTTGCATTCATTACTGTACTCTATGATCAAACCATAAAGAAGCACATTATGCCCAATAAAGTGCAATTGAAGAGCAATAAGTGTACATATGTGTTATTACATACTTGATTGTTAAACTTTTTGGGGGTATATTAACGATTATGTCATGTGTATTAATGTGACGTTACGTAGAATTGCTATTGGAAATAAAATTTAAAAAACATAGACAGTCTTTTGTCTTATCAAGGGCTAAGCACAGAAATTTCCAGCCATGAAGTCAAACTGACAACTTCTGCAACTCTAAACGGCAGTGGACATGGATGAGTGGACAACCTGTGACCTACTTTCAAAACAAGGACAGAGTTTCAACAGATACACAGAGTACAAACTTAATTATCAGCCACGACTTAACTCCTTCCTTTCTTTGTTTTTCCCTCCTGATGACACCTGCCCCTAACGACCATGGCTGTAGACTGTTACCATGGTGCTACTGCTAGAGTAACAATCTAAAGCCACGGTCACCATGGAGACAGCAGGGTGGAGGAGGAGCTGGAGTTGGCATGGTAACTGGAGAACTGCAGGGTCTCATTGGTTTGAACGTGGATGTTACGCACTTACAGGGTGTGGGACTCCCCCAATGCAAGCCCACACAGGTTTCCTTTCTGAGCAGGAGAGGAGAGACAGACCAGAGAGAGAAACCTCTGACAGCTTCAGCTTTTAAGACAACCATTTCAAAAGTGATAAAAACAGCATCTCATTGGTCTATGCATGTCCATTTTGTCTCCAGCATGGTGCTTGGTGCATTACCAGGCTTCAGTAGCCATGACTGTAGACTGTTACTGTACTGTGACACTGTATAAGCAGTAAGCAGTCTAAAGCCAAGGTGCTGATGCTCTGGCCAAGATGAACGAGGAAGAGAGGTGGTAAGAAGGGCAAACTCTCCTCTTGTGGAAACCTGCAAAAAGAGGGGAGGATTTTAAGTAACAACATATTAGAATCCAACATGACATCATTCCCAAAAGGTGGATGCTGATCAATATAATGCTTGGCAACCACGGACATCCTAGTGACCTATATCGTTACAATGGGAAGACTACACTGAGTAGTTAAGATACTGGTATCTATTGCTGCTGCTTTTTAGAGGGTGGTCATATTTTTATCAGTTGAGGCTCAGTTGTAACACCATCACTGCATTGAAAGTCTCATGTACTCAATTCTAAAACAACATGTTGCTGATTGAAGGTGAAAACTCTCCGAAATGAACTTTTCATGCTTTGCTTTACACCGGGGCAGAACGTAAAACAAATACACACTGATGGTGGAGTTTGTGTTAATCTTTTGATACATTATAGCATCCAGTTGGCAGTTCTGTGCTGGTTTGAAGCTACAATTTTAAGTTCTGTTCGACCGAGTGACTCCTGTGACAACGTAGCTGTCAGGGCAGAAACAACAAGAAACAACAAGAAAAAGTCTGATAAAACAGTGTATTCATAACGCAGGGGTGGCAGCATTTGTAAAATGTGTCTTTATTTACAGATGATACCATTATTTACACTAAGGTTTCAGCATCTGAGTAGGCCATCTGTAATGTGCAGAAATGGTTGCCTTCAACGGATAAGTATTAAAAAGTAATAAAGAAAATATGTACCAACCAACTAAATAATCATGCAAGAGTTGAACTAATCAGCCAGCTATTCAGTCAAACAAAGAAAATGATTGGTACTAAAAAGTAAATTTGTTATAAAATTCACCAAATATCTATCCAGCTCATAAGAGCCAAGAAAACTTAATGAGCTTTCTTCAAAACTTTTGTCAAGATTGGCATGAGGCATCATCCACCCACTGTCTTTCCTGTCTCTGACCTATTTAGTGTTCATGCAAGTGTGTTTTAGAGTATAGAGTGAAAGAACCAAATGGACAGCAAGAGAGGAGAGATCAAGTTAAGTTTCTGTATTTTTGTTTTATTAAACAGTCTGTCATAATCTGTGTTTTCTGTACAACAGAAAACAGGGAACTTTTATTAGGTTGGGAGTATATTGGATAATCTGATGACTACTGCAATACTATAGTTCTTGAAGCAGCCCTAAACAAGTCGATGTTGAACAAGAATTTTATAATGCTGATAACTCACTAACCTAATATAACTTTAAACAACCCGAAGTAACTTTCTCTATCTTATGCTGTCTTGTGTCATCCATATGGTCTAGCAGTTAGGTTTTGTGGTTTCATTCTTATGGCCTGGTTGTGACTCCTGATCTAACCACTTAAATATGAAAAAATAATGCAACTCTGTGCTAGACTGTGCTAACATAGCATAATGTGAAATACTGAGTATTCTTCATTACATTCAAATATATTAACGGTAAATGCAGCTCATCTATTGTTCCTAACTGTGCATAATTCTTAAAAATACTTTTTTGTAGGCATTCAATCTTTAACTCATCCACTGAGCTGTATTACCATTAAGCTGCCGTATTATGGCCTCTTTAACCTGGATACAAACGTGATTAGATCTGCTGCCTATGAGACTCCTCTGTGCTTAGTGACTTAGCCTACTTTTAAAGTTAAGGAAACATTTCAAAGTAACGCAAGTATATTACAGTTTGTAGAAAATGATCAAACAGCTAATTCTGTAAAAAGTATCACTACAAATCTTAAAAGAAGCCAACAGCTAACTTTTTAAAGGTAAGAAAAAAATAAGTAAGTTTTCTTATTAGTTCACATAATTGAACACGTTTCATTTTTAAACTTATATTCAAGGTGCTGCTGTTAAAGTTTCTCCTTTAATCTCTGTTTCAGCACAGCGGCGTTGGGACAGCGACTCAGCGGCGCAGAGGCTCGGCGCTGTCCGCGGTGCTGAACTGGACAGCAGAGGAAACGTGAGTTATTTTAACAGCAGGCGCCAAAAGGAAAAAAAAATAGTCTCAGTTGTTAACTACTGTGACTTTTACATTCCTGTTGTGTATTTCACCACATAACGAATACAGTTAATACGTGTTGTCGCGCCCCAGTTCATCCAGCGTAACGATGTCTAAAGTAAACCGGAGGATCTGCAGTCTCCGCTCTCATTACCGAATAGATGTTGGTCATGTGACGAGGACGGTGTCTCAGGGCTCGAGAAGTCACATGCCCGAGGGTACGAGCATGTGACGTCACATCGAACGCGAACCAACCAGCTTTCGTCCCATTCTGCCGCCTGGCTTATCAGAGCGCGTGGGCAGAGGATTGGTCTGGCTCGGTTTCCATGGCACCGGGGAGAAACCGCTTCGACCGTGTAGGTTGACTTGACGAGCATGCGGATCCCTCCGGTGAGGAACGCACGGAATCCTAAAAAAGTCAGCGGTGAACTTGAAACTGAACCTCAGTGGATCTTCACTTTGTACGTTTTCCAAAACCGAAACAATGAAAAAACGCTATAATGAACTCGAGAGCTTAAGTGTTTCTCTATTGTAGCAACTTCTTAATATATTCTTTCTCTCCTCCTCTCTTTATGTACATATAGAGTTGTTTTAATAAATATATGATACAAATATTAATAAAAGATCATACAGATTTACATTGTATGATCAAAGTCGAATAAACGTAATCTGAACAACGAGT
>JAQNCA010000006.1:13791734-13805348 GCA_029783725.1 Acanthurus tractus
GTTAAAATGTCTGCTGTTAAAAAGCATTGTTGACCATAAAAAAAACCTCAGAGGTTCTAAAGGTGATATTTACTGTCACTCGATGTATCGCTGGAGAACCAGCATCTCAGATCATACGTCATCGCTCTCCTGCCATTGACAGTTATTTAACCTCACAGATCAGCTTAAGACACAGCTTTTTTAAACTCTACAGAGGCAAAGTCAAACTCACCAAAGCTGTTTTAGTTTTTAGTTTTTACAGTTCCAACAATCCCAACCTCTGATTCATTCAAAAGAAGCACTTTCATTTACTTTTTTGTAAACATTTTTTAATTACACAGCCAGAAAATCCAACATTTCATTATATTTAAGAATCATTAGAATGTGTATATTAAGATGAAAAAAAAATTGTCACTGTTGAAATACTTAAACTAAAAAATTAACTACTGAGATAAAGATATATTAAACATGTTCATTTCAACAATGAGATGTAAAGAATCAATTTTGAAATTCAGATAAAATTATTGCAAGAAACAAAAGCACAAAGTACATATTAGCATAACCAAATAATTTGGGAATAGTTGTATAACTGACACAGCATTTTTTACGTGTATTTTCGGTGGCACCTGAAGCTAACACAGGGAGAAGTGATGGAATCCAGAAGCTGGTATTTACTATTAAGTGCAAGCACTCCAATAAAAAAGGATGTCCTGAGAAACATTTGAAAAAGATAAACGTGGAAATGTGTAAGTCAAATACAGTGTAATGACCAAGGAGACATATGTGAAAAAGCTCAATGATCGTGGTCATTATCTAGACATTCCTCAAAAGACTGAATTGCTCTGGTTCAGTCCAGATATTCTATTATTAGAGCTGATATATTGCAATATTTCAAAATTCCCAGTGTTCATGAATAGAGTGGCCCACAGAGTCAGTCAGTACCAACAGTATAAGATCAGTGCTTAAAGGATTTGTATTATTCAAGATTATGTGATATAACTCACTAAACCATAACAAGCATCATCACAAATATGTTCAGTTTCTCTTTAAATAAACATCTATGGTTAAACTCAGGGGGTATGCATCTATTTACACAATATTAATGTGTGTGTGTGTCAGGAACATAAAGTTCTGCAGACTACCCATCCATATCATTTGCTTCAGTATACTTCTGTGCCTGGATACAGACCACACAGGCAGGACCTGATTCCCATCATCATGACAACAGGGCTACCGAGCAACCAATCAAAGCCCTCTGAGCCCTGTTCTGCAAGCCGATTGGTTTCACAGTCTGCAGCCTGTTGTGGAATGCC
Source organism: Acanthurus tractus (assembly GCA_029783725.1). NCBI lineage: Eukaryota > Metazoa > Chordata > Actinopteri > Acanthuriformes > Acanthuridae > Acanthurus > Acanthurus tractus. Next base: position 13,793,027 of record JAQNCA010000006.1, read on the forward strand.
CATCTTTAACCTCTCTGCTGCCGTGCACAGCGCAAGCATCCTATATTTTCACCATGCAGATTACACCTCCATGTGTAATCCTTTGAGATATGGTGTCACGTTTCTACTGACGTGATGAGATGTTTTTTTTATGCTGTTTTTTTTATGCTGAAAGTAAAACATCTTAATGGAAAGTATTTTTGTAAATATAGAATAAACAGATGGTTCAGATACACAAATAATAACTTGTATGCCTACATGGTGTAAACACTGAACACTGAAAAAGTGACTGTGACAGAACATCTGTATTTACATCAATGGATTTGTGTCATTGGTCAAGTTTATGGGGGACTGAGCACAGAGGTGTTTAGCACCCCTGAAATTATTTATGGAATCTGTACTTCCACTTAATTATTAAGCCATACTTTATCGTATATAGCTGTGTAATACAAAGTCATATCTCTTCCAGGTTTGTGTTGTACAAATCACATGCTTTTATAGCTTTCACATAGTGTAAACTGACAGGTACGTCAGTGGATCTAATCATAGTATTATACTTATATTTAAACTGCAACTGAAAACTGGATTTTGTCAAGTTTTCAATATTGGTGTTTATCAAAATAAAGTATGGTGTTTTCAAATAAAAGCCACTCCTCTCCCCATATTATGAACACTGACTGATGAGCAGCACATGGTGGTAGTTGCACAACAAAAAGCTATTTGGATTTTGACCATCTTTCCTGACATCTTGAGATCCCTTATTATTCAAGGATGACAGTTTTTCTACATTCTGAGTTAACGACAGGCTATTTATAGTAGAGGCAGATTAAGACTCAAACTGTTAATCAGGTTATGAGCTCAGTGACTGAAAGTGTTGAAAGGCTAAACACCCACAGGAAGAAGAGGGAAATGTCCAGTACTTGGTTATTAACAGTAATGGAAAAAGACTGGGAAGTATGTTGTGTTGACAGTCATGTGTATGACTCTCCATCCAGATTACTCATCTATGTTTGCAGTTGTTGAACGGCACAGCAGTATCAATCTCTAGGATTAGGGAGGGGGCAACATTTACCCTGTAGGTTACAGCTGGACAGCAACACTCTCCAAACCTGTCACACGCGTCTTCACGCCTCAGTTAGCGCTGACTGCAAAGCTCCGGTTCTGTGCTTTTCGATTCATTTGCTCCTTGATTCCATCACGATGGAAGGGAGGTGATTCTTCTCGCCGCCATTTTTAGGGAACTGCCTATAGAGGAGAGAAACTTTGCTAGCTACTGCCTAACGCTAGCAGCTAGCTAGTTGGCCAGTAGCCTGCCTCCCAGTTCGTTTTGACAGTTCAAGCTTGACAGTCGTTAGCCAGGTCAGCTTGCCTCACGTTGATATTAATTATTCCTGCGGCCGGCCAGCATACATGACAAAAACAACGGCTCTTGTTAAAGGGAACAATTTAGCCAGACTTGAAGCCAGTGTGACCGTCTATATTGGGTAGGGCAACTGTGCGGTTAAATAGCAAATTAGCATTGCTAACTTATTAGCTAGCGAATTCTCACTTTGATTTCCCTGGACTGCATTGGTTTGTCTGTGATTTAGCTTCAGCCACTTGCTCTGCCGTGTTCAGGGTGACTGGATTAATCAGCCGCTTATAACCCTCTTAACCTGTGTGGTTTCATCTTGACCAGGTGAGTTGGTCGCTAACTTTAGCTTTCTGCCAAGTAACGATTTGTAACGCTAGATTTGTTCTCCAACGCTACATGCTGCAGTAGAGCTCGATTTCAACATAGGTTAGCTGGCGACCTAGCCAGCTATGTTGCTTGCTATTCACCAGCTAACCGAAAGTTGCTGTCACAACTTGTATAGTCTGTCGCATCGACAGATTTTAGTCTGCTTACAGAGCGACTGGAGTGTGTTCTTGTTAACACTGGGTGTTTTTTGCAAATGTCACTGTAACACAAAAGCAATTTTTTTTAATGTACGATGAGCAGGGTTAGCAAGCTACATTGTCAGTGGTTTTGCTTGTTGTTAATATTGATAACACTATGCTTTAACGTTACCAAAGAAGCGTCAGCTAGCTGCGTTAGCTTGCTAATCCGCTTTATGCAACTATCGTTGCAAGCAGTGCCACTCCCTCGTTTTTGTTTTTGTCCACTGTGGCCGTACGCTAAGTGAAACTCAGCTGTAGATGTGTCAGTTTTGGAAGTTTGGTTATCTGGAGGAGACATCATGAGTCACATACTGTCTGAATAGCTAGCGGTGTGACGGTAGGTGACATTGGTCAAGCCTCTTTCAATGTCTGTCGCTCGTTTATGTCCTGACATTGTGTTTACAAGGTGCATTAGCCAGGAGAGTCTGACAAATCATTGTGACGATCATTGTGTAAGCGACAAGCGGGGCTCGCATCCATCTGCCGCTGATGGCTGTTTTTGTGCACTGACGTGAGTCGCATTCCTCAGTTTTCTGTGTTGATATTGCGTAACACTGGCTATCACTCAGCAAGCTACTCCTCTGCTTGGCTTATCTGTGACTTCGCCGCTTAACTTATGCATTACACAGTGGATCAGTTAAACTAGGATTTAACATTACACTAACACTGTGATTGTGGTTAAATCGCTCCTAAATACCTGTATTGTGGCACTAGGTTTATTATTCACATAATCAATACGTTGCGTTCTGTTGGAGAAATCTGTCAAATTTGTTGTCCAAGGTTTGATGGATGATACACCCTAACACCTACACATGCTTTATGTTGTATGTGCCATGTATTCTGGCTCTGTTGGTTAAATAAGCACTGCAGTAGGAGCAGTCTACCTACTGGTGTCTTTGGATTGTGATATATAGACTGTCAGTATTGTAAATGCAGTCTATGGGCTGAATCTAGAAGGCAGGTACGACTTGTTCTCTTGCTCTGGTATCACAGTTTTCTGTTAGGCTTCCTGTCCTTGCTCTCTTATGTTCTCAGTAACCTGTACTGATATGCGCACCTGTTATTTGTTCATTTATATCTGTGCATGCTCGTCAGAACAACAGCTCCCTTCTTTACTTTCAAGGACTTGCTGCTAGCTGATGATGAGAGGTGGGCAGCTGTTATCAACTGTGAGCATCTCGGTGCAGAGAAGCCTTCGCAAATTTGTTTTCTAGTGTGTCAGTGTTATATCAGGGGGTGCTAAATATGCGTACACTGCATATGGATTTAAGTGTCTCCCAGGAAAAATGGATTAGGCACTGGAGCAAAGCCTGCCCCTGTTTGTTTAAGTCTAGATCCAAGTCAGTCAGTGACAGTCAGCCACTGCAGAGTAAGTGTTGGTTCCACAGTATGATTCACTGCAGTACTGCCTCCATAACTTAATTTGTTAGTGTTTTGAATTGGATAATGCATTTATGAATGACCTTGATTAGACTACTGAATGTAATGCTACAGTGTTGTTTTTAAAGTGACTCTTATTTTTAGAGTGTTAATACTAATGGCTAAATACTAATAACAGCAAACTAATGGAAAACTGTGTTGAATAACCCAACTGACGATGGCATTTTCAGTGACATGGTCATCTTTGTTGAAAGGAGTTTGACAGTATTTGCTTAAGGCGTTTGATTGAGTTTGGCAATGGAACAGTTGGAAACCAAGAAGAAAAGGGGGAAGGTGAGCACACAAAAAATATTTTAGGTTATTGGATGCAAACTGTCAAATTATTAAAATTTGCCTCCCTTTTTTGAAATTATAGGATGTGCATTAACATTTTAATTCCTTAATCTTGCTTAGGTTCAATCTCAAATTTAAAAACATTTTTGGAGATTAATTTTAGCTTGAAAAATTTAAATGATTCTGTCTCAAGTCAAAGTTTTCTTAGATCAACTTGTGCTTCTGTCTGATTGTAATGAGATGACTTTTTAAACTTAGTAGTCTGGCACAAGGGCTTTTTTTTAACCCAAGAGTGTCTAATTTAGAGGAAACTTGGTATGTTGTTGATGTTCGTGACATTTATCCCAACAGGAAGAGTGTAGATTGAGCTCTGAGTGAAATGGGATGGGTCAAATCCTCTTAGTGTTTGGTCACTCCATTCCTCTCTTCTGTCACCATCATATCTAGAGCAACAGAAATTGTGATGTGTTGTTATTGTTGACATTGGGTATCTAGAGAGCTTTCACTTCCTCCACTCAGTGAAAGCCACAGTCTGTAATCAGTCTGGTAGGCAGGAGCATGGACTACCCCACCCTCCATCTTGGGGAAACGTAGGGTGTTAAAGGCCATTTGAACAATAGCACACATGTAGGTCATGAAATGAACATAGTCTTTGACAGCTTTGTTGTTGAAGTGTTGTTTTACTTGTATTTGATGTTTGGCTAATGATCTTAAAGTAGTTACCCACCTCACTTGATCTTTTCTCTCTCACAAACAAATCAAGAAAATGTATCTGACATCACTATGTTTCCTTGAGACTTGCCATCGGAAAAAGGACTTCATTTTGTCCGTTTTGCTTTCATATTTTTAGCTAATTGCACAACGCAGACTTTTGACCACACATCCTTTAACAACATTTACCTCTACTCCAATTTTAGGGGGTAACTGAAATGTATGTATTCACTTCAGCTCATACTCATCTTTACCTCTCATCGTTTTCTCGCAGCTGCTCGATGGGCACTGTGCATGTGAAATTCAACTGAGATAAGACGCAAACTAAACTCACTCTTTGGCTACATTGGTCACTAACCCTAGAAAAAGCAGTTTGTTTATTGCCTCAGTTGAGCAAGTTATTTGCTAGATTTACAAGGCAATTTTACTTTTGCTAGGTAATTTTGTACCTCCTTTTGTTGGACCCTCTATGTTTTACAGTTGATTCACTTTTTCTTTTTTTAAAATTCTGTATTGCAGAAAAGGAGGAAATAATTAATATTGCTCTTTTATAAAGCAATAATACTTCACCAATGAGTTGAATAATTTTTAGAATAATTATAATAATTTTAATTTTAGTTATTTTAATTTCTTTCATGTACCTCTTTTCTTTGCATTTTGATAAACCAGCAGTCAGCAGGATTGCTTCAGGGTTCCTCCTCTGTAGCTGACCCTGTGCAGCTAAGAGAATTTCACTGCATGAATCAATAAAGTATTTGATTATTTATTATCTTTCTTCTTTTCTCTCTCTTGCTCGGTCCTCTATGTGACACATTTGCTGCTCAGCATTGTGTATTGGTCGCCTCTTCATTAGGCTTCTCTGTGATTTTTACAGGCTAGAGGAAATCAATTCTATGAAAGCTAGAAAAGGATCTTCTTCAGCTGATTTAATAACGAAAAAAAAATACCTGGTTCTCATAGCTCATACCAGTTAGGTTACTGATAATTTCACATTTTTCAAATCTTACATTTTTACCTTTTCCCTGCTCTCAGGACCTTGTGGAACATGTACTGCAAAGTGCAGCTATGTTGTCTTCCTCTATAACTGTAAACTAGTCCTCACTGGCAACAACATGTGTTCTCACTAGTTTAGGTTGTGTGGATCTGTCCAAGTTAAACAGTTTGATTTCATTAGATCGACATGGCACACTGCCCTTGTTCTTTTTCTTTGTCTTCTCCTCCTCCTTCTTCTGTGCTTACTGGTTGGTCACAAACCAACTGTAAAGGTGCATATCGCCGTTCACTGTATTGTCATGTTGACAATAGCAATAATGCCTCATACCGACAGCTCTGTTTTAAAACTGATAACAATAAAGGGCTGATAATATAATATCCCCATTATAGGCAAAATAATTTATCAGCGCTGAAAAAAAATGATGAACCTCTAATCGGTTACCATAATCCAAAAAGAGAGAATCCATTTCCTTAGGCAGCAAATAAAAATAACTTTTTAATGCATTTTTTAAAACACACTGTTCTTTGAGATAATGTGTTAGCAAGTGCGTATTAGAGTGGAGTCCATCAGTCTTGTGACTTAGTGTTCAGTTCTTTTTATTGTGTTTCTGTGTGTGTGTGTGTGTGTGTGTGTGTGTGTGTGTGTGTGTGTGTGTGTATGAGAGAGAGAGGGAATATATTGTTATTTTTCATTTTACAAATTGTATTATCTTGTCTGTCCACAGTCCAACTTGAATAGAGTCAACCATAGTTTAGGGTAGGGGTGCATGCTCCTACACAACCCAGATTCTTAAAAAGGTGGTATGCTGTGTGAAACATAAACCAAATGACAATGTGACAATTTGACAGTTGCAATAAATGACGAGGGAAGTGGGGAAATAGCTTAAAAACACCTGTTTGTAAACAGTAGGGCTGCATGGTTAAAATAAAATCATGTTGATTTTTTTTTTTATTAATATTGTAATTAGGATTGTTTATCATGTTTATTCATAGATTCAGGGACAAAATGCTTTATTTGCACTTTAAACAGAGTATTGTTTCAACTTCCATGTTATACTACAATTCTGCTAACGCAAAGTCACAGGGTGACCTTTGCTATAAATGCTGTGTGACTTTAAAGTAAATTAAGGAACCACAAAGTAAATCATATTGTTTTTTTATGCTAAAAAAAACAAGCTTTTACTTTGTATTTACTCTGTTCAATCAACAAAGCAGTACAGAGAACTCTCAGGAGGCAACACAAGAAGCCTCAAGTCATTTTTGCTTGCAATCATGCTAGTTTCCTCAGTCGGTTATCAGTAGAGCCTGCTGTACAAAAACCACACAGCGGTTGAATGTCACAAGGTTTTGTCCTGCTGAAAAAGCTATCCAGCTGACTGAGTAAAAAAAAAAACATTAGTGAAACTTACAGAAAGACACACAGCCCTCAAGGACACCAGACATCAGTGAAGAGAAGCTAATAAACTGATTCTAAGAAGCTCAATAAAAGTTTTAGGTTACTTGTGGGAAGCAGGACAGGTTATGCAGCTGTGCATTTCACACTGATTACAGTGAGTTTGCCATGTGCACAGTGAGGCAAGCACTACTTTATTTGACAGACATGCTATTTAATGTTACTTAATGTGGGAAAATAATTTATTTTCTAGCAGGACAATGCCTTTAATTAATGCACCTCTAATTTTTTGCATTGTATGTGAACCAAGAGAAAGTCAAAAGAGTAGCAAGAGAGCTGACTGGCATAGCTTTTCTTCTAAGGTCACTGGGCTACAAATACAGTGAAGGTATTTGAGAACAATTGAAATAAGAAAAAAAAATAAACAAGCAAACAGAGTTTCAAAACAATGGACTGAAATACACCGTGGAAATTCTGTTGCAACCAAACAGTATAAACTCCACACAATACAGTTACTTCATTGTGTGTTCCCAAAGCAAAACCACTCAGCAACCAACAGATCAGACTTGTTATACTCTACAGCTTTTTACCTCTTATTAAACTATCAGTAATATACAGATGCTGAATGGTAGATGTCATATGTCACTTAAAAGCTGATGCACCAAAACAAATACAGTCACAGAACATACAAATTATCAATCTTACATGCTTGTTACATTAAATAACTAGTGCAAAATTGATGCAGCCAATTTCGAGTACAGTAAAAATTGACCCCAGCTCCTCTGATTGATCATCCAATGGAGCTCTCCCCTCATTACTGTAGGCCACCTCATAGCAGTGGACATGAAATCAATCCTTGAGCCGGGATATTTGCATCACCCAGTCATTCCAGTAGCTAAAGCGATCTGAACTGATGCACTTGTGATGACTCTGCAATTGCTCAGTTATATTAGGGTCAGCACTGAGGGTATGTACAGTAGCTAAAATTGCTGTGTTTGGATACTTCAGAAGCCCCTGACCTTTCAAAAGAAACTTAGTGTTTGCTCTCTTTTAACCATTGTGACGTTGAATGCCCCCAAGTGAGTCATCATTTGTCTGGAGCCCTGCCCGTGCCTTTTACCAATTATTAAACGTGTCAGTGGGATAGAGGATGCTTATGTACAGGTCTTTGGTTTGAATGTTCTCTAGACTTAGTTGTATAATGAACATATTTGGTAGCGATTTTTCAATTTCATATTTCTCTTCCTGATACTGATTCCAACGTCCATCATATTTTTTTCAACAGCTACATACTGCAAACCCTGTGTTACACGCTTATGATATTGGCAGCTCGTGATGTCAAAAATCTGTTGACTTGCATACAAGTGTTCAGGGCACTGCTGGGAAATAAGCAGTGTCACGTTTCTAATAAGTTAATTACATGGTATCAGATTGGTGCATAGACTCGTGTACTTGCTGACATCCAATCCAGCATTTCAAGCGGTGTGGAAGGCATTTCTAGGACTGGTATAAGTATCAAAACAATCCTAATGTTTGGAGAGTGTTGTAGCTATTTGGGTTGATGATTAGGTTTAGATCAAATATGTCCTCAGTCGGTCCTGTTTTGGATTTGGATTTGTGCCACAATATCAAAGTTGTGCTTTGATTTGCCCCTCTCCTTTTAAAGTCTGGCCACTGACTTTGCTCAGTAATATCTTTTAAGTCATATTAGCCAAGCAGATTCATACTGTGATGGATCATTGTGTTTTATCTTGTCCTTGTAACACTCTGCCTGTCTCTCTATGTCTCCCCCTCACCCAATCTGTCCATCTAGGTGCCAATGTGCCGGTTCCTTAGGCCCATCCATTATTGCAGATGAATCTTCAGCTGCTTTGGAGTAGCTTAGCACCCAGATAGTCCCATCCCCTTTGCGTGGGTGATAAGGGACTACATTAACCAGGATGCCCTCCTCTGTAAGGGCAGGGAGCCTGAAGGATCCGGAGGTGGCTGAGCTTTTCTTCAAAGAAGACCCAGAGAAACTTTTTTCTGACCTCCGAGAGATTGGTCATGGCAGCTTTGGTGCTGTCTACTTTGTACGTCGACTGCATCCTCACACTGATTTAAACAAAAACAAAATTTGCTTACACTTGTCTGTAGACAAAAATTATTGACATATGAACACTGTTAGCTCTGATTCAGAACAAGCAGATTATATACCGTCAAATGTTTAAGATGAAGTGATCTACTTCAATTGAGCTGGTAAAAAATCACTTCAGGTAAATGTGGGGTTCCATTTCCATTTCCTAAATTTCCTGAATTGATTTTTGATTCCTGAACCAGTTTATACAGATAGATATCTGGCACATAGTCTGTCAGCTCAATGCCTCATGTTGAATCTGCACCAAAAAAGCCGCAATCCTTGATAAGAGAAAATATACAGAGAATTAACTGTCATGTATTGTATTTTATTTTTGAAATGAACTGACAGTGTATGTTGTTGAAAATGTTTTTTTTTTTTACCAAGGCACGGGATGTGCGCACAAATGAGGTGGTGGCGATTAAAAAGATGTCCTACAGTGGCAAACAATCGAATGAGGTGAGATCAGAGTGATTATATTTATTTATTTAATACTTCAGTCCGTCCATAAATATTTTCAAACTGTACATTCACCATTATCTGTTAATGCTTGCGCTCGCGACCATGTGGGACATGGTGTACCTACTTGTAGTGCGGCCTGGTTCGATTGATACAGGGAGCAAAGAAACAGATCTTGAGCTCTGCAATTAAGACACCTGACATTTGTTTACTCAACAGCACTACAGCCAACTGTAGTGGTGAAAAAGAAGACATTTTGGTCAATCAAATACTTGCATAGGAATTTATTTTTTATGAAGATACCTTTGTTTGAAATTTATAGCCTCAAAATTCTTTACACAAGGTGACCGAACCTTTTATTTTTGATTACTCCTTATATTTTGGTTTGTAAATGTATTGTACCATAAATTTGGTACTTTTTCAGTGCACCTCACATTGTAGCCGCACCTTGTGTTGTACTTTCTGTGCTACTATCTAGCAATTAAAGATCTTGATATATTTTATTTCAACCAATCAATGTAAAAAATTAGAAATGCTGATATCATAAATTAACATTAATTTCAAGTAGTAAAAATCCAGAACAAGACAGCCGGGGAAAACAAAGAGATTGTTTTCAGTGATCCCAAAAAAGTGGAATTCTTTGATGCCATCTTGTGTAAGTGTCTTCATTTAGTGTCAGTTATTTTAAAACAGTATAGAGAACTGCTGGACTACAGTATCAATGTGGTATCATTACACGCCCAAAATTTAAATCAGAAGTCTACCTCTGTTTGCATTAGAAATGGGACACACCCACACACAGAGTCACCTCTAAGTGCTAAGAGCCAAGCAACTTATTCCCTGATTTTTAAATATCCTCTCTCTCCACCAGAAATGGCAAGACATCATAAAGGAGGTGAAGTTCCTGCAGAGGATCCGACATCCCAACAGTATAGAGTACAAAGGTTGTTACCTCCGTGAGCACACAGCATGGGTAAGTCACCTGTTTGCTGCACAGAATTGGCCAATCATCTCATTTTTCACATACATTAACATGTATGTAATGTAACATGTAATGCATGACTCTATCTCTTGCTTGTAGCTGGTGATGGAGTACTGTCTCGGCTCAGCCTCTGATCTGTTGGAAGGTAAGCAAGTGTTCCAGGTTTTTGTGTCAGTGGGATACAGGACAGAATGTCTGAGCTCACACAAAAATAATGTGGATGTCGATGTTTCTACATCACAAACTGTTTCTCCTCTCCTTTAGTTCATAAAAAACCTTTACAAGAAGTAGAGATTGCTGCCATTACACATGGTGCTCTGCAGGGGCTCGCCTACCTTCATTCCCACAATATGATCCACAGGTGAGTCATTTTTACATTGTGCTGTTTTGTTTTGTTTTAAGATGCTTTCTAAACACTATATCTCCCACGTATACATCTGTCACATTTATGTTTTTTTTTCTCTCAGGGATGTGAAGGCAGGTAATATTCTTCTAACTGAGCCTGGGCAGGTCAAACTAGCCGACTTTGGCTCTGCCTCCATTGCCTCACCTGCCAACTCATTTGTGGGAACACCATATTGGTGAGGGAAAACTAAAAGACTTGAAGAAGTATTGTCTGTGTGTGTGAAATCCTGAGATGATAAATGTGTTGACTTTATAAACCTTTTGGTATTTAAGCTTTAAAAAACATCGATTCGCTGATTGGATTTTCCTGTTTTTTATATTCTTAAACAAGTTAAAAGCTGTCCTCTGGTGTGTTGAGATCCTTTTAAATGATGTGATTGTTGGTGACAATGTACAATCAAGACTCAGTTATCATCTGGCATAGTGGTGTACTCTGCTCTTGTGATGAAATTTATGCTGTTAAGAAACTACTTAGTTTCTATCAGCCATAAAAACACCATCATCTAATTTCAAAGAGCAAAGAAACACTGTTGTTTAATTTGTGGATTTATAGTAAAACAAAGGAACAGTTTTTTTTATATTTCACATCCGAAGTAGTGAGAGCAACACAGTATTCTTGCAAGTAATCTATCTTTTTTAAATTTTCTTTTCACTTCATTCTATTTTTTCTTCTCTATTTTCCACCCGTATTTTATCCTGCTTCTCCACTTTGTCTAGGATGGCCCCGGAAGTGATTTTAGCTATGGATGAGGGCCAGTATGATGGGAAGGTGGATGTCTGGTCCTTAGGGATCACCTGTATAGAATTAGGTATGTGGCAGTACGTCTGTATTGTGCCAATGAAAATGTAACCTAACTAATATTTTTTTAAAGGGTTTGTTTTATTTTCAGACCAAGTTGAATCAGCCATGTTTATGAAAAGGCCTGCATTTTTAGCTATGATGAGTCAAAAAAGACAGAAACACTTTCTTCTTAAAAATGTAGCCCTTCAATTCCATATGTGATTTAACCTTTAATTTAGAGAATAAATACAGATTTTCCTTTCTGTTGCAGCGGAGAGGAAGCCTCCTTTGTTTAACATGAATGCAATGAGTGCCTTATACCACATAGCGCAGAATGAGAGCCCCACACTGCAATCCAGTGAATGGTAAGAAATCATGCCTCGCACACACAAATACACCCCCACACACATATAGTTCAATCTATAACTATCTGCACATAATCGTAGCACTGACGGATGTAGAGAAAAGGTGACACTGGAAATTACTGTGAAAGATTGTGCAGAAGCAAGTTGTTTCATGCCACTTTAAAGGTCCAGTATACTGGATTTAGAGACATTGGTGGTGAGGTTGCAGATTACGATCAACTGAGTGCCCCTCGGCTCACCCTCGCCTCACACGTGTGAAGGAACGCCTACGGCAATCATGAAATTATAGTCATATACTGATGGTACAGTAATCTACAGTTGAAATATGGCAGTGCAACATGACAGACTGTAGAGTCTGTGAGTGGACTCACTCCCTCTGTAGATACAAATTGCTCATTTTAAGGTAATAAAACCAAACAGTTCTCGACTTCAGATAATAACACACTAATAAAAACAGAATTATGTATACTGTTTTCCATTTCTGACATATTGTGCTACTTGATTT
>JAQNCA010000006.1:13816864-13827250 GCA_029783725.1 Acanthurus tractus
AGAAAGTTAAAACTTTTGATTCAATTTCAATTGACCAGAAAACCAATGGTCAGATCAATTTTTGTGTACATTTAACATGATGAGAATAAGGAGAGAAGCAGTATTTTCAACTACATTGTGTGTTAATGTGAAATCCTGATTCATGATGAGGAAATATGAGCTGATCTTATATTAACTGGATAAGAACTGAACTTTATGACTAACACTGTGTTTAGCATCAATAAGCTGTGTTTTTAGTGTGTTGTTGTGTAACAATGTCCTCAGGGTTGACCGCATTGTGTCTCTTGATTGCACAGAGTTAAACTCTCGGGTTTCTCTCTGAATCATCAGGACATCGCTGAGAGAACAATCTTATTTACAACTGTCATTTTTCCAGAATGATCACCTATTCATCGTTATGTTTACTACTAGCATTTGTTTTAAAATCACTCTTAAAGATGCACAGTGAGTTCAGTGTATGCTCAGTGTTTTTTTTCTTGATCAATCTTTATGAGCACCAAATGAAAAAAAATTCGAGAAAAATACATAAAACAAACACTGATATTAATAACAACTGTTTTATTGTTTCATATTAGAGCAGCAGAGAACAAAAATAACTCCTTCCAGACCTGAACAGAGTGAATACAGTGTTGATTTTCTCAACAATCATGGGACAGAGTTTCCAATAAATAGCACACCTTCATTAACAGAACTTCCAATGTAAATTGAAGTAGGTAAACCAGTCTAATCCAGTTTGGTCACCCAAGCACAGAGAGAAACTATAATTGATACACAAGTCAGACAAGTTATCCCAACTGCTGATAAACTCCCACAGCAGTTGTTACATTAACACAGATGCAGATTTTCAGAGAAGACATTATTTCCTGTTGGGGTTCATTTAAGAACACATGGGACTTGAGCTAACTAGCTTGCTTTAAGAGCCTCCCTCTACTGGACTGTAACGGTGCTTTAGTGTACTTGTGTTAAACAAAGATACCTCAACCAACCACTGACCAGTGTAACCCTAAAGTGCATGAACATCGGCGGTAATGTTCATCTCCTTTCCATGCCAAGATTAACATGCCTTTTGGGGGTTCTTAAAGATAACACACCCTGAAATACTGTTGCTGTAGATTTCTGATCATGAGATAACAAAGACACAAAGTTTTCTTCTTTGACTTAAACATACAACCTCAGTTTACATTTATACTTTACTTGCCTGCAGCAGTTGCCTTGATTTGTGTCCGTGTTTATTTATTACAGTTCTTGCCAGTCAGATTCCTTTTGTTAAGAAGAAGTTAGGATGCCATCCAAAAGTCGTACTAACAGCCAGTGAGTTGGTATCAGCCACACCCTCGGAGAATTTACTGAGTGCACTGATGTGTCCAAAATGTCCTGGAGAGTCTTGTGTTGTCCTAGAAAATTCATCATTGCCCTAAATCATCAAACAAAGCTCCTCAAAAAAGGATTACTTGACATTTTTGAAGTGAAAGGACAAGGTTATGTACAGATCACATTAACGCTTCAAGGCGGCCTTATAGACCAGAGTCCTCTGTGTCACCAGGCTGCTCTAGTTGTGTTGTGGAAATGTTGTTGGAACACCCTCCTATCATGTTACAAAGCAGGACATGCAGGTTGGATGATATTACATCAAACTGGTCTGAACTCGAGATGATGCAAAATTAACTGTTTCTCTTAGTGTGAATATAAGTCACACCTGGCTGGTAAGTTAACTGTGTGTTCTTGATTAGATTACAGATTTACATTGTTTTACCCCCAACTTGTTCTAAACCGTAAAATAATATTTAACTGGTTAGCACGTCTGGTTCAGCTGCTGAAGTTCACGTGCTTGCTTGCATATTTTGTCTGCAGTGCAGTGGATTAAGGTTTGTGATCAAGCTCCAGCTGGTGGCTTGAAAAGGGACTAAACTGGGATGTGATAAAGTGAAAGAAGTCAGGGGAACCTGATAATTTAATCACAGCCAACTGGATTTGATTCACACATTTTTGTATGTAAAGTTCAGTCTAGATTTGTTTGCTGGTGACATTGTAGGCTACTTTGTTTGTTTTGCTGTTCAGACAGAATTGGTTAATATACAGTAATGATAAATTTTATTTATTTATTTATATATTATATGTGTGACCTCTTATAGCATTTCCCATCATTGAGCACAAAAATAGAAAAAAATGGAATGCAATAAAAAAAAATACTATAAAATAATTATAATAATTTTAAAACAGAGCATTAATGAGTGTCCTTGTCTTTATGAGCCAAATGTTTACTAAAATGACTTCAGAAAATAGTGGAAACCCTCTTATCTGGAAATACAGATTCAATATCATTAGAGATCATATTGATTATTTCAAATTTTAACTACATGAATACTTTTATTTTAGATTAAAAAAATCTTTTCCTAGAAGTGAAAGGTCTCCATCAGATTCATTACCAAACAGACAATGACATGACATTCATGTTGTGTATTAACACTCATCCACACTGACACTCTAAACACCAAAACAACAGGTAGAGCAAGTCCTGTGTGACGCCACCCTTGGCTGTGGAGCTCTGTATTTTCAGTTATGCTCAGGTGTACAGCGCAGCATCAAGACACAAGGTAAGGTGCTCTTTAACTTATATTGGTATGAAATGCTTGAAAGATAGGTGGAAGATAAATATTATTTGTGCAGATCATATATCCACATACAGTTTATGTTCGTTCACTTCTTCTGGTCTAAAGTATCAAGCATTTTAAAGCTAAATAAAAAGATCTTTGAGAAAAATAGCAACAGAAAACGTAAACTCCTTTCATACTCAAGAGAGAGTGTGAGTTTAAAGAGTTAAGATAGATTTAAATGCTGAGGCAGAAATAATGACTCTTTTTAACAGCTCATTTTTTAGCATTTAAATATATATTTAACAGGATATTAAGTAAAAAATAGATATTTTTGGCATCTGATGAGAAGATTTTACCAGAAGTTTATGGGAAGCTGCCTGATTGCAAATTAGGTTTGCACCTTTAAGTAGGTTGTTGTATAGATGTGACCTGGTTCTCAGGGTGTTTATGTAATTATGGCATGCATCATTTAGGTGCTCCACTAAATAAGGTTTATTTCTTTTAAAGTTTAAGGTATAAAGCACTGTTTGTATTAAGGTGTGTTGGTAAATGCTAACAGGTGAGTTTTAGATTCATGTGTCTCATAGCTGACAAAAGTCAATTTCACTGGGTTAGTATTGAATGATACTGAATAATAGATTAAAAGACCAATAACTGAGACAATCTACCAGATGATCAATGCTGATTGCAAATGAAATTAAATAAATCTGTTCCTTTCTTTTCTCTGACTTTTCCACAGGTTGCGTCACAATGTCTTTGAGGCTGGCTTTTTTGTGTTTCCTGCTTCTGCATACTGGAGCTCGTGGGTTTGAGATATTAGGTGGAGAGTCTTTGAATCACATGGAAATCACAGAGACAGCGATTTTAAATACAACTGTGCAAGTGTGTCGCGCTCTGGCCCAAGCTGAAGGGACAGATTTCACTGTTCCTGTAAGAATCCAGTTCAGTTAAGTTTATTTTATCATAAATAAGTACATCTCTTTTAGATATGCCAATATGATCTTAATTTGTTTGTGTGTGTGTCTAGGCACAGCCTTTCACAGCCAAGGCTGTTGCTGCAGCCTGTGGTGCACCAAAATCATCCAAGAGTTTCCGCCAGGCCATTAATGTCATTAGAACCAGGAATTATCGGGTGGACCTCCGTCATCCATTGAATGCAAGCTTCCACTTTGATGAGGAAATGTTTATTCAAGGAAGGAGAATCATCACAGAGGGAATATCTGTTGTCAAAGCCAACAACAAGCAAGAAAACTTTGAGGCTGCAAGGGAGAAACTAGGAGAGATTTGCCATCCTTTGCAGGTATCAAAGTGTTTTTTTTAAGTTTCATTAATGCTTTTTGTAACTAGTTTCAGAGGGAATCTAATGGATTTTCAACCTTTTTCTTTTTCTGTCAACTTGAAGGACTTCTACAGTCATAGTAACTGGGTGGAGCTGGGAAGAAAAGTGCCTAACTCCAATCTGATCAGATCAGGCACTAGCATTGGTAACTTGGCAGGTAAACAGATGTTTTGATCATGTGTCACCTGTCTGTGTTTTGGCTGTGATGACAAACAGCAGTTCGCATGTGAATGCAGAGAAACGATCTCACAGATGAACACATTATTAAAATGTTGATTGGCACTCCCACAGATAAGAGCAGAGCAACATGCCGTAACTGTGACGGAGACAACTGCACAAACAACATCTTGGACGACATCATAGAGGATGGGATCCTGACGTCTGGATATTTTGCTGTTGTGCCTTTAGTGTCAACCAAACCAAACGGTAAGTGATTCACTCAACCACCTTCATGCAGTCATCTCTGAATTCAGCATCTTTCTCCTTCACCAAGCTGTTAGAAAGGGGCTCCTTCACCCAGGGGTGCCTACATGACTTTGTGAACCTCCTTGGCTGAGCCTTTGAGATGTAGGTAGTGGATGACAGCACAAAGGTTGATATTGTAAATATTATATATTTATATATATATTTTATATATTTTAACTTCAAACTGAGTTTTACTGCAGGTGTAGCACGATCAGGCCCCAAACTAATCAATCACCCCTAAATGCTTTCAGTTTAAAACTATTTCACTCTGCTCTGTGGTTTAAGCCCAACCAATCTTCTTTTTTCTGCTCTGTTTCAAATTATTTTACATTGTTTGTGGTTTGTTTTTTTATTCTGTTCTGTTTGTTTCTTACTCCCTTGATACTTTGTTCTGAGCTACTGGCGTGATTATCTTCTTTACTCCTCAGTTCTGCTGTAGCTTTTCTTTGTCTGTTTTTTATTTTGTTCTGTTTGTAATAAGTTCCTGTTTTCTGACTTCCGTTCCACTTTACTCCCAACATCTATTGACAGATGTTCAGTCTGCTCCACTTTTCCATTCTGTTCCACTTTTTTTTCCACTCTGTCAAGCCACCTCTTTGTTATTTTCACCCCACATTTCATTGTTAACTTAAAGTCTTCTTATGTAAACCTTCTTGGGGGTCATGTCTCTATTATGTCTCTATTTTTGGGAACTTGATATTCTCTATTGAGAGGATACCCCTCCCCAAACACAGCCTTTTCACCCTGCTGCTGTCTAGCAGGAGATAAAGAAGTATTTGTTTCAATACCACGTAACTAAAAGACAGTTTTTTCCTCAGGCCATGAGACTTCCCAACTCATCCTCTGCACTCAAATATTAAAAATTACTTCATTTTTATGAACTTTATAAATCTTAAATCAATATATCCAATTTTCTGCTTTAAAAGTGGCATGAAGGGCCTAGTAACTACATCTTGTTATACAACCACATGTTGTACGAGGATTATGAAAATATCCTGAATCATGCAGAAATGTTTCTCATGCATTGCACAATGTCATAATAACAGTGATGCAAATATATTATTTGCAAACCTTAAAGCCAGTTTTATGTTAACAAAGTCAACAGTTTACATCCAGTTGTTCTGTTTGTTTCATTAAAACTGATTAAAGTCAGCAGAAGTCTTTGATGCAATGATTAACTTTTTTAGTGTCACATTATCTGTGGAGTTATAATCAGATTTCAGCTTCAAACATGCCTTCAGTTACTGCAGGCAAATTTAAATCTGACAAATCAATAATAAGTTGCAGTCCTTTTGCTGGTCCGCTTTTGTAATAAATTTTAGATTTATTATTTAAGTTATTTGTTGCTGGTTTGCTTGATGATGTATCAACTCATGCTGAAATTTATCTCCAATGTTTTTATTTTGGCCTCAAACTGATCCTAAACATCTCTCTGAAGGCTTGATTTCCCTTCATTATTGTATCATCGCCACATTTTTTCATGTGTTTTGTGTCCTGTAGACATCTTCCAACCCTCCTCTTTTACACACGGAAGGAAGAATCATGGACCTTTTTCCTTTTAGTCGAGTTATTGTACTAAGTCAGCTGTATGCACTGCGCCACCCTCATCTCCAAACAGTCACATCATGACTGTCAGCTGCTCTTAATGCTGTCATGAGAGGATTGAAGTTAAACCTCTATCTAACTGTGATGCAGAATTAAGAGGTTAAGAGTTGTATATAATGATCTACAGAAATAAAAGGGAGCTTTTAACCAGTTGAGAGCTCCTCGGAAAAGTCTAGCATGATTTGAAATGAAACAAAGATGTATATTTGTCATCTTTCTCTCATGCCTGTTTGTTGAAAAGGGAAATGCAGCCATGGAGGAGCACTTGATCAAACAAGTACCATCGAACCAAAAGGTGGGATCAACAAAGACAGTTTTGGCTCCAGTCATGGACATCTTCACACCGATGCAGCAAATCTGGCCATAGCTGCAACCAGCGAGCTGCTAGAGGACATTCGAGCAGCTGCTGGCGACAGACCATTCCTCCAGTATGAAACTCAATCTGCATATGTCCGTTATGGACTGGAAGAAGGTGTAGAGTCCAAAGTTGTTGTTTTTTTTCCTCTCTTTGGTTCATTTGTCTCTCTCTACCCCTTCAGGATGTTAGGAATCTCCAAAGGATCCAGCAAAGCTCTTTGTTTTGTGATCGACACCACCGAAAGTATGAAAGACGACATCGCAGCAGTGAAAAACGCCACTTCATTTATAATCAACAGTGAAGTGGGGACAGATAATGAGCCTGCTTTGTACATTCTTGTACCCTTCAATGATCCAGGTAGGACCTTTAGGAGGATAAAAACTTGCCAAATTGTTTATTTGTGTATGAAAAGATGCCCTTTTCTGTCCAGTAGTTTTTTTAATCTAAAAATTGAATGGTAAAATTCACAGATTTTCGTGTTTAATCCTGATATGGTGAAGATTAGGACAAAAGCACATTTATCTCTTCTGATTCTTCATGAACCCCAGATTTTGGGCCGCTGATAAGGACTACAGATCCAGCACTCTTCAAGACTGTCGTTGACTCTCTCTCAGCATCTGGAGGAGGAGATGAGAAGGAAATGAGTCTTTCAGGGCTTCAGGTGCTGTGATGAGTTGCTTTTACTACTTTTAAAATCTGTCCCCCAATAATCAATAATCCTGCTGATTTGCAGACAGTTTGAAGTAAACTAACGCGTGCTCTCCTCCTCCTCCTCCTCCTCATGTAGCTGGCTTTGACGAGCGCCCCTTCAAATTCTGAGATCTTCCTCTTCACAGATGCACCTGCAAAAGACAAGCACCTGAAAAGCACAGTGATCGCACTCATAGAGCGAACCCAGACTGTGGTATTTACTCTTGTAACAGTCATTTGTTTACAGGCTTTTGCCATTTATGTTGATTATTTTATATTAACAGTATAAAATGCTGGATTGTGATGAACCTTTGTGAACTTATCTAATTAGCTGTAGCTTCTCTTTTGGTTGAGATCAATAACATGCCTGAGTCTGTTCACATCCTCTGAACCCGACAAAGAGCCACTTTGGGCCAAAACTCTTATAGAGCTGAAACAAATTAGTAGATTGATGCATTAGTAGATCTATAAAAAGAGAGAGAGAGAGAGAAAGAAACTTAGCCACAATTTTAATCATGAATTTATGTTTTCAATGTGTTTTAGGACAAATTACTACAGAAAAAGGGGGGGAAATAAGAAAAAAGGTCCCCTCAAAAAATGTTTCTATATACTTGACTGATTTGGTTTACCTGTTTTCATTTCCCATTTCTCTTTCCAGGTGAACTTCTTGATTTCTGGTCAGACGGTGCTCAACCGTAGGAGGCGGAGTGATGAACAGCAAAAACATCACAGGATAAAGCCATCGGATGCTCAGCTGTACAAAGACCTGTCTCGGGCTTCAGGAGGTCAGGCTATTGAAATCACAAAGAGTGAGCTCCCAGACGCCATCAGCATCATAACAGAGTCGACCATCGCCTCTGTGGTAAGATCACAGACTCTATTCAGTTTTTTCAACTTGAGAATATCTGTTGTCTCATCTCTTTAATGTAAATTTATAGGTGACCGTACTGCAGGCAGCCAGGAGTCCAGGAAGAGTAGAGACTTTCCCTTTTTTAGTTGATGACACAATAATAAACCCAACAGTTTTTATCACTGGACTCTCCTTCAACTTCACTCTGATTAGCCCCGCAGGTAACACTGCCCTTACACTCTCAATTAACACTGCACTTAAGGCTTTATATTTGTTATTGTAGCATTAGTACATCATAAAGTTCATTTTGATTCATCACAATATAGTTGCAGAACACTGGTGGTCTCTGTTTGTCCTTTACTCAATGTTTTACACAAGCATTTTTTTATGGAATTAGATGAATTGATTTATGTAACAAGCAGCATTTATAAATGGCTCCATTTTTTTTAACTAAAATCTGTTAATTTCAGTGGAAAAGATGTGATCACTGGACAGCAAATAAATTAAATATTTATTCATTTATTGATTTTAAAGTTATTGCACTGGTGCAAAAAGAAAATGGCACTGGAAAAAAGCCTCTTACATATTAATTTTAAGATAAATCTTTAAAAAAATCTTTGAGTAAGGTCTTATTTGCTATATGGATCTACACAGTTTGGAGGAAAGCTGGTCTGTTTATGTTAAAGCTACTTAGTCACTTACTCAAGCGGTAGTTTGCAGTTATGTTCTTTCCATGTTTCCATGTTTGATGATAATAAGTTCACCACGTATTAGTATCAGTGTTTTAGAAAATTAATTCTTATTTCTAAAACCTTTTCCTGCTCATTTTTGTCTCGTGTTTGAAGGAGAATCTCAGCAGAGCTCCGATACGACAGGATCACTGATCACTGAGACAAAGTCAGTGGGAAACTTCATGTCTCTGAAGCTAAAAAAACTGGCTGGACTGTGGGAAATTAAAATGGAGTCAGCTAATCCCTACACCCTGAAGGTCTTAGGTGAGAACGTCATCCTTACATAATTTTGGTCACATTATGAACATGCGGTTTGTCAGAGCAACATTAGCTTTAGCAGGGAGAGGCAAAAATTCCTCCCTTATTTGTGTCTAAAACAATCTTAAGTTAGATTTGAATCACAGTGTGTGTTTTCTTTTTTGCTCCCTTATGTTTTTCATGTGCAGAAAATTAACAGCTGCCATGATTAGTCATTCTGTCCCTTTAGGCTTTTGTCTCTTATCCACTTCTGGCTTAAAAGCCTTGAGCTGAAATTACCAAGATGCTCCTTCTTGAAAAAGCAGCCAACATCAGGTTTAATTTCTGCTCTGCTGGCTTTTATTTTTGTTGTTGATTTATCAGGGTTTCTTAATGTGTGTTAGTGGTGAGAGGAAGGAAAGAACAGAAAAGGATGCAGTGTAACAATATTTTGTTTATTGAGCTTCATTTCAATTTTTTGTCTGCAGGTCAGAGTCCTATTGATTTCCTCTTTGACTTTGTGGAAGAATCGCAGGGCCTGTTCAAGGGATTTGATGCTCTTGACACGCGTCCTAAAGCTGGTAAAGGGAAACAGTTCTCATGTGATATGGATGAAATGCTGATGTAACATAGCATCATCAAGTCAGACAGAACTCTTTTTCTTTTACTTTAAGGTTCCAAAGGCAGCTTGTTGGTGACTTTAATCGCAAGTGACTCAGCTAAGGTGACAGAAGTCACTCTGGTTGAATCGTCGGGTTCAGGGGAGATTAAAGGAGTTGTGGAGCAACAAGAGGGCAACAGCTTCTTAGTTCAGGTTGACAGGATGCCATTGATGGAGTTTACAGTGCGGGTGAAAGGGGAGGATTTAAATGCTGACTCCAGAACTGCAGTAGCCTTCCAAAGGCAATCACCAACTAACTTCAGACCCTCCAATTTGACCATTATTGTGAGGATCCAGACCATTACAATAACATCACCATAAACATGTGCAGATGTGCATCAACTAAAGTTTATCGCTAAAAACAATGACTTTGTCTGATTCTCTTCATATTCAGGCGGATTCAGAAAGCATCATGGAACCAGGAACTCCTTTCTCTGTTCCCTTCTCAGTGTTAAGTGACGGAGTCGGAGGAAACTTCACCATTCGAGCCACCAACAACAAGCGTTTTGACTCCACATTTCTGGCCAGCTTATTGGTGGAACCTGGAAACAGTGCTAACGGTACAGTGACCCTGGTAGCACCTCTTAACACCCCATCAGGCACTGACGTCACCCTGACCATTGAGGCTGAGGCTCCGGGGGGCAAAGATACAAACTATGTGGTTCTGCGATTCTCCGTTGTAAACACGGTAATGCTGTCACTGAAATTTACATTACTTGGCCAATTTCTTAGAATTTCTTGGAAAGTTTCCTGGAAAAAACTATGGAGCTTATAATTAGATTATGCAGTTAACTTCAGTTGTACCAGTTGGATACCTCTCTGTTTTCCTTATAATGAATAACACATAAGATATGTC
>JAQNCA010000006.1:13829225-13841326 GCA_029783725.1 Acanthurus tractus
TTTATCAAGACCAGGTAATTGCAGAAAGTCAACTTCTGGCATTTGAAATTTGCTACTCTTGGGACGTATGTTCATTTCTCACAGGGTCTTTAAAAAACTGATAGCAGTACTAACCTTCTCTAGATCTTTAACCCAACTTGCACATATCCCTCTAACCTACAGCTCCCTCACTTCACTTTTACACTCTTCTCATCCCTTACAAATAACTGCAAAGGTCAAAATACAATGAACTATATTTTTGCCATAGTGTTAAAAGTACCAGTGTGAAGGCATCAGTGGCATCTAGTGGTGAGGTTGCAGCTACTGTTTTTATTTTCAGTTGATTTTCCACAAATGAAAACAAAAATATAAATAATATGAGATCATTTCTGCCACATCTTGCCACTAGATCCACTTTTATCTTTCACACCGGTCCTTTAAAGGTACATCATGTTAAAACTAGAATGTGGATTATGTAAATGAAACCTCAAACAATTACACTCATTTTGGATGTAATTTTTTGAAATGTGTTGTTTTTAATTCATATTGCCCACGTTCATATTTTTAGGCAATGGTACCTTTCAAAGGGGAAATGCCATCAGAGTATTTAGCAGGGTGGTTCCTTGTGATTATAAGGGAAATGTGTTTCTACAATAAAGGAGATTTTGAAAATCAGACCAGTTCTTCAGAGAGTGTGTTTTCTCGCACATCATTCAGTGCCATTGGTATACTGGGAAAGCTTATTCTCCAAGTCACAAATTCTCTTCTCCTGAGACAAAACTGTGGCCTTCAGATTCTGAATCTCCTCCAACAACCTCTCAAGCAACTGAGGCTGGTCATGAGAAGAGTGGAGAGGAGGAAAAAAGGAAAACAGAAGAAGAAAGAAAAAAAGACAGTGACAAAGAGGGAAAAATTAACAGTATAGAAAAAGAGGAACAATAGGTCAGGGACAGTGAGCAACCAAGAGAAATAAAACACAAAGAAAGGAGCTTTGGAAATAAAGTAGTGGGCAGATGCAAATAGAAGAGAGATAAATAGAAAGATGTTAAAAATAGATAGATGCATTCAGATTATGGGCCTAACAAAGAAATTTTTTACTGAACATTTGCAGCAAGAAGATGTCATGCTATGTATCAAAAGCAGTACAAACAGCGGCTGGTAACAGCTATCCAAGTATTGCATGTCAGAACTTACCGGCAGACTGTTGGTGTCCAAAGTGGACATGCTGCGTCTGGTGGTTGGTCTGGAGTCAAGCACGTTCTTCTTTGCCACTTTAAGCTCTCGGCTCTTGGGCGGCACGTAGCCTTCTCTCATGGACATCAGAATTGGATCCTCGTCACGGCCATCCAGCCACTCCTCGGCCTCCATGGCAGGCTCGGGCCCTGCTGTGTCCGGGTACAGGTCATCCTGGAAGAGGTCCGACTGTGGAAGAGAGTAGAGGAGGTAAAACAGGAGATAGATGCTGTTTTTTTGTTTGTTTTGGATTGTACTGTACATTGTACCTAGCTCAAGTACAGAAGTGTTCAAGAAGTACTTTTAGTATTATAATTAAAAGTACTCATGATGCAGAGTGGGTCTGTCAGTGCAACATCATGTTAATAATTTATTATTTTTAAATATAATGACGAGCAGTACTTTAATGTTGTAGTCATGGTGTTATTTTTTGGGGGAAAAACATTAATCAGAAAAGAAAGTCAATTCTCACTAGCGGCCTTTCACCACAGTGAAAGTCAAAAGTTTGTTAAATTACATCAGCGGGTCATTTCAACTCACTTTTCTGGGCACTGTCATTGTGATGGGCTCACACTTCTTATCAAGGAGCTTGAATAACCTTAAAGGACAGAGAGAAGACATCTGTTTGTTATTGTTGTTGTTTTTTTGTTACACTTTAAAAGACAGACTTAATAGACAATAAATAAGTCATATTTTCAGCAAAGGACACCAAAATAAGGTATTCATACCTGTACAATGTCATCAACCTTAATCACTAATGCTGATATGGTAACATATCCATTAAATTAATGATATACCTGAAACATAAAAAGAAGGACTAATGGCTGTTAAGAGGACAAAAGGTCTGAACTAAACCTAAACATATAAAAGACTGAGCTCATCACCAACAAGCATAATATTAAACAACATCATCAGGGAATAAGCATCTTGAGAAACTTCTGTAGCCTTCATATCCCATAAAACAATGCTGTAAAGCTGTGATCTTGGGTGATTTATTGCACAATCAGCATCTCACCTTGCGATCTCACATTTGCTGACGTCCACACCTCTCTTGGGCATGAAGCCCATTCCTCTCTGGGGCTCTTTACTGCTGAAGGTGTTGAGGTAGTGGACGTATGGCGGCTCCTCTGTGATCTCAAAGTATCGGATACTGCTGTCTCCCTGCAAAACATACACGAAAACATACATAAAAAAACATGGCAAAAGCAAATGTGACACTAACATTATTAAGTCTGGAAATATGATGGATATTTATGCATATATATCTGTGTAGAACATGTACTCCAGTGTCACTGTACCTTTCCACAGAGGTAGACCATGTTTGCGTCTGCATCATAATACGGTAACAACACTCCGTTACTCGTGTCCAGCTCCAACAGTGCAATTGGCTCCTCGAAGTTTGTCTTTGGAGAGTAAAAACAAAGAAGACAGCTTGCAGTTTTTAATGCACATAACTAAAAGTGCATGTATATTTCTGCATCTTTCTTTTAGTATTTGTTTGTTTGTTACCGGATCCCAGAGTCCAAGCTCTCTCTGGCTCATCCTGGTGAATCCTGTGGTGAAGATGTTTCCATCTCTGGTGAAGATGGCTCTCATTGGTCGGATCCCCTCATGTGGAGCCAGACGTTCCTGTAAGCAGGAACAAGGCACGGATATTGAAAGAGAAGCTTTTTCCTTGTTCATGATTTTTAGACAACTATTTTACATCAGAAGTTTTATAGATATGACATGGTTTGTGCTCAAAGTCCTGTGCCTTTACTCAACGAAACTTTTTAAAGAAATCAAAACATACAGCTGCCTCATAGGTGTAATACATGAATTTGCCACCAGATTTCAATTAATAAGCTAGGGATAAATTTCGTTGGTGCCCTTGTGTTGTCTACTTTTTATGCTTTCTATAAACTAACCTGTCTATAAATGCTGAATAGTTAACATCATGGCTTACAATAATAATTAAACTGACATATGTCAGTTAGCTTACAGTCAGTTAGCATAGCTTAGCATTAAGACAGGTAGAATTGGGAAGAAACTGGCGTGGCTCTAAAAAAAATCAACCCACCAGCCCCTCTAAAGCTCTTAAGTTACAAAAACTAAAAAAATTTTACTTTTTTTCTGCCAGCCAAGAAATAGATGGGCAGTAACTGCTATTGTCACATTTACACTTCAGTTTTGGTCCAGGTTTAATAAAAAGAGGTATAACTCATGAATTAATGACTTTAGAGGTTCTTTTGGATGAATATTGTTCCCTGCTACCTGTTTCCTCCTGAGTCCAGTCTTTGTGCTAAGCTATGTTAGCTGACTGGTTGTAGCTTCATATTTAACAGGCAGTTTGAAGCTTGGCGATTTTTTACAGTTCCTATGGTACCCATCAAAAATGTTGTAAAAAAGTTTAGATTGTGGTGTTTCTTTATTTGATTGTGTTACACTATGAGACATTGGTATGTTCTACTCACTCACCGCAACCACCTCCCTCTTGCGGGGGTCACAGACACGCAGACGTCGGTCTTTACAGGTGGTGCAGAACAGGCTGCCGTTTCGGTTCCAGCTGATGCTGTAGATGAGGTCTGGATGGTCGTCCATGGAGACGAGGGGCTCGCCTGTGCCCACGTTCCAGATTATAATCAGGTTATCACTGCCTGGAGGAGGAGCAAATGATGCACTTCTTAATGCGGCCACACTCATGACTGAAACATACAGCTATCATAACACTTTCATGGAGACACTATGTTTCTTACCCGCAGTGAGTAGTATGTTGCGTGCGGTGGGGTGCCAGGTGACGATGCCGACACGTTTTGAGTGCCCTTCCAGGACCACGACGGGATCAGAGAGGGGGCGGGTCAGTTGGTGATCTGGGATCTGCCACACCTGGAGAGGAGGGGTGAAGGAAAGTGTAATTCCGTGTTTGACATTGCACAATAACTGATATTTGTCCAGTAATCAAGGTAAAGTAAGTAGTAAGTAAGACAGCAGGTTTGTTTATGTTTATGTAAAAAAAAATTTTGGTCCTCCTGTAAAAAAAATGCATATCTTAGTTGTTTGACATCCTGTATAACAAGATGACAGCAAGTTTCAATGTGCAACACTGGGAGAGAAACAGAAAGAGTAACTGTACTTAGAGTATTTCTACCTCCCTCGCTACATCGATCCACATCTTTCATTTGTCTGTTGACTCACTGCACTACTCTTGATTAACTGTGCATCTTAGTCATTTGAATTGGATCATAAATTAACTCTGTTGTTACAGACACACATTTCTGTTGCCCCATTGTCAAGGCGACGACACCAACCTACTGATTTCAACTTCTGTCTGCAACTTCAACAGGCTGCTTACAAGCCTTTTCCAAAGAGTGACTGTGATCAGTGCTTATTCATAATTGTACAAAAATACAATGACATTAGTTTTTTAGCATGTGGTGGTCTATTTTGGAGACTCAGCACACATGAGATCAGCAAGGAATTTAGAAATATCGTCATTAAATTCCTCCCTGAAAGTCGATTTTTTTGATTAGTAACTAATAACAGTGAAAATTGCTATTGTTTAATATATTTATTGTATTTTCAATTTGTTTGTTTAACTGTTCAAGCATAATTCATTTAAATTGCCCATTTAAATGCTGTTTCAAAGTCTTCCCTCAGTGTAAGGAATAAACTTTTAATGTAAAAAGTTCCAATAGTTGACTTTACTATTTTCTGCAAGTTATTGTTTCGTGTCGAGTTTACATACATTTCTCAAAAAATTCCAAAATCCTCCTTTTAAAGGAAACTGTTTATAATTTCTATAAAAGTACAGCGAAGAACTCCTCTGCTTTGTTGTTTAATTGATAGCAAGGACATGACATCAGTGTACTCATAGTAGCTTTGACCTCATACATCAGTACTTTCATATAAAAACTATATTTCAAAGCTACTTCAATGTCATCAAAAAGAACTAGTGACCTGAACAGGTGCTACTTTATGCATTATGCTGTGCTTTAATGAATTCCTCAGCCTTGGGCCACAAACACACACACACTTGCACGCACATATTAAAACTGACTCAGGAAAACACATATCTCATTAATGTCAGAGAAGTTACAGCAGTTTGTTGAGTTTAAGCTTTTTCAGTTCAACCTCACAGTAGGTTATGAATGATTCACATACTGCACCAAAATGTACGGAGATACAAACACTCACAGCTCTGCCCCCGTTGTCCTCCCCTCATACACACACACACACACTCATGAACAGGCTGTAATGAGCCTTTTCAGATGACACAATGTGTGAACTGAAGAGAATGACATCACAGTTATGACCTTTCTGCTCCACAGAGGCAACAGCCAAATCTGGACAGCTGCAGCTGCCTGTCTGTGTGATGGATATAAACAAAGCATACACACACACACAAATCTGTATTTATGAGGACCCTCATTCTGCTCCTCCTGATTCTAAACATGACCATCACATCTAAAAGTGTAACCCTAACTTAAACCTGAATCTTACCAAACCTTTGAGACCAGGTCTGAACATTCAAAAAGACTTTTGAAGCTGTAAAAAGCAGCCAAAAATGTCCTCTTTTCGTGTTGTAAAACCTGTAGTCCTCATGTAGCGGGTAAAAATGCACACATGCATGTACACAAAGGCAAACACACAGCATTCAAACAGCAGCTGCTGCCATCAGAGGAGAAGCAATTCAATCATTCGATCGCACAAAGATTCCTGCGATATCATGGTGAACAAGTGTGGGAAAATGTGACAACTGTGCTGATGCACAGACACATGCTGAGTCAACAGACATGTTGTCATCATACAAACAAAAAAATGTAGCATTGACACATGCTGACATGCTTGGCATACTGTGGGTTTGTACACACACACAAACACACACACTGAGTGAGTGAGTGAAAGAGTAACAAATGAGAAGCTAAAACATTATCATAAAGAGCATCCAGTATAATATTACCAGTATTTATCTCATATTTTTCAGCAATTGGAAATTTCCTGGTTGTACCACCATTACAAAGATCGTCCAGATCAGAGATGAAACACCATTGTTGTTGATAAATTGAATTGTCTATCAACAGCAAAAATTATTCAGCAACTACTTTAATAATCAGTTGATCAAAGCATGTAAGGATTTTATGTTTCTCTCAGTGTCATATCACAGCAAACTGGACATCTGTGGACCATCAATCTGACAGCAAGACGTTTAAAGACAACACCTTGGGCTCTGGGAAACTGTGATGGACTTTTGTAGGCAGTTTGAAAACCAATCCGTAAATTGGGTAAAATAATCTGCAGATTAGAAGATAAAAAGCTGCCACAGTTTTGTGTCACAGTTATGTGACACACATGTGTCTTTATATGTGTCAGTGGAGCAGCTTGTTGCTCAGTTACATCCCAGAAACTAAATCTGGTTCTTATTTCTTGTGTCATGTCATAACTTATCCCCCCATGGATGTTTGCTACTCACAGTTTCTACAATAACTTAATTTACTGTTAAATGCTATTAAGTGTACTCAACTGTTTATAATAACAGCATGTGAAAAAAGTAAAGGTATATTTAAAGTTCTTGGTGCAATAACAGGATTTAACAATTCCTAAGCTTGTCATTCAGCACCTCAAAGTCTGGTGTACATTAACTGCATGAAAAAATAATACACAGCTAAATTATTTTCATATTGTGACACGAACATATATCTCTCAGGTATCCTGTAGCAATTTTGTTTGATTATCTGTGGCAGTCCAGGCCTCACAGAGCCCCCTGCTGACAAACTCAGTCATGAACTTTAGGGCCACAAATTACCTGCAGTGGAATCAGATTTAAAAGAACCAAAAAAACTTCTGATGTCCTTTTTCAATCCAAAACTGAATAACAACAACACTATATAACTGTTAACAACCCACTACTTCTTCTGCAACATGTGTATGTATTAAGTATAATATATTAATTTAAATTTGAGCAAATTTAAACTCAAACTTTGCTGTCAGTCCCAACTTGTCATGAGGTTTTGTCTAAGTTAGAGTTGCTGTGGATAACAGATTATTTTCTGTAGGTGTGAAGTGAGAGAGCATAACATAATCACCACAGACTGCTCGTGATTATATAAGCTGTTCTCAACATCCTGTGTGTATAAATCCTGCATTTGCAGCCTCCAGGTTTGCCTGAAGTTTACTGCTCTGATGAAAACAATTGAATGCAGGCACAGCTAAGTATCATTGAACAGAGGACATTGAGTCTAGGGAAAATGTCATGCTGTGAAAAAAAAAAACATCTCACTGTGCCAGATATCCCCAGCATGCATACCGACAAATTATTACCCCTTTTATCTTCCACCTGACAGCCACAAACACATACACACAAACAGAGACGGGTTAGCAGCTGCGATACAATGAACAAGGTTGGCTGCAGACAGACTGCAGATTGTGATCAACCTGTCAGGGGCAAAACACGACAAACAGGCTAATGAAGAGATAGAGATGAGCGGAACAGGTGGGTGGACAGTCAGACAGGTAGACACACTGATGCCTTGAATGATTCACTGCACTCATTTACCAGGCATGCAGAGCTCAGGCCGTGATGACCTCTGTGACTGTTATCTGAGTCACCGACTGAACAACAAACTCCTCCACATGCATTTGCAACTTCTGTCTCCCACTGAGAGCTTTTCCCACGCACACAAACACACACATACACACAAACACAGTCTCAATACCATTGCTGTACAGTCCTCCGAGCCGCTGGCCAGGATGTTGTCGTCATGAGGGCACCAGTCAATGTCGAGCACAGGTCCAGAGTGGCCGATCACCAGTGGGTAGTTCTTGTCCACACGACCTGTCTGCAACACAGTGACGTACAGGACTGAGAGGTAAATATTGAAATATTTGCAAATCAATAAACAACAAAAAATGTAGGTGAACACCAGAGTAAAAATGAAATTCACATCATTTACATTTACTTTTCGATTAATTTATTTTAGTGTGGAACACCAAAAGGTCAATTGAGTTGCTGTCCCATTTGTATATCTTTTGTTCTTCATGAAAAGACTTTGGATTCAAATTCACTTGTAATAAAACAAGATGGGTTATTTTCAAATACTGTTTTTAAATTTAAGAATTATCTTCCACACATCCTTTTTAAGCCAATATAAACAGCTTTGAAAAAAAGCAAATTTTAAAAGCTACAGTGTGTACTGCTGCTGATTAAAACCCCATGACATGATCAAAACATGCACACTGTGGTGGGATTATTGATCCAAACCATTAATTGTACAAAGAGAGACAATGTGACACCTTTTAAAAATTCAAATCAAAACATCTTGATCGCCCCCTAGTGTCTGGATGAAGTATAGGTCGTGTGGTAATTTTTTATCCTTTAGCTTCTATGTTCCCATTAGGTAAGTGGTAAGTTTTTTATTTAAGAATATTTACCACGTGAAGCATGGCATGAAATAAGTGTTTGAAATTACATTCAGACAAAGAGTTCCTTTGGAAGGTAGGGTACAACACAGAATGATGATCAAAGACACACATTAGTAGGTGTTGTACATCAGGGGTTTCCTGCTTTTGGGATCCTGAAGAAGTTCCCCTATTTGGCAGTTTGGTAATCCAACCTCAGATACATTCTACTTAACTTTCATTAATGAGAGAAAAATGTCGATGTGCTGTCAGGATTGAGTTTACAAGAGTCTGCTCACATCACTGCAGAGTAATTTCTGCACCCTTTAGGGTTTTTAAGTCCAGCAGTGTTAATAGTAAGACTTTACAGTAAGTGATGATCAACAGCCTGGGTTTTATCTGAATGATTTGTGATGTAAACAAGACCAAATGCGTCATTTAAAAATTTCAGCAAGCAACCAAAACCTTTCAAAAACTTTAAGGGAACTTTCAGGAGACAAACATTACCACTCATTTTACAAAGGTGCAACCAAAACCATGATGTCTCTTCTTCATTATTCCATGTTTCCCTGTTCCTGTCGTGCGAACATATGTATCAACTCTTGAGATATCACTCCTTCCACACATACACACACACCCACACACACACACACACACCCACCCACACACACACACACACACGCACATGCACACACTCATACAACACACACCCCAAGAGAGGTGTATTTATAGCTGAGCGACGAGGCGTTGAAAGGGGAGTTTTTCTTGTGGCCTGATGGGGACCCAGAGGGGGGAGAGGGAGGATGAAGAGCATGTTGGGGTGTATTAATAGCATGTCCGTTCACCATGACTCCAGTATATAACCACATCCATTCACTGTATCTCCAAAAAAAACTGTGCATTGCTCTTCTTGTTATTTACAACTAATTGTCACACAGTGACGGCTTTGTATAAGACATGAAGTCACTAAATTATTCATCTAAAAAAATAAAAATTTGTTCACTTCACTCTTTGTCATCAAGTTATGACACTGCTTTAATTCTCATTTGTTGATTAAAAGATAAATTTAAAAGCTCTAGATGAATATATTTTATTAAATTGCTCAAAAAACAACAATAATTTTCCAACTAAACTTAATTAACCTCTCAGTTCTGGACTGTGATTGGTAGCTGGCGTTGGCAGCCCGGCTCAAATGAACCCCTGCTGAGGGGAGGCATCTTACAGGTCAACTAAATTGCTGCAGACTTAGCTGATTACAGCAGTGTCAGTAGTTATTTGGAGAGTCATACCAGGGGGTGAAGCTAACTGGACACTCTGCAAAACCATCCAGGAAAGTAAATAGTAACAAAAAGCTTTACTGCGGTGTTTTTGAATTAACTTTTGAAGTTTAATACAGATTTTTAGATGTTTTTTTAATCATATCAAACTGTAACTCACAGCTGTTTAGCTATGTTCGCCTTAGAAATAAACAAAATGTGACACACTGCACCAGTGATTTAACACCAGATTAGTGCACACAAGTTTAGTTTTGTCTTTCTGAAGTCCATCTTTTATTTTAAGGCAATGTGGTTATCATCACGAGGCCCCTCCCCACACTGTAGCATCTCAGCTCTAAATGTCTGCTCTGTCTCGTCCTGCTGCTTTTCCTGTCGCTGGATTACTGTTTCAGTAAATATGGTGTCATTCCCCAACATGACAGCTTATATCCTCTATAATTAGAGGGGAAAACACACTTGCATTAAACCATTATACTAAAATAAGTTTAGTTTCTAAAGGCAATAACTGCTTTCAATCGCCTTTAAACTGTCCAAACTATTCTATGCATGGCACTGATGATAACATGACTTTGCATTAATAAATCATACAAACAAAACTTGCCTTAATGTTCATGTATGATATGAGTGGTATGACACACTCTGAATTCCAGTCCCACAGCAAAGAATTATAATAAACCCATTTACCAACACAAAGCACTAGGTCTGCAAACTGAAGATCTTTAGCGTGTTTTCTGAGTCACGTTGATCATACAGGCCCAACCTCAGAGGATGAGTCTTACTGTGTATTTTAAACACCTGGAGTCACAGGAATGATTTCACTCCAGTACAGAGCTGCCTGCCAAAGGCTTTGCAAGTCCTTTTCTTCACCCTCCCGATTACAGCCTGCTGATTATGTCATGCAAAATTGATCCTGTTATAGCTAGCAAAACATTTGCAGAATGTTCAGTTACTAAGACAAGCTTCCAACATGGACGAATGCTGAGTCAAGAAATGCGATGCTACCTCTGGAGTATTTTGCACCAAGATTAATGACAAATTAACTGTTTCACACAGAGATACAATGATCAGATTTCAGGACTCAATGTGACCTTGATGAGCTGAACAAATCAGTCAGATCGAGAACACTGAGATCCAAATGTTACAGGCTGTATCTTTAAGAAGAAAATCCATTACTTTTTCTTTTCTTTTTCACCTCTACAGTTCTTTTTCTCTTATTTAACTCTTGCATAAAGGATGAGCAACCTGGGAGGGCTGAGAGACCGACAAATTTCTTTGAACACAATGACGAAGGTCCTTACATATTAAGTATAAGTACTGAGCCCATGCAGTGAAAATTTAAACATGAAAAACACTAAAACTATTTTAGCTGTTTCAGTATTATATGCAGATTTTATCAGTTTTTGCTCAGTTTTGGGAAAACTAGCATCATCAACATCACAGGCAGACAGAGCAACATAACCACTAAGCACATGGACACTCCGTCATGTTTCCTCTGCAGAAATGCAGAAATGTTCCCTTTTGTTGACCCAACTGACCTTGGAGAGGGGCAGGACCAGGAAAGCTCCTCCTCCGCTGGATTCAACAATGACCGCCAGGAACTTGGGGTTGACGGCACAGAAGGAGCTGTCCCACGTCACTTTGGAAACACGGATGTCATCGTAAGCCTGCTCAGCCTTGACCGTCTGGCCGAAGACATGGCGAAACTTACTCTGCCGCACAATGCTGCGACTCATTACTGAGGCAATGGAGGAGATGAAGAAGGTCGGGAACCAGAGTTGAGATAGTAAGAAGGGACAGTGATGGGACAGTAAGAACGTGGGATAGGAGAAGAAAGGGGAGGAGGAGATAAAAAAGGCATAAAGAGATATAAAAGAAAGCCACATATACACAGTATTGCACATTCTGCTATCTGTATTTGATGTGCTTTATATCTCCTTTGAGGCAGTCGTTGAGACAGGTGATATTTACATTTAACAATCAGATAATAAAGTCAAAAGGTGATAGATGATTATGTATATATGTGTCACACTAACAATTGACTGAATTTCATTTTGTTTTCTTCACTCAACATTATGCAGCTGACCGATACAAGCCTACTGTTTATTCATGCTGTTTATCCACCAATAAGTTCAAATGCTTTTTTTTTACTGAGCATCTTATTTAAGGTAACACATTATTTTTTCAGTCCGTTTCAACAGTTTTTACTGTAATTGTCAATCAAATCTGATCAAAACAATG
>JAQNCA010000006.1:13841426-13852507 GCA_029783725.1 Acanthurus tractus
TACCTTAGTAACGTTGCTTGTCTAATCATGAATATTAATTGTTGTAAAAAAACCCTTTAAATTAAAGCCAAGTTTTCTGAGGCTTTAAATAACCGTCTGCTTTTCTCTGACTGATGAACTCTGTAATGTGTTTTTAGGCTGTTTGTTGACGGACAACCTGCTTTTCTGTGGCTGTCCCAGGCACCAGGCCAGAGGGACTGTAATCCTCCGATACACAAGAGATATTCTATAATAGCTCCTGCCATCAGTGTAGATATTAATAGTTGATT
Source organism: Acanthurus tractus (assembly GCA_029783725.1). Classification (NCBI taxonomy): domain Eukaryota; kingdom Metazoa; phylum Chordata; class Actinopteri; order Acanthuriformes; family Acanthuridae; genus Acanthurus; species Acanthurus tractus. The sequence goes on from JAQNCA010000006.1 coordinate 13,841,696, forward strand.
GTCCAACCAAACACTATGTGACGACCAAGCATGAAAGACAAACACTAAGACGTAGAGAGCAGATAAAAGGCCAGTGTGAAGCCCAGCAGCGACATTCAATCACACCCAAGTGTTGCATACAATCCCGGTGAGAATATAGAGTTAAGAACTTATCTAACATTCACTCCCCGACTGCGTTGGCTTACATAAGGCCAAAACTAAAAACCCAAATCCAGAAGTAGGCCTGCATTGGTCTCTGAGGACGTTTGATAAATGCAGCTGAGCTCTTGCTCTTCTTCAGTGAATGATCATAAACTCAAACCGTCTGGCTTTTCATGTTTAAAATAAAACTATGAAAAGCACCAGCTGAGGCCAGGGTCCACTTCTTTTTCTGTCTGTATCTGTCCACTTATCAGGCAAAGTGAACATAAATGACCCAAATCCTTCTGTAAGCACAGCTTTAAGTGATGATGTCTGACTTTCACACCAGAATATTTTCTATTTAGACCCAAACAGAACCTGAAGACTGTAGGATACATGACTCAGCTGGGCTGATGAGAGGACAGAAGCTCCCCCATGTTTCCTGGAAGCTCTTGGTTATCAAGACATTCACATTCCAGCGGCCACTTCAGGCGCGCCAGCTGTGGGGCATCTCAGGGCAAACTCCAAATCACATTCACTGTTTTATATTGCCACTGTGATGGACTTTTTGATAGTAAAAACTTTTTTAATTACAGGTTTTGACACATAGCACTCAAGAACACATACAAAGAAGAAGAAGCTCTCTTGCTGCTCACTGTTATGAAACTCACTGCATAAATCAAAGCTACTGTATTACTGGTCTTAACTTATTCAGGCGTTAAATTGATTTTTTTATAATTTACTCCTTTGTCATCTCTTATTATCTGATTTAAATATAATGTACCTTGTTAGTCGTTTGATTTGAGAAAGGCCTTGAAAGATTCCGATGCCTTACATTAACAATAGAATAAATTAAAATAGCTTGAGGTTCACAGGAATTGATAACTCAAAAAGCCTGCCTGAATGAAACGAGAAATGGGAAATTTCAACAGAGCAGATCATTCAATAAGAGGTTGAATGATAGAAATATGTAATGTAGAGCTTTTGCAGTATGTCAATACTGTATTGAAATCGTATTATGTGGACTACATATACATATTTTTATATTGTGGTATGGCATAAGTGATGTCTTTCCTGATTTTGAAGATTTCTTAACATTAAAACAATAAAATTTCTGATATAATCAGGCTGTTCTAATACTTGTAATAACCCACTTAGTCATTATATGCACATTAATGATAATTGTTTATCAAAAATCTCATTGTGCTAACATTGTAAGCGTTAAATACGGATAGCTATTTAGCGTTGCAGTACGGATAGCTATTTAGTGTTGCAGTATCAATATCATGCACTTGGTTGCAAAACAGTAAGGTATTGCAAAAATCTGACTTTGTCTATATCTCCCAGCTCATATTTGATTTAATATGGAGTGACCATAATGTTCCTCTACCAAAACAAGTGAAACAAAAAAATAAAATAAAAAATGTGCTAGTTTTTTTTTTAACCACATCTTTAAATAGCCTATGATTGGATTTGTTTATTTTTTTGCTTTCAGAAATAAACTTCCCAGACCAGGTAATTATTAAAGTTTTACCAATGTTGCTTTAGTCACTTGGCCGACTCTCGTGTCACTCTGACCGGAAGTTACTGACAGGACACAACATTAAACGCACCATTAGGGATTTAAGTGGGTTTAAACATTTTTGCACCAACTACTCATTAACATATTGAACTAATGCGTGGTCGTTTTTGAACATTTTGATGTGGAAATGTTCTCTAGCACTAACTTTACTTTGACCGAGTAAAAAAAAAACTCCGGCATGCTCCTTTAATTCTGCCTCAGGTTAACAGCCCTCCTCTGTCGCGCATGGCATGGCACGGCTCTGGAGAGACGAGACAGAGCGAAAGAATGACACGGCCACTTTCCTAATATAGACATGACAAACTGCGCTGTCCCACCCGGACCGGCCGCCCCTCCCACCCATCCACCCAACCTGATCCCAAATGGTCCCAGAAAGACGGCAGCTCACCCTGTGGCGCTTTATCGTTAATGAACGGGCCGTAAATTTCAACAGTCAAATGCGCGCAGCCAGCACAAACATACATAAACTCGGGAACATACAGGCTGTCAGGGGTGCGGGAGGTGTGAGGGAGAGAGGGAGGTGTGGGGGGGTAGAAATGTTCAACGTGCTCCTTAAAGTAGCCCGCAGCTGCCGTGCACGGCTCAGGACCTGCTCCGCACACAGGGGGAAAAGTGCACAATCACAATGTAGGCTACAGACTCTCTTTTTCTGAGGGTTTTCCTGACGTGCGGACGCGCTCGCTCCTCTCCAGCAGTGCAGTAACGGAGCTGACGCACCTCTCACCCCACTGCAGCACCGACACTGACACAGGAATTAGGAAAGACAGTCCACAGGACAGCTCACCTCAGGTTTTGGGGAGACCCCACTTCCCTGGACAACTCTCTGGGTTTCTCTTGTACAGCTTCTTCCTCCGTCTCCTCCTCCTCCTGCTGCTGCTGCTGCTGCTTTTCTTGCTCTTATTCCTTTTAATAATAATCCCTGCGATCCGCTTTTTTCTAGAGTCGGCGCGGACTTGCTGAGGAGACGCACTGGACAACTGCGTGACGCTCCTCGGCAGAGAAAGAGAGAGGGGGGAGTACCGGGACAGAGCAGGGAGAGAGGAGGGTGTGGGTGGGCGGCTGGGTGGGTGCAGGGTGGGTGCCGTCTATTTTGGAACAGGCTCTGTCAGTGCAGGGAAACGTGACGCGCGCCGGGTTGCGGGCCAGCGCGTCCCCGGGGCTCAGTGTCACAACTGGTGGCCCTTGGTTGATAAATTGCGACTCATAGGTTTGTTGGAAATCAAACAGGTAAATAAATGCACCAAGCTACATTCACGTGTTCAACTTAATTGAGGGTGAAAAGACTTTGAGTTAAACCAAAAGTTTACCAAAAAAGTACCGAAGATGGATTAACCTTGCTAGATTGCAGCGATCAGGATAGATAACAACAAACTTTCCTTAAGTTAAAATTGAAAAATAACTGATTCCAAACTTTGAATAACACAAGTTTGTGGGAACTGGGTTTACAATCCTTTTTTACAACTGGTTGCGCATATTTCATTCAAAAACTGTATGCAGATCTCTTCACACAGGTCCCTGGACAAATAAGCAGCCCTGCATAGTAATTGATGTCATAATCCAAAAATCACTACTTCAATTAAAACACTTTGTTTCAGACCACCAGAAACCTGGCAGTGAAAATAGAAAAATATTTTATCCGTACCAGGTCCTTAAAAAACACTTAGCCTACTGCTAGCATTGCATTACTAAGACAGTAAGTCACGTGGATCACTGTAAAAGGGGCAGCAGTAAGTCTGCACTGTTTGCAAGATGTTGTTGTGTTTTTAGATAAGAATTTAGCATGCAAGTGTTTCATAAAAAACTCTGTCAAGTGTTTCATAAAAAATCTCTTCATCCAAACAGCAAAGAGAAATAACTATAAGCCTTTAAAGAGTTTTGTTTCTCATATTTGTAGCTGTTGTTACTAATTGTTTTGTGTAGTATTACATTTTCCACAGGCTGAATCACTTGGGGTTAAATTTAGGTTTATCCAGAGTAATAATGACATTATGAGTAGCATGGAAAGACTTTTTGACCTTTTTCTTTTTGTCATTGTGTCATGTCATTTTTCAGAACTAAGACTGAGCCTTTATGGGTCCACTGTGTTGGATTTAGCAGAATCAATACGGAAAAAAAGGAATATATTTAAAACTTTTTCTCATTAAATCAGTGTATTTTATTATTATATTATATTCAGTAGGGTGCAGTCTGTAACTTCACTTCTAGATGTCACTAAAATCCTGCACCAGACCTATAAGCATAAGTGTGAAAGTAACAGAAAATACTCGTAAGAAAGAAACATAATACTGTAGAATGTGTTACGAAAATTCAAAATAGAGGACATAAAGAAGCATTAACATCTTTTTTGATCGGCTCCTCTGACGCTACCCCATCCTTTAGATAGGATGGGGTAGCCTTTAGAGCTAAAAGGATCAGCACAATAAATAAAACAGACAATTTTGTTAGTTGATTAACCATTTTAGCCTCAAAACAAGAAAAAATTCCAAACACTATTGCTGCATTGTTGAAACACTTTCACTGTATTATGTCAAAGTAAACAGAATATCTGCAAGTAAACTGTCAGTCAAGCAAAATAATGAATGTAAAGAGGTAACCTTGCGATCTGAAAAATTACTTGAGTTATTTTTTTTTTTTTGACACAAAACAACAAAACAATCTCAAAAGTATAAAACCTTTTATCGTGATGTTTTGTTTAAACCACTGCTTGAGAATATTAAGTTGGGTCATGGTGCTATTTTACTGTGCACAGACTCACAGCAAGACACTCACGACAGTCAATTTCCATTGTTTAATGGTCACAGTTGAAGTACATGATATAAAAGTATATTTACAATAATAGTTTAAAATAAAACAAAAAAGGAACAGTTTTTTTGACAGTACACACACACTCACATACCCACTAGCTGCTACGACCTAAGCATGCTCCCCAAAAGTAGCAAACATACATTAAAAAAAAAAAGCCACATTAAATTTAAAAAGGGAGTAAAGTGCATGTATGACAAACCTCCCTGTACAGACATTTCTGATAGACTGCAGAGAAGCTCCACTTGACAGTCACAGGCACACTCCTTAAAATGTGTAAAAACAAAATAAAATGTACACACCCACAGGGTAAAGTTGTGCTACGCAGTTTTTACTCACACACACGGACACAAACCAGGAATAAAAATCATGTACAGTCCTTAAACACTCACAACATAGACTTTTACATCCTAAAGCGAACATGGCAGAAAACTCACAAATATACACTCTGCCTTCAACTCCCAACCCCCCCTCCCTCAAACCTACCCCTTTTCTCCCACAGTACATACATACAGAACATGTCTAGTTTTTGAGTGGCATCAGAACTGTGAGAGGACACAAGAGAGATGAGTTTGCTTCAGTTTATCGAGCAGTGAAGCTGAAAATTGTTTCTGACTGACATTCCAAGAATCCAGAGCCTGTCGTTTGTGCAGGTCAGATTTGGTTCAGACTGACTGAGGTATTGTGTAGTCAAAAAATAAACAAATGCAAATAAAAAAAAAACAGCATGCCTCTTCTCTATGCATTTTTGATTCAAGAAACTGCTTTACAGTTATTCTGTCTCCAGTTCTGGATACACCTTTCTTTGGGGGAAAACACTCATCTGTGGCGTCTGTGGTTCGGCCAGCTTGTGTTTGCTCAGATACGCTGCTGCAAACACAAGCTGTGCTTAAAATCAGCTTCCTGTCAGCAAAAATTGACCTTGATTGGCATTATTTGTCAGTGCTTCAAGTTTTTCTGTCAAAAAAAAAAAAAAATCAGCTCTTTCTATGTGTGCACTTTGAACCAAATCTACAGGCGTGAGAAGTCTGTTTGAGTGTTGGATTGATCTATTTGTCTGTCAGATTGTAAGAACAGGTGTATCATTTTCATGGTAGCCACACAGCACAAACAGCAATTATTGATGAAGAGCCATGAAAGCATACAAGACAAGGAAACCAGAGGCTACATTCCACCCCACATCAGGTTCGACTGTTCAATCAACCAACAGTTATCAAGTACATATCAATTGGATGACGGAGAAACCAGCAATGATGTAAACAGTGAATATGTGCAGGCTCAGGCTTAACATTTGAAACAAGTTGATTGTTTTGGCAGCTTTTTCTCCTAATTTTCTGCTCTAGTTTAGGTTTAAAATTGACCAGAACCTTCATAGCCTTGTCACTGTTTTTTGCACTGAGACAAGTTATCTCCTATCGCAGATTTAACAAGGGCTCTTGGCAGATCTGCAGGAGAGAAGAAAATGTACTCAACATATCCTTTAAGGCAAGAGGCATTGGTTGTTTTTCTGAAAAAAATCTAACATATGCATTAATTTTCATTTCTCACTGTTGTGCATGATTTCTCTCTCTCACTCTCTCGCTCTCACACACACAAACACACACACATGGTGAGAGTTACATGGTGTGGTAAACAGTACTAGCAGTTCTTTTCTTAAGCCGCCTCAGAGGATGAGTCCTTCCATATTGCTGCCTTGTTGTCATAAGTGTTGGCGCAGGAAAATGCAGGGAGTCGTGGTCAGAGTTGGGAAGTTGTCCTTCCTGTGGGCTCTGATTTGATGCTAGAGAAGGTAGAGGAGGTGAAGTTTCTCCAGCTTCACTTACACAAGTCTCCTGGACCTCTGGCTGCTGGCTAGCTGAGGAGGGAGAGTTGTGGACCCGCTGCTTCTTTGACTCGTCGCTACCTGTGTGGATGGAAGGGTCTACTGAGGATGGCAGTACAGAGGATCGGCTGAGCTCCCACTCGCTCAGGTCATTGGCAAGCAGCTCCAGACAGCCCAGTTTGGCCAGAGATGCTGAACGCTTCATCAAGGATGGAGGAGTTAGTCCTGCCTGGCGAATCCTGGCCTCTACCTCTTTGACCCTCCTCTGGATGCTGCTACCTCGCTTCTGAGTGGTTCCACCACTGAGGTCAAGTGCTCGGTCCAAATGCCTGGCCTTGCCGGCTCCGCCCATGCTCACCTGCTGCAGGAAGGCACCCAGCTCACACAAAGTCTCCCATGTCTCCCTCATGATAAAGTCACTGTGGGGTCCCTCTGTAAAGCAGTCCCAGTCTGTGCTTGACTCCAGATCTGTCACACCCTCCAAACACAGGAAGTTCACAGAGGCAAAGGGAGATTGGGTAAAACGATGAACAGAAGAAGAGGTAGAGAGCAATCTAGTATCTGCAGGCCAGAGTTTTTGTCCTTTTGTGCTTCTGTCAGTATTTCCTAGTGCTCCTATCTTTACGACATCATCACTCTCCCTTTTGACTGGTGCAATTTTACCATCCTCCTCCTCCTCCTCCTCCTGCACACTGCTTACTACTGACATCTGCAAGCAAACTGATGCATCCTTGGAATCGGACATTGTTGCAGTGTGGGTGCTGGGTGGACGCCGCAGAGAGCAGGACGAGCTGCCAGAGAGCGACGGTGGAGATGAGGAAGGTGACGGAGTCTCGTGTTCCTGCTTCATTCTTTGCTCCAGCTGCCGTGTGACACGACGCACGGACCCCCTGGTCCAGTCACTGCGGAGACCAGCAGGAGCTGCTTCCTCTTCTTCTTTGTTTTTTACTTCCTCTTTGACATTCTCAGCTTCCTTGTGTGATAAATTGTCTCTGGTTTCTATTTCTTGACTTGACTTCCTTAATTCCTGGTTCTCGGGGCCCTGAGGCTCCAGTTGGCTTACAGGTTGAGGAGATGAGGCCTCTGTGTGCACTGCAGGCTTCAGTCCCGTGTCCTGCACAGTGACGGTTGCATTCTACAAACAAAAGAGTGATAATATAATAGTAATTCAGTGTAAATATCAAAAAAAGTGTGGTTTATTTATTGTGACTCAGAAGATATTATAATAAAAATGATTAATATCTGATGGATATGATGCATGAGCATTCTACTTTTACACCACCAGGGGACACCATTGGACTCAAAAAAGAGAAGACAAAAGCAAAACTAAACCAACTCTAAATACTGTGGGTCATGCATTCAAAATATCCTGAGAATTAATTAAAATGTTGCCTTGAATAAAGACACAAACATCCTCACATTGTAAACATCAAAACCAAGACCTTTGTCAAGATTCAGAGAGATGCTCTAAATAAAAACTATGGGGCCCAAAGCTGAAACAGCAGTTCAGGCGTGCGAGTCAAAAAGAGTGCGGCAGTTCTGGAAAGCTTTGCTTCAAACAGGTGCCTTACCTTTCGGTTCTCCTCCTCCTTGCCCTCATCAGTGGAGACCTCTTGAGGAGCTGCTTGCTGATCTTTGCTACAACTCTTCAACTGGCAGCTTTTGCCATCTTGACTCATCCCCTTGAACTTTTCCCTGGCACTGAAAAAGTTAATGTGATCTGCACTGTGGCCGAAAAACACCTCGCTGTTCTGTGGAATGGCACTGGGGTAGCTGTTAAAATCACTAGTGGAGGGAGGGTGGGCTGCTAAACCGTCCAAAGACAAGTCACACATCTGCTGTTCGCAGTCTGTTTTTTGGACAGGCACTGGTGCAGACAGACCCTGCGGTCCGGCCTGTTGTGTGCTCTGTGTTTGTGTTGTCGTGGGCTCAGGCACTGACACCAGCGTTGGTTTTGTCAAAGGCAGAAAGGAGGACGACGCCTGTGGTTTGATGACCTCGTCCATGCAGGCTGTAGTGGAGGACGGGGGAGCAGGGGAGGGAGGGAGGTGGTGAAAGGAGGGAGGAGGGTGAGGCTGGCCCACCGCAACGCTCTGTGCAATAGTCACCACGTCTATCTTCTGATGCTCAGGCACCACAGTGGCGGCCTTTGCCTGGGAGAGAGGAGGTGATGAGGGCTGATGCTCAGAGTTACATAAGCCATTGGAGAGCAGGGGAGATAACTGAGGCACAGAGCCGGCTGTGGACTCAGGACAGGGGGAGTCTAACTGGCTGATCTGGACGACAGCAGAGTGAGAGGGAGCCTGGCCAGAGAGAGCTGCCACCCCCTGGGAGGGTGAGGAGCTGCGCTGATTGGTGTGGATGCCAGTATCAGGCTGGCTGGTGGAGTGTGTTGGTTTGCCAGTGCTGGCCGAAGTTCCCAGTGATTCCAGCAGCTCTTTCACAGAGGGACCAGGCGTGCTGCTGGTCTTGTTGTGGGGGTCGGAGTGACCCAGGCTGTGTGGTTGGGCGTATGATTTAGACAGTGGTTCATGGTGGTCGGAAAGGTCGCTGTCAGAGTGAGAACGCCACAGTTTGTTGTGCCTCTGCCTGCTGCAAGGAGAGAGCGACAGAGGGGTCGAGTTATACTCTTTATATTTCACTACTGTCATTTTTTATGAAAACATGATATGTATAAATGGGCAATTGTTTCCTAACATGTTAGCATAACAACTTCAAAAAGTGACAACATGGTACTACTGAATTGTAGACAGGTAACACATGTAGTTTGAAGAAGAGCTGCACAAACTGTGCATTAAAATTAAACATACAAATCCCGAGCGTGACTTCATGCAGGTTACGGTAGTTAAGCTTTGTTAGTCTTCCTGTTTCATCCAGGTGGATTTTATTTCAATAGCTTTAGCAATCTCATAGTTCATGTAGTGCAGATGTCATGCTATTCCCACAAGTCCACATGGCATATTTGTGATTATGTTGGTACCTGGCCAGCAGTATGCCCTGATACTCCTCCAGCTGTCGCATAAAAGAGGGGTTTGGTTTGGTCACAGCTCGACGCTCCTTCACGTATTCAAAGGCCTTTTTCAAATCCCAGCCGTATTCCTTCATGGCATACGCGATGACTGTGGCCGCAGAGCGACTTACACCCATTTTACAGTGCACCAGGCACTTGGATCCAGCTTTCCTGAAGTACACAGAATCAAGCTGACATATCAGCTTATCATCCTAAACAGTTCTATAAGACAGATGATTGTAATTGAGTTTTTTGGAGGAGCTAAAAACTAAGAAAGTGCAGACATTTGAAACTCACTTGGCTCTAGATATAAACTTGTAGGTGTCATTCCAGTAGGCCAGCAGGTCAGTGGCCTCCTCATCATAAACACGGATGTTGTGGTACTCGAACACACCAGGGAAGAAGTTATCAATCTCCCTTGTTACATTCAAGATGTACTGAACTCTGATTGAAAATAAGAGTGGATACAAATAATCAGAACAAGTGTTTAATTTTAATTAAAAAAAGTAATTGTTTGGTTAATAAAATATATTTTTTAACACTTTTATTGACTGTGGTACAGCTTGTCCTGTTCAGTTTTTTTTTTTGTCTGCTTACCCACTCTTCTGCAACTCCTCCAAATTGGATGCATTCCACTCAGATCCCTGAAGGAAACAAAAGCAATCCTCAGACTAGTTCAGGGCCTTCAGCTAAGCTTTTCATAATGCTTAAATCCTGTGGCAAGGCATGCCTGACATACAATGTGAACTCCAAACCAAACAAGAGCAAAGTACCTTAAAATTAGGAGGAATTACACAAGACTATCTCATATTTTGCCAGGTCCCCCAGACATGGATTAAACCTGATGTAAATCCAGTGTTCATAGATTTCACTCAAATGAGAGATACTTTCTTTCCTTGAGAGTTGTATTTAATTAATTTGTGATGTAGCAGTACAGATTGCTAATTTTGTTGGTTTCAGTGTTTTGAGACCAAAATCGGTGTCAAATGCAGCAGGGGTTTTGTAGTTTTCTGAGTCAACCTACCAAGAAAACGTGATCAAAGATCTCAGTAGGACTGTCCATCTGGCCTAGAATGGTGATCATCTCATTGTCAATAAATTCTTTGAACTCTCGAAGGTTGCAAGTCATGTGCATCTCCAGCTCTGTTCGGATCTACAGGATGCAACCAACCACAGAACAGACAAGAACACAGGTAAAACATCTCATCAGAAAATCTAAATCCAGAGGGCAGCCATTCCTCATAGGGAGAGATGCAAGCTGTTGCAAAAACTTAAAAATGAAAGCTTTTAAAAATTCAAAAATGAATGCATTTGTTTGCACCTTCAAAAGGTAACAACTGAAACACTGACTCACCTCTTTGCAGGTGACGTTCTCAAGGTCTTTCTGCATCATGATCTCCCTCAAACTTGTTTTGATTTGACGTTCAGTCAGTTCTCTTTCTGTCGGTCTGCAGAAAAAAAACAAGAACTGAAAAC
>JAQNCA010000006.1:13891089-13907203 GCA_029783725.1 Acanthurus tractus
AACTGATGAAAATGGCTGCCAACTCCTTTTGAGACAAATGACAAAATATTACTCATTTTTAAATTGATAATGAGACAGTACTCACTTAATATATGATGTTTTGACATTTCTCTCGAAAAGGAGTTGGCAGCCATTTTTATCTGTTTACACCTGAGGTCCCACCCATGGATAACAGTGCAAACATTCAGGTTCAGCCTGACTAACTGTTGACCCTTATTTGGCACCAGGCTTTTAAATGCTTGACTGTTTTCTACTTGTTCTGCAGTTGATCTGTTTGTTACAGCTAGATGCTGTAAATGAAGTTCGGTCTTACCTGAAAGCTTTTGATCTGATTTCGAACACTGATTCTGCTCTGCAAATGTGACCTCAACCTGTGTGAAACTAACTTGAAACAAATATTGTGTGTTGGTGCACATTAAACCTAAATTGAGACAGGACTCAGAGTTGTACCCGCTCTGTGGTTAATTGTCTAAGTGGTTTAGGAAGGATCACTTAGATCTGAAATGCAGAGTTCTAAGTTTTGCTTTTTGTACCAACATGCAGTTTAGGCACTGATGTCATTTTAAAGATCTGCTTCCTTGTTCATCATTGCGAAAGAACTCACATTGTTTCAAACTTCAGGCTGTTTCGAAATTTTATTACAATAATTATACCAAACATTTAATCTGCGTTTTACAGTGAAAAATGTTTTCACAAAAACTGACATTCATCTTCAGATCAGTGTCCACAGATCCTCTTGACATCTGAAAAAGAGAGTCAGATTAGTCTTGAAATAAAAACAAAAATGTACTCTGGGTTCAATGAAACTGCTTTAAAAAAGTCTATAGACACAACTGAACATTCATTCATTTTAATTTTCTTTCATTATTTAGCAAACATTTTTTTCAGGATTATATTTCATTGCCTGTAAGGGAATAATGCTACATCTAACTCTGCATTTTCCTGCAATTAGCTTTACAAAAATAGCTTCTCTGCTACAAGCATACTTTTGGGAGTTTGAGTGGATTCTGTTAGTGCTGCAATGACTAGGTTTCTCCTGCAGGCGTCATCCTGAGCAGGCCCTCTAAGGTTAAGAGAGTTTGAGCCTTGGAGACATTTCAGCAACGCAGTTATTTCCTTGGTCACTTGTTAGAGTTTAAGCTATTTCAGTTCTGATTTCATCAAAACCAAGAACAACTGCCTTGTATCAAAAACATAAGTTACCTGTCAAGGTCACTCAACTGCAGATTTCAGAGTGAGGAAACACACCGTGCACCACCTGTGATAAAAACAATTGTGGAAAATTAGAATAGACCAACACGTAGAAAACCAGCCTTAGAAGAGTTCTGCAAAAGTCTCAGAAAAGTGGATTAGAGACAATCGTCAGTTGTCGCATCTGACGGCACTTCCTATTCCCAGTTTTCATCACTGACAAAGCTTCTTGAAGTCATTTAACTGTAAGCAAATAAGCCTCTATTAACTCACCTTAATACAACCTGAGTCAAATCACCTGTATTTAGGATTTAGTAAATTTCACAGCATTAGGCTACAAAGTGTCGGAAGCTCACGACAGACACCTGCAATGTGTGCAGGAGCTGAGGGTTAAAAATCTCTGCTTATCTCAGGCACTAACAACCATAGTCATCAAGGTGGGATTAAAATATTTGATTACGCCTACTTGAAATACAGACTTATCTGAAATAATGTTGATTTTGAGCAGAGTCATTTCACAACTATCAAGATTGTCAGTTAGCAAGTTCCCCACTAAACAGTGAAAAAATTGAAACAATCCAATCAAGTGTTTTGATTGTGCAAAGGTGAGATTAAAGCTTATTTGACATTTTTAAAAAAAGACACCCTTCCTAAAAATAAAGGTGAACTTACAAATATCATTTCAAAAGTTGCAGCTTCACCCAAGAAAGAGAAGTCGCTTGCTTCCAGAAGACTCTTCAGTGACCAGCTTGATCTTTGGAAACCAGAGACAAAATTTGAAATGGTTAAAAACTGACTGCAAAAAAGTCCATCTACACCAAGATGTTTGTTATTGTGTTCAGAAAACCAATGATCACCACTGAACAATCTGCCGGTAATTCCAGCTATTTCAGTTTAAGTTTCATCACAACAGAAGCAGACAGTTAACATTTCTATGATTGATGATGAAAATTCACCTTTAAGACATGAAACGTCTTCAGTCAGCTGGTTTGATTTTGAGATTACTGAGGGCTGCATGGTACCTTAAAAGAGAAAGAAAATGGCAACTTCAGATAGGCAAGGAAGAACAGCATCCACCTAACTTGGGAAATGTGTTGGTGTGGTCAGTTGTTCTTAAACAGCATTTCCTACGCACAGTTTGTCACCATAAAGCTTAACATAAGTACAACCCTGAATAGGATGTGTTAACTTACCTATTATTCAGACCTTCTGTCATTAGCAGGTCTATTTCCAGTCCTTAACAGTGCAGCATCTCTGTCACACTTTTCAGCTGCAAGAGAAGACAAGGTTATGATTTGTACTTAAGTCTGGTCCATTAACTGTGTCACAAAACAACTGCGTCACCTAATGTTCAGAAAACCGAGAGTCACCACTGAACAATCTGCCGGTAATTCCAGCTATTTCAGTTTAGATTTCATCACTACATGTACAGCTATAGCATAAATTATGGTAAGTACATTTGATACCAACCTTGAATTTTGACATCCATCATCTGGCATTGGTCCATTCGGCACACTAAGAAAAAAAAAAAAGTCCATTTAAGTCCATAAAGTTTATGAACAAAGTTCATTGCAATGAAGGTTCAGTTGCAGTTTTTGAGGCTCAGAACAGTGAGTATGAAACATCGTCAGTTATCGCATCAGACGGCACTTCCTATTCACAGTTTTCATCACTGGCACATGTGCATTATCACAGATGGTTTGGTTTATCACTTACCTGCCATGGATATTGGGAGACCCCGTATATCCAGTATGGATTTCTTGAACCTGTGCCAAGACATGCCAGACTGAAGTTCACCTGAGTAAAGACAAAGACAATATGAGGCTCAAAACGAGATCAGAGGCAGAATTATATTCACGGACAGACCAATACATAAGTGATATATGAAATCTGAAATCTCATATCTCATGAAAGCAACAACAGAAGGACAGTGAAAATCAAGGACTTCCAAGTAGTTACTTGAATGTCGACAAAGGAAACTATTACAACCATTAGTTGGACTTTATCAGTGCATGTCATTCCTTTGAGTAAAAGCGTGTTTATATAAAAAACAGGAGTCCAAACTCTCCACGAACTCCAAAAATGGTGTTCTTAATGATATAAAAATGAGAAATAACAAAACTCACATCTTAAATCTTTCATTTTGTCCCTCATTCAGTCTTTCCCACGTGGCTGCTCCAGGCCCGGGGGTCCAGTTAATATTACACTTAAGCTAGCAGGTATCACGTGTAACGCAAGTCACAAACTGTCACTCGGAGTCCTCTTTTAATGGTTTGTGCAGCCAACTTGTATTTACTGACCACGTTGAACAAGTTTTGCGAAATATAACCAGCACCGGAACAACCCTACAATGCGTAGATGACCAGACCAAAAGAGATAGGGCGGTGGTTGGCGACATTTTTATACGTCCTGAACGTCGCAGAATAAAGACGTCATAGCTGCATAGTTTTTGTGGCGCGGCAGAAACCGAAGTAAAGGGAGCTCTATCGCCACCTGTTGTATCGGAGTATAAACAATATTATTTCAAGTTGGGTCCCTTTCATTGGTCTCTATGTATGTATGTTTTAAAATAACGAATCTGACGACAATACAAATATCAATATATCTTTATAACAATATGAATTTTAAAAAATCATTAAAAATGGTTTAACTAGTGATGGAGAGGAACAATTTAATTGTGGTCTACTGTACTCCTACTTCACAGCATTTCAGAATTAAAAACTCTAATTTTTAAAAGTTACCCATGAACCATATCTATTAATTAAATTTCACTACATTTAACCACACATTAGAGCATGACCATAAAATAGCTACAGTCCAAAATTTATTTTATTTAAAAGTTTCACTGTTCAAATTTTGACATACTTAACAGAACCTGTACTATAATCTTCTAAAACTTTCTTCAAAACTTCAGTTGAAAAAAGACATTTTAATTTTTTTGTATGATATCTGCTTTTTTATGTTTGTGTGACCTCTTTAAAATTGAGTTAGACAAAGAAGATGGACAAGGTGCACAAGTGTGAAAATACAAATTCCTCAAAACTGTCATGAGTATAACCACTGTAACACCATCTTGTTTCATTTTGTATTAACCTCTCTACATTCTGTTCACTTATCTGTGCATGCAAAGCCAAGTAAGAAAACTGTGACTCAAAATGTCAACGATCAAATATGCAGCTACTTCTTATTCAGGCATACATAGATCTAAATAAAGATATTTGTCATTGTGAGACCCTGCAGCCAGAGGGTGGCACTGTTGGATAGATTACTCTGGTTTTCTTTTTATATGGAGAGTCCTCTAAATCGTGTGTTTGACTGTCTGCAGACTCAGTTTGTTGCTGTCAGCGTCATTTTATTCTGGATTTGTTTTCTTGGCAGACTTGGATATCGCCTCACATCTTTAGAGCCAGAACAAAACTCCTTCAGCATTTTTTAATTCAGCTGTTTCAGGTAAAGTTTTCAAACTTACTTGGGCCTTTTATGCTGTCTTAGACTTTTTTTACATAAATTTTCTTTTTCCTAATATCTGTTAATGCACTACCCTTAACTTAAAATCAGTAAATTCTTATTCTACCACATTTTCTTCAAAACATAGTCTACTATTTGACCAACAAAGGGTGTATATAAATGATAAAGTTTCTAGGTTGCAATGCTGCTGTACAATAATGCAATAAGTTTATTCGATCTAGTCCCCTGAATCATCAATATTTCTCATGATGTTTATCGGGACTGTGGAAAAGCAAAGAAATTCTAATGTCAGCCTACTTGAAAAGGAAATAGATACAGAAAAAAAGAAAGAAATAAAAATTCACATCACATGTGCTATACACTCTGCATACAAAAGCCAACATTTTAACTTAGTGATTTTTTCCCCTCTATTTCAGGAAAAGTTGAAAAGAACTAATTGTGTCCCTTCTTGGTTTTGTGGAGGGAGTGGTGAGAAAAAAAAACAGAGAGGGAAAGAGTGTGTGCCTCTTTGAAGTGAATGAACAGCGTGTTTGCTGTCAGTGAGCGTGGCAGCTTCGAAGTGCTTGTGTGTGGGTGCGTGTGTGTGTGTGTTGATCCAACACAACAGCATGTTGCCACCTGTGAAGAAGGACCGCATCATAAATGAGCTCCCACAGGTAAGTAGCACACACACACACAAGCCAACAATGTAAATTTTAATGAAAAGCTAAGAGTTTCATATGCTGCTCTTTGCTCTTCTGTTCATTTAAAATATGCTGTTTTTCTCATGAAGTCTTGGTACTACACTCTTGTTTTTCTTTTATTTTTTGCTCCATGTGAAGGTAAACATTTCTCTGTGAGCTGAGGAAGTTTAACACCCCAAATGAAGCCCTGCAGATGCATTTTAGAAAATTATTGTGGTCCAAATGAAAGTGGGCCCGTTTTAAAGCCAAATCTAAAGCTCAGACACAAAGCTGTCAATAGATAAAGACAATGTCACGGATGTAATGAACCTGATGAAGGAAGGCAGGATTCTGCGTCTCTTTTTCATGCTTTTTTCCATTAGTGTCTTTCTGTGTCTGGCTGTTTCCTCTTTCCTTACAGTGTTTTAGTCCACATGCAGCGCTGCACACCAAAGATGGCTTCCACCCAGAGGTGAAGGCTGTCTGCCAAGCGCAGAAGACAGGCACGGTGAGGTGAGATCACACAGGGGTTAATGTCCCCGCTCATTACACACACTGGCGTATGTGTTTAAATTAAATGTATTAGTTCAGGAAGGGCCCTTTACGTCATGCTATATTTATCGTGTCAGCTGACAGCCATCAACAACACCCATCACATCTGACTGTAGTTATCCGGTAATTTATTTAGAGGATGAGGCTGCTGTTACTCAACATTTTTATTACTATTAACAAATCATAGAGAAAAGCGACAAATCTGTCGCTCAACCCAGCTTCCCTCTGTGTTTGTGTCACGTATAAATCTTGACAAACTGGTCACAAATAAGTTGTTCCATCTTTTGAAAAGGCTAAAAAAAATTCCTAATTCTTCTGGACACTGTGTCGTTTTAAGTTTAAGTTGACTCAAACAGAAATACATTCATTTATTGGGTACATTACTCAGTTGTGTAGTCGAACATGTTTGGTGCTCATTGAGCTGCAGGACAGAGTGTGTGAGACTGACTGCAGCACCCATGTCCATCATAATGGAAGAAGGGTCACAAAGGGAAGTAACAGTGAGGCTCATTGGTCGGAGCAGATAGTCTTAAGCCCTGGTTTTAATCATATACTGACAAAATCAGACGTCTACGGCACAGAAGAGCTCAGCAACTTTGGCTACACCAAGAATATTTGTTAATAAAATCAAAATGGAATTGCTGACAGAAAAAGGAAAAGAATTAGCCTAAAGAATTATCAGACTTATCTTTTAAATGCCTGACAGTCTCCTCCACCTGCTTTACTTTTGTTCCTTGCTACATTTTTGTTCCTAGAAGATAACTCCCCAAAACACACCACTACTGTTAAAAGAGCTCAATTTTTAAGCATTTATTCGTGACTCGTGACTAGTGTCTAAAAAAAGACAAAAGATTCTGACAAGGTTATTAAAATGTAATATGTAAAAACAGAGCATTTCTCTTTTTTAAATCTCATAATCAGGTTTTGTGACTGAAGTTTTATGACTTAATTTAATTGGATTTTTTGTTGAGAGAGATTTGCAGACAGCGAAGTCTCAGTGAATTAAAATGATGTAGCAAAATTTGACTGGAGTCTTTTTCTGTGGCTAATTAGGCTGTAAATGGATGGTGAAGCATTAGCAAATTCTAATCCTTCTAAAAAGCTTAAGAGTGTCTCAATCACACCTAATTTCCCTTCATTTTGTGAGATCAATGGAGAAGCTGCTAAATGTAAACTAATTAAGTCATTAAACATGTTTCATCTTTAATGTAGAGCAGTCTGAGGTCTATTAGGAATCACATGGTCTGTACACGATCAAATTTTACGTTAATTATTTGAGAATAGAAACATTTAATGGTTGTGTGAGGCGTGATTTTAAAGAGGTCAATTAGTGTCAACTCCTGCAGTTTGTTTGCAGTGATGTCTGCATGTTGCTGTGTGTTTCAGGCTGGTAGGCTGTTGTTAAATGACGGTACTGACCTTTTTTTCCAGCTTCAATATTGCCAAGGTCATTGTAGTGGGAGATGTTGCAGTTGGCAAAACATGTCTGATCAGCAGGTAAGAAACAGTCAGAAATAATTACGGTTAATGAAAGGGTTATGAGGTTATTGAGAGGGGTTTCTATTCAAATTTGGTGTGATTCAAACTATGATTTCCAAACTTTTTTTTGGTTAATTGTTTCTTTTGAATGGAGACAAATTTGTCTCAAGTTTTGTTCAATAAAAACAGGGCTGAACCTTATTGTTTTTCCAGGTTGAGGTTGTGGTGCCACAATAGTGTTTTATTTTCACAGAAATAAAATCTATAAGTGTCAGATAACTAGAATTGTTACAGGTAAATTTTTATCATTTCATCTATTAGCTAAATGTTTTTATTCTCACATTTCCTATGAAGGTGCTGGAAAACTCACAGCTGTAAACATGTGTAACTCTCAGTAACTTCATAAGTCCAAATGTCAAAATAAAGTTATAATAAAATGAAGCAGAGTTCAGTGACTTGTGGAAACACACACACAGTCAACATTTTTCAACAGCTTAGATGTTTTTTTTTAGAAAGGTCCTGATCATCTCAAAGGGTTTAACTGAGTTACTTTAAATTTGATACTGAAGAGAGAAGAAGACATTGGAGACATTTTCATGAAATATTCTGACATGATTATGATGATACTATAAATATAAGACTACGTTTTTTTCTCCAGTAGTTTAGCATTTAATTGATCAAGTGAGTTATCGGTAAAATGATAAAATTACTTGAAAAAAATACAACAAACATTAATTGATAGGTAAGAGATTAATTACCAATAGTGGTGATTGTGGATGCAGCTCTAATGTGAATTCTTCTTCTCATTCCTTTCTTCCTGTGAGGTTTCGTAAGGGTGTGTTTGATAAAAACTACAAAGCAACCATAGGAGTGGACTTTGAGATGGAGCGCTTCGAGGTGCTCGGTGTTCCCTTCAGCTTACAGCTGTGAGTATGAAGTGAGACCACAGAGAAACACTCAGTTAACGGACTGAGCCCTAAACAGCATAACTCACTTCAGTGACTGATCATCAGGGTCAAACTGATCAGCAAGGTCTGTTAAATGCTGATGTGACCTTCAGTTAATGCACAATGTCTAGAACGATCTAAATATACACAAAGTCACATGATTAGACCATTTTGAAACTAAAAGCATCTTTCAGATCTCATGAGCTTTTCGTTTGGACCCATAAACTTCATGTTTCTCCTTCAGTATGTTGGCTTTGGTCATGAATGCACATGTGAAGTGAAAAACAGACCGTACAGGACATTTAATGAGCTTTCCCACCAGCTCTTCTCTTTTCTCTTCTTTTCTTCTCCACCACAAAAGCATTGAAGCATCATCTGATATTTTTCAGGTGGGACACGGCAGGTCAGGAGCGTTTCAAATGCATCGCGTCAACATATTACAGAGGAGCACAAGGTAAAGACAGCTCAGTCTCTGCTGTCATTAGACAAAACACTGTTTCACCGTGCTCTTTGTTCGGGTTGTTGTTGTTGTGTTCATACTGACTCTCTCTTCATGCTCCTCCAGCCATCATAGTGGTGTTTGACCTGAGCTGTGTGAGCTCTTTAGCACACGCCAGGTAAGGAATTTCTCCTATTATTTTCCAATTATTGTATCATTGAAATTAAATTTGAAGTCTGAAAATTGTGTGTGTGTGTGTGTGTGTGTGTGTGTGTGTGTGTGTTTGTAGGCAGTGGCTGGAGGACGCCATGAAGGAAAATGACCCATCCAGTGTTTTACTGTTCCTTGTTGGTACCAAGAAAGACCTCAGTGTGGGTGACATTAATTAAATAAGACTAAAATAAAGAAGATGCTGAATCATCTAGTCAGCTAATCAGCTGACTGACAGAAAATTAACCAGCAACAGTTGAAAAAAATTTAAACACGAGGATGTGCTACTTTTTTCTTTTTTGTGAGTTTAATGCCTAAAGTGTTTGGACTGTTGGTCAAAAGAGTTGTAATATTTATTTTTTGTTTTTTTTTAATAACCTCAATAACTTTTTTTTTTTTTAAAAAGTAGACAAACAAATAACAATGTTTGGTCTAACCTTTACTTGTAGGTCTAAAAAGCAAAAACATCTGAAAGTAGATACACAGTGAAATGTGCCAAATGCTGGAAAATGCTCTCATGAAGGCCCAGAGTTCATGTTTAACGGATGCTTTGACTTATGATAAGATATTTTTCTACAACAGAGTCCAATGTGGAGTCATCATATCTCATTTTGTTCCACTAACAGTCAAAATCCAACACAGTGGTATTTACAATCATGTAAGAACAAGAAAAGCAGTAAAGTATAACATTATGAAACATGTATTGTAACATGTAAATATTCTTCAACTATCTCACATTTTATCCCTCTTTTAGTTTATGATCAGTTCGTTGTTACTTCACTTCTTTCCTTCCCCTTCTCATTCACTTCCACTCTGTGTGTTTTACGCCTCAGACTCCTGAGCAGCTGTCTCACATTGAGCAGGAAGCCATCAGACTCTCTGAGGAAATCAAAGCAGAGTACTGGGCTGTGTCCGCCAAGTCAGGTGGGAGTCAAACACACTTTCACATGAACAAATCCTCATCTCCCATCACCAGACCCTGCTTTTTATTTGGTTTTATCCTCTTTTTGTGTCACTAAGCTCTTTTTCTTTGGCTTTTCATGGCTTCAGGAGATGGAGTGAAGGAATTCTTCTTCCGTGTGGCATCTCTGACTTTTGAGGCAAACGTTTTGTCAGAGCTCGAGAAAACTGGCTCGAGGAACGTCAGCGACATCATCAGTAAGTCAGTTTGCTCAATAGAGTCACATTTTTGTGAAGACAGCATGATATTGAACTATTTCCCTGACTCATCTAAATTAGATCCCAAAGTTTTTGGGAACTGCTGCATCTTTAAAAAAAAATGATGGCAGTCTTGGTTGTAGTTTTATCTGTTTGATCCCTCCAGTGTTGTTTTTAAGAGTTTGAAAATTCTCAAAATTCTCAGAATTTTTTTAACCCAGAGAAACATTTAATCCTTCAGTTATAGTTGAAGCATGAGAATCAGTTTTCCTCCTGATGACCACGAACCAGAGCTTTGCTTCAGATTATGATCTGTGGCTCTTGCATGTCAGAAATTAGAGCAGGATATTTCTTTTTCTACTGTGATGAAACCTGTGATAAAATCAAAATCAACAGTGTTAGTTGATCATTTCAACATCTACACTTTGCCTGTGATGCTCCAAGTCCAGATGTTTCTACTGAAGATGTAAAGCTACTGCTGTGTTCACTTGGGACTGATGTCAGCTGCAGATTAAGACAAATGTAACGCTCTGGCGTTGTGGTTGTCAAACTGTTGTGCTTATTAAATAAAGTTAAAGATGTCCTGTGTAGTTTTTTATTCAACCAAACTTAAGTTATTTTTATCCAGTGTTTTTTTTTCAAAAGCGCATTATGTGTCTCCTTGATATCTATCAAACAGTTGACATGTATTTTATTCCTAAAAGAGCATTTGCTGATCTTATTTTAATTGAATGAAATTATTTTTTTTCCTGCATTTGCTTCATAGCAGACTTATTTTCCTTCCCTGCATATTGCTATTCTCTTTCTCAAGCACAAAACAATAATTTCTGATAAAGACATTACTGTAAAGGGCTATTAAAGGTGGAAAAACTCCAGAAGTTACTTAATGCAATGGTGACTTTTTTTTTTATAGATAATAGAGTTGTGAGCACTTTTTTAAGTGATCATAATATTAAGATTAATTAAATAATAATAAATATAATAGTTATTTATCCCTCAAATTTATCCTTTTTTGTCCCCAGGTCAGGAGTGACTGCTTTGATTTTTAAACACTTCCATGTATGCGACAGTGACTTAAAATAGTTGACACTGCCAATGGCCCATATTCACTGTGTTATAGGAAAACATTTCCCAAATGACAAAAATGACAAAAATGTCAAATGTTTTACTTTTGTTTGGATACAGGGCTTTCAGACGGCACAGGCTCCCATCACACGTCCACCAAGAACAAATCTTTCTGCTGCTGATGAGCGAGAACAACTGACCTGGACACCGAATACACTGCACCGACCACACAGCTACACAAAATGGCACAATGAGAAAGAAAATTCACTTGGACTATGGACTCAGCACATTTAGTGAAAGTGGTGTCGTATAAGCTACATGAAGTTGCATTTGTGGTGTGTAAAATGTCTCAGATTAAGTTGTAGATGTGACATAATGAATTTTAGGTTGAAGCTGTAAACAAGACGTTAGTGAGCAGAACGACCAGCTTAGGAATGTCTGCACTGCTGATCAGAATTATAACAAGCAAAGCTTTGTGACCTGCTTGGGAAACATTTATAAAAAGAGGAAGAATTTTCTCAGCATATCTTTTATTAAACTGCCCTTTGCTGACGCTTTCATAAACACGTCTGTCCGTCTCTCTGAAGCCACATTTTTCCCCCCGTAATTGGAGGAAATGTCGGTTCCAGACTTGAAGCATTTTTTTGTTTGCTTACTAGTCTCCTGTCATGTGTCTGTGCTCTTAATGTGATGCGTACGCTGACTCGCATGACCACGGTTACACCCACAATGCATCTCTCTCCACTGACATAAGGGCTCTCATGATCTTGAAAATGGAGGGATTGTTTGCAGATACGGCGAGCAGGAGCAAGTTACATCTGAGGCTAATTCATTTCCCCACTCAGTGAAGTCAGACAGGATGAAATGTGTTTTCATGAACCCACTTACGTTTTATCATTTCCCCTTATACAGCAATATACTTTTATTATAGTTTATAGATTATGCATTGTAAGTCAATTGGTTTTGATCACTTTGATGTTCCTCTGTCAAAAATTTAAAATAGTAAAAAAGTGAATGAAAAGTGGAAAAGTTGGAAAAATTCCTCACATTCTGTTCCCAGCTTATCATTTTTCTACCATTAACACACACATACTTAAATGTGCATCACATGTCCAGAGTGCCAGTTTGTTTCCTGGATTAATATTAGAGACGCTCAGGGTATAATATGAACACTTTTATTAAAGGGATCACAGGTAGAAAAGGTCATCAGCAGTGCCAGAGACATCATTTCTCCTCTGTCACCAACTTCTGCCGAGAACCAATCACAGCCTCGCTGAGAAAGATATGGTATCTTAATCTGGCAAGAGACGTAAAACCAAGTGAGTTAACTCATAAACCATAATTATTTAAAACAATATGCATATAATGGGACCATGATATTTTGCACACTGCAAAATGAAGCACACCATTGAGTACCAGCGCTGCGTGTTTGTACTGCGGCACAGAGGCACAGCCAAAAAATTTTAAAAATAAACTAAAGAGAGGAAAAACCAAATGCATAAGTCAAGAGGGATGCAGAGTGGCTGAAAAGCGCCGCACGACAATAACAAAAGAGATTCAATGTGTGTTTTCAACAACGATATATTCATTCTATTGAGACAGTCGCGTGCAGTTGGGAATATTATACAGAATTAGGAATATAAACAGCGGGGTTTGATAGTATCTTCTGCTGATAGTGTTTGGGTTAGAGAAATCTGAACACTGAAAACATCTTAACTGCTGATACTGTCTGGGACTGACGTGCAGCAGCCGTGTATCACATCCTACAAGGTGGCAAACGTCATAACACTCGCTGTATCCAAACATTAAAGATACAAGAGATTCAAATCTGGGTTAAGCTATATAAAAAAAAAAAAAAAAAGACCCTCTGACACTGCCGTGGATGCTCGCTTGACTTGGTGAGGAGTTTCCACTTTGCTTGTTTGGCATAGTTTCTAAAATAATCTGCTTTAAAAGGAGAACTGACTTCTTCTGCGCTGCCTTGCAGAAATTCAGAGGAAGTCATGAGAAAAAAAAAGAACCACTGTAACCTCAAATGTGGCATATTGTGTCCACAAAATACAGGTCGAATAAGAGACAACAATACATTAGAGGCTGCTATCTACAGGAGCTAAAACACAGTCAGCTGATCATAATACAGCATGTGGTGCAGGCGGACATTTAGCAGTAATTCATGTATTAGAGAAACTCCAGCTAACATACAGTAGAGGTTTCTCCTTGAATTAGTTCTTTTGTTTTTTTTAATTCAGCCTCATCCCTCACACTTGTGGCATGTTAAGGTGTCTTCACAGTCACAGATGTGTTTGCATTTACAGATGTGAAGAGTAGAGGCTCAATGTTTAAACTGGAAAAAAAAAACAAAAGAGCAGTCTTTATTCATTCTGATGCATTCCATACAAAAAATTAAATTTTCCCAACTGGCTTCGCAAAGCATTCTTTTGGCAGAAATCCACCCACCATAAAGGAGGAAAAGTGGAAAACCATGGAAACTAACTGTGCCCCATTTGTCAAAACCATTCATATGATTAAACGAAAACCAACTGCAAAAATAAAGATAGTTGGACAGCTTGTCTGACATAGTTTGTGTAGGTCCATATCCTATATGTAACTGCTGTCGTACATGTCAAGTTTGTTTGTTTTTTTTGTCACTGTACTGACTCTCTGCATGACATACAGTGTTATTCTGACTGTACAAAACACTATGCAGTCAGAGGAGTTCACTGCAGGAGGTGAAACATGAGGGATGAGATGGATGGACAGGAGGAATACAGGAAGGAAGGAGACGAGATGAACCATGATACCAAAGTGATGCAACCACAACATCAGGAGGTGGAGAGAACATTTGATTGAACAGTCAGCTGGATGGAGGCGGCTCCAACTACTGGTCAGACAGGTGAAAAAAGGGGTTGATGGGTTAATGGGAGACACAGTAGGTGGAGGGGTTATCCACATGGAGAAGCAGTTAAGAGGATGGATTTGGGTAAGGGGGGGGTGTAGCAACGCCCCCCTGCGTGTCCTATCGGTCCATTTCATCCAGCAGGGGTGTGGCATCCCCGGCGATCGACATCGGTGTGCTCTCGATCATGGGGCTGGGTGATGGTCGTGGTGTCATCCTCTGGGCTTTCTTCCGCCCCTCCGCCTCTTTCTCCTTCAGCCACTGCTCCGCCATCTTGCCCCAGTCCACTGCGGAGGTGTTGCTGCTGCTGGGCCTGCAGGGAGGGGGGAGAGTGGAGGAGGTGGTTAAGTCAGAATAAAAAAAGGAAAAACAGATTAAAGGCAAGCTTTGTGCTTCGTATAGACATGATGCAGGGTTTAGCACCATCTAATGGTGGAAAACTGGATACTGAACATTTTGACTTGGAGAAAAGAGATCTCATGATAAAGAAGAGAGGAAAGTTCTAATCAAAATTCAAATAGCTGGAACTCTAGAGAGGTAAGTTCAAAGATCACTGTATATGAGTTATAAGCTCGACTATTAAAGATAAAGTAAATGTAGGAGTAGTTGCACATACAAGCCCGTTTAAAACCAGGATGCCTTGTCAGGAAAGATATTTAAACTACACCTGGTCAGCTACACACTCTTTCTGAACTTACTTTGGCTGCTGCTGTGGCGTCCGTCCCCTGGAGGAGGTAGAGGATGACGGCGTTCCGGATGAGTGTCCGTGGTGGCTGCTGTGGTGGCCGTGATGGCTGTGGTGTGACATGTGGCTGCCGTGCGGGTGGGCATGTGCGTGAGAATGCGAGGACTGTGGTGTGGAGCCCGGGTACTGCGGCGTGCCCAGGGCCTGCTGGCTCGGTGTGGTGTAGGAGTAGCTGGGTGTCATCATGGGTGTCGCCATGGGCTGCTGAGGTGTGGCAAATACCTGCAGAAGAGGAAGGACAGTTAATGAGGGGTCAGCAAGAAATGAGGATGCAACTGTAATTCATCTGGACTTTTCAATTTCAAAACTTTTTAATTAAATCGCTAATGTGTGTGTAATGTGTGCTTTGCAAGTCTGCTCATAATTCCTGGAATACAAAAACTATTTAGCCCAAGAATCTGAAGGTCAATTGATCCAATTGTGCATCTTCACAAGGTTGGTTAGCCATTCTGACAACATCTGTATCTTTCTCCATTTTAAGTGGGCACCTAAAGTTATTTAAGATTTACTGCAATCCTTAGATCGGTTATGAACTATGAAAATAAACAAAACCTTGTTTCTTCCACAGTAGTCGGAATAATCAAAAGCTGCACTCACATGATAAGCAGAGGAGCTCCCTCCTCCTCCTCCTGTGCTGCCACCGTAGCCGTATTGGCTGGAGCCCCACTGTGCGGGGGTGGTGTTGGGGTTCTGGCCCTGGCCCGTGACTGCAGCGATGGCATTGAACATCTGAGACGTCATGTTGCGTGGGAGCGCGCTGACAGCCCGCGTCAAGTCTAGGCAAGAAGGAAGGCATTAGGAAATAGTAAAATGTACTACAAACCCACTCATGCTGAAAATTAGGATTTGTGTGTGTGTGTGTGTGTGGGAGAGAGCAGGACTCACCTGCTATGTTGATGTTGGCTGGGGTGGCGTTCAGGGATGCAGGCGTTCTTGTTCGGCTGCTGTTGCTGGGAGTGATGCCTTTGATAGCGGGAAAAATGTTGGTTAGTAATTTATAATATATATTTATTAATTGTTGTATTCTGCTGATAAAACGTGGTGGTATGGTGTGGTGCTTCAGTACCTGGCACAGGCTCTTGGTAATGGTCCTTAAACCAACGGAATAGTCCGTTCACTGTAGGAAATATCTGAGAACGGTAACGGAAGCCATCGGGGGTGATGGTCACATACTCAATCCTACAGAAAAAAAGGGGTAAAAGGAATTAGGGCAGGGATGTCAAAGTCGTGCCATGGAGGGCCGAGAGGCTGCAGGTTTTCTTTCCAACCAAACACTCCACCAGCTGAATTCACTGATTACCT
>JAQNCA010000006.1:13907802-13937764 GCA_029783725.1 Acanthurus tractus
TGCAGGGACTAATCAGTGAAATCAGCTGGTGGAGTTTTTGGTTGGAAAGAAAACCTGCAGCCTCTCGGCCCTCCATGACACGAGTTTGACATCCCTGAATTAGGGCATTGCACAGTATGTAGTCCTTGTTATCGATCAACCAGCAAATAAACAACATCTTGGCACTAAAGCGGTTACTGGAGAGAGTAAAAAAGTATTTTGTGATGTTGGATAGTTTGGCATAACAAGTATGACATGACCTAAAAAAATTCAGATTTGCAACTATGGCAGCTTTGGCTGTCACCACATATCACTTTAAAATAAACAATTATGTTTTAAATCATCTCCTAATGACATCAGAACAACTTTACAGCCATCAGACAACAGAGACAAAAAACGTTTCTTCTTACCTTGGTTTTCCCCGAGGCTGGTAGCCGAGTATGAACTTTCCCGGCAGGTCTTTACAAGCCGAAATAAAGTATGGAATAAAAGTAGGTTTCTCCCTTTTTGTCCTGACCAATAACTCCTCCATTTTCTTAAAAGAAAAAAGAAAGAAGAAGATTAGAGGGTGAAAGACTTGGTTAAAAAAAAGGAAGTAGAAAAAGATGAGTAATTTTCAAAAGAATAAAAACACTCAGGGCAATAAAACAGCTCATACCTCTTTGTTACCTCCGTTGCACTCCTGGAAGTATTTATGCCCCAGCAGATCCCGAGCAAATGATGCCATTGGCTGAATGTATCGAGCAGTGATTTCATCCAGATCTTCAAACTCCTGCAGAGAATGAAACAACCTTCTTTAAACAACACATGGGTAATTCATTTTCTGCAAGTCTAATCATTAAGCACATGATCACCCTTAACACAAAAGCAGGAGAATACGGCTTACTTCATTGTTGATCCAGAGAGTGTGCCCTAAGCTGAAGGCGTTCTCTTTGCCTTCTTCTCTCACATCCACATGCTGGTAGATACCATCAGCCACCTTCAAAACATCACACAGAGTCAGACTGGGACATAAAAAAATTAAGTTCAACACCTGATTTTCTACATACAAGTGTTCTGATTTGCTTTAATTCAATATTAACTCGAGTTTTTTTTTTACCATATGTTCCTGTCTTAACCTCTACGACTATGAAATCTTTTATTTACTTGTTTTTTTTTCTTCATCCATCAATTAGTTGTGTTTTTTTACACATCATCGTTTTCTGTTTCTTACTTTCCAGGTGACAGTAAGGTGGTTCTCTCCTTTGCTGCTTGGTCGGATGATCAGATCCCCCTGGTCCAGAGTCTCCATCATCTTTTCTGCCTGGTTGAAACTGATGTTGTGGAAGTTGGGGTGGGCGATCACACGCTTTATATAAGCTGTACAGAACGCAAAGCACAGGAGCAGGAGGAGTAAGGTAAACAGTATAAGGACAGTGATGTTGAAGTAAATACGATAAATACTGCATGTTATTTGATTCAAACAACTTTGATTCATCATGACATGATACTGACGTGTTCGCTGTTGTTTCTTTTTCAGCTCCTCATCCTGTTTTTGGTCTTCGGACTCTGTGTCAAAGTCATAGTAGCTGTCTTTAGGAAGCTTCCATTCATTTGCCTTGTCCATCAAATCTGAAGTGCGGCATGTGAGGTCAACGCTGAACTTCTCGATGTCGATTTTCATAATGCGGCAGTGAACTGTCATGCCCACCTAAAGGGGGAGGGGGATGAAGAACAAACAATAATCACACAGGTCCCACAGAAGAGGAAACCATGACAGGAGGGACAGAAATATTCATGAGAAGGAGTAACTGATATAGACTAAAAACTCTCAGAAACATTGAAATTATTGCGTGAGGGATAAAGATAAGAAAAATAAACAACGATGCCTCACCTTGACCCTCTCCTCAGGATGTTTGACCACTTTGTCACTGAGAAATTTGGTGGGAATGAATCCCTGGACACCATTATCTAACCTGGACCGAACCCCGATGGCCTGACCCGGACACGAACCGCTGTCAAAGTGATTCCACACCTAGAGCCGGGAGGCAGGACATAGAAGATGGTGCTTAGGTGTGAGACACTCAGATGTTTTCTGACATTGAATTGTCAAAAGAGGAAAAGTTGGTTGTCTGGTACCTCACTGAGTTCAGGGAAGTTGTCCTGCTGGCAAAAGGGACACTGCCACAGCCCTGTGGCATCATTGCGGATGGCCTGGTCGTAGCTCTCTCCCTGAGGCCGCCGGTGAGCAATACCAGTTACTATACTGGTGATCAGCTTACCTGGAAGCAGAGCAGGCAAAAATAAAAAAATCAAGCTCAACAGCCTGTGGAGCTGCATTTCTATGGTCACTAGTTAGTGATAGAGTCCTGTACTTTAGAGAAGTTTGTATTACCAATATAAAAGGTCTCAGGAGTCTCCTTGGTGAGCAGGTTGAAGACCTCCTCAGTGTTGGGGACTCTGTAGGGAACTCGAAGGTCTTTGTACCTGCAACTCAGCTCAGCTCTGATATCATACAGAGTAATTCCCTTGTTGCCATAACCCTACAGGAACAAAAAAAAGAAGAATACAATGATGATAAAATCTTTGTGACCTCATAGTGAAGCATAGCATGCCACTTAATCTGGACCAGATATAACAATTATTCTGCAGTGTGGGATATTTAAAAAAACAAACAAACAGTACTTTGGTTGCAGAATGTATGAAGCAGTCGCTACAGTCAAAGCTACAGTGAACACACTGACCTGTCTCTCAAGCTCTTCAGCAAAAGCATCCAGGTCCAGATCTTTGAGACGTTCTGGATTTTCCAAGATCTCCTCCAGAGCTCCGGCTGGGTTGGCATCTTCCGCTGACTCATCATACTCAAGGGCGTCCACAGCCATCTTGCGAGCCCACTCATATGTTTCAGGGTGGACACGAGATCCATCAAGAACCTCAATGTAGGAGTCCGTACTATGTGGAAAATTAGAATTCAAGAAGAAAAATCAATTTTAACACAGACTGATTCATAACAAGCTAAATGCTTATGCTATGGGAAAGTCTGAATTTGTAAAAGACGCCTACAAGGTACCAACCTGTCCCCAAGCGATGCAGTGTCAATCTTGATGAAACCGGCACAGTTGATAAAGACTTTGGGTCCCATGTGACACATTGTGACCAGCTGGGTTCTGTTTTCCAGACGAGTGTTGTTCTGTTTCAGAATCTGCACAAAAATGAGCAACACAACAGTTTTTCAGTTTTTTACAACTTCACTTTCACATATGACACAAGACATTAAAGCAGCCGTACAAACTCATACCTTGAGCAGGTGGGAGCCCTTCCTTGGTCCCAGACCACAAACATACTGCACAAGGCTTTGTGTGTGAGAATGGGCGATGGCCCTGTTTACATCCACGCCAACCTCATTGACACGATTGATGAATTCACAGTACAGAGCAGAAAGCAAATCTTCCTTCACCACATGTTCCTAGTGAGGAAGGGGAGGAAGAACATATATTAGCTGTGCTGAATGTTGCCTTAGACTCAGGCATGACTATGTGTCAGTTTTAATTGCTGTTAAAATTGAGTGGTGCATCATATCAACATCTTAATTTTCAGTGGTTGGTTGGTATAAAATCTTTCAGCCAGGCTGAATGGACTGTTAAGTGACTGTGGCTACAGACCAGAATTTTGTAGTCAAAATGTAGCTTGTAATAATTTATATGGTTCCACAGGAGAAATAAATGTAGATAGACAAAGCAAGGACAGTTATCTCCTGTTTCAAAATGTCCGAAGAGCAGAATAACAACAAACAAAGCAACCAATAACACTTTTAAAGAAAATCAGACAAAAATTTTAAATCAAATGTTCTGACACATTTTTAAGAAAACACAAATCACGCAACAATAAACATCAATAATTACACAGATAGATGCAAAAACATTTAAATCCAGTTTTTTCACTCTCTCACCTGGAGTGGGTGTAGTTTGAGGCAGAGAATATCATCATCGCTGCTGCAGACCTGGGCGTACTCTATCAGGGGATCCTGGATCTTCCTGGCTATTGACACAGCTTGTCGCAACAAAGGAGGGTAATCCCTGAAATCAGCCTGAGCAAAGCGAAAGCAGAGGGTGAAATAAACAGCAAAGGAAACACTAGGATGCAACTTGGCTCCACCAATTAGTGACCACCTCGTGGTTATTATGTGCCTGTGTATGGTATGGAAGGCTTTTTACCTCAGACTTCTTGCTGTTCATGTACAGTGTAGCCAACTCATTATCAACAAGTTCCACTCCTACAGCAGGCAGAGAGGACTCCTGCTCAAGTTCACTGATCGCCCTCTTGATGTCCTCCATAATCATTTGGGCGTCCCTGCAAACACAGCATTTTTGAAATAATTCAACCTCAATGCCATTATAGATTGTGAATGATGTGCAAAATGTCTACATGTAACTCATCATATTAAAAAGGAAATCAGTTATTCACCGGTTTTCCCCAGCGACAGCAACCACGTGGGGCTTCTTGCTGGACAGAAACTTCTTGAGGTTTTCGATATCGTGGGCCTGAGGGAACACACACAACTGAGTGACTCATCTCAGAGATGCATCCAGTTATCATTTCTCTCTAAAACAGAAAAGCATCTGTTCGCTTTATAAAAACATGGTAGTGTTTCCTGCTTGTACCTTCTTCTCACGTTCATCCTCCCTAAAGGCATTCCTCCTCTTCATGAAATAGGGCAGACGCAAGAAGTCAACCACCTCTCCTTCCCCATTGATCAGAGCACAAAAGATTGGGGTATCTCTGTGAAAAGACAGAAACTACATTGTTACATTAAGTCTCTCATTTATTCAAACATGCACTGACTAGTTTAAATGCTACAATTTCAATGGGCATTTTAAGCTCCACATTTAAAATAGAGCATAATTCCAAGCGACTGATCTATCAAAGGAAAAAAACAACAACACTCAAGGTCATTTACCTGCTCGGTGCATAGGCTACACCCAGCACCCGAATGCCTTTGCCTTGACTCTCATCCATCAGATCATCATCTTCTTCAACCTGTTGATCTGGTCTGTAAGGAGCCACTTTAAGCCAGTTATACAACCGACGACAACAGGACTACAAGAAGAAATGGAGAACAGAAAGTTTATTATGACCTTTAATGCAAAAACATCAATCAGACATGCCTTTTTTAATTATTCCATGAATATTTTTGCTCTAAGTTAAGATAAACATAATGCAGGTGTCAACAATTCTCTATGTTGACTTCCTGTGTGTGATGCTGATAAAATAATGCAAGATTCATTACATAGAGACAGATATGACAAATTACCCTGACAATGCTCTCTTTGGCCTCAGCAATCAGCTTGCTTTTAAGCTCCTTGGCCATCTGAGGATAGAGGAACTGAGTGAGAGCTCTTTCTATGGCTAGAGTTCGCTGTCTGTTCCACTCTTGAACCTGGTGACTGAACTCATCCCTGTAGTAAAACTGTTTGATCTCGTCAAAGTACGTCTGGTCCCCAGCATATCTGAGGAGAAGCAGAGGAAGACAAAGAGGGAGGTGGAGACAGAAAGGAGAGTCTTAATATCACTAGAGCCATAATTCATAAGCCCAATGCTCTACTGACTAGAATGTGGATAAAACATAAGCTGCAGCTTAAAATTTTATGATGTTAAACTCAGGGGACCTATCCTACTTATCCCCCTCCCCCCTTTCTTCAACATCCAGGCAAGGTTTCTATACAAATGCTAAAAATAGCACAACAGTTTGTTGCATTAGAGTCTGTGGTTGGTGAGTGCCCAGAAATGTGCATGAACAACAAAACAGACTGGAAAAATAAGACCTTTATGTTTTGTTTGTCAGTGGTTTGCCTTTTCTTATTGATTGAAACTGTCTTGATGTAAGCAGAACCTTGGTCTGCCTTTAATCATGAGGTAATATAACTGGACTAACGCAGTTCGTCCCATGCGGATATGAACATTTCTTTCTTCATTTTTATCTCTGGTCGTCAGTGTTTTAAGTGTACTTACCCTTTAACTCCTATGAGATCTATACAGATGTCGATGGACAGCAGCCCTTCATCCTCTGCCAGGCACATCTTCACAAACTGATCCCCATTCAGTTCCTTGACAGGCTTGTTCTTAAGATACTTGAAGGAGTAGGCAAAATGAGCCTCATCTACCTCCTACAGAAAGCAAATAGCAGACAGGTTTAGAATGGGACTCTTAACACACTTTACAAGACCAGTTTTAGGATGTGCGTCCATACCTTTTTGCCCTTCTTTGTAGGCTTGATGTTGATCTTGGCCCTCTCCTGAAAGGTCTGTCGAAGAACATGTCTGACCAGAGGTTCACGAGCAATCTGCATGGCCACCATGTACCTGGTTCCTTCCAGCACTGCCTCAGGAGTGGAGAACTGACTGCAAACATAATCTTTGGCCAGTTCAACAGGCTCAGCTGGAAACTGCTCAGTTTCGTGACGCTGGTAACTGTCTCTCAGATTTTCTCCGAACTGCTCTGGAGTTAACCCAAACTTTTTAGCCAAGCCATCTGCAGTAAACGAGAAAGAGGAAAAAGTTAAATTACTACAAAACAAGGAAAAATGGTATGAGGATACTTACTAACATCTAACACTGGGCTTGTTGTGCGTAAGTTAAAAAAAGGACACTAACCCAGTCCTACACTCTGACAGATGCTGTACATATCTCTACGAGATGCCAGCTTAAGGTCAGGTCCTTTCTGCTCTTCTTCTTGTTCCACCTCCAATTCCTCTTCTTCACCTTGAGTGGAGACAGTCAAATTCAGTCATGTAATGACTCTTAACAAATGAGAACATTTCTAAATAAAAAGTTGCTTCAGTTCAAACAAAAGTGTGCCTCCATCATCATCTAATAAAAAGGCTAACACATCCGCTTACCATCCTCCGACACTTCTTTAATCTTTTTGAGCCTCTTCTTGTTGGCTTTGGCAGCATTCTGCATCTTAGGGATGTCTCGGCCATAGTAGAGCAGAAAGTGGTTGTAAACATCACCCAGCTCTTCAAGAGTTTGCACATCTTTCAGCCTATAAAAAAGAAAAAAATCAATTATGTGAACAACATTATTCTATGTGAAGTTTACTTGGAATTTTATTACATTCGCACAGTTATTTCTTGTAGCCACATATTTTACACATTTTTAGCCTTAGCCTTTCAGTGTTAATGGACGCACCTCTCCATGTCAGCGGTGTCCAGAGGACGTATGCCATCAGCCAGAGGCTTGTCAGGGTCAGCAGAGATTTGCTCAAACTGGAAGGACTGCATCTTCTGAAACAAGCGGGTCAGGTTCTGCTTTCGGGTCTTCAGCTGAGTCCACTGGTGGGTGCAGGATGAAAATTTATAAGTCAAAAAACCTGTGACATACATGCATACATCTATCTAATGAAAGCAAATGTTTGTTAATTCAAAATGATGGTTAATTAATTAAAAAGTGGAAAATTCAGGATCACCAATTAATATTTACTCTGATCAGTGGCTTTTCAGTCAGCATTTTATCTGATCCTTCTGTGACAAAGCAGCAGTAACTTTACCTTTTCATCCCATTGCCACACTTTCCACAGGTCATTGATGTTGAGCTCTGGCTCCACATATTCTTTCCTGTAGAACGCTATGAAAGGAACCTGAAAACATGAAACAAATAGATTGCTTAACGACAATGTCACATTTTGCATCCCCAGCCTCAAACAAAGAAAAACAGATAAAGGAATTTGATCAAAGGGTCAGGCGAGCTCAGTGTACCTCAAACTGTTGATTCCTCATGAAGTTGAGAGCTTCTTTGATCTTGGCAATGGTGCTGGGGCCTTTCCTGCTGAAGTTTGTGGTTGTCCCCCGGTCTAGATAATCTGTGCTCTCCTGTTTACGGAATAAAAAAGATTTTTATCATGGTAAAGATGTTGGTAAAATTCAATAATTTGTCCCACATGAGGGGAATCTAACTCTGCATTATGACTGAAAATCCAGGATAATTCTTTGCATGCTTTGTGTGTGCATTTTTGCTCATTTACGGCAAACGTCATACCTGCATTGAGATAGTAAGGGTAGAGAAACCATGTCTGAAGATCCATTCTGCTTCCTCTTCCAGCTCATCATCCTCAGCAGGTTTAACAGGGATAGATCGTAACTGAAAGACAGAAAGCAGAGTCAGGAAGACATATACTCAGAAAAACAATGACACATAAACCAATGTAAAATCTGTGCACTGACCCTGTTGGCATCAAAAACACACACACATACCTGGAATCTCTCAGGCATGTCTGTAGAACGGATCTCATTGTCCTGGTCAGTCATGTGACTGCTTTCCAGCTCGCTTGGCTCATAGATCTCGAAGATGCTCTTCCTCCCTTGCCTCCTCTTAGTCTGCTTCTTTGGTCTGTCCCAACCCTCTTCATCCTGGTCCTCTTCCTCCTCCTCACCCTGGTCATAAGCGTCAGCATCAAAGTCAGCAAAGTCAAAGTCCCCACCAAAGATTTCTTGGGCCTCCTGAAGGGCTCTGTGAGAGGAGAAACAACGAAAAGAGAAAAAACTGTAATTTTGTGTTTCACTTAATGCCTCAAAGCAGTTTGAAGGGTTTACTGTCTTATTGTGCCTATATGACAAATAAGGTAAAATTTTAGCCTGACTGATTCATTTTATATAAAAGGAAAAAAAGAGAAAGGCAAGCCTCTTGCTTTACCAATGATACATTTTTAAAGGATAGACATCACTTGATTTCCTGTATAAACTGCAACACTTACGCATCTGTATATCCTGAAAACTTCTTGCCCCTCTTTTTGGTGATGGGTTGGCCATCATCATCCACGATAAAATCGTCTATATCTGCAGGACAAAAGCACAATTTTTAAACTAACGATTTCTATACCACATTTTAAGCGACTGAGTCTGGTCCTGAGTTACATTATTTCTTATTTTTTCCTGCTTTTTAGATATTTCACGCAGATTTAAGAAGCTTTTATTCCTGGCCAACCTGACTCTTCATCCTCTCCTTCTTCATCATCATCTCCAGGATGTAGAGGTTCCTCAACAGCTTCCCCTTCCTCCAGCTCGCCCTCTGCATCCCCATGAAAGATCTCATCAGCGATCAAATCCTTCTCGTCATCATCTTCTTCATCATCGTCAAGAGTTTTTACACGGTCATATTTCTTCTTCTGTGACACAAAAAAGGCACAGCATCAGTACTGCCAGTTTAAATCTTTCCACAAGTAAATAAATGGCATTAAAATTCTGGAGGTCACACAGAGAGAGGATAAAATTTACTCAGTTGATAACAGTGAGTATTCTTACCCTCCTTTTCACTTTAACACCCAAATTTTCTTCAATAAGGTCAAGATCATCGTCATCCAGGTAATCGTCATAATCTGCAAGAAGAAAAGTCTCAGTCAGAGGAAACAGCTTCAAGCAATGTTACAAGTCTACTGCAGAAAAAAAAGCACATTCTTTTTTTCATGTAAAACATGTCATTGTTTGTTTAGAAAATCAAATGTTGAGGCTTGATATCACAATATTTTGGAATCAGAACTTGAACTCTGTAAAGCTCCTGTGGGCAACTATTTATTTACATCTATTTACTGGGTTAAATGGAGGCAGATGTGGCAAAAACAACACATTTACTTCTAAAATATGAATGAAGATCATATACACACCAGCAGTAAACATTAATTAGAGAAACATTAAGCAGCACCTGCCTAGGTTAATGCAACCAATATGTGGTTGCATCTGGCTCCACAACATACGGAGCTGAAGACAAAGGGGACCACAAAAAAAAGGCAACCTGTTGTTCTTCCTCCCAAGCAGATGTCAGAAATATGTTTACTGTCTATTCTGATTATTCAGAAACATATTTCATCCCTTATTTCAAGATCCTCTATCTAGCACATGAGTAACTGGTTAAAGGAACGAAAATACACAATTAAATAAAAACAATATGGTGGTGTGCCTTAAAATTGCACATTAACACTAAATGATAATGGTATGATATTGGGAAATAACTGCTGTTTAAAATACCAGAGGAGATACCAACATGCAATTGATTTTTAGCATTTCTGCCAAACAAGGTAAATATTAGGACCTGACCAACAGCTGCATCACGGTTAAGTTTGCATGTGTTTAATTTAAATGTTTTATGAAACCACAAGAAAGGGGAATGTGTAAATACATTAAGAATTACGAACTGCGTTATTAATATGACTCAGAACAATGCAGAGTTTCTGCAGCTAATGGAAAATGTGTTCATTGTTTGTGAGTTTAAAAGAATCATAACAATTTATTGGCTGGTAGTAATTAACAACGAAAAACACTATAAACAATTTTGACACAGGTCCCTGAGACTCATTTGGTCTGTGACCAAGATACACACCACAGGGTACATTTTACAATTGAAAAATCAACTTGTCAGTGTCCCCTGACCAAGTGCATGTATGGCTTAAACCTTTTTTACATGACCCCACACCTAATTTGGTATATCTTGAAAGCATATTTATGATCATTCACTAATCGGCTGCTATGTACACACACCCTAATACATCTGTAATAAGCTCATCAACAGCTATCAGCTTGGCAGATTTATTGGATTAACTGTAAAATGATTTTTTAGGTCAATGCAAACAAAGAGGCAGTTATGCAACAATTAATATCTGCTATTTACATGGCTGAATAACCTGAAAAACTACTAAAATATAAAGAGCTGTGTGCAAATGACTGAGCAAATAGATTTTGAATGACTAAGGCTGAAGTGTTACAGACTACTAGAGATTGGAGAAAAGAATGCAGCAAGAAGCAATCCTTGCTAAGGAGCCAAATTACTTAAAAATAACCAGGTACAACACAACCAAGTACACAGTTTTCTGAACGCTGTAAAAAGAGGTCCACTAAAGCCTTTTCATCTCTTATTTATTTATACTAATGGCAACCCACAATAAAGCATTGTAGAATGGCTACAACTCTTTAAAAAACACTTACTGCGCTTTTTACGCCGATGCCTCACTTCTTCTTCTGAATCACTCCCACCTCCACTCCCACCTCTTTGAACTTCTTCATCCTCCTCGCCCTCCTCCTCATCTCCATCATCAATGAGTCCGCGTAAATTTCCTTGCTCATCCTGATCCTCTGTGTTCTCATCATCCTCTTCATCTGTTGAGCAATAACAGATTAGTAATCCACACGCTGTACAACTTCTCTTCTGTAACATGTACCCATTCCCAATAACAACTCAAATCTCACCATCTTCCTCCATAAACCTCTGTGTCTTTTTAGGCTTTAGGTCTTTCTCTTCAAACTCCTCCTCTGACTCCTCCGCCTCACTCTCAATGAAGTCTGACATGACAGCTATTCCTGAGAAGAAGGGCAAGATGCTGTTAGTAGACTGTCAAATCATCCAAGCATTGTAAACATTATTACTGTTCCAAAGCGAGTCACAAATAAAAAGGCCACACACACACAATAACGCACTTAATATTATTTACAACATTTTGCAGTCATTGCAGTTTCACCCCATAATGTCCAGGTTCCTGTTATTACTGCTGTTACTTAGCTTTAATTTGGAACAATCATTTTAATTTTACACAGCCTGACAGTATTACATATATTTATCCTTATAAACCTGCTTGAACTCGATATGACATTATATAAACACAGTAGAAATCAAAATCCATAATAACAACTTTGTGTTCATTTGATGATTACGAGTGCCAATGTTGTCCTGTGACACAAATTGTGTAACGTTAATTTTTTAGTAAGAATATGGTCGAATTTTTAGTTATTTAACAATAAAAGAGGTTAATGGGATTTCAAATGAAAGCAATCAATTTTGTTAATGAAATTGTTTGATATGACTCATGCTGTACCAAATGACGTTTTACTGATTTAATAACGCTAATTATTTGCAATACGTTATGTTAACTTTTGTGCATATCTGTACCCTGGTGTCATGCCGTCAGTAAGCTGCAACAAACCTGACCCTAACCTCAGCGTTGTCGCATTGCGCACAAACAACATCAACAGTGACAACCAACCACTTTGCCTGCTTTCAAGGGCACTTAAGTGAACAGCATCAAAATATTGTCTTTTACGATGAAGAGCAGTTTCTGCACAAGAATTTTTGTCACACTGGAAATAAAATAACGTCCGCTCAAAGCAAAATTCAGTTGAGCTAGCTATCGCAAGCTAAGCTAACATAAGTTAGCGATGCTAGTGACCAGTAGCTAATGAAAAACCTTTTGTTTAATCGCTGACAGTTAATTTCGAGTCGCCCTTCTTTCCTCGACCGTGCACAACAATAAATTAGCCGACATTAAAAGTTTAGAACTAAAAAAATCATAAAGGAAATAGCTCAAGGCCTCTTAGACAACTAGTTAATGCTTTCGCATATCACACCGTTAGCCTAGCTGCGTTAGCTGGAACGACAACAACATCACACTGCATTACCGTTAGCTAGTTAGCGGCTAGTAGCTAAGCAACACAATGTGAAGATCGTGAATAACCGTTGTGAAATTAGACTTACACGTCCCACTGCGGTGTTTTATTCCGAAATTAATTACAGTTATGACGGGATTCTGGTGTGTTTTGTGTTTCGGGGAGCTTTTACTTGTAAAAATGGCCGAGTGGCGTGAAGCTAATTCCGGGATGCGGTGAGGGGAACTTCTAACCTTCTCAGCATCAAGCTGACGCCACCTGCTGGTTATTTTTGAGTCTACACAGAACTAAACAACTAAACACAGCTATACAATGTCTAATTTGTGGAAAATTGTCATTATATTTTAAATATTAAAATATATCACTGCAACGCCAAATAACCCCAAAAAACATTTTAAAAATCTAATTAGCTCTACATAGTTGCCATTCCGGGTCGCTAGGGGCGCTCTTTACCGAGCTTCATATTGGCAGATGGCGTCTCTTAGATGACGTAGCGAAAAATAATACAAATCTCAGAGAGGCATCGGCGACTGCTTGTGTTTCGGTAGGAATGGGTAACTTAAACAGTGCCGTTCCTCAACACTCTTTACCAGCGCTTATATTTTTATTATCCTGCATACTTGGGCTGTCTCTCGGTACGGAACTGAGCTTTGTAACATGCGGCTCAGTCATTAAATTGTTAAATATAAAACACAATGTGAGACTACACTCGCACGACGTACGCTACGGTTCTGGTGAGTTTCCTCTCATTAAACGATTATTAAATGTTAATAAATGGTTGCATCTTGTTTTCATAAATACTGACATCTTTAATTGTTAACTTTTGTATTTAGATATGTATTTTGTGTTGAAAATTGGACGCGACTGAATCTACAGTACAAAGGTTACAGAGGCATTTAATACGTGTTGGATTATTTGTGCAATTCAACAGTGACACGCATGAAATACTGGTGACGTTATCGATTTTAGGTGATATTTACATCGAAAATTAATATAGAGGTATTGATAAAATGATGGAAGTGAACCAAATGCGTTGACGTTTGGAATTTTTATAGGAATTCCAGTCCCTCTTTTTTTTTGGCTAATCAGCATTTAATCAGGACTTTAAGGCATTTGTCTTTGTTGTGTACCGGCTTGGTACTGAACCTATGAAAGGCAAATGTACAACATTAGCTTTTCAATGACAGGGATGAGTTGCCCCGTCTCTTCAATGGAGGCTATTCCAGTTTAGATAGTCAAATACTCTGTTGTTATACATGTGTTATAATAACACCAAGTTGTTTTATGGCTATACCTTTAATATAAACCGTGTGGTTTGCCAAGATGAGCCCTTGAGTTTAAAATAAAAATAAAATTTCACTCTTTCAATATGTTTAAAAGAAAAACACACTTTGTCCAAAAAAGTACCTCCCAGTCCAAGAAATATGGCTTTATTTAAAGCTTAAGCCTTAGGTTGGTTGTTCACTCTCCTTAGGCTGTTTACTGTGTGTTATGTCATGTGTGTGCACTTATGTGTGTGTGAAACAGGTAGCGGACAGCAGTCTGTAACTGGGGTGACGGCAGTGGAAGACAGTAACAGCTACTGGAGTGTTCGAGGGACAAGTGACACCTTGTGCCATCGAGGTACCCCAGTCAAGTGCGGGCAGACGATTCGCCTCACCCATGTCAACACAGGCCGAAACCTGCACAGTCACTATTTCGCCTCCCCGCTGTCCTCTAATCAGGTGGGTGGTGTGAGAAGTAAACAGGAGAAGAGAGATTTGGCACTGTGTGAAGAATTGTGTAGTACAGGTATAACTAAGATGTAATTAGACATGTAAAAGTACCAAAAGGTTCACACACTCAGTGAAACCTAGATTAACTTTTGAGATGTGCCTGACTTGACAGCAGATTTGACACTCTAGTAAAACAATAAACTGTGTAGGAAAACAGTGTCGGGTCAGCAGAAACCTCCTTATTATTGGCCGAGTGTAAAAACACTATACATGCACAGTTTTATAGGGTTGGAATTTATGTACCATGAGATGATGCAATGTCACATATTTTGGTAAGAAGTCAGATAAATTGATATCAATGGCATTACCTTTCAGTGGAGACCAAAGTGTGCATATCACATAGTGAAGAAACAAGAAAGCAGGACCAAACATGTCTTAATGAGTTGGTCTTAATGTTGTACTTTGTCAACAATCAGATATGTGGGAGATGTTTCCATTTGTACAAAAATTTAAGCCGTTAGTTCTTAAACTTTTGTCTGGAAAGTTAGGGATTGTAAAAATGGAACCAAAAAGCTTAGACAGAGCTTTCATAATGTCCACACTAGTCAATTGCTTTGACCTCTCTCTCTCACTTGTCCACAGGAAGTGAGTGCGTTTGGGGACGAAGGGGAAGGGGACCACCTGGACGAGTGGACAGTTCAGTGTGGGGGATCCGTATGGCAACGTGACGAAGCCGTCCGCTTCCGCCACAAGGCCACTGATGCCCTGCTGTCAGTGACGGGGGAGCAGTATGGACGGCCAATCCATGGTCAAAGGGAAGTTCACGCCATGTCAAGCCCCAGCCAGCACAGCTTGTGGAAGACCATGGAGGGCATCTTTATGAAGCCCAGTGAGGGCCCGGCGGGCAGCCAAGACTACAGTCATTCACACACAGAGTTCTGACCTTGATTTTTCTCCTCTGCTTCTGTCACTTCCCATTTTTCTTTCTGTCCGCCACTGAATTCCTACCTCTGTCCCTCATTACACCTGTACCAGTAGCTCTCTTTCTCTCTTGTCTCATTCTCTCTTGTTAAGTTTTTCATCATCTTTTCAGGAGACTGTGCCAAAGTCTGTCATAAGTTAGGATACAGTGACTTTATCTTATCAGTCCTCAACAACCTTACTCACACTCATTGTGTTGTAAAAAACAGTACTTGAATCCTCAAAGGTCCAGCAGCTACAGACAGACGACAACAATATTTGAATATCATTATGGTTTGCCTTAACACGTACAAGAAGACAAAGGGGTTTAAAATGCTGTTTAACAGTACAAAGACTTGTCTTTATTACAATTGTGACCCTTTACATTCAAGAAGAGATCTTCTCCTCAGCTGTTATTTATTGTTGAATAACTGCTATCAGCAGTAACACTGCAACACAGAAGGCGGTGCAGGTTTGTAGATCTGTTTTTTTTAAATTATCAAGTAAGTGTTTTGGTGGACTAAAAAATATTGTTACACTTGTGCCTTTATCCTTTTTTAAGAAATTGGAGGTGTTTACATTGTGAAGTCTTTTTAGCTTTTAGAAACAGTAATTTTACAGTGTTTTACGGTGTTTGTAAGCCATATTCTGCTCAAGCGATGGGTAAGCAGTGTTATTATGGTGAGTTATCTTTTCCCCTCTTTTAGGTCAGATTCAGTTTTGCATATAAACTACCCCACAGTAACTGACATAAAAGAATACGCAGTTCTGCCTGGGGGGTGTTTTTCATGTACATTTTAAAGCTGGATGCTGTTTGTTGATATTGTTTGATCCGTTTCCAATTGTGCTGAGAGAAAGTGCAGTGTTGACATTCATGCTGTCTGTGAA
The DNA here is from genome assembly GCA_029783725.1 of Acanthurus tractus. NCBI lineage: Eukaryota > Metazoa > Chordata > Actinopteri > Acanthuriformes > Acanthuridae > Acanthurus > Acanthurus tractus. Next base: position 13,923,745 of record JAQNCA010000006.1, read on the forward strand.
TGCATCTGTGTAAGATCAACTCTTTGTACCAGAGGTTCATATGAGCTACAAACATGCAATGAATACCTCATTAAAGCATTTTTGTAAATGAATACCAGTTTCATTGTGATCATTGGACTTAACACTACTGGTGACTCTGCACATGTTGTCGTTTTTTGCATGGTTGCCTGAAATGAATCACTTGTGTCATCAGTGGTTCTCCTGACACCTGAATTCACAGCTTACCATCATTAATTTTGCAGTAAAAGCTAAATAACAGTGCGTTACAGTATAGACAATGTACTGTCTCTTTTTGTGTGTTTCCTTTTGCATGATCATCCATTTTCAGCAAGTTTGTATGACCTTTTAAAGACGAACTCCTACATTTAATCCACATGAATGAAAACAGAATAAAGGATTTGTAAGTAAGACAAGCTCTTAGTGTCTGCCCGGACCATTACATTAATGGCTTGTTTGTCCACTAAATGGCGTGTTTTGGTTCATTATCTGGCTCTTAATGGGGTCCTGGTGCATCTGCAATGAGGCTGTTCGCACTCATATTTGACCTATGCTCCCTAATTATCATGATTTAGAGTGAGTGCTGATGCCATTGCTGCTCCACAGGAAACTCCTCTCTGACACAAACTGACAAATGTGTGAGCTCACCTCCAGCCATCACATACTGCAAAAAATCGTAACAATTTTAAGCCTAAGATTTAAGATGCGGTTCTCAGAAGTAGAAGGTTAACCTTTGTCCGTCACAGCCGCCAAGGTTAGTCCACTCAGAACAATTAGTCTGTGTTTGTAGAGCTACGTGACCTGTGTGTATTGTGTGAATGTGATGTCACCTGAAGAGGCTGCTGTTCTGATTCACAGCTCCTTTATGAATGCTCCGCTTCCTGCATGGGGAAACAGCAGCGGTGGGCTCTCAGTGAAAAACCACGCTGTGTTGTTATTCTATTTATGGGGTTACTATTTACACCTCAATGATCACAACAAGTGACAAGTGAAGCAACAAGCCTACTCCATACTGAGTTCTACAATTATACTCAACAGCTCATTGTGAGCCAAAAACTAGGTGTCATTTTTTGTACCCTTTTTAAAAACTGTTTTACATTTTACTAATACTGAATAGGTTTAATCATTATTGTTTTGCACGTGTCGTTTTTCATGATGCAAGCCACAAGAATTTTTCGCAAGTAATCACAGATGCCTTATATTTTCTATCAAAACAGGGTTTTATTGCATAAACATATATGGGTATATTTTTTTTTTAGATTGAACAGATTAAACTTGTTATTTGCATTTTTAAATATTCATTCAGTTGGTGACTATTGCTGTTTTCTTTCTCCTTTTCTAAGCAGCATGCCAAGGTTTGTATTACATATCTGTGTTTAGGTTTTTATCTCTATACAATCTACAAGGTAAAAACATATTTTGGTAAAAACAAATCTCAAAAGCAACTTTCAAAATCATGGAAATCATGATCCAACTCCGTCCTGTTACAGATGTACAGTATAGTAATGTAAACTTCAAAAGGGTTGATAAAAGGTCTCTCGAACGAGTTTTCCCTCACATGGCCATGCAAGGATGTCTGAATGGCACAGTTATTAGAGAACTGTAAAGATAAAGTGGTCTATGCTGGTTTTAAGAGGACCATGACGTGAATAGACAAAGGATGAAACATGGTCCATCAAACGTCAATGTGCTGACAATATTAAAGACAAAAAACTGGCTTACAAGGATAGCATACATTATACAGCAGTTTCTACAGGACTTTGAGGCAGTGAGTGACTAAAACACACCATATATATTGTATTCAGTGTTAATTTAACTGACCACAGTGAGGCCTGCGGACTCTACCCAAGATGACACGGAACAGAGATGATGATGATGGTAATGTGACCTTGTATTTGCATATTTATGAAAATGCCCTCTCCTGCTCTCTGATTTGATTAATAGCTGGTAGAAACTAGAAAAAATGGCTATTACAGTAAAAACTGGAAAGTCAAATATGTGACAGTAGTACATACATACCTACATTTAAAACCAAAGCTGTGCCACCACAAAGAAAGGTTAAATGGATTTCCCTGTCTTTTAAAGACATGAAAATCTAAACAACAACATGCATACTGATTTACAGTATAATACATTTTTGCTGTGATTCTTGATCTTACAAAGCTTTTTTTTTTTTTTTTTACCTTTTAAATAAAAGCCTTCTCCCTGTTATATTTCCTTTAACCTAGATAGCATATAAACCCACATGGTTGCGCATTAGTTTGACTGAAATATCTAATTTTCTTTTCATCCACCCCAGCAAGAGACTAGAGAACAAGAACCGCTCCGAGGTGTTAATGAGAACGAACCAGCCTCCAATCCAACGACGTCCAAGGGGAACACTCTGCAATTTAGTAATCCATTTATGCTGCTGTTAAATGAACACCAACAAGTTTTCAATTTAAAGATGGCATCTGTGTAGGGCTGGGTGATGTGGTTAGAATAATAATCACATTAATGAAACTACTTTAACGTGTGTTACTACAGCAAAATATTCACATAATATAAATAGAAATCATGTCCATTGTAATGAACTGTGTTCTGCTGACTCTTTAAATGTGTTCAACAAAAATGGATCTCAGGTAATCTAAATTTCGATTGACAGTTCGGTTAAAAATTTTGTTTTGACAACAATGTTTTAGGGAAACAATAACAGGATCTGAACATGTAATTACGATACTGTTCCACTGACAGTAGATAAACAGTGACATGTCTTTATCGCCCAGCCCTACACCCACATTAAAAAACATTTTCATCTTCAAATTTATTTTAACCATTGGGATGTCCAACCTCAGGCGGCACCATTAAAAAAAAGAAGAGGAGCCTGATTGTAAACTCCTCCAAGGTCTTTTTCAAACTTTTTTCATCCCAGCAAGCTTTATATAACTGTAGTGCTATCAAGTCTGAACCATAAAGCATAACTCTGACCCCTAAAACTACACAGGTACAGCAGCAGTCACCTTCAATCTCTCATCTAATCCTGAGCTGTACACGGGTGCAAGAACACAATTTGTTGTGAGGGAAAGAAAAAAATCCAATACGGACCAAACTGCTCTTGTGACACTGACACAACATAGCTCAAATCCAGTGGTGTCGTTCTTGACTTCTGAACACCTCGTAAAAAAAAAAAAGGGTTGCAGTGTTAAGCTGCAGTTCTCATTTTAACCACTAGGATGCAATCTTTTCCAAGAAAGCAGCTGTTTTTTTTAACAGCTCTGTTGTGTATCCCTGATTTATCTCACTAGTTTCTACTCTTTATACATTCTGTATTTGAGAAGAACAATACATTACACAAGCTAAGCAGTACAATATATACAGAAAAATCCAAGGGAGACTGGAGACTCGTGTTTGGTATGGCAGTGTATATACTGGCATGCTTTTGTGTGGTCTATATTTACCACAGTTGGGCAGTATTACAATGAGACAATGAGACATTTTCTATCAGCGCATGACTTAATTTATCATTATTTATCTCAGCCTGGTCCTGTTGAAATACAAAACCATGGCTTCACTGTAATTTGATTTGGTGTCTCCTTGCTTCTTACCTTCATACATTTTACACCTCGGACAGTCTTAGGTGGACAGCACTGTCTTTCACACACCTACACAATCAACCAATCAATCAACCAATCAGTATTAAGACCACAGAGAAGAGATAGTGGTACAGTGATGATTCATGAGTGGTCCCTCACTGAGTATTGAATTGTGCTCCTTTTAGACACACATAAAGACCTCATGTGTCCCACCTTTAAAGGACTGAGCCGAGGATGTTGTGTTCCACAAGAACAAGTGTGATGTTTACACATGGATATATGAGATGTGAAGGGTTTACTATGCATTTTAAATACTGTGCCCACATTCACTCAGTTCACATTCAATGCCACTTCACTAGGGTAAATACACAGTTGTCCATAATAACCACTATTTGTTGTTTTTTTTTTTAAATAGGGAATGGCTCAGAGCACCTGATAAACATTTTGGGTGATTAGAAAATCAAGTTTAAAGGGTGGTCTTGGTCTTGAAACAGCAAAATAAAACTCACTGTTTATTCTCACTGTTTATATAAAAGTATTATTCACTTCCAGTTCAGGCTTCCTTAGTAAGTCCAGTTACTCTACGCGGTGACATCTTCAATGCGGAACAAATATATCTCTCGTTATTTCATTCACATTGTCAGCTTCCGCAAGGTAAGTCCAAATTAAACTTAAAAAAACAAACAAACACTCAACTGATTGTTTAGAGAAGTGCTTGGGTTGTGGCTGGTCCAGCTTTGGCTGCAAAGACAAGATGTGAGGTCATGGCTGTTCGGTCCACTCCCCATGCTCACAGTGCAATTAGTTACTCCATGCCGTTCCGCAGCATCTGATTGGCTGCGATAAGCATGACACTGATGATGAAAGCCATAGCGAAGGCGCAGATCAGGCTTTTCCTGACACACGTCTGCCGGTTTTTCTTCTTAGGATGGACTGAAGGAAGTGAAGGAGAAGAGAAATGAAAGACAGGAGAATACTTCTTTTATCACAAGCGTTTTTTCCATGTAGCTCTTTAGCCTGTGTTTGTGTCTATTAATGCTGATTAGTTAATTCATTGATTAGTTTATTGACTTCACTAGAGTGTTTTGACATCTTGGGAAATAAAACAATTGCCTCTAATTGGAAGAGTTAAAGATAATCAATACAACTCTCATTTCTTATCGTTAACTATGAAGCTTGAGCCAGGATACAGCATAAACTGGAAGCAGCTTGACTCTGTTTACCAGCACCTCTAATTCTTATTTAGTAACACATAAATCTTGCTTGTTAAATTTATATAAAAAAATGGCTTTCTGGAGTTGGCAATCAGCAAGTTTCTGTGCCGGGCCAAAAAAATACTGGAACACATCAATGCTGTAACACAATAAACAGTAGATTTTACACAGTTATTAACATTTTATACGTTGATAACTGAGCTTTAGAAGAAAAAGAAGTTTTTTGGTGTTTTTTATTGTTACATACCATCGTAATAAGTTTAACACTTTAAAATTAGATCCTTGCATTTAACTGATGCCTGAGGTGCAGTGCAGCCACTGTGCTGTGCCCAGGGAGAGACCCAAGCTCTAAGCCAGTGTGGTCAAGGGCACTGACAGGAGAATTAACATATATTTACATGTTTTTAAAGGAACTGATAGGCATATGGGCAGAGTCAGGCAAGCTGGTTCCTCATTTCCTTTATGTAAAGTTATAGAAAACCCCTGTGTCCTGCACCAGCTTCATATTTAACTCCCAGTTTTAGATCTGAGAGTTACATCTTTCTTCTCATCTATTAAGGAAAGACACTGTATTTCCCAAATGCTGAATGAACTTTAGCTTTTTGGACACTGTAATCAAGAACATTAGGTTTAAAACAATATTCCATTATAAACTATGCAGTTCTGCTTTGATACATAAACTACAAAACCACATGGTCATGGGCAAATATGCAATATTATAAAGGAGTAAGGAGCAACGAAATCATGCTAATGTGAAAAAAGGTTTGAGATTAAGGCCTTCCAGAAACTCATAGATATTTTTATTACCCTCGAAGCCTAATCCATTTTCAGTAACTGCATTTTAACCTGTTTCTCAAGGTGCACCCTGTTCTTAGACCCAAAACAAATACGGATTAAATAGCAGCTAATATTAGTTGCAGTGTTTTGCAGCTTATTTCTGTGACCCAGATCAACAGTGGAAGTCTATTCGTTGTAAAAATGATGAATACAGAGACACAGAGAGGCACAAACTGGCTCTGATACTCTCTATGCTGCAGCAAAAACAAAGACAAGAGCGAGGTGAAACTTTTGTTCTGCTCCCTATCTGTGTGGGCTAAGAGGCTCCTTTTTCTCCTCAAAGACATAATCTCTGGAGATAGAAGGAGGAAGAGGAGAAGAGACAGATGTGTCCTACTACAGGCCTTGCAGCAAAAGCAACAACTGAAAGTTTCCTCTCTGTCAGCTCCCTTGTCTTAGTTTGTAAAAATCACATGGTGCATCAATAAATCAAGCCTGAGCTGTGACTTGTGGATCTGAGCGGACAGTCCCACCGGACAGGAAGGAAGCCGGCATGGAAGACGGATGTTGAGGATGTGGAAAGAGGGTTAAATGCGGGTAGAAATACAGCTGTTCTATACAAAAAAGGCTCTCGTATCCCTCACTTGCCTACCACTCTTCTCTATATCTGTCTGCTGTTCTTATTCCTCTCCTAAACTCCACGTCACACCCTTCCCTCAATACCAGAAACTTTGTGAAAGAGTGCCAAGCAAGCACTTCCCTGATCCCTTCTTTAGCCTCTTATCTGCTCCTTCACTGTCCCTTTGCCACTAAGTTTCTGCATTTCCTCTCGGCTGTCTCTTTTTAGGACTCCCCTGGACTGTAGGCCAGTACCCAGTGGATTCGTTAAGACTTTCCTAGTTTTCTAGTACATTTGATCTCTTTTTACCCTTGTTCTGGTGGATGTTTCATATTTTCCGTTACCTTTCTCCCCCTAAAGCAACATAACTTGGTCTTACGTCCCAAGAAAAATGTTTTCTGTGTTTCCCTTGAGCACTTGTACATTAATATCCTCTTCCTTATTCCTGACTTTGAAAGTCCAAAAACAAAAAATACAACACCTTGAGATTAATAGATTTAAATATTTCATCTGTTATCCTGAATACGCCTCAGCACTCTTGAATTTTTCCAAGGCTCAACACCTTACAGATGCAACCAATAAACCAGACATGTTGGTATATCAGCATTTTAAAAAATTAATGATTTCACCTTGGATAAATGAGCTGCCCTAGCACATTGGGAACAGAGAAGGCCAAATATTTAACTGACATTTGGTTCAAGGACTTAACAAAGAGCTATTTGGAAAACACATTTAAACAAAAAAAAACTGTGAAAATTTTTAATTATTTTCTGAGAGTATGAGAAAGACAATTTGAAGTGAACTGACAACAAGGGAACATCAGACACAATTTCATCTATTTCATAGCAAATATAGGGAGATGCAGTTCACACAAGGGATAATTAATGTATTTCAAGTCAACTCATGTCAATGCGAAAACAAAATGAACTGAATCAAATGTCTACAATGTAGCAAAAATGTTGCCCAGGTTCAGATTTTCAGTTGTGAAAAGACCCTTAATAAATAATCTGTTAGAGTCAACACTCCACTCGACTCTCACCTATTTCCTCTTGCTCAAATTTCTATATCATTTTGAAATTACTTGTATCAACCAGTGAGCTGAGCATGAAAACGGCTTGAGCTTCCATTTCATGTCCCACCATTCGCTCAGCCATTTTAACGTGTTCATGTTTTGGGGGAGAGGTCGAGGGGTATTTCAATTTGTTTTGCTTTAACCAGTCAGAGATGAGTGACATATTTGCTTTATAGATGTATTAAAGGTTACACAAAAAGTTATTATAGGAATATTAAATGTAACTTTTTAATCACAAATTAAAAAAAACAAAAAAAAAACTCTAGGATTCTTAAAAGTTACTTTACAACAGTCTGTACAGCTGCATTTGATTTGTTGATGACAATAACACAAGTATTACTAAAAATTCAGTGATTCAAAAATCTGGAAAAAGGCTAGTTTAACTCCCAGTCTTTATGGTAATCCAACCTAATTACCTCCTGGCGTCAGCTCTATACTTAGCACACAGGTATGAGAGTGCAATTGATCGCACAAAATGTCAAAAGATTCCTTAAACAGCTTGATTAAGCGCTGTGTGAAGGGAATACATTAATTTATTGTGTGAATTACAGTTAAAAAGTTACTTCTTAAAAAATGCTGGTATTTATAACATCAAAGAACAGCTTCCTCACCTCCCTCGTACTCAGGGCAGTTCCCTGAGGTTTCATTGAGGCTCTCCTCCTCGGTGATGATGATGTTCTCAATGTCCTTCATTGTCAGGTGGTCCCTGAAGGCGTGGAACAGCACCTGCTTCAGCTCATCCAGAGACAGCTGCTGCATGTCAAACTGCAGGGGCACACGACGATCAATGCAGAGACACAGTCATCCACAAACTGCCTTCATGAAGGCAGATAAATATAGAAAATGAGAATGTGGCATGAAATGTACAAGCTGCAAGGAGGCTGTGACATGTATGAATTTGTGTGTGTTACCTAAATGTGAAATGTGCAGGTACTCTTTGTAAGGAGGAAACGCATCAGCTGTAATTAAACGGCAGCATGTTTGTGTATGCATCACTGGCGTTATATTTGGTGCCTGAATCAGTATGCAAGCCAGTGTGTGTGTATTGATATAGGTGGATAAATACAAGCACAATTGGTTTAATGGACACATCAATTAAAAAGGGAATACTAACACATTTACTTCCCCGTGGAAAGTGTTCTCAGTTGTCTGTGTGTGTTTGCGTTTAAAATGATTTACGAGGCCTTGCCCAATCCTTGACTTTAAAGTCTGAATCTTAGTCCTGTTCCCTGTCTGCCCTTCCAAAACCATCACATCCTCCCTTTTCCTGCAGCAGATCCACCTTAAAAGCACATGCGCATATCATCCTCAAACCTGTTAACACCTATGGCTAGATTATTTACCTCGCTGACAGCTTCGAATACAATTAGCCGCTTGGTTTAGCACAACAGATGGACATACTGCAGCAGGCAAAGCACATAGGAGGAATATAGAGGGGTGATCAAGAGAGAAATAGTATGGTGAGGTTAGAGAAAACGTAGACGGAGGATGTAGTGGGAGACACAGATGGAAAAAACAGACAAGGGTGGTAGAGATGAAAAGAGTTGTGATAAGACCAATACACTTTATCCCTTATGGCAATACTTGTTAATTGCTAAAAACCAGCACATAATGCTCAGCTTCCGTAGCAAAAACAAAAGATATTTTTTATCAGAGGAGAACAAACCGATTGGAGGTCAAAACTGTGCTACTAGTTGGACTGGGTTTCTGACTAAATATTGTTACTGGCGGGAATTTGACTTTATTTATGAAAAGCTGACATGAAATGTCTCATCAGTTTTTATGAACTTAAAGGGAAACTAAAAGGAAAAGTTTGGCATTTGGGGAGATTTGCTTAGTTGTTGTCTTGCTGAAAGAAAGATAAAAAGATGGATATGACTTTCACATCTGTCCATTTTGTATGAAGCTATAGCCAGGAGTCTGTTAGCTTATCCTAGCTTATAGACAGGAATGAGGGAGAAACAGCTAGCCTGGTTCTGTGAATCAATAACAAATCTGCCTAACAGCAAAACTAAAACACTTTATATCTACTTTCTTTCAATCTGTAGACAAACCAGAGCACTGAGTTGTGGTTGTAAGAGGGGGTTATGGGCAGGGCTCTTTCTCAGCTGGGAGCAATGACTTCTTGTTATTGCTGTGCCAGGTTGCAGGGCAGCTTGATGTAGCCTCTGCAATTTGCTGTCCTCCACCAAGAAATAGTCAGCACACTACACATAACCACAACATATAGTTTCTGCTTTCACATTCTTAAAATAATGAGCTTAAAGGTGCTGGCAGGCAGAATATTTTTCCAACTTTGGAAAAGAAAGAATGCTTCCAGTCTTTTTGTTAGGCTAACCAACTTCTGGCTGTATTTAAATAACACATTTGAGAGTGAATGTTTCCCTTTTAACACTGCAAGAGAACAAATTAGCATATTTCCTCGACAATTTTTTTTAACTTGATGATTTAAAGCATAATTTGGAGCATTTAGGTTCATAATTGCTTATTGAAATAACATTTAACACTTGTAGATAGTTCCGTAGGAAAACATTTCTCAGAGTAATATAATGAAAAATACTTGTTTTGAAAAATGAGGCATTGTGTGAAACTCGTTCTACCAACATTTTAAATCACATCCCGCTCTATTTACTTTATTGCTGTTCTCTGTAATGTTAATTTACAACACTGCAACAAAGCAATCAGTGGAACCTAACCAAAATATCAATGCAATAATTCAGAGGCATACTGTCATCAACCAGCATGCGTATATATACATAATAAGGAACATACATTCGCAAGCAAACTCATTTTATGGATGCTTTAAATGTAAATTATCGGGTCTTTTTATTGATTTCAATCTGGCCATTCATGTTGCCCTCTCAGGTGATTTAAACTGCAATTATGGAAATATGCGTGTGGATTCACACACACTCACACACGCAGGAAATAACAAAATGAACATGAACACACACAACACTGATAACAACACGGAGACATTTCGGTAAATAGAACAGTCATTTCACACATACATAGAAAAACACACACATTAAATCTGGTTTGTTATCTCTGTCTTTTCCCCCTCTGACTCACGCACACAGACACAAACAGACCCACGGGAGTACAGGCAGATACTGTGTTTGGTAGCTCAGGTAGAGCTTCAAATCAAACTTATTCACAATTGAATAAACTTAGATCAAACTTAAACAACCTTTGTTTTTTTCCACTTTGAAAAGATTAGTTTCTTCTCTAAAACTTTTAAATAGCAAACAGAAAACAGATATGGACTGGGATGAAGACAGAAAACAAACAAGATTCATAATTATAGTATCATAATTTTGAAGGACCTCAGCCAGATTTTATTGAAAAGCAGAAGAAACATAATTCCAATATCATTAAAAGTGTTGCTCCACCACGCACAGCTGTTTCCTAAGCCTGGAATACAATGACTGAATCTTACTGATCATTATTTTTTATGCAGTACAATATTTGTTTGAAACACACAGTTGCAAAATATGCCTACATTTATAATAGTGATCATTTTTAATCTATATCTCAAGCTCTTTTACATTACATAGAGTATTATTTTTTATATTCCTATGGTAAAGAAAAACACAGATTAGACCTTTAACTTCTTTGACTCATGCAACCTTGTGTGACACTCCAGGGCAGAAAAATAGGGAGTGGCAGCTGTGGTCGGAGGGCCTGAGCTGCACTCCTACTTGCCAAACCTGTCTCTGTCTTGAATGGATGCTTGGAAATGAAGGAACAACTCTTTGGACTGCAGCCGCAGGACAGACAACATGACAGCTCAGAGCAGGAGCATGGTGAATATACAATGTTCCTGTCTGTCTGTCTGAGGGGGGAAAAGCCACAGAGGAGCCGCTACCTGTTACCACCCAACAGAGTGATTTTTCTCTCTGCCCGGTCTCTGAAGGACATCCACACACACACACACCCACACACACAGAATGATGACAGAGGAAGCAAAGACTTGAGAGTTTGCCTGTCAGACCTTTTTGTCTTTAACTGAATGAACTCAAATATCTGATGTGTGTGCGTGTATGTTTTCGTGCTTGTGAGTGTGTGCGTGTGACAAGAAAACAGCAGGGGATCGTGAGCAGTGACCAGTGACATACTGAAGGAGCCAGGACACATCAATCAGAAGAACAGGTGCTCACATGCCGTCCCTCCCTTCTAATCCTGCCTGCCCTCGTACAGCACAAGCTTGTTTCCTCAGTCGTCCACCTGCTTTGTCTTCTGACCCTTTGCTAAAGAGTCACCCAGAGTGACAACCTGCAAGCATTGTTTCTTCCTTCTGTACTCTTTTTCTCATATTATTCTAACAGCAATGCTGTCAAGGTTAGCTGACACCCTCAGCTGCAAGTTTCTGTCTTGCAGTTGATGGTTTGAAAAACAAACCACGTTTGTAGCAACGTGCTAGAGCTAAAATGAAAATATAAAAAGGCACACGAATACATTCAAGCACACAGAAGACATATTTTAGTTTAAAACTGCAGGCAAGTTATTTTTAACAAAGACAGCAGGGGCTACAGCCAACCACAAAGGAATACAAGATGCACGGAGACAGAATCAGTCACAGTTGTATGTAAAGTAATGAGAGATGATTCCTAAAAATAGACTATCAACAGATTGTGTCAATCTGAACGAAAATGTTCCACATTCATGGTGCTGAAACTGAAGAGGCCCTGTGCTGGTCCCTTTTTAGACACGAGTGTTAAAATAAATGCACTTATGGTTCTATACTTTCCAAATCCACCAAAGGGCAGTTCTTATGTAACAGACATGTTTTTAAATGACTCTACATTTGGTATGCCTGGTAATCAGTATGAACACTGCAGATCGTCTCAATAGTGGAAGGAGGGTTAAATATATGTGGTTGTACTTTTGATGGCAAAAGCAAGAGCTGGGTATTAAGTGTGAGATTGGTTCAATCACTGATTGCTGCTTTCTCATTTTTATGTAGTCCCTTGAGACGAAGAGCATATTTTAAATTTATGTTATATAAGACAACATTTTCCAGCTATAGAGAGACACTGTGAGGACTTATTTTAGTCATCATTGCTTTGGTTCAGAAAAAAAGCCATTTGGTTTTTTCCATTGGTTTTGGATTAATGCAGAAAATCTCTTTGGCAAACAAAAGTTTAGGACTGGTTTCCTGAACTTTGAATGGGGTCTTAAAATGGATGATGGACCCAATTTTATTGAGTCACCAGATTGGAAAATTTTACTAAAGGATTTTACAAGAGCATTTTGCCGAAGAGCTGTATATTAAACACACATTTTACTTGAGATACTGAGAAAAAAACAAACTAGCAAATTGAATTACTGCTGTGATTATTTTACATAATGAAGTAATAACATTTCATATACATTTTAAACTCATAGTTTAAACTTATATTTGTGTAAGTTTAGGTGATGAGGTGACTTAATTTTTCTCTTTTAGGTCTCAATCTAAAAAAAAGTGCGTGAACCCCTGGTTTTGGATACTTACATGTTTTGTTCAGAGAGATATCCTTTGTCTAAAGAACACCACTTTAGTGATCTTTTACGGGGAAATGTATGTAATGTAATGTAATGTAGCAGTGTCACTGCTACCAAGCATCCGGCTACACTATAGTATACACACATTAGAGCCTGATTAGTGAAAAAAAATGAAAATTGATTGGTGATGAACATGAGTATACATACAAAGAGGCTGTAAGGGATGACTAACAAGGAGATTAGCTACTGTGTTTGGTGTGATGACATTAAATGTTCCTGACAACCCCCTTAATCACATTTAGCTACTTGTTATAAATCATCACAGGTTCTAAAATCAGGAATGTACCCCTTGTTTACATACTTATGTCATACAATAAAACCTGAGAGTCTCTTAAGCTTGTATTAACCTCATTCCAGGCCTTGAAGAAATAACTCTGTTAAAAAAAAAATCCACTGACTTCAAGAAACAGAGGTGCAACATTGCTAACTCTTCCAGGCTTTAGGACTGCATTCCTGTGGCACTTTGTTTTATCATGATAGAATATTCTGCAGGCCTTTCTCCTGCACTCACTCAGTGCAGATGTATTTTTATAGGCTATAAACATCACTATATTGGCCAAAAAATGTTTTTTATCTTACGGCACTGTAGCTAAATTAGCAATCTAAGACTAGGTGCTTCCTTTCTCATATCAAGTTTACTGACTGTCAGCAGATGTGGTAACTTGAGTCAGGAGTTTTTCGAAGTTGATATCTAAATCTCCCTGAGGTTTTACTGAGGCTATGGTAAACAGCAAAACAGAAATGTTTTTTAACAGTACACTAAGTCAAACAAGATGGGAAACAATCACTAAGGCACACAAAATGAACTCAACATACACAAAAAAATGCACACACGGGCGAAAATGTGATTACACACAAAACTTGCCGACTCGAGCCTCCCCAATGAAGCCAATCATTATACATCTCACTGTGTGAGGATATTATCTGAACACACTGAACTGAGTCATTATGGCCCACCATGATGTGCCTTCTTCCTTTCCATCTTTCTCTTTTCAATACAATGACTCTCCCTCTCTTCCTGTCTCCCTGCGAGGTCTGTGAAATATAAACAGACACACACACAAAACGTTGCTCTCACAGGTCCTAAGAGACACACTTCCTCCCACCATTTCATTCCTCTCCTCCTCTCTCTTCCTGCTGCCGGCCGCCCGCCCCCGCGGGGGGGGGTATTTTTGTTTATGGGTTGATTTGGCCGGCCACTCATGTTTACTTTCTCGGATTGAGG
>JAQNCA010000006.1:13944329-13955850 GCA_029783725.1 Acanthurus tractus
GTAAGTGGTAGGTAACAAAACAGAAAAGGCAGACCCACGTAAATCCAAAAATTAAGAAGTAAACAAAAAACTTAACTTGGACAGCAGACATGACCAGCAAACACAAGATGGAGGTAACAGAAGCAGATCATACGAAAATTCAAAAGTGAGAACCACAGACTTAAATAAGAAACAAACAAGGAACAGGTGAAACTCATCATTAATCAAAAAAGGCAGGAAAGCAAATGGAGACAGGAAGGAAAACACATGAGGAGAAAATTAACAAAATAAAACAGGAAACAGACAGCGCTTGAGTTGAGTGGCCTTGTTATCAGCCTCTTAAAATTTCCAAATGTAACAGAGAGCTGTCAGATGGTGTCAGAGAGAGGGCCTAATCCATGAGACAAAATGAATGTTAAACTGATTTTTAGCAGGTACAGGTTGCTGAACGGTGCTTCCCTGGTGCTGATAACAGGCTTTCCCCATTAACGAGAAGTGCTGCAGCATCTCTCTCAAGCGAATCAATGTGAGTGTGATCTCCTGTCTTCTCTTCATTCTTCTCCCTCCCTCACACTCTCCTTCCTTGTCTCTCTCACATCTTTATACCTATTGTATTTTACAAACCCCCCAGGGGCCTTTACCAATCCCTTCACACAGCACAATCACCACAGTATTGCCAAGAGCATTTCCGTCTCTCCTCCCACATAAAAGACTTTCTTCTGACTTGAAATTCTAAGTAAACACACACACACACCTCATGAGGCATCTATCTGTTCTTGCAGCACAATTACTTAAACCTCTGAGGCCCTTCTTGCAAAAAAAAAATCTCTTGTCAATCTCTTGCTAATTACTTGTCAATCAAGGGTTACCATTTCGCGGGGGCGGATGATGGGTAGGCGGAGCTTTGGCCCGGGGTCAAAGTGGTCGAATTTATTGACTTGTTAAAGACAGCAGGGACGGAAGAGACTATGCAAATCTTTATTCAAGATCTTTTCACAGGCGAGCGCTCCATTTTTCTGTGGATCTCTACAGTTCAGGGGTGAGACAGGGTGTCATTTCAGTCGGCATTTGGCATTTGTGCAAATCTTTATAGGAGAAACACAATTGAGAAGAGTAATAGCCTGCCGCACGATGGAATTTAAATCAAAATTTCCCTGAGACTAATCCTTTTCCCAACTTAAACGATGAATTTTACATGAAGTTCATCTCTGTGTCTCTCTCTCTGGCTGTGTGTCATTAATATTCTCGTCCTGACATGCTGCTCCTTCCTTCCTCTGTGTAATAAGTACGTCTCAGATCTGCCTCCTATGTCTGTCTTTGCTCTGTCAGTTGCGTGAGAGTCGAAATTCAGTCGCAGACCCAATCTGAGCCTGTAAATATCCCCTACGGCTGATAACTAGACTCGAGCATCGTCCCAATGCTTCTCTCTCCCTCTCTCACCAAATAAAGTGAGAGACCGAGGCGAGGGGCTGGGATTGCGGGCGAGCATGAAGCCTCCCAAAACAAAGTAAGATGTATCTGTATGCAGCTCAACAGCAAGAAGTACATTTTCAATAGGGTACGAATGAGCTGCTCTGTGATGTATTACTGTGCAATGCCTGTGTGTGGTGTGTGTGCTTGTGTGCGTGTGTGTGTTTGTGTGTGAGCATGCAGCCTTGCTTGTGAGCGGCTGTGTATTACGAAGTCAACCCCTCAGGACTGTACATGTTCTCACTGTGATTGATGAAAAGCCTCAAAAGCAGAGAAAAGGACAGCGGCGATCCAACACAGGGGTGATTAACCAGCCTTCTATCTGCGCTAACAGATGATCCTAGAAGAACCTTCAGCATCTCTCTGAAGTGGGATTAGGAGTTTTCAAATGCTGGCAGCAAATACCACGGATATTTTGTCCACATCAAACAATCCCATTGGTTGCTTCGGATCTGTGGCTGACAGGGCCCAGATAATGCTCCATCATAACGTCTGGAGTCTAAGAGTCCAGATTTAATTTATATAATAGCTCCCCATAGGTCCAAACCACTTTACCCTTCTGCTGTCCTTGACAAACAAAACACAGACAGAGGCCAACCGGACTAATGATGATGAGATGTCACTGTTCCAGCTTCAGTGCACTGAAGCAACTGTTTTAGTTAGCTGGGTTGAGTCGAGTTTAACGTGAGGGACAATGGATTAAAAGATTTATGAGACAAAGTACTTCATACCAAAGCTCATTCGGGCAAACTACAAAAGGCCACATGTACGAACACAAACAAACAGCTTCAGTCAGAGACACACTCTCATGCTCTCTCTCCTCACTCGGTGAAAGGATTACTGTAGCTGTTTCATCCCCACCAAAGCAACCCATGTAAGAAATATATGCAATCGCTGCAGCGTAGAAGTCTTTGTAGTTGTTTTCTTATTTTGAGGTCACATAGGCGGATCGCCATAAATCAGAGGCCGAATGTAATGACATAGTATACAGTATGCTTAAGGATCTCTTGCAGTCAGTCTTGTACAAACACTGGCGCTCACAGAACACACATTAAATAGACCGCCAATTTAAAGAAAAACTGTAGTTTGCAACAACTTGGATTTTTTTTTTGTTATCTTAGCTCTGTTGTCTTAGATTAGTTACATTTGTATTTACTAAAGCAGTGGGGCAGCTCTGAAAAAAAATCTTTAAATTTGTCTAATGGCTCCAAAAAAGCAAGCAGTAAGATAATCACATAGTTGACAACAATGCCTGATGAGATACCACTTTATTTGGAGGTTTTGATGAAAGTGTGTACATCTGTAACACTGCTAACAGCCTCCAGCACCTCTGTACAAAAACACTGTGTTTGTGCTCAACTTTGGCAAGTGCTCTAAGTCAGAATTAAACCAGGAAGTCCATATACTGTGATGGATGTTTTACAACAAACAGTTTGAGCTTGACCAACCCTGGAGTTTGATTACAAGCTCCACATGTACCAATTCAAAGAATCGGATGATTGTGCTTGACCTGCTGGGCCTGCTGTCAGCAGTTCTACCACATTTCAAGACCCCAGGACCCCTGGCTTTATTGAGGAAATTGTTTTTGTAACAAGCAATGGCAAAAAAACCCAAAACCAATGTTATAATAAACCTTAGTTTTCCTTTAATCATTAAGGTATCATATTGTAAAACAATATCATGACATATTTTTAAGGTGGTCATGTGTATTGAGACATTACGGTGAAAAGACTTAACCATTGCAAAATAAAAAAATGTAAATGTCAAACCATTATCTAAAAAAAATACCTTTAAATCCATGTGCACTGAGTGTAAAAAAACATACTTGTGTTTTACAAATAATCTATACAGTTGGTTTCTATTGCGATTTGAGGGTTGTTTACATACACAGCATCTTGCTTTACTTTTGCTTAAATTGTCAAAATGCAATTCTACTTTCATACGGTCTATTTACCACATTAAAACAGGCTCTTTGCAAATGCTGTTGGCATCAATTTTCATGCTAGATTGATTGTAAACTTGAATAAGGAAACCAACATCAATACATTTGGTGTCCTAATTCAGGTGTGGTCAAATATATTTTATTTCTGTCTCTTTATTTGAAGTCCTGTGACTGATTTTGTATCCTGCACACGTTAATTGGAAACCAATGCACCCAGTCAAGCTCTGATGAAAAGGCTAAATGGAGAAAAAATTCCCCTGGAGAATTGGAGCATTGTAACTGCATTGTTCTTGTAGTGAAACATTAATTGCTAGTACCTCACACTTTAGTCCACAACCCACCCACCCTCTCTCTCTCCATCTATTTCTCTTCCTCTCTCGCTCTCTCTCTCCCTCTTTCTCTGTTGGCACACTCACCTCCTAGCTCCTCTGTGGAGATGCTGGTGAGCTGGAAGGCTTCACTGCCCTCCGTCAGGGAGCTGCTCAAGTAGTTGTCTGGATAGAGCAGGCCCGCCCGCACATGGTGGAATGGCATCTTCTCCCTGCAGAGCATGCACACACACAAACAGAAATACAGACACACACACACACACACACAAACACACACAGACACACAGAGTCTAAATAAACCTTGCATATGTGTTTGTGAACGAGGAAACTACGGGTAAGAAGGATTTGCATGTCAGTCTGCACATGTTTGTTCAAATCTCGGACACCTAAATGGTTGGGAGCCTTTTTTAGAAACACAACCTCTTGTTGAAGAAATATTGTTCCTTTGAATTTGCTAAAGCTTATTTTTGGGAGAAATCACTGTTTCCTTGTGGCACAATCACAGTGACAAATTATGTAATCACATTATAATTCAATGGAATCACAAAAAAACACATTCTACTGTTGTTGTTCTGATAAATACAGTCCGTGTACAGCCAGGAACAATTTATTATTTGGCGATCATTCTCTCGCTGTGTTTCTGCTGCTTGCTCTTTGTTCAGTCTCCTCAATCCACAGAGGAAAAACACTGAAGTCTTGTCCCTCGCTATTGTTTCTTCTAGCCCCCTCATCAGATCTGCTGACTTCCCGTCCCATCGGACAATCCCGACTGCCACCCATTGCTTCACCAGGAGACCTCGGGGTCTGACAGGGTATCAATCAACCACAGCCAATTCCCAGTGTGTGATCGGAGCGATTCTCTTATTTGATTTATGAGAGTCGCCCCTCCGAGGGGTTTCCCAGTGTAATATTTTGACACTTTGGCAATATGCTTCATGTAATATTCTTGCCAATAGTACATGCTGCACTGAGCTGAGTGGAGGTGAGGTAGAGGAAGAAAAAGATAGGGAGGGAGAGAGGAAGAGATAGATATCCCGAGAGTATTTTGTGAGCGCTGCCAGACAGGAGAGATAGAGAAAGAAGTGAGGATGTCTCCGTCACAGGAGACATGGTCCAAGTATAAACATCCACACTCCTCTCTTCTCCTCTCCTCTCCTTTCCTCTCCTTTCCTCTACTCTACTCTTCACCGCTGTTTAAGACCTAAATCCTTTGTGGATCTTGGAATTAGAGCCAAGGGAGAAAAAAGGACACGGACTGAGCGTAAAGACAATGCAAAAGGTTAAGAGCTGTGGGATAGGTGCAAGTCTGCTCTGGTAATCTGTAGAGGACACCAGTGCGTATACGTGCATTTGACAAAGATAGACAACAAACAACGTGTATGTGCAGAGAGGTGTGCATGTGCACATAGTATGTGAGTCTTCATGTGTATTTTAGTCTTCAGTCCACCTGCTCCTGGTTTTACTCTTGTCCCACCTGAGCTTCAAATATACTCAACGTTTGAACCGACAAGATGCAAAGCACACTCAAAGTCTCTTTCTTGGATTGATGTTCAATTCTTACCAGCTATTGTAAGAGACCAAAGTACAGAATAAACTCTTTAAATTGTAATTTTTGTCTGTTTCCAAATTATCACCGTGCCTTAAAATGATGATATATATAATCAGTTTTTCTAATACAAATGAAATCTTGCATTTGTGAACAATAAAGATGCTTAGTTGCTTATCTGAATACACACATGGGTTTTGCTGCTTTATTCGTACTTGGTCTTATATGAGCAGTAGCTTATGGTGGCTAATGTTGGCTAATGATTGCAACTGAAAGCTCCTGTGTAATTGACATTAGGTCAGTTCGCTGACTTCATGACTCTTCTCTTGTATTTATCCACTGAGTTTCATCGTTTTTCTCATAATTATCACTTGTTGTCACACTGTCTGCATCCTTGCAGTAACTACATGGGCTCATTTTAAGGTGCCAAGTAATATGTTGAAATCAATGAAGCATTTCTGCATTAAGTTTGAGATTTAATTAGTTTTAAGATTTAATTAAATGAATAAATAAGATAAACACTAAGAGATTGGCAGCCCCACTTCTTCATTTTACCTTGTGTGACATCAGATTTGTTTGAAAAGACACAAGAACCCTTTTTCTTTCTCACATCTTTAGATGAAACAACTGAAGGTTGATTGAAAAAAAAAACATCACCCATGCTGATTCTAAAGTGATGGCTGAAATATGTGAAAGAGGAAACAAGCAGCTTTTTTGACGTAAGCAACAGGTTTATATTAAATGTATTAATACTTAATTTACCAAGAGAGAGAGATAGAGGGAAATTGTCTCAACCTTGGCTCCTTCTTCAAATATCTTGCTGTTTGTTCAAGTACACGTGCATATTGTTGAATAAATGTGTTGGGGAAATATGCATGTTGCTTTAGCTGTGCTACATTGGTGTGTTGTATGTAGGCCCATGTGCAGATACAGCAGATTTATACATGTATGTTATTAATTTATGTATGCACTGGCATGCATATAAATGGTTTACTTTTGAGTGTTTTGCAGAATCTTAAATTAATTAATCCGTTCGCATGTTTAAATCCTTTCGGGTGCATTACTAAATGCATATCTGTAGGCAAAGTTCATGTGTGAACATGTAGATGTCGGGGATATGCATGTGTATGAGATGTATTGTCATTATTTTTCCAATTTAGATTGGAGAAAAAAGGGGGGCATTTGAGCAGAACATATTATGATGCACACAGTTTGTCAAAATGTGTCAATAATCTGTTGTACATTTACAAGCTAATTTAAATGTGGAAAAATGATATGGCAGAGATAAAAAAAGAGACGTTTTTCAAAATGTAAAACATTTAACAGCTGTTAAATAAATGAGATCCTTAATTTCGTCAACCCTTCAAATCAAACTGAACCCAGCAATTTTTTAATCGGTGGACAAATTAATAAGACATATGATATGAAATTAATATAAGAATGTATTTTAACAGTCCATCTGCTCTCACAATTGTTCCCCTGACAGAAACACCCACTCACTCATGGCAAAAACCAGCAGATGCACACACACATACATCAAACTAAGTCACACACTGATTCCTTTTCTCATTTTTTTCCTCCCCTCGCTCCCTTATTTTTCTCCCATATATTTTTGGATTGTGGCTTTTCTACTCATGAAAACACAGACTGTTGTCACAGAGACAGACATGAGAGCTGACAAGGACAAGCTTTAGCAGAGAACCTCCATCTGATAAGTCTCATCCTCTGGCAGAAGACAGCCAGAACAGGAGTGGCAGAAAGACAGACAGAGAAAAGACAGACAGGTGTGTGAGAGTGGGGGTGGGCTGGGGGGGGGGAGGTTAAAGGGATGAAAGGAGCAAATGAAAGCAACCTGACTGACAGTGTTTGAACCGTGGGGTCACCTGCGCCCCAGGGAGTCGAGTTTAAAGCCTGCAGCGAGGTGATCAGAACGAATTTAAGCTCAGACGAGAGGGAAGAGACTGAGATGAAGGGAAAGGAGCAATTGAGATTGAACTCAAATCTGGAAGAGGGGAGACAGAGGCATCATGTTTTTTCCTCACCTCTCTCTGTCCCTATGGAGAGAAATGCATTAGCAGAATGGCAAAAAAAAAGAGCTGAGGGGTCACAGCAGTATTTTTCCCCACAGCACAAGCACAATGCTGCCATCACAAGCAGGCAGCTCTGACTAGACAACAGTACAAATAAGCCTTATCAAGCCAAGATCAAAGGAAACGGGTTGTTCCTGCCGCGACCACCAATTAACCATCAAAACATGCCAAACTGTGTGATTTAACTTCATCCAGGGACTCTCTGATGTGCATGAGATCTGTACGTTCGCCAGATGGACTTCAAGATAAATCAACAAAGTATTCTCTTTTTACTTAAAGCCAAAACATCAGTTAGCTCTCCATGTCTTCCTCAGTTATGGAGATAAGGCCCATGCCGCCTGCCAAAAATAATGAGAGACCACAGTTGATCAGCTGAAGCACCAGTGTTGGATGAAGGTAAACTGCAACTCTGCAATTTGTCAGACAGACCACAAAGTCACACGAAAGTGACAGGAAACCAATTTCAGGCATCAAAGAAGGCCATGTGCTACCTCAACAGGCAATCTACAGTATGGCCTCTGATTAGATTTACAACTAAAACGATTTAATAAAAAATGATTGATGGAATTCAAACACCTGCTGTCTTTGATTTCCTGTCTCTTCTTAATGTCACATTGTCAGCGTCCCACTGAAGTCACCTTGGGCAAAGAAAGACAGCCTCCACACAGCTGCGATATCTGCTGTCTGCCTCTTACCCATCAAGCTGCGCTCTAAAAATGTTTTCTCAACAGAGGCGCTGGATGGGCAGCAAATCTTGTCACCTACAACTGTCCCTCCTGCAGGTCAACCTGGGTCATCAAACATGCTCTATAAGACCCCACCACCAGCTGATGCGCACACTGAATAGCCCTGGTGCTTAACTGTCAGCCAAAGCAGGGGAGTTATGGACGTGTGCGCTCATGTCAGGTGGTCTGAAACGACGCCTGATGGATCTTGGCAGTCCCACGCGACGGGGAAATAGTTGGGCACCCATGACGGTCTGCCACACTGCAGCAGAAGGAGCGCAGCTTGATGATCAAAGCCGCTGCTGCATGTTACCCTCATTACTCCAAAAACTGGGGTGTCTGAAAATGAAAAAAAAAACCAAACAAAAATGCTAAAATAATAATAAAAAAAAAAAAACATGCGCGCTACCCGCCAAAAATGCTCGCACCCACACCGCCCGATACCACGCACGAACTGTAACACCCTCTATCCGTTAACATCCACATGCGGGTCTCCCCCAGGGCATCAGTTGATGAATGTGTGTGCGGGAGGTGGCAGATTTGACCATCATGCTTTATTGCTGTGGAGTTTAAGAGCATCTGGCAAAGACAATGAACACAACTGGGCTTCAGACTGCAGCCAGTCCCCATTTATCAGAACCAATATGCGAGCTGCTACAGCTGAGTGAACAGGAGCGCGGTTGATAAAGCCACAAAGCATGATGTATAGTGTGTGATGGAGTGCTCTACATCCCACTGCGTGTTGAGACGATTATTCTGTAATTACACTTCTGGCGCGTGTGTGATGGACCTATAATAACCTAATCACACCGATCAAACCCACGCAGCGCGCGACGCGCGCGACGCACAGAAACAGCTGGAAAGAGATTTGCAGAAGCACTTCAAATAGTCGGACACTGAATGCAAACAGATACGGATATCATTATGCTGTCAGGCTGTCAGGTTGTCAGTCATTCCAAACAGCTCATCTAGATTGTCAACAGACACATTTAGGTCTTTTTTTTTTACACACGCGCGCACGCTCACGCACGCTCCGCACATTCACACAGATTACAACAGGTGCAGTCGTCTGCGCGGCTCTGCGGCCATCAGCGGGACCGACGCATGGGCGGTCGGTCGCGGTAATCACCTTTATCACCTTTAACACACCCAGAGGTGACATACTAATTAACCGTAGGGGTTTAGCCTACCTGCCTGTGTAACGACTGGTCCCCCCGGTGTGAGATTCACCGCCTCGGTTAGAGCACCGTTGGCGGAGATGCTGAGGGTGTTCTGAATTGCCAAGATGGGTTTAGTCTGTTTGCATCCGTCCTGTGATCTTGGGGAGTCCGTCCGACAGCCAAAGATGGACTCATTCAGTCTGTGTGTGGGACCTGCCTCGGGGATTCACCAGTGTGTCATGTGCTCCGCACTTTTTGGATAGTTATTTGAAAAAATATCAACTGGTTAGGTGAAGAGGAGGAGGAGGAGGAGGACGGTGGTGATGGTGGTGCTGGGAGATTTTGTCCGTTTCAGCTGAAGCCCAGACCCACATGAATGGCCTCCCATCCGTTTTTCTACATTTCACTTCTCATTGCCATATCTTAAAAAAAAATTGTGGATGAAGCAGTTGGTAGGTAGAGTGCCAAATCTTCGTCCTATCAGCTCGCCCAGACGGACGCCACCCAGCCGCCCACGGGTCTAGGTCTAAGAACCGGTGATGCTGTTGCTGCTGTTGCCCGTCGCCTCTTATAAAACGATAAATCACGATTTTGAAATCAATTTACTTTGTCGAATCAATACGGCAGAGACGAGGAGACGGTGCCTTTGAGCGCAGATCGGTCTAACAGCGGAGGATTGAGGAAGGGATCTCCCGTCGCTCCCGGTGCATTTATCTCGGCTACTCCTGGTGACAGAGTTAACCCATTTATCGGTCCAGTCCGGTAAGGGAGGGGCCTCATGGGGGCCACGGCGGCAGAGGTGCGACTGGGTGTAGGTGAGCGGGGAATATGCGACGCCGTGCAGTGTGGCGCTCAATGGAAGCTGCCAACCTCGCAGGTGTGTGTGATAGAGAGTGAAAGAGAGAGTTGTGTGTGTGTGTGTGTGTGTGTGTTTGGGTGAGTGTGTGTGTGTGTGTGTGTGTGAGAGAGAGAGAGAGAGAGAGAGAGAGTCTGAGGAGGAGAGAGTCAGAGAGGGAGAGAGGGTGTGAGGTCCGAGCAATTAAGGTTTCAATGGATCAGTGGAGCTACAACATCTCCCCCGGGGACGCGTTCGTGTGTGTGTGTGTGTGTTTTCATTTAGCCATTCTTCACAGCTCTAAGAGTCATTGATGACCAATTATGGTGCTTAGGAAATGACATCAGCTGCAGTACTTAAATGATGCAGTGTCTAATACCCCCCTCCCCTCTCCCCTCTTTCCTCCCCATCACCCATCCTAAAAATTTCTTCTTCTTCTTTTTCTTCGTGGGCATCTCTCCCCACCCCGACCTCTATTTTTTTACAGATCGGCCTGTCTGCGTTTTTCGCTCGGTGCCTCTCTGATTAGAATAACCCACCACTATCCCATTTACATCCCCTGCACTAATTATATAATAGTCTGTGTGAAGTTTCTGTTGCAGTCGGTAGCCTTGAGGTTGAAAACGGCGTCTCTGGCGCTTCTAATTAAAAGTGGTTCCAGCAAATTATTTAACCGCTGAATCCATCCGAGCCCCGCTGATTGCAATGGGTTAATAGGCTTCATTAATTGGATAAAGTAAATATAACATTAGTGAGTCTTAATGCTATGTCGTTACTATGAGGATATCTGATGAACCCTGCAAAGGTTTTGAAGAGATATCCTCGAGTTTCATGCACCAAATCACAGTCAAAAGTCGTTAAATTTACCCTTTTCATTCTCACCCACAGTGATGCGTGTTTGTGAGTGCGTGTTTGTCAGTGATGCGGGTTTTGGGTGCTGTCCATGGTGCTGAAGGGCTCTTCTCAACAGAGGCAGGACACATGAAGGTGAAGAGATGCGCCTGGCTTAAATTAGATTTGAGTTTGTTCAAAGGCACAAGGATAATCTTGCGAGTGTTAGAGGCCATTTCCTTTTCATACATCACCTCTATTTCTGCAATAAAAACCATAAAGGTAATTTGATAATCATACAAATATCGCTAAGAATCATAAGCCCTTATAATGTCAGTATTACAACAGTGCAGCCCTTTGTTAACACTTTATGACCATTTTATGGCTTTCTAATCGCCAGAATTTAATTTATGTACTGCACATGTACAGCTGGTTGAAAATTAAATGAAGCAGACATGAAGTAGGTCAGCTTTTTCCTTTCAGTTCATTTAATAGTGTCAGATGAGTCTGGTCCTTAATTTGACGATATAGTTGCAGAAATCCAGGTGATTATGTAACATACTACCAACAAACCAGCAAGATAAATACAGTCTCAAGGTCCAGGTCATTTAATA
>JAQNCA010000006.1:13955950-13971805 GCA_029783725.1 Acanthurus tractus
CTGGAGCTGCGATGGCTAGTTGGTTGATTGATTAGTCAGTTAAAATTAATTTCTATCTTTTTGAGTCTTTTTTTAATGAAAAAATAACAGGAACTCATTAATTCCAGCTTGTTTCTTTGTTTCTTGTGGTAAATTGACTATTTATTAGCAGTTTTGGGATGTTGGTTGGACATAACAAGGTGTTTGATAATATCTTGATGTTGATTAGACATAGATTTCGGTCTGTTACATGTACTGGAGGTATAAACTAGTTAAAAGTTATTCTTAAAACCAGAGCTTTGATAATTTTTAGGAAAAATACTGTTTTACGCTTTGGTCCAAAATCTCTTGTTTGTGTTTTGTTGAACTGATATCCGGTGACTGTGAAGGCCAAAGTTCATGATGCATCATTACCAAACCATTTAGTGACTCAGGTACCATATTTTTCTTTAATTTGTCATCTATCAGTATTATCAGTCTCAGCATCGTAAGTTTTAAGTTCATACTTTGACTTGTTTTTACCACTATTGCTTCACTATTTTTACAGCAATGACTATTAAATACAAATTGTTGAATAGTAGACTATTAAATTTAAAAAATATTACGTTTTTACCTCTCTCCTGCTCTCTAATGGCCACCATATTACTACAATCCTTCCAAATAGACACAGCTTTTGTGGCAGGTTTCTGGTCAGGTGATAACCTAAATCTCATGGTAAGATAAGCACAGTCTCTCAGGTGTTGAGAAATCCCATTCCGAGCTTATTTTAGGTGGGGTTGCATTTGGTTATACACTGTTGATTTTGTGGCATACATTTTGCAATTCATTCACAAGAGGAAGAAACACTCTGTCACATAACAAAATGCCAGCAGCTCTTCTTTGTGTTCCTTCAATTCAAACCTCTTCACTGGGTCAAAGAGCAGAAATTATTGTCAGCATCATGTTGCAGCTCCCTGCTGACTCACTGACTAATACACTTCACCCTGAGTGTAACAAGGATTGTACATTCACAGCTGGATTCTGCAAAGAGACCTAAGAGAATTGACAATTGGTTAAACCTCAGGCTTTACAAATTTAAAGAAAGGGAAATCATGAAAGGGAGCCAAAGCCATCAAATAAAACCACAGGAACACACTAACGTCTCTGACCGCACAGCAAATCAAAACAGGAAAGCATGCCGACAATCAGACACAGCCGCCCGATTCCTTCATTTAATGTTTACACTGTCCGACCTTTTATTGCTTGCTAATAGAGAGATGTTTTTATCCTGCCTCTTTAGCTTTTTATCACTGGTCCAAATAAGACCATGGTTAAAGCATGGCCTGAAATGGCAGACTTAATACTCTTGATTTCTTTTAACTAGATTGTTAACAGCTGAGTAGAAAAGAAATACAAAGGGATGACACTTGATAAAAGGTCTTTAGAAAGCCAAATTTAAATCTTGGTAGCAGTAATTATGTCTGATGACCTCCAAGGCACCGCATGACTTAATCAAGTCAAATGTATTTATTAAATGAGTAAAATAAAAGCAGAGGGGAAACCATGCAGTTGCAGATCAGAAGGTTGAACAGGCCAGAGTGAATTTACAGAGTCTCTGTTGAGGTCACACCACAGCAGTCTGCCGAAAGCAACATTAACATTTCAAAGTCTATGTTCAGATATGGCAATTTATTTCCTCTATACAGTGAAAGGTGTTGATAGTGTGCTGTTTTAATGGCCTCTTCCGGAGTGGTTTATTTATCAAAATGACAGGATTATCTTGAAGAGCGGCAGAGTTTGTGATTTCATTTGAGTCTTGCGATGATAAAACTCAAATTGGAGATAATGGGAAATGAACTGCAGCCTTCTAACTTTACACTGCAGCATACAGCCACAGAAGACATGGTCCTCTACTGTAAGTATGTCTGTAGTAATTTAGATTCTTCTTATATAAGTGATGTGCGCTTATAAAGTTGCATCTGAGAGGAGCACTGCCTTGATCCTGCTTCACTCCCTCATGAAGTGAAAACCTGGCAGCCGTGTAACATGAAAAAAGCAGATTAGGATTTCAGATCACAACCCCTCTCTATAACATATTCAACATCTCTCCAAAACCAACCTCATTTTCATTAGCATTTAGATCTTGTCATTATCCCACTCTACATCCCTGCCATGCTTATTGCAAGTCCTGCAGCAGCAATGACCTTCCATAGGGAAAAAAGCAGGATCCTGTCTGCTGGAGTTTTGTGCCATGGGCATCATGCAAAATTATATTTACAACCCCTAAGCAGGTTAATTCACATTCACCTACACACCCAAGACTGTGAACAGCAGGAGATACTAAAACAATCAGCAGATAAGTGTGATATAGGGCTTTTTCGAGGGCTTCTGTGTTTGCATAATGTGAGTGAATAAATGTGCAAACAAGAAAGAGACAGTGATCAAGAAGCAAATGTTAAAGCTCCACTGTGTAGGATTTAGGGGGATCTCTTAGTATAATGTGGCAGAAATTAAATATAATATTCATAAGTTTATTTTTGCCTGTGTAAAATGACCTGAAAATAAGATTTTTTCAAGTTTTCATTGCCCACAAATGAGCCTTTTATATCTACAGAGTGAGTGGGTCCTTTTTCTCTGAGTCTGCCATGTTGCATCACCATGTTTTTTACAGTAACTCAGGACAAACTAAACACTGGCTCCAAAGAGGGCCTTTAGTGTTTTTTGCAAGCTTTGAGGCTGCTACACATGTTTGGAAGAGGCGAAATTCAGTGGCAACTAGAACTTCACCACTAGATGTCACTAAATCAAACATACTTGATCTTTAAAGGTGAGGTCAGCTTTTTCAATCAGTCACAGTTTTGGTCTTATCATTCATCATATCATTATATTTATCAGCAAATATCTTCTAATGTTTTGAAGTGTTTTACCAAAGCCAAGCGGGAGACAAACACAGTGGCTCTGATTGAGCAAAACAAAGCTATTCCAGCCAATTAGCAACAGGCAGTGTTTATGCTCATACAGAGGAAGTGCTTAAAACCTAACATGCTAAAATCAGTGAGACCTCAGAGAGTTGATATATTTAAAGGTATGAAGATGGATGTTGCTATAATTCCCAGCTTGTCAAATACTGATGCTTTGTCATGCCCCTCGACATCTCATACAGACCCACAGAGAACCGTTACCATCTGTATGGCTTTCAACAAGGTCTAATGTCCACACATCCGCATTAATGTTAGATGCTCAGAGTATCTGAACCCACTGACTTGAAGAGTGAAAAAGTCCAAAAAAGGGATACAGACATTCAGTTTTCTGGTTTACCAGGATAAGCTGTTGTTGTGTTGCTGTGGTTAGCAAGGAGCAGGAGAGTCGTGTGTATCGCTGTCTTTAACTTGTGTGTTGGCTCTGAGAAACCATCTCATCCTCTCTGTATGCTCAAGGTCCATAGGGGAATATCCTCCACAGGAACACTGAAGGAGAGGTTTATTTGTTTGGGTGTTGGGTTCAAATGTCAACAATCTTTTTCCACAATGACTCACATGAACGTTAAAGAGGTGAACGCTGGAAATCTACTAGACATAAATGTATAATTCAATCACAACACTGCAGTCTAAAGGTCATCCAAACAAACAACAAGCTTGGAGATCCTGTGGTCTTATTAAAAAAAAAAACTCAGTGGCAAGCAGTTACTCACACACAAAATGAATTCTTGTCTTCTAACATACCATATTCAATACTTTCAAAAGTCGGGGTTAAATCATAATGTTCCCTACAGGAAGGTTACGTCTGCAACATGAATAATTCAAAACAGACTGAATTTAACATCCAGACTTCGGAGAAAAGGGTGCATGCACGAGAGAGAGAGAGTGACAAAGAGAGGGAGATGAAAAGTGTCCGGCTGCTTGCAGACATCATATAGAAATATTAAACAAGATCAGGAAATTATGATATATTCAGCTTTACACAATAAGAGGACTGTTGAAAATTCAGGCAAAGTAGAGTAGGAAAATATAATGTACTTTTTCCATCATTTTGCCTGCAGCACTGAGGCCAGAGGACCTGTCCATGTTTGGGTGGTGTAGAGGCAGCACATATTCCAAAAAAACACAAATAAATGTGCTGTGACTACAGTATTATGTTACCTTAAGACTCTTGAATTGGGTGTGAAAAATGAGCCTTTCACTACAGAATTTTCAGTAAATTCTATTTGCACTTGCAGGAAAAACTGACTACATTTCATAAAGATACTAGTGTTGAATGTTTTCTCTGCTTTTATGCCTCAGATATAATCCGTCTGCAAGTGACTAAATCTGATCCCACTGCAGCACTGAGGAGGATTATATTACTGGATACAACTTTGATAAAGCGCCTATTTTATAAGACAGAACAGTTAGTAACCCATCCGAGCCCCATTCAGTCAGTGAGATATTTTGGCAGAACCATCACACCACCAGCCACAATTTTCCCCACAAAGCTGCAGGAAGCAGAGCTCTGCTGATTTGGCTCAAAACATAAAAATGCTCCCACAGAGATTTTTTAAGATTAGCTTGATGGGAATTAATAAATCAATATGAGTTTATATATCTTTAAGTGTGATGCTCATTTTAATGTTATCCAGTTTGTAATGATGTCAAAAGTTTGTTCACTCTGGCAGTGTCACTCAATCAGCTATCAGCTTTTTCCTGCTTGAAACTATCATTTTCAAACTGGCCTTTATAAACCCACTAGCGGTCGACCTCTATTAAGTAGCTCCTCATTTCCTTTGCATATTGAAATATGTGGAAATGGTCTCGATCGACACCACCACTCAAAAATGGAGCAATTTTATAGTGCATGGACGCATTAGTGTGTGTAGTGTGTTTGATCTAAGCCCTTTTTTCCACTAGGAGTGTGCTGTATTTGCATAATGAAAACACTGTTTGTGTTGGTATACAGCGTAGTATGTAACTAGGACACAGAGAGAGTGCCGTTGAGAAAGTCAATGAAGCTTCACCTGCTCACTGTTTGTAAGCTGTCAGCTAAATAACTAAAATAAAGAGCGTTTGACAGCCTGTAATGACATTAGCCACGGTAACTTTAACATGGTTTGTCGCCCCTGCCGTCCGCAGACCATAAAATTAGGAATTACTGCCAACTCTGGGGTGGTGACAGGCAAAGTGAGAAGCTGGTCGAGCTGCTAACGAGTTAGCTGTGCAGTGTGACTGTCCTGATGACCTGCATGCACCTGCAAGAGACGTGATGGATGTATCCTCAAACACCGCATCCATTTGGAGATTACTGGGTGAGTCATCATCATCTTCCTTAAATAGATGTATACACTAAGGAATACATTTGCACATAAACACCACACACAAAACACACACACACACACACACGGATGCTGTGCTCCAATCCTGTTACTTGTCAGTCAGTGTTGTGCATCATGGAAACAGATCCACCCCTTTGCCTTCTTTGCAAGTTTTATTTCCTCATTTAATTATAAAGTCATGTTTTGGTAAATTAAAAGCTCCATTTATTCCAGGGTTTCCCCCAGAATTCAATTTGAGCCGCTAAACCTTGGAACAATTTAATTTTTAATGGCTTTCAGGGGAAGTTTTAGTGCAACATGATGGTCTAAATGTTATTTTAGAGGCTGTTTCTGCCTCAGAAATAAAAATAGATTGTGATGGGCAGAAATTTTGACATTTTTTCATTTTGAAAATGCTCAAACATGATGCGCAAAGTATCCACTATAGGAGGCTTTAATGCAAAAATATGGGAATCAGTCTTCAAAGAATCCCATATCAGTCAAACTCTAGCAGATATACACACATAGACCCATACCAACACACACACAGACACACACAGACACACACACACAGCATGAATAAATCTCACACCTTGGTAGGTTTAAGCTGTTCTAGTCTCTTTTCTTTTCTGAGCCAGGCAGCTGCCAGTCCATCATCCCCCGCCCCAAGACACCCCAAATCCAGCAGCAGCAGTTTTTCTCTTATCCTTTCTCGTTCCCAGTGGTTTAAGTTTGAATCTGCTAGAATTCATATCCGAAATGCACACACACGGTGTGCAGAGAGAGTCAACAAACTAATAAAACACATTTCACCATCTCTGAATCTCTTTGTATCTTTGAATATCACTGTATGAAAAGTGACAGTAAAGGTACACATCTGAGCCTGATTTAATTTTAGCTGCATTAAAGTAAATTCATGCCGTGGTAGAGGAGAGGAGCAACAAAAAGTAAATATGAAAAAAAGTCACTGATTAAATGAGATGAGACAAACACTGAAAGTGCAGCGCTGCAGCTTGTCTGTGTCTGAGCAGCATTATAAGCACATGTACGAGAGGGGTTCCTTTAAAAAGTCAGAAAAGAGCTTCACGCTAGCTTTTTTCTCATGTGCACCACACACTTGAACACACACACCAGCACTGACTCCCTCTTGTTGTCACACACAAACACACACAATTAAACCCAATCATCCACCTACACACGCTTACACACACACGCTCACACACACAGGCATTGACTACCACATGCTGGTATCAGACCCAAATGAGGTTTAATTAAAACACGATTACATTACTTTTAATTCATGATATGGTAATGTTGTTGGCATCGCTGCTGCTCTCTGTGAAAGTCTGAAGGATAAAATTAACAGGATTACAAGTTGATCTGAGCACAAAACTTTTGGAATTACAGAGTAAACAAACAATTCTGAGAAGTCATTTTATACTGACATATGAACAAACAAACAAACAAATAATACCCATTCAACTAAAAATTCACCAAATGCTAACAAATACAGATATTGTATCAACAACTATCCACAAATACATACATATGGGACTTGTTTATTTCAGTCATTAACAGCCACCGTTGCAGAGAAAATATATCTGACTGAATCAGGCAGATGATGAGGTAAATTATGTAAGGTTTGTTCACGTTTTGTTTAGTCACATTTGTTGATTTTTCCTTTCTCGCTTTCTAACAAGGTTTTACCCTGGAAGTCAGCAACAGGAGAATTAAGCTGTCATTTAAAATTAAATTACAGATTTCTTAAAGTTTGAACATTATTGGAAAACACTGAGATAATTTAAGTCCACAACTCAACAAAATGCACTTGTAACAAGACATTTTCATGTGGAACTGTGACAAACTGTAAATTTAAGCATCTTTCATAAGGTCTGTTTTATAATATATTAACTTCATAAGATATTTAGAATTGTATGTAAAAAAAACTTTATTATTTGTTGATGCAATCAACCTTTAGCTTTTTTTTTTACTTGAATATCCTAATATGACTGCTACAGGTTCAACAACATTTGTAAAACAGCTCTGTGTCCCAGGCATTTTGTATCAGCAGATACAAATCATAGATAATATGGCATGGAAGAGCTTTTACTTTATCTCAGACTGTCCTCTGTAGCTTGCAGTCAGTCCTTTGGGTTGAATTTAAATGGGCAATACACTTTTGTCTTCATAGTCGGTGTCTATAGCGGCATGTCAAAACAGTCTGAAGATTATTGCAAGTGAAGACCATTCCCTGCAGCTAATAAGTCCCTTGTCAATAATGCATGAAGTCATATAAATCACAGTGCGTCTGTTTATCTTGCCTCCCCAAGGTCATTCCTCCTCTTCCTCTCCTTCCTCTTCTCATCTATTTCTCATAAAGCATCCCTTCCCCACTATAGCCATCCGAACATTACCCCTCATCATCCTCTCAATCCGGCTCTTCCTAGTGTCTCCCAACTCTTACTCAACCATGTAAATAAGTGATGACCATCTTGGCATGATTTTAAGTTAGTTTGTTTTCTCTGAGACAAACTCAGGCAGCAAAAATCAAACATCTCTACTCTGCTGAAGGGCACATCTGTGCATGTGTGCACACTTTCGATGTGTGATGCACGTACATGAGCTAGATTGTACACACACATAACAAATGGGCACACACACACACTCGCGACAGTGCAGTTACACCCCTGAATCCCTGCTGAGCCATCACAAGTCACGGCTCTCTAAATTAAATAACATCAAATTAGATTAAAGTAAATGAAACATCACTGAGGAGCAGAGGGACGAGAGGATGGAAGGATTGTGCAGAGATAGTGAAGGGAAGGAGAACAGGGAGAGAGAGGGGGAGCAAGAGAGTTTATGCAGATTTAAGGTGAAAGAGAGGAGGATGAGGTGAGAGAGAAGGGAGAAAAGGGGAAGGTGAAGTTAAGGAGAAAGAGTGAATAATGGAGGAGCAAGCTGAGGGGACGAGCCAAGAGAGGTTACAGTAAACAAACACTTGATGAGGAGCCAAGAGAAACATGTGTGGCTGTTTGTGTGTGCGGGTGTAAAGAAGCTGCGTCCCGATTTGAAAAACAGTTCACTTTTAGGTCAGTGGTTGAGCTTAGGGTAAGTCTCTAGACAATAAATACAAGTCTAAGTAATTTTCTCAAGAGGGACCTAGGTGTGTGTGTGTGTGTGTGTGCGTTCACTCCCGTACGACACACACATCATTTCATGTGTGGCCAGCTCGTCAAACTTGAGCGACACGAATATTCAACTCAGCTGGTGTGGGAATTGGCATGGCAACATATTAAGCACTCTGAGTCATATGTTCATTGGATCAAACTCAAAAACAGGCACTTATTTCCATGACAACATTATCAAACATTTTGCAATAAATGTACCAGACGAGCGCTTAACGAGTGCAGCGTGACAACAAAAGACTTTTTTGTTCCATTCAAGTTCTGGTGAAGGGCCATTACCGAACTACAGAGTGTTGCAATCACAAAGCAGACAGTATTTTGCAACCACAACAGCACCTTACTCTTTTTTGTGAATGATGGTCGACCTCTTTTGGCAGTGAAGTGTTGTGTAAAGTCTTCACTGCAGCAGGTGAATAGAAACTCTGTGTTTCCTCAGGTATTAATATCCGCCCTGGGAAGGAGCCCTAAACTGGAAACGGAGGCAGATGACCGTGGAGGGGGATCTTCATTTGGTGGTGGGCAGTAAATCAACCCCTGCTGGAGGCACAAGGAGGCAGAAACCGGGGAGAGTGATTGAGCTCAACTTGCCCCTCACGCCCCACCACCCCCATCGCCTGTAACCTGTTCCACTCATCCCAATCCGTCGACCTTTCTTCCCCCTTAATTATCACTTTCCATGCTTTTTCACTTTCACATGCACGCCCCCTCATCTCCCTCCGGTGCCTCTACCTTAGATTTCATTTAACTCCTAACTCGCCTCTCAGT
This sequence comes from Acanthurus tractus, assembly GCA_029783725.1. Taxonomy (NCBI): domain Eukaryota; kingdom Metazoa; phylum Chordata; class Actinopteri; order Acanthuriformes; family Acanthuridae; genus Acanthurus; species Acanthurus tractus. The sequence goes on from JAQNCA010000006.1 coordinate 13,965,143, forward strand.
CCACCACCTCAATTTTCGCAGTTCATCGTCGACAGCTGGTTTTTCCCATCATCCATGACCCCCCTGATTCCTCCCCCATCTCCTCTTCTCACCTCCTACTGGCACAATCCCCAGGGAATATAAAAGGAGGTCAGCTTTGTCACAACATAGGTTCACATTTTATTGCCACAGTGTTGGGGCTGCCAGAAGTCAGGATACAAAATTGATGGTTTGGGGGTTTTCCGCTAGCCCAGGAGAGTAGCTGTGCTGTCCAGATATCATCTACCAATAAAGAAAGTCAAAGATAGCTGGGTAGAAGGTTAAAACTGAGAAAATTAAAATGCTGAGAGAGAAGCCACAACGATAGAAAAAGCGGACCATAGAAAACCACTGAATTTAAGTTTTAAGATGCTAAAGTGATTAATTCTGGTCATGATGACATCAATGGGGATTTCTTAATCAAAATGTAAAAATCAATTAGTTAATCTTCTTTTAATATGTGCTTATTACTTGTAAAATCTTAAAGCAGTGATAAAATATTTGCTAAACAACTTGAGGGCAGAAGAACAATCTTGTAAACAGAATATTAACATAGTTTTATTAGCAAACATGTTAGCTAACAGTTGCTTATTTACACCTCCAGCAGAGCAACAATATCATCAACTCTTAAGTCATGTTTCTATCACCTGATGATTATAAGTCCAGCATTAACCATCTTTTTGCTCTGTTTTGGACTCCACCAATCCTGAAGGAAATTTCTGTCTGTTTAGCTGCAAATTGCTCAGCTATGTTAGCAGCTCTTTTTTTATTGTTTGTCTTTGTCGTTAGCTTGCTGAGAAGATAGTGCTGGGTGAATTTTTAAAGCTTTTTTTTATTGAAACTAGATGCCTGCTGTGGATGAAAACATAACTTAGGAGAATCCCAAGAGTGGGTGAATCAAAACATTAATTTTGCAGGATACAAAAACAAAACAGTTGGTTGAAAGATGCTAAAACGATTTATGTAACTTGGGGGGGGCTGCAGAGTCACATAATTAAAGTGCAGCTCTAAGATGTATATGAAAGATAACAAATGTTTTCATGGCATGTTTTTTACTTGATTGTTTTAATGCATTGCACTTACCTCTGGCAGTCTTTTCTTGCTCACTCCACCTAAGCTGCACCTCAATGCCCAGTTCAACCACTGACATTATGGCGACCTGAAGTACATACAAGTCCAGACTACAATACATACACACACCCACAGACACCGTGTCCATATTATGCATTACTTACTTTACAGTATCAAGGGTTTATTTGTTCCCCATCACCTGTTTTGTTTCATGTTTACTGACAAGCAATTTCTCTTTGAACTCAGCTGAATTAAAAGAGACAGCGATAATGAACGGGATGTAGTTAGTCTGAGATTCATTAATACTAATGAGTAAAGCGTACATCAGCAGCATCTAACAGGTGCAAATTCTCTCGAACACACACACACGCACGTACGAACACACACACACATACACTTGCATACATTAAGAGGGGAATAATAAGGCCAAGTAAGGGACAAAAAACAAAGTAAAATGATGATATGTGTCCTTGTGTAATCTAGAACAGCAGGCAAAGGTTTAATGCCCCATAATAAACTTGCTACTCTATTTGTCAATAAAGCCTTAATAAAACCTCTTTATTGGTCTCTGTCCTATCAGACAAGACACTCCTGAACTGTCAGTGTCTTATCTCAGGTTCAATAATGCCTGCCTGGGAAGTCTTATTATGATACATATTTGGACTGTGGTGCTCATCGTAAAATCAAGTAAACATGTAAAATGCTTTTTTGCGTGTCTGGATTGACAGTAAACATGGCCACCTCCTGCACATCACCATCTGCCAAAAGCTATCGAGGAATAAACAAACATACATGTACCTTTCTTCCTGCAGGTTAACATGTAACCCTTTACATGCAGTAAATATACATAAAATACCAAGCTTGAAACTCTTTGCTGAATCAGGTAAACTATTTTTTGTATATAAGTGAAACTAGAAATTACAAAAAAACGCATTTTAGCTATAATTATACTTGGCTAGTCTACTTGATCTTGTTTCTTATTTATTGAAACACAACTTAGGGTGCTGATATTAATTTGCATTGAGGGTAACATATCTACAACGTGAATAAAACATAAAATAATATTGTGCTTTAATACAGTGCCATGCCCATTTTTTAATTTTTTTGTTTATTACGGCAGGTGGCACCTTACAGGAAATAATTTTTTAATAATTTTTCTCTTCTAAAACAATCCTAAAGCCATGATAGTTGTGTAGGAAAAAATCTGATATTGCGAATTTTTTTTTTTGATAAAATGTTTCATTTCAGTTTTCAACTTTAAACAGTTACATTCAAAATATTATGTCATAACGTTTACACACACACACAATTACACATGCATATACACACATAATTACACAAGTCAAAACCAAGCAAAAGTACAATAGAAAAACCTAATAATCTCCTTACTACCCCCCTCACTACTACCACCACCATCAACACCACAATCTCCATCTCCCTCCCCTTGTGGAGCACACAGCATTACTTTCGGGTAACTGTAAAACAGTATAAGCAAATGGATAGAATTAATTAATGGTCAGGGTAACAAACTGGATATTGTGCCCTTATTTGAATTTAATGTTGCTTGGACACCAGATGTCAAATCTTCCCATTAGTCTATGAAAGAGGGCCGAGATCACGTAATCATCATTTGCTTGACATCCGGCCACCGCGGCCGATGATGAAGATTGACATACATGCAAGTTGGCGTTCAGGGTCAAGCTCACCTTGATGCAGGAGAGCCAATCAAAGGCAAGAGTGTCCAGCCAATCTCATGTTTTTCAGCTCTGTAAAAAGTCCTCCAATCGTCCTGGAGAGTGGACCGGGAAGCACAACAAGCGTTGAGTGGGATAGCATCTCTGTATCACATAATCAATGCACATGCTCACACACACCTTCACACGCATCACAGTGATACACACACCGCAGCTTGCGTCCACCGTTATGGTCCTGAATGAGAATTACCTGCAACTTAAACAGATCTTTTTTTTTTCTTTTAACAGTAAATCTTTGTGAAAGTCAAACTAAACACTGAGAAAGCTAGAAACACGGGTAGAAGAAAATTGAATTTCCACATCGATTTCCTGAGAATATCAATGCGTGTGTGCGTGTCCTTGTTTGTGAGTGTGTGCACGTGCACGTCAGTAAGTATTCATGTGTGTCTGTCCACAGTATTGATTCTGCAAGAGGAGGATCAAAGACATGCGGGAAGAAAGATCTCTGGTGAAAACTTAGAGGCTACATTGTGTCACTCAGTAGATTTACACAGGGCTTCACCCCTTTTGCTGAACGTCACTTCTCCTCCTGTAATCTTCATTCCCTCTTTTCATGCGGGGCAGACGTACGAGGAACATGAAAGACTCTTTGGATGAATGAAATGATGAGGGAGAAGAAAGAGAGAGAGAGAGAGACATCAATCACTTGTTCTTTTGAGGGTGTTCAGACTTAAATGGAGCATGTGAGGAAGAAGAGACTGCAAGGTTTTTCTGCAATTACAATGTCGCTGGTGCTGTGAATGGGAATAATGAGGGTTGTGTCTAAACTGTTTTTTTTTTTCATTTCCTCTCTCTTTGTCTCCTTATTAGCTTTGTCATAAAAAGGAGAGCTGAAGCCAGCAATATAATGGTCCAAGAATTGGGAAATGATAAGAGTGCGGATACGACTGGGTTTGAGTGAATGAGGCACGCGGACTGTGGAAAATATATAAAACAAGACTGGGACAAAAAAAGTGTGTGTGCTGTTGATGTTGCTGTGTGAGTGTGTGTGTGTGCACATGCTGGATTTGTTTGTCATGCACGTGTAAATGAGTGTATGTGTAATGTGATTCAGGATCACATTGGCTAAAGGACAGAGGGATCAAGGATGCACTTAGTATGTAGATGTGGTCTCCATTAACGTGACAGCTTACTGCAGAGTAACAAGATAAGAGTTTTTCAACTTCTCTTACAAAATGATTCATTCATAATCAACTCTACTTAACTAGAAACAGACAATTAGGTTTTTAAATTTATTCTTCTCTACTAATTACCAGCTAAATTTTACATGCTAATTCTTATTCAAATTAAGCTGCCTTGTTATGCCCTTGTCCTTGTAGACTGGTCGTGTGACTGTTATGTTTCAACATTCAGTGGGGGACATGTATAGAGTCACCAGCCAAATCTGATAAAAACAACCTAAAGTTTGGACACTGTGCCTCAAAAAAGTTTAAAAGTTTAAATTTACTTTTCTTTCTCTAATAAATTAAGCCTCCGTTACACATGCACAAGGCTTTATGACTTGAGATTCTTTTTTGACTTATTTTGTGACTATGGTTCAATACGTTTCCAGATGTAATAAGGTAGATATTTCGCATTTTTAGAGAAAAGCAGGATATGTGTGACACAACCATCATATTTGGCGTTTTGAACTTTTCAATTAAAAAACAACTCATCCATCCCATCCCTTACAATGTCTCTGATTGCAGGCAAAGTACAAAACAGCGAAACTGGAGTTGAGAGGTCAAGTTCAAGCTAGTATAAGATTTAAGAAACAAAAACCCTTTGGTTAGAAAAAAAGGTCTTTTCAGGTCATTTAACACTCACAAAAATAGAATATTTTTTGGTTTCTGGTTATAGAAAGATTGCATTTTTAGTTTGCTGTTAACAAAAATCTGTTTTCTGCTTCAATTGTTTTATGGGGAATTTTGTGGACACAAAGAGATTTTGTCACTATTTCACTTGAATAGAAGAATGTTTGGAGTTAAATTACATTTCACCATATTATTCGCATATTATACACCAAGTTCTTGTCAACTTCTACAAAGGAGCGATTGAAAGCATCCTGACTAGAAACATCACAAACTGGCATGGGATGTGTATGGCCTAGGACAGGAAGACTCTGCAACGAGTGATTAAAACTGCCCAAAGCATCATTGGTACCCATCTACCAAGCATCAGTGATACTGGGGAGGTGAGGTGCCTGCACAGAGCAAGAAGGATACTAAAAGACAACACCCACCCCTTCCACAGCCTGTTCACCCTGCTGCCATCAGGCAAAAGATACAGAAGTATCTGCAGCCGTACCACCGGACTACAGAGCAGCTTCTTCCCTCAGGCTGTGAGACTACTTAATGCACCATCTGCACTTCTCCATGTTTAATAATTTTGTTTTATTTTTATACAATCAATTAATCAATCAAGAGGGAACCACATTTTTATTTGATTATACAACCTGTTGTATAATGACCAATGATCTTCCTTGTATCCTTGTATTATTCCGATAATCTTGGGATCTTCATAACTATTGAATATCTATAGTTGCAAGCTATTTTTTCCCACTATTAGACGAGTTAACACAAGTAAAGGCATTGTCTGTTTCATGTATTTCATTTTCTTGTAGAAAATGCCGCATCCTGCAGTCTGTTCACCAGATTCCTCACCTGCTCCTTCTTGTCCTCTGACTCTGGAGAGAACGGATAATTTGGTATGGAGCAGAGACAGTGAGGGGCCGGTAGCTGGCTGCCACTGGCCCCCTCCTGGGGACACGCTGGGAGCTGGAGAGCAAGTTAGCAGGATGGGAGCTGGTCTGGAGCCAGTCTCTGTTACTTTTTAACAAATTCTATCCTCCTTCTGCACTGCAAGTGGAGCCCTTCCATTAATCTACTGAATCTGACATTTGAAAGTCACTATGGGTATCTGTAAATGTAAATCAATACCAGTGCTGTTTTGGATGGTCTGGACTGCACATGCCTAACTAGACAACATTGTCTTTGAAGTATTGTCCCTTTTTAAGTACATATATAGTTTTGTGTTTTGTTTTGTTTTTTTAAATTGTAGAAATATAAGGTAGAACTGAAGTTCCACGTTGTTAAGTTTCCCGATTGGAAGAGAGCTGTTAAATACAGGCTTTAGATGTGTGTAATTCAAAGACAGTGTCGAGATTCAATATTCAAGATTAACTTCATTGTCCCACATTGTTTAAATTCATCATAGGCAATCTCTCATTTAATGTGGTTGTGGAGGGAGGATGGTTGTATTCATTATGAGGAGGCTGCAGACCAACGGGGATCATTCTGAGAACAAAAGGTCGCATTTCTATCTCTGCTCATTCTGTCAAAGTCATGAATACTGCACTGAGGCAAGACACTGAACTCTCTTTTGGATTAGGAGTTCAGCATCTGGAAGAAGGAAGGAAAAAAGAATAAGAAGGGAATGAGATACAAAGGAGATCTAAAATGATTAGACTGATCTTTTTATCAGACTGAAAACATATTTAATGTGCAAATAAGCTACAACTGAAGGTTTAGACTGGAAGTGGTGAACAGCTTGTCTGAAAATATTCTCTTATACATGCAAACAAAAATCTGAAGATACGGAGTCCTCACTCACACACACACACACACACACACACGCACACACACACACACACACTCACGCACACACACACATACACACACACACATACACACACACACACACACACACACATACACACACAGTAACAAAAGTTGATGCTGTTCCAATGTTAGTTGAATGGGTTAAAATGTGTGTTATGTATGCGGATGCATATGGATTGTACTCTGATGTTCTAGTGGTCCCCTGGTTCCACATGTAATCT
>JAQNCA010000006.1:13974795-14004030 GCA_029783725.1 Acanthurus tractus
CACACACACACACACACACACACACACACACACACACACACACACACACACACACACACACACACATACACACACATTTTTTTGCTTTCAATCTTATTTGAATTGATTTTGCATATATATTTACGATAAGAGTGACATGTAGATAAGCACTTTAATAACTTTCCTTTTCTCGAGTTCTGTTTAAGATGTTGCTGTCTCATGTCACAAATGCACACAAACATTTTCTGGTTTCAAAAAACAAGGAAAAATCCTTCACACATGTCAGGCTCCGACAACAACAGAGGCCATGCTGCAGCTTGTTGTTCTGTGCAGACATCTATCATTCTGCTGCGCGCAGTTTCCTCTGCTGAATCATCTCCTTCAAATTGTCTTTGTTTGTGCCAAATCTTGTTTTTAAACAAAACAACTGAGAGTCTGACACCCTGATGGCAAAGCTGGAGCTCTCTGAGCGACTCTGGTTGGCTTCTCCCAATGACTCCCCTAATGTAATTGACTCAGAGTATGTGGGAATATTGACTATATTACAAATAAATGTTTGACATGGTTAAAGACAATGAGCTTCTGCAGCCTCTGTAAATGAAGTGGATGACTTTTTTTGGCCATTGATTTTTGGATGGTGGTGGAGCAGACTGTAAACACAACACTGACACATTAACAGAAGCAATATTTACATAGATGACATGGCAAACCTTGCTTATAAACAAGCAACAACATCACTGATTTGAAATCCGGTATTCACTCTCTGTTAGCTCTGTTTTGGTCTCAACCTACTCCCAAGGGAAATATCTGGTGCTTTAGCCAACAAAAGATTTACTTTGTTCACAAGCTAGTTGCTAACTGTGGCTATCTGCTGTTTAGTTCTAAAGAGGTAGTGTATTTTTCTGTGTGTGTGCTTTTTGTATGAGTTCTAAAAATCTTTTGCTGAAAACATCTGCTGTCTGCAGCCAATAATAATGCTCTGTTATCTGTGAGGATAGTCTAAAGCACTAACTCAGACAGCTAAAAAATGCCCTAAAAGCCACAAAAAAGCTCCATTAAGTTGAAGAGAACCGCAGATAAAGGTGATTATTCTCTGTATTTTCATGACCATGAGCAATCCCCTTTTAGTTCTCACATTGATGTATAGTAAGCCTGCACTGATATAAAAAACTGATTGTGGCTGCTTTTGCATGAAATACCATCTAAAAAGATAAAATGGCTCAAGTACTCTCCTTGTGTCAAAGCATATTGCAGTGTGAAGAGCTCTATAAAGGATAAGAAAGCTTGATAATCTTATCTGAGTGGTCATAAACAAAATGTTCTGGACCATTGCTCCTGAGGTAAGAGAAAATAGTAAAAATCTATACATGTATTTTACTGCTGATATTGTAAAAAGAGTAAAATAGATTGTTAAAAGTAGACTCAGACACACTGTGAGTGATTGTAAAAGCACAAATAATAAAAATAAATCATTACAGGACATAAGGTAATCCAAAAAGACATCAACAACTTCATTAAAATTTGTAAAAGATATTGAGAGTTAAAAAAGATTATTAGAAAGGATTTAAAGCTTGAACCTCAAAGACAATCTAACTGAACTTTTACTATAAAAAATTTTTTGCACAAAAATATTCCAAGATCTTTGCCCTTGTACAAAACTACACTGCACTCAAAATGACATCAGTAGTAAACACAGTGTGAGATTCCTAATAATCTGCTGGTTTGACAGCATCCTGTCCTATTGATTAATCCTCACATTAACAGTGTCACCTCAAGTTGGTGAGCTGCATGAAAGGAGGACTCAACCTTCACATTAAGCATCTGTCCGAACAAATTAGAACCAATCCACTAATATTTGTTTAATGTATAGCGCAATCAGACACATGCACACACATATAAGAGAAGAGAGAAGATAGAAAATACAAGTCGCGACTAATAACTAACATGCTGAGGAACTGCAATTCACAGATGCTTGCGGCTTTTAAATAAATAGGTTGTAGGGAGACTAGAAAAAGAAGAGTAGCCACAAATAAGCTCATACACACACACACTTAAGATCAATATCTTACTTGACACAGCTGTAACCTTCATCAGATCTGCAGAGCAAAGCAAACCGTGACCTATGACTCCAATCACTGTGCGGTGACGGTGACCTTGTGTCTCTTCCCATCACAAGCTTATGTTGGATGACTTGTTTTAAAGATGTTTCTCTTGCGTGAGCTTTGCTGACGATGGCAGATGATGATGTATCAGAAAGGTGTTTCCTCGAAGGGATAAGAGACTAATGCTGCGATCAGACCAACAGATGTCAGCCTGAGAACTATGCAAATATTTACAGAGCAGATGTGAAATTTTGGCGGAACAATGACTCGTTTCATCCTATGTTCAGTGTCAGTCTTCCAGCTGTTTTTATACAATGTTTTAGATGGAGGAAAATGTTGCCGAAAAATGCAGATGAAACAGACTTTACCACATGAAATAAACTAACTTTGAATCATACATAGATCAAGCCTCCACTGTACTAACAGACCATCATCACATGAACAGGTTGTAACGATACATCAAATTAATATTTTTTTCCACTGCTTAAAGGTTTTCTTGTTCTCTTTCCACAGAATTAGCGCCACCACTGTTTTACTTTAATGTGTTTGACTCTTTATATTCACTATAAATAAAAATAGCAGATGGAAACATTTGCATTTCATTTTGCCATTTATCCTGAATTCCTCCTGAAATTCCAGCTACAGTTGGATGGAAATTTGGTTACAGTGGAAAATCTGAGAGGGCTTACATGGACATCCAAATCATAAAAGGGCAGGTGCTTAGTCAAAAGTGAGCGAAACATGAAACTAAATAAATAGACAGCTCACACAGGGTAGAGTCAGTGTCAGCTACATATTGTAGCAAACAGTGGAAACAATTAATGCAGGAACAGCCCGACAAAGAGCTAACATGTCAGAACATTTTCACCTTCTCTCTCTAAGTTAATTTCTATGATAATTTCTTTTCAGTGACATTGACCCATAGGCCATAGATCAACCTTCAGTTTTATTATATGCCATTATACTATATTATGCACATAACTTGCAACAGGGGAAGAAGTGACAGAAGCCACCTTCAGTACAGAGCGGTAATTAAATGTTCCAGGTTCACACACATAAACATTAATGTTGATGTTATTAGCAGTAAAAGTTGGGCTGTATCACCTTCCTGATCACCTACGATTAGAGTCCAGCTTAAAATCTGCTATATTTTTTTGAGCCATGTCACTGCAAGGATTTATGTCTGCATGACAACTCAATCTGACATATTAACCATCTTAAAAACTAATTTGCAGTCTGATTGCAGTTTAAGCCACAAATTGGAGGAGTAAAGTAGAGAGATGACATTTTTTTTACTTTCATGTTGCAGTTCCACGACCACACTACAGAAAATGTTAACATTTCAAAATGTTTGAGTATTTATTATTTCCTCTGTGACAGTGACTGGGGATGTATTTACCTCAACAGTATAAAAACGTTCCTAAATGCAACACTGAACATAATTGTGTAAATTCCAATGACAAACTAAATCCTATTTGCCTCAACACCGCTGAGTCAACTGTAAACTTCTGGTTGCAATTTATCTTGAAAGCAAATGGAGATACAATGTTTTGGAATTAAATTTTTCTGTTATTGAATAAAGCTGAACATGGAATACCTGTATTGCAGGATGATTGGATTTTGTGAGGATGATTGGCTTGATTCAATTTGTGCACAGGATTGCATGAGACACCTCTGTGTGCTGCAGCTGACACAGGCGGCGCGTGAATCACTTAGTGACTGATCAAGAACGAAGACAGTTTTTCTGTGCAGCGTCTCAGCAAGTGCATGCATGTTTGAAGCATTTGAAGGAGAAAGTAAGGCTTTAATGTTGTGTGTTGCATGAGTGTGTGTCAATGTATGTGTGTGTGTGTGTGTGTGTTTGTTTGTGTGCAATAGCCAAGCACTGTTGGCTTCTTCCCTCCTCAGTGCTGCATGGATTTGCATCTCATTGACAAAGTTTATCAGCTAAAGAAGCCACTCTCTCCATGTGGCACCAAAAAGCCTCTATAGCGGCCTGTTTGAAGCAAAATAAAAGCATCCCTCTTCCTCCGTAACTCTATTTACATCAAGTTAAAGGATAAACAATAAACAATAAAAGACAAAGTTCTCATATCATTTCCTGGTTAGTCCCCTCTGAGGCTGCAGAGAGATTTCAGTTTAACTAAAGATACACAGATATATGGGTTTGTCTAAACAACAACACAAACATAAGGATATAAAACACAAGCACAAACACACATACAGTGGCTCATGTATAAATCACACTAAAACAAGCTCTGTAGATATAAAACAGTCATTCTGTGGCTGTCATTTGTTCCATGCATTCAAGTGTTGACAGATTTTGATAGATTAGAGGACTTCCATCGACCTAGATGACTGATGTGAGGCACTGACCTTGCCAGGTGCAGACAAATTGCACACACATAAACATACACACATGCACATATATACAGTATTAGCATATGTACACACACCAAAACATATGCACATGCAGCACAAGCATATGCGTTCACAAAAAACCACACAAAAAAACAGAATAAAAAATATGGACACATACAGTATGAATAAATCAACAAACAAATATACATGCAAATACAGTACAATGTACACAAATACATGTGCACATACAGTATAAAAAAATAATGAGCATATGCAAGCACAAACAGGTTATCTTTGCAAGATCCTCAATTTAAGAAAATGAAAATTTGTTTCCTTTTCACCTCAGTATTCAAAAACATTGAGTATTATTACCACTATATGTTCGTGTTGATGTCACCCAGCAACACAACAGCAGAGCTCTGCTTCAGGGTACAGTGCCAAAGTTTTTGTTCAATCAGTTGTTCTGTATGTTCCATGCAGGGTGCACATATCTCTGGTACAAGCTGAGCATAACATAGATAGATAATAGAGTATAACACTCTGTATAAATATGAACCAGTGTGTTACAGGTTATTGGGGGGTTGGGTGCAGTTTAAACCGTGGTCTGGGTGAATACTTGATTCTGATTGGCTGCAGGATGTTCATTTATTGATGCAAAAGGACACCTACTAAGTAATTCCAGTTTACAGTACTAAATTAATGCTCTGGTTCGGTCTGAATCTGTATGCAGTCACTTTGAAATGAGAAAAAATGTAATTAAATTGCAGTTTATTAATTTTGGATAATGGGCACTTCTTCAGGCGTTATTCCTTACATATTACAAGAAGTAAAAACTGTACAAATGTCATCATTATGGAGAATTGTCCTGAATTGAATTGCCTTTACTTGGGAAATGTTGACTTTTGGGAGAGTGAGAGAGCAAAGGGATGGAAGATAAAGATGACAAATTAAAAGCGAGCTGTCTACAGTAGTGTGGACTTTGGTTCCCAGTCTATTTGAGTTTGCACTTCTATGGTAGATCAACTGTGACATGTTTGAATTAAATATAGGTCACATAACCCCTAACTCAGCTCTAGTCAATTACCATTAAATGAATAAGGATAAGCCTGCTCAGTCCTTGTCCTATTATTCTTTAAACCACAAACTAATTGAGGAAAGAGTTGGAGTACGAGTAGAGATTACATTCAACTGCTCTGCTTACATTTCTTTCTTAGGCATTCATTCAATCCTTGCCAAGTTCACTGGGGTGATACCAAGTAGGAAAGCAGCTTCTCTCTACCTGTAGTGAAGCGGAGTAGCCATGAAAGGATCAATATCTTTGAAGAGACAATACAATGAGGAGATCCCCTGGTACCTGTGTAACTTGGCCTTATTCCCAGGATACAACTCCAAAGAATAAAGGCTTATTTTGTTTGCATTGAATGTATGTTGTAGTGTGAAATAAAAGACATGAAATCCCTCTTGGTTTTGATTTTGCTGGAAGACACCCCCCTGTCACCCGATTTTACCTCCTCAACATGTCTAACACTCGTCGAAAGAATGGGGTCTGCCTTCTTGTTTTTGCTGAGACGAGGCCTCCAGCATCCAATTATTTCACTCTTTTAAATGCCTTTGCAGCAGAACCCCTTCAAAGGCCTATTCTCAGTGTAGGACGTGATTTCACTCCTTTGTGTCTTTGCAGCCCTTCCTGTCCAGTCAGCGCTGCCTCAAATGCAATTCGCAGTCTCTGAACATACCCCTGCCCCTTCTCTTCTCTCCTGTGACTCTAATCTGTGTGCCAAATGCCATGGGAAAGATCGCAGCTAAAACAGACGGGAGGACCAGGCGCAGGGTTTTCCACAGATAAAGAGGTAGAAAAACCATCTGGGGGCTAAATGAACTCTTTGAATGATACTCATTCTCCCAAATCTGATATTCCTGTGGCTGCTGGACATCATGCTGTGAAGAGTCCCCGTGAGGGAAACCCTCTCCCTCATCTACTTATCTCCCTCACTCTTCCTTAGTTCTTAGAAAATCGTTTTTTGTGTGTAATCTAATCTCATTCAAGCGGATCCATCATTGCCACTGAGACAGTTTATGCAGCAAAAAGGCCCTTAAAGGGATTCTGTAACAGAGAAAGTTTCCTTTTCATCACAGCATATACCTCTACCTACACAAAAAACGAACAAAGGAGGAGAAACATTGAGGCAAACCAGGAAATGTGTCATTTAGGGACATTGTTTCTGATGTCTGCTTGACCCATTTCTGTAATTATCCGTAAGGTGTTGGACAGTCCGTGCACAAACACAGCCAAGGCTGAGAGCAACATTCTCCCTAATCTTTCTATTCTATTTTCTTTATTTGGTATACGTCACAGCTACATCCCTATTTACTGTCAGTGGCCCACTGCTCTGTTTTTCATTCTGTCATGTGCATTTGTCCATATTTACATGTAAAACAAATGCACTTTTGCAATTGTTTGCACAGTTTGCCTTGATACTTCACTGGATTTTGTTCTCGTATTGACTGTGTGCAATTACAATGAAACTGTTAAAGATCTAATAAGAAAGATTTTTTCTGCAAGAATAATACCAAAAAAAGGATAAAAGCACATATTAGACACAACACATTTTCTTTTCATGAGGACACTTGGGTGAAGCCACTTTTACTATCTGGAAAAAGGTCATTTTGCTTAATTTATACAATAATTATTGAACTGATGGAATGAAAAATAAAAAATGGTGAAACTTGAAAGTGCCACAAGATGAGACGTTAGATGAATTATATATTAATTCCTAAAATGAAGGATATTATTCAGGATTATGCTTTTTTTCCTAAAGGGTGTTCCAGTTACCATATATACACATATAACATACATAGATGCACTTGAACATTGATTTTTTTTTTTTTATCTTACACATCAAATATTGGCCTTACCCTCTAAGAGTGTGAATGCAAAACAAACAGAGGTTCAGCCTCTCTGGAGAAACTGACAGGCAGAGAAGAAAGAATGAGAAGTCAATTTTATCATTGGCAGGCACAGAGAAGACAGACAGAATGATTGGACACACTGGGAAAAAAACAACATGCTGTGACAGACAGACACACACGCAGACACACACACAAATAATGCACTACTTTAACACCACTTTATTTTAGAGGAAAATATTGTACTTATCACTCCAATCTGCTTCCATGTCCTCTTCAGAAAATGATTTTAATTTCAAAGATATGCTAATCCTTAAAAATACGATGTATTATTAAAGATTACACCCGTTGTTCCTGACTTCCTTGCCTTGTGACCCCTTTAAAAGAAGCAGTGTGTAGTTGGGGCCCTTTTTCACATTTTAAATGTCCATGAGTTGTTATCAGCTCCATAAAAGAAACTTTCTTCTAAACCTCTCAGATTTTATTCAAATGACTGTTTGAGGTCCAAAGAGGCAACTTTATCTATTATTCAACAAAAAAGCAATGATAAGTGAAAGTCCCACAAAATAATGTGAACATGTGTTGCAGAAACTTTCTTTTCATTTCTTTCCTCTCTTATTGATTACTTCATGACCCCTAGTGTTAACCATGTGGCCTTTTAGAGGGGCTCATACCCTCAGTTGGGAACCACTGAACTCTCTCACTGCCTCTCAGTCTGGAGTTAATGCAATGACAGCCAATGACAGAGTGGAACAGCCATCAAAATGTCAAACTTTTGACAACCACAACAATTTATATTTAGATGATGAATCCTGTTGACCTTAGTGATCCTCTGACTTTACCTCTGGCGCCACCAAGAGGCCAACAGTTCTTGTTTTGAAGGTGTTTTAACTCTCTCAGTACATTTTGGTATAAGATTAATTTGGTTTGAATATTTATCCACCTCTGTCCAAACTTTTAATCTAGCACCATCATCATGCCTATATTTCACCCAACACATTGTTTTATGACCAATTACTTGTACATTTTCATCACTTTAAATAAATCAAAGTTACTTTCAATGATGAGCAAATGCAACCATTAACACAAACTACAAAAATAGCAGAGACCTGTAAGCTTATAAAAGCATTGTGTTTATCAGTAAAATGGTTCAATTAATTTCTGAAATAAACACTAGGGGAAAAACAACAACAATGATCTCTGTCCATTAAATGTCCAAAATATGTTACGTTTAGCTTTATTCTCAGGCTCATGATTAGTCCATCAGTGTACTGACGCATTTCAAACACTTAGAGGAAAACTTTTATTAATGCTAAATAGGAAGACACCAGAATGTGCCAGTATTCCTCTCAGCTCATGTGCACCTTTGTGACCATGAGCTCAGGTTTAACCCCATTTACTATCACTATTCATCACTCTGGCCTCCATGATCCTAACCTCTGCCCAGATTTCAGGAGTTGTTTTTGCTTGGTCAAGCTCTCACTGCATCTTTCTGTCTTCTGAAACTCACTGATCTTACCTGCCTCACCGAGGACTCGCCCTCCCCCTCTCCCTCCCTCTGGGCCCCTGACTCACATCGTCCAGCAATAAAAGCAAACCAAAACCAACCCTCAATGTCCAGTAACACGTCTTCACATTGGTGCAGCAGCACAGGTGGCTTGTCCTTTTACAGATTCAAAACTTCAGCTGACTAAACAAGAGGGAAAAACGTGTTTTTGTTCAACAGTTTGATTCAATATGATCTCTGTGCCAGTGAGAAAATACAAGCTGCTTCAGGCTGCTGGAACACTTTTACAAGGATGCCATCTCATTCAGTCACAACTGTGCAAATACTGCATTTATGAACCCAGACACAGTTAAACACTCAAAGAAACAAACTTATCTTAATGTCTTTTAATGTGACTGAGGGTCATCTGATTAAACTCAGGATAATGAGTAAAAATTTATCTTTTTATTTATCTGTCTCCCTTTGTATCTCATTCTTGATTAAAAATGTATCCAAAAACTGTCTTCTGTTAAAACATTGTGAGTCTTTTAAATACTGTATATTTTGTTTAATCTCATTTTTGTTAAACTACTGAAGCCCACGGAGAGTTAATATCCCCTCACTTGAACCCTCTTAGGGTAACTTGATTATTCAAATGGACAGTTCACCTCGATATTCCATATTCTTCCTCATCTGTAAGAAAATAGATTCAACACGAAACTGCTAACCCCTAACCCCAGCTTATCAGAAACTATATTTCTTTTAAAAACTCTAATCTTTGCTTTAAATGTGAAATATGTTGGGGGGGGGGGGGGTCTGGTCAATAGTCTACTACATAACTACTCCAAGGTTTGTGCAAATACTTTTATGAATTATTAAACATTTATCACTAGAGGGCGGTATTTAAGTAAATCAAACAGACTGCATTTTCCTAAAAGTGCGTCTTAAGTTTTAATGCAGGTTTTTGTGATAACCGGCTACATTTTAATCTTTAATGAATTGTATAAATGGCAAGGTTGGCAAGACACTACAAAAGGCTGAGATTTGCATGTTAGCAAGTTTCAGTCTGAAAGTCTTTTCAAAGCACAGAAATAATCCTTTAAATGTAATAGTAATTAACCAAAAGACTGCACTACAGTTCAATCAGTATCAATGTATCTGACCTTACCTTGTAATAGAAAGTAAGACAATTTTGACATTTTTCACTATTCAGCTTTGTCTATATTGCCTAATATAGTGGATAGGATTTAATTACTTAGCAAAAATAATAATCACCATCAGCCAATCAAATAGTATGTATGGTATAGTACAGTAGTATCAAATAGTAGTATGTAAACACTCATATTTTTATGTTTTTTTTTAATGCAGATTACCAATTTCGAAGAATGTTCTACAATTAAATAATTTTTTTTGGGCCTTTAACAGGTGTTTGTTCTGTACTTCAGATGACTGTATTTTACTGACACATTAGGAAGTGAGAAACTCTACATTATTTGTAGAACAGCTCCTAATCTCAGCAGAAATAGTGTTGCATGGTCACTGTCATTAAATGTTATACACAAAATAACGAGTTACAAGTCATTGACAAACCTTGTTGTGAATGAGTATTTCTGACACTTTAAAGGAAAGCCAACTCCATAATGCCATACAACATTGTTTCTGATGTGGAATTCTTCCCTAACATTTACCTGAATTTGGCAGGAAAATCCAATAATAAAGAAACAAAACATTACAATCAAATCCTCCACTTTTTATTGAACTCAAGTAACTGTATACTGGTGTTATTTAAGGATTTTAAGCACAAATAAATAAGGTTAAACTTAAGCAATGTGTTGATGAAAAAACTCATTTATATAACTCATATGTAACCTAATTATGTGGGTAAAAGTCAGCCAATCATTTGTCACCATTGAGTCCACAATGAAGCCAGTCAATGAAAAAAATCCAACTTAACAAACTTGCAGAATTTCTTGCTGTGTATTCTGCATCCAGCCTCTCCGTGTTTGAGGATGTACTGAGGAGTGCAGTAGAACAAAAGTTCAGTCAGGTTACCCACATCTATGTTTGGGAAATGCAAAGCACCCACTGCTGGCAAAGACCTTTACAATGCGAATTACTGTTTGAATAAAAACAGTCTGTTCAAACAAAGAGGTAAACATTAATGGATACCATACTGTATATCTCAGGGGGGAAAAAAAACAATACAATGAGATTCTACCTGCAGTGATTGTCTCCAACACTAACCCTGAGAAGAAAACAAGCTGAGGAAAAATAAAAGAGAATGGAAAAGCCATCAATCTGCTACTCTGTAAAGCTGTAAGGGAATGACATCTACCCCAAACTTTAAGTAACCGTAATGCTACTATACATTAGCACAATGATACCAAATAAAACCTCAGGAACTCAATTCAAAATAGTACAAAATAACGTTCAAGGCACATCAACGGTCTAGAATACAAAAATATAAAAATTGAAATGACAGAGCTCAAACTTGTAACTGTGCACTACATTTCTATTTATCTCCTTGAACTATCACATTGAGTCACTAAAACAATAACGGCACCTGTGTGCTGTTATCAGGAAAGGCTGTCCATGAACCGAGTGACAGAGATCTCAAGCAATTACAAATCAAAGATCAAACACTGCATTTAACATATTTATGGAGAGTCAACTCCAGACTCTTTCTCTGCACACATTTTTTCTGCAGATTACTTTTAACTGCAAGATCAAAACGTACTTTATTACACATTGCATCAGTTATCAAGAGCTACTGTATCTTGGGTGTGTTTAATGGTTCAAAAACCACATTTAATGATAGCTTAATCCATGTTCATTTAGAAATTTGGGCATTTTGGGTTTTCTCTTTTTCTATTTAAAAAAAAATCTGAGAAACACTGTTGGTTTGAAAGAAAATGACCAAGAGCTTCTATATTTACAAATTCTTAAAGACTTTTTTGCCTTTTCCTAATTTCTCAAGACATGAAAATGATAATTATTACTTGCATCTGATGCTGGAACTTTGTTAAAAGTCAGCTTGTGACAAATTCAAACTTTATCCATGTCCCAGTATGTTGTTAAGGCATTTATGTGTACCTCTTCATTAAGGCATGACTCTGCATTTGACCATGTTGCGGCGAAATTCCGCTAATCCCTTAAAGCAACAACAAAAAATTATTAGCAAATTAGAACTTGTTCAAACATCCATCTTCAGCACCATATCATGAATCATTGTTACACAAGTTACTGTGTTTATTATATATAAAAGACATGTGGAAGGTGCTGTAGTGAGGCAGGTGGTATGACCTGGTCTGATAGCCTGTGCAGACCTCAAACGTGTTGAGGGACATGTATGTATGTGTCTCTCTGTTAGTTTCAGCCAGGCAAAAAACTAAACAAAACAATTTGTTAAAGCACTGAGTCACAACAGCTGGCGCCATCTTTCTTATCCTGCAGGACGAGGATCACACTTCTTCAAAGTAGGCCATTTGAGACATGTACGCAGAGTTTCGCTGCAAAACAAGACAAGCAAAACAAGTTTGAGAGAGGCAAAGGTGGCTTAGATCAGTGAAAAGAAATGTGCTTTAATGATGTGATCAAAACTCCAAACAAGAAGAAACTGCATGGTAACTTAAATATCACTAGTAATGCAAAAAATATCTTCCATAACTACTGTCTTTCATGTGCTTTTTTTTTTTACCTGAGACAGAATATATAAACCAGTATCTCTTTAAACTGTTGGCTGCTTTTGCTCATTCTTTCATTCTTTTTCTGAGTGATCACTGCATGTTTGAAAGTTTTCAACACAAAGCAAATATGTGTAAAGGAGCAAATTAACAAAAATTAGAAAGAACATTTGCTGAAGTGATTGTTCGTACGTTGCTGTGAGGTAAGTAGACAGGCTCCTGGACGTATCCTCTGGCCTCACTGCGGAGGTTGTAGAGGCCAGCCTGCTGCTGCTGCTCCTCCAACTTCAGAGACTCGATCTCTGTCTTCAGCTCCTTCAGCTGGTCCTGCAGATGTTTGCTCTTCTCCATGTACTCCAACCTGCACCAATGCATTAAAAGACATAAACAAATAGATTCAAATTCCTCTCAATAAAAGTATCACTGGGTTTTCAAGCTCACCTCTCTCTCTCAATTTCCATTGACAGTCTTTTCATGTCCGAATCTTTAAAGTCGAGGCGTGAAGGTGCTGATTGATAGGCGAAGTCAGGCGCCTCAGGAGGAGCAGGGGGAGCAGGGGGAGCAGGAGGAGTAGAGTAAGCTGCTATTAGCTGGAAGGCAAACAACCATCACAAAAGTTGTTACACTAAAGAAGGTAAAGCAAATAAATCACCACTATGTTACTTTCTGTTGACACAAAAACTGAAAGTGATATGAATCTTTACTTAATGCGAATCATCATCAAGATTTTTTTCTTGAACTACCACTTGTTTTTAATAATTCTTCCTTACAATATAAACCAAACTATTTCCATCCAATCTAATCCACCCAAAAGATAAAACTTCAAATGAATTCAAATGGTGGCAATGCATTCTGCATTCCTCCTTTTATCTTTTTGTTTAGTGATTTCCTTCTTTGTCATCATCGTACAGGATATGTTGTTTTGGTGATCTCCAGCAGCTTCTGTTTGGCTCTCCGCTCAGCGTCCTTTGCCTCTGTCAGATCCTGTTTCAGGTGATCTGCCTCTTTTAACCTGGAACCAGAGGTCGATAGAAAACAGTGGTGTTTTTTAATATACCCTGAACACTTTGGAGTGCTCTAAAGAATACAACTTTTTGTATTTTTCCGTTTTTCTGGATACAGAAGAAGATATAACCTTAATCGGAACTATTGATTTTTCACTGGATAGTCCAACTTTTTTAAAACTGCATCCACTGAAAGGAAAACATGTTAGTAGATCTATAAATCACAATAAATGACAACACCAAAGGAAAACCATTAGCTCTGCTGACATTGGAGATGCCAAATTAACCTGTGTTTGACAAAAAAAAAGTAGATCTGAAGTAAAGCATCAGACTGTGGGGTGGTAGTTATATTGGAGATATTTTCAAACCAACGATCAGAAAATACGAAAACATAAATGCTTGTTGTGATTCCAGGGAGAGCCAAATGATCTCTCCAAGCTGTCTAAAGTGATGTCATGTTTCCATGGTCTAAAGACCTCAAGTGTAAAAATTAAATAATATAAATGTGTGGGGCAGAAAAAGGAAGGAGGTTCATCTCTCAGTAGCACACTTCTTATCTCTGCCTTGGCCTACATTAGGTGCTACTAGCATAATACACACAAGGTAAAAGAACGCATAAGACAATAAAAGACAGTATTTCTGCATCTGCTGCAAAGATTTCAGTCCTTGTTTGTATTAGTTTTCCCTCAAGATTCAGACAGTGCTGCAATCTGTGAAATACTATCAACTGTCTACCACATGTTCCCCTGAACCTGGCTGATAATGATTAAAATCAGTAGTGTTTCATTAATTCACTGTTAAGTTACTAGATGCTGTTTCCTGATTTCTAGGGAATCAGGTTAAATCAAGGGAAACTCAATGCCAACATGTAAATATTTTAAAAAAATATTACTGCAACGCTTATTTAAGAACTGTAAGTGAACTATAACCAAGTTTGACAAATGCAACACTAGTCAAAGTGTGTCCAGACCTCCTCTCTGACTGCTCCACCAGTTTGACAGCCAGCTGCTCTGCCTCCCTCATCTTCTGCTCCATCAACCTTTTCTCCTCCTTGGTTTTCATGGCCGTAACCTCTAATCTCTGCCTCTCCTGCTCAGCCTCTGCAGCCTTGTGGGCCAACAGCTTGGCCTCCTCCTCAGCAATCTGGGCCTTCTCAGCCAGCAGGTCTGCTGTCTCTTCGGATCGCAGCTGAAGAAAATACAATGTAACATTTAAAAAAGTTTTGCAAACCATTAAAATAAATTGTTGCTTTAGGGCTTGTCGTGATGGAGGGATTATGCAACAAAGATGACATCATTTTGCAGCCACCATGTCTTTAATGGCATTTTATTCCCAATTTCTGTTTCCCTTTATTACAAACAGTTAACAATAGAAATGTCAAAGTTTTTTGCCTGAACAGAAGCTCATCCAACAATGTAAGAGACTAAACAATAATCTCATATCAGGGAAGAAGCTCTCACCAGGGCCTCGTTGGCAAGTCGCGCCTCCTCCTGCAGCTGGAAGAGTCTTCGTTCCATCTCTTCTTTTGCTCGTTCAGCTTCCTCCCTCCTCTGTTTTTCACGTGCCAGGATTTGACGCTCCATCTAGATGAAGCCCAAGAAAAGGCATGGGTCATGAAAGAGAGCAGAATGTTTTCTCAGTTTTTCCTGGGTGTTTTTTCTACAGTTTTCTAAATCTGCTTAAAAAACTGAACAAAATTGATGATATCAAAGATGAGATTTAAAAACTGCTCTACAGTTCAACCAAGAAAACACACACTATATTGAATAATAATTGATGTTTTCTTTTGATTTTTGGAATAATGATCCAATAGTTCAAAGTGATTACTAACTACCATAGCTTGAAATGCTCCTTCCAGGCCAATGAATCCAGTTTAAGTAAAACAATCAACCATGATTAAAAAATTAAAACCTTCAGTTCCATTTGTATGCATGGTGACGTTCCGTCTAATCTGTTATCTCATTGCTTCAGTGGAGTTAAGACAGCACTGACCTTCTTACGAGCCTTCTCCTCTTTAGCTTGAGCCTTCATCTGCTGCATCTCAATGGAGTCCACCTTCCTCCTCCTCATGAATAAATCATGGTTACCGATGCACAGCTGCAGGATCTATGGGCACAGGTGATGCAAACCAGTGATATCTTGATTTATGCAACTTTTCCCTTACTCTTTTTATGGATTTTTATGGACAACGAGTTGAACCAACCAGCTTGTTGACACGCAGTTGAGAAGAGTAGAATTTGAAAACATCTTTCTTCTTTTCCAGGGGTTTTATTGTGAACTGCAATATAAGAAAGCAACAGAGTTCATATCTTAAGTACGACTGGCATTTTTCTTTTTTTTTTTTGCACTGGATCAACAGACAATCAGTTTTTTAATGCCTCTACAAGAGTACAGCCAACTTGTTTGAATAAAAATCCTGTACTAAAAGTCCACAGGTATGCATGCATCTTTAATATAAAGAAATATTCCAGAACAATTTCGTAACAGTCATCACACACATCATTTTTAGGCCACTTAAAACAACTAACAAAGTTTAAACCACATTTTACACTACTATTAAAAGCGACAGATGTGTGTCAAAAACACAGAATGTCCTGACTGAAAAACTATCATTTTTGACAAAATAAAGACAGTCCATTGCTTGCATTTACCTCCTTTTCACTGTAAGAGATGTTGCGGATGCCACTCCACGGAAAAGACTTGTTTGGGTTGAGTTTGCTGTTGGGGCTGTAGATATGAAGACCCTGAGCATCCACACCAAGTAACAGGTCTGTGTCCCTCTTGTTTTGCTGTCAGTGTGATGTGTACATAGAAATATAAATTGACATTGTAGTTTAAGGCTGCATTTTTCAAAATGAATTTACAGCAAGTCAAGCCAGAGTGATTTACACTCACAGTTATGGCAAAGTAGCTGACACCGTACATCTCAAGGTCCTGAGCAATTTTCAGATACTCCATCTCAGCCTCATCCCTGAGTTGAAGGAGTAAAAACAGTGAAGAAAAGGCCTATTAAAAACGATATAATATCAATCATACTTCATCTAAATAATGCAGGACTAGATTCTTTGTAAAAAGTGTTCTTTTTTTCTTTTTACATGCTATATTTCAGGAGTTCTCCTGGTTCAGTCCTACCTGGCGATGCCTCTGTGCTCTGCGTACCAAGCTGAGATCTTCTCCTCCCACATGTCAGCTGTCATCTGGTATTGCATCAAAACCTGGAAGATGGGTGCAGGAGAAACATTTTATATACATAAAGGTGCAAGAACATATGCTACCTGCTCTTAGCGATTACAGTTAGTAAACTGTGTTACAAAGTGGCTTCATGGATAGGGAACAAAGACACAGTGTGGCATACTTACTCTTTTTGGCAGAAGCTCATCTTGTGCCAGAAAGCCTGGCTTGTGAAAGTTTGGGTCATAGTCCCCATACTGTAGTTGAGAGTAAGGGGGACACAGTGGAGAGAGATGCTATTGTTACTGTTGCACATGAGCAAAAATGTAAAATATATCAACATAAAAATATGTACTGTTATCATTTGTTGGTATCATGACAGTGCACCTTTTGTGAGAGCTTCTCTGCACAAAGCTTGTCAAAACATTTTATTTTTTGCGTGTATGTGCATAAAGCATCAACTGGGAATTTGAGATGGACCTTAATCAACAATATTTGATATACAGATAGGACAAGCTTAATGCAGGTGCAGCATATGTTGATAAGAGGGCATTAACCTTGTATAGCCTGTCTTTCTTACCTTGGCTTGAACAGCATATGATGCCAACAGAACAGATGCTTCAGGGGAACAGAATATCTCTTCATCTAATATTTGTTTTTTCACCTACACAAGAATTAGAGGACATGCATGAGCATGTGTTGACAGAGTAAGAGTTTTTCCTTCAGTTTTATAGAACATAGGGATTGAATTCTACCTATATGTCAAATTAAAATCACCCCCAAAAAAATTCAAACAGTGTCTCTAAAAAAATTATAGATTACCTGTAAGAAGAAGAGATGCTGAGTTATTTCTTGGACTAGTTCTTCTTCCACTTTTTCTGGGAAGAATTTAGCCAGGAAGTGAAATGTTATGGGAGAGTCCTTGGGAACCTCCTGGTCCAAAACCTTGGTGAAAAAATAAACAGTATAAGAAACACAAGTGCAAGGATATCGTGTCATGATCAGTGTCAGTGTAATTAGTTCCACTAACACTAAACAACCAGGCAATTGACTGCTGTACCGCTCAAGTATTGATTGTCTCTTGAAGTAATTTATTGAGCAAATGAGACAAGCATTAGCTTGTTCCAACCTTTGCTGCTTAAAATCAAATTGTTGTGAACTATTTCTTTGAAGATAGTGATAAGAATTTCTTCTGTTTAAGTTTTTTTTACTGTGTTCTGACATTTTAAAGACTTAAGGTTAATGGCTCAATTAAGAAATAATGCAATAATCTGTTGGCTATAACAACTTGTCATTAGTTGCAACTGTATAGTTCTGATTATACTTACCTATCAAATCATTTGCACTGAGCCATACACTTAAACCACATGGCATTTGGCAAACTGTTTAACCCATGTTTTGTTTTGAATCGCCATGTGTTGACTTCACCGCATCACCCCTTCACTCACCCGTTTCTCTGGTTTCAGCCAGGCGTAAGTGTCCTTTACTGTATACCTGAGACCAAAGAACCAGGTCTCCCTCAAACCAACAGTGCGACACACCAAATCAAACAGATCTTTGCCTTTCCATTTCACCTGAGAAAAACAGTGAGATCAGTAAGTTAGATGCTTCAAACTAAACACAAATCATGGATGTCCAATTTTATGTGAGTAAATAAGTAGTGCAACATACAGCATATGGTTATACATTGACCTGGGCATGGAAATTACATTTTCACTAACACAGATATAGATAAGAAATCCTTTAAGGCTCAAGAGTTGACTAAATAAATCCATACCTCACAGCTGAACTCCATTTCAGCATCCATGGTGATAACTTTGACTTTAAAAGTCTTTGGTTGTTTCTTCTTTAATCCTAGGATTGACATTTTGAGGGTGCTGCTGTCAAAGAAGCCTGTGGGGGAAAAAAAACAATTTTCAGTATTTAAAGGGTAAAAACTGCTTTCACGACAAAACTTGACATTTTCAAAATGATAAGAGTGATGTACTAAATACTTTAAATGGTAAATTTTGACTTAATTCAAAACTTTAAACTTCTAGAGAGAGGCATGACACCATTCTTGCAGTTAACTGTTACTGGATGTGGCTATCTGGCGAGGTGACTTTAATGTCTCAAACGGATTCACAGAAAATCATACACTAAGGGTTATTTCTTGGTCAAATAAACACATGTGGCCGAAATGCATGACCTAAATAAATGAGACCAATTACCAGCGAGTAAAGATAAAACTTCTGCCGTCCAACAAGGCTCAGAGGAGGCTGGGCTTTTTTGTGAGAGAGACCAATGCTAAGCTAACCAATATCACTAGCCAGCGTTAGCTTTTAACTATGCCACGAAAACGGACCAAAACAAGTTGTAGAAAGAGCGGAACTTTGGAGAGATATCCATAATGGATAATATCGAGCTAAATCACTTTGTACCTATCCCGCTTGTTCAAATATAACTCAGAACAAACTTTGTAAACGTTATCGGCAGCTACGTGATTTAGCTGGTTAGCTTGCAGTTAAATATCAGAAGGACTTTCCAGAAGATTTTTTGTTTTGACTCCTGGTCACTCTACAGGTGGGAATACGAACAGCAGCTTGGGATAACGCTACTGCGCATGTGCAAAACTTTGGAAGAACAAATGCCTCCTTCAGGGGTTCTGGGAAATATTGCACTCCCAGCTGTTTTAAGGCGGGTGTTATATTGGCAGTTAATGCAGCGGCACGATCCGAGTCAAACATCGAATATTATAAATTACAAGACATGCAGATAGCAAAACATGCAAACGCTGTTAATGGCGTAACGGTCATTAGTGTGTATTGTATTACGGTTCATACCCCTGACAGTCTTTACTGAGGGAAACTTGAACACTTCTTAACACTTCCGGTTCCATTTTATGTTCTGCACAGTTCTGCAGCAAATCTACAATCTCTTTCCACTCGCACAGAGAAACACCTGGAGAACCAACCTAATATTCGTGAAGAAGAAATTGCCCGAAAAAAGAAAATAGTGAGTTGGCTACTTCAAGGGATTCTGTTACTATTATCCATGTTCATCTAGTTGTACAGTATTAGCAGGCTGTAGCTTTTGTTTTTTGATCACAGGACAGTTCAGACAAGTTCATTATCATTATTTTTACTGTTTTTTACTATTCCTTGACTACCTTCTCTGTTTCTTCCTTTGAACAGGTTTCTATATAATGTCATCTGTTACTAAAACATTTGAAAATGTGAAAGCAGTTATCTTATCAGCTCATGAGAGCGCCACATTACAAGAAAAGGTCAAATTCTACGACTCCTGGGCAGAGGACTATGATCAGGTGAGAGAGCTGAAGTGCAAAACGCAATATCAGCAAAATATTGGCAGCAGTATTTTTTAAATATGTATCATGTTTTATTTTTTTGTTCAGTTAAAACTAAAGGAAATGTATCAAAAGGAATGTTATTCTGCAGAAATAAAATGAATGAGTTGAGTTTTGAGGTTTTCTTTAGTACATGATAATTATTATTATCAAATACGTGTTAATTTCTGCCCTCACATGTAGTAAAAGCCACTGTTCTGTCTTTACATTCATCTGAATAGGATGTTGCTCTTCTGGAATACCGTGCACCCAGTCTGGCAGCAAATATCATTTCCACTCATTTCAGTGGAGATCGTGAAGCAGCTGTCGTGTTGGATGTGGCCTGTGGTACAGGACTGGTGGCCAAACAGGTAAACTCACATGATCAAGTAAAAAAAAACAAATCGCTGCATTAATGACTGTCAACAACAATTAAATTAAAAAGGGTAACTGTGTGTTAACCAGTGCCACACATTTTTACTCAATATTTGAGAAAAGCTATTTCTATTTGAAAATGTTTTCCTGTTTTTCTCAGAGTCACCAAACAAAAAACATTGTTTTCTATAAAATATGACATCTGCTGATGCCTGTTGAGCTGAAAAAGTATTTCAAGTTGAGTTTAAAAATGTATCAAAATCCTCTGTAGAGATATTTTGCTTCTTTGGACTGACCCTGTTGCTGTTTTTTTTTCTTGGTTTGTTTTAGTTCTTTACTGATTATTGAACAAATGCATCTCTGTTGTGCAGCTGAAGAGATGCGGATTCAGTCATTTTGTGGGTATTGATGGAAGCCCAACAATGTTGAAGCTGGCCAGTGAGAGTCAGTTGTACCAGGATGTGAAGCAGTGCATTGTGGGAGAGGAGCCTCTACCTGTTCAGTGTGGTAATTTATTCACTGGTATATTGTTTCCAATGGTTCACTAATTCACAATGTGATTCTCAAGTGGGGAGGTTTATTTAGTATTTCGGTTTTGACTGACTGATTGCAAACATTTTTCTTTGTTTTGATTATTTTAGTATCTGTTCATTCTGTCACTGCTGTCCTTATTGCAGATGTATTGCATGTTTACATTATTGATGGATTTTTCATGTTTTTATTGTGTGTAATCAACTTTATAACCTTATTAAATAATAATCTTAATATATTAGGGCTTTTAAATAATCTTTAGTAAAATCAGTAGTCATGTTTAAATCTCCTATCTTCTTCACTCTTTCACCATCACCCCTTTTACAGGTTTGTTTGATGTTGCTGTGGTTGTTGGAGCGCTCAGTGTCGGTCAGATCCCTGTTGATGCCATCAGAGACTTGCACAAGGCCACCAAACCAGGTGAGAATATGCTTTTTGCTTTGACTTTTGTCTCCACTATAGGTCTGATCTATGGTTGAAAATCAGTAGGTCTTCACTGTACTGAAGGTGAGTTTTAATCACTTAACAACATTGCTGCACTTTCGCCTGTTACACACTAGGTGGCTGTGTTTGTATGACAACGAGAGGTAACCGTGACAATGTCGAATATAAAGCAGCCCTGGAGTGTGAGCTGAAGCAGATGGAGGCAGACGGACTGTGGAGTTGTGTAGAGGTCACTGAAGTGGAAGACTGGGAGAGGGCCGTGTCGGAGCACGAGGACGGCTACATACCTGGAACTGTGTACCTTTATAAGAAACTATAACTAAATCACAGTGCACTGACATATGCATGTGTCTTTACACCAGCAAGGATACAAAACATTATTCAAGGAGATTCAGAACATTCAAGTAACTTAATGCTCTACAAAAAGAAAGTGTCAGTGTTTTTTTCCTGACATTCCCACACCTTAAACTTGAAGATATGAAGCTGCATTTCAGGGTGTAAATGTGAGGCCTAAAATGTCCATACAGATTTCTACAGATGTACAGTGTGTTGTGGATGTGCAATCTTCAGAGTAGAAAATTATTGTATAAATATGAAAACTTTGAAATAATTGAAGCAACTGTTTTGTTTTTCTTTGCCTTTAGTGTGTTAATATCTGCATCAGTCAAATCATGGGGTAATGAGTACAATAAGAATCATGGGGTTTGTAACTGTGAGATATTAAAGAATCAGATTCATATTTTCTATTTAAAACTTTTGAAGCTGCAATTCTTAATAAATTGATTGAATTAGATTTTTGTGTGACTAACTAAACAAAATCAGAGGTAAACAGGTACTAACAAATCAAATTAAAAAAACATAAGAGTATATAATAGTATATAGTGTTAAATTTAACATACTCTGTGCAGTCTGTGTAATATACAGGCACAATAAATAATAACAAAACTCTTAAATTGGAATAGAGATTAAAAGAATACAATGATATATTTCAGTCAGGTCAATGCACATTAAACTTAATCTAGTCTGGCTCTCATCTACATTGATCTGAAGAACCTTAGTATTGTTCAAACAGAGTTGAGGCATTTTTGTTACCACCAGAGGGCTCAGGAAAGCAGGTACTGCAGCAAACCTTACAGAGTGCCATGTGACACTATATACTGTTTTCAGAGCACTTTGCATGAGGCAGCATCCTTCCGGCGTTTTTACTGGCTGTGTTTTTCTATAACAAATTTCATCAGCCTCAGCTGTGCAGGCACTGAAGTGAAGTGAAATAAGCAATATTGTTGTTTTTATAAATAGTTATATTTTCAGCTGATTACCCATATGACATATTTTTGTATTGTCCAGTAATTTTTTGTTTCTTCCTCACTTGTGTTCTTACATACAAGTATAATTATTTAAAGATCGGCTCTAATTGTGTCTATCATTGACAGAGTTTTCTCTAAAGCAAAACTTGAGTGCTTTTGTATTTAGAAATGGGAGCATTAGGTCACATCTCAATAACAATGCATCTGTACATTTTAATGAGTAAAGCCAAAACAACACGTTCCATATTTATGATTCACTGAAACCAGGTTTGAGTCCTCTTCAAACACATTGTGCCTCCCTTCTCTAACTCTGCACACAAGCACTGTAATCACACTCTCTGTCAAACCAGTTTGTCCTGTGGATTTAAATAGCCAGGAACAAGACTGAAAGTCCTGGGGGATGCTGTTAGCCTCAAAGAAAAGTTACCTTCAGTTCATATCAGACACATTAGTATGTATTTAATACATTTATAAAGGTAAAAATGCTATGACTTGCTTTCTCAACTTGTAGTCCTTTATTAAAAGTAAATGTACAAATATATGTCAGTATATCTTGTCTAAATAAAGCTGGTATAAAATCACATTTCACAGTTGTGACGAAGCAAAATGAAGCTCAACACAGTAACCCATGCTGCCAACTTTTGCAGCAAATGTAACACAAAACCTTTAGGAGCTTTCCTTCACTGTAGAGCTCATCAAATGATTATAGGTGAAATAAAAAACTCTGTCATATTATAATAATGAAGGAAAATATGGAAAAGTATTTACATCGTTTAAACTGCTTAAATGTTCCCGTTGCATTCAGGTTATGTTACGTCAAACAAAATAAAAAACTTTTTAAAAAATGAGGTAAAATTGTGTGCTTGGACTAACTCATCTTCATTCAATGCACTGCAACAATGAGAAACATTTAACATTAACATATTAAACCAAACATCTCACAATTACTTTCAATTACTGATTTAAGATGTTTATTTGAAGACGTGAATCTAGAAAAAATGAATGGCTTCCTTCACTTGCATCTGTTTTGCTTTGTCTGTGGAGTAGTAGAAGTAATTCAGTTTTAGTGCAGATAACAGATTAATGCTCCTTTTCCCTTCATGTTCATAAATACAGTCTCTCCTTCAATCAAAACAACATGGTAGAATATAAAGACACATTGCACTACAACGCCAGCTTCATGATCATGCAGTAAACAATCGAAAAAGCAAACAACTACTTCTAAATAACATTTGCACCAACATTACAGGTACGTTCTTGCTGGATTAGAGGATGCATCCTCATTTTCATTCTCAACTGATAAGTTCTCTTCCATTTCTGCCCGTCTCAGCTCAGATTTTGTAGATGGCGCTTCGCTGTATTCAGATTTTGTTGACTCTGGTCTTTTCATCTGAGACTTTGTTGATGATGCCCATGATCTCTCCGACCCCTGTCTTGAGCCCCGCTCTGGCCCATTCTCCCAAGGAGGCCTTGTGTGCGGCTGAGGCTTCGCTGAAGCCCCCTCGCTGCTTTGAGACCTGGGCAACGCTGCTGCGACTGGCAGAGACATTGCTGGTGGCACTCTGCTGTGATGAGAACCTGCCTGGGTGGACCCGTTGGAGGATCGGACCACCAGGTAGCGGACAGAGGGACTCTTGTCTGTGTCGTGAGCTTTAAGGGGGCATGTTGAGCTGATGAACAAACCCCCTCCCAGAATGAGTAGGATGGAAGCTCCCCAGCCAATGTAGAGACAGGCTCCAATCTCTCTGCGCTGAGCATCAATGGAGGCGCTGTAGAACTTCCTCACAACAGCACCAGCCGCCCACGATGTGGGGATTAAACACAGCAGTCCGGTGGCAATCAACACCCCCCCTGCTGCAACAGCCACCTTGCTCTTAATTCCACCTCCTTCTTCATCCAAAAAGCGAGTGCACTTCCCTCCAACGAAGGCCAGAATGAGACCAAAGCTGCCTGTGGCGATGGCGAGGACAGTGAGGGCTCTGGCGGCCTGCAGGTCTGCACTGAGAGCAAGGAGAGATTCGTAAGGTTTACACTGCATCTGCCCTGTGCTCTGAACCACACAGGTCATCCAGATGCCCTCCCAGATGGTCTGAGAGGTGACGATGGTGCTTCCCACGAACGCTGTGACGCGCCACATGGGCATTATGCAGCTGATAATGACCCCCGCCCAACCAAGGAGGCACAAGGCACTCGACAGCATCTGCATCCCGAGAGAGGCCATGATGTAGAGGTGGAGGGAAGATCTCTGCTGCCCGAAAAAGTCCTTACAAACCTTTAAAAAGAGCTTTAATGTTGAGTTATCTTCTGAGGAACTTTCTGTGAGCCTTCTCTTTGTCAGTCTTTCTCAAAATGTGATGTTGCCTCTATTTCTCTGCGTCTCTCCAGTTATTTTTTTCTTGCCATTGTTGCAACATTATAAAGTATCTTTTCGAGGAATGCAGAGTCCAGTCTGACAGTCGTCCTTCAAGCCTTCTGTAGCTTCTATTTGACTCCAGGTGTGTCTCAGCTCAGCCTCATTCATGTCATTTGTTTACAACCAACCCTCCCCCTTTCTCCCCCTTCTCCTTTGTATCCTTACCTGCCGTCGCTTCTCTCTCCCCCCTTCTCTCTTTATCTCTCTACCTCAGAGTGCTCTTTCCTTTCTGTCACCTGAGCGGCTGCCTGTGTGCTACTGGCCAGGTGTAGCTGCACCACACCTCCACTACAGGGGAAAGAAATGGGAGGAGGTTGATAGGAAGACAGAGAGAGAGAGTCGTTAGTTACAAAACTGTGACATCATCTTATCCCCTCCCTTATCTTCATCTGACAAGATCATTTTGGAAACAAATTCTTTCAGTTTTGAATAAAGCAGAGAGAAAAATAGGCCTCTGGGCATTAAACCTGTTTAGATCCGCACTCCCGAGGCTCTGCATTGTTGTCTTTATTCAGTTATCCACTGTTTTTCTGCAGAGACAGTAACTGGATTGAAAATAAAAAGGGAATCTGATTTGACTCAAACATTAATATAGGATGTGAGCTTAGAGTAAGTCTGTATGTGTTTGCGTGTGTGTGTTCATGGAAGTAATCCGTGCATACAGAATGTATTCATGTAACAAAAGGAAAACGATGTGAAACATAATCTCCTGGGAGAAGACCAGAGTCATTCTAGCAGCGGCTCCTGTGCAGAAAAACCAGTTTGAAAAACACACCCCCCACCCCCTAAACACACACAGACACACATGCAAACACACACACTACTTAACATTTTAATCAGGCCGAAAAATAATCCTTAATCTTGCTGTCCTTGTAAAGTTCAGAGAGATGTTTTTTGTGCCTTTTCTTTTTTCAGCAGAATTACAGAGAACGAAACATTAAATTGTGTTTAGAAGATGTGAGAAATTTGTTTCTCTTCTGCAAAAGTTTACAAACCTCATCAATTTAATAAAATAAAGAAGGGAAAAATAGATACACACATGCAAACTCAAAAAACATAGACACAAACATGCAGGTATTACTCAGCTTCCTGTTTATTTCGCAGTGTTTGGCAGGAAGGACACACATTGTCACATAACTTGCTTGTAAAGATTCTTTCAGGTGCTCTTGAAAAACCGGATCGACTGTTTTTGGCATTCGTCATCACTGTGACTGTTCTTCCATTGAAAAAACAATCTGATAAGCTCAAAAATATGTGTCATACAAATGACCTACAATTCAATGGCAAACAATAATACAATCAAAGGAAAAAAAGGAATTTTAACCAAATAAATTCTATTTAAACATCTGAATTAATAAGTATGACAATAGCCAGGTTTTGTAACAAAATAAACAATTTGTTTCATAAAGCAATTTTTAACTCACATGTTAAATCTCACATATCATAGATAAAATGCTGAGCATCTATAGGAAAATTGAAGCACTATAAGCATAAAATATATTGAAAACTGTGTAAAAGTACAACTGTGTAAAATGCAAAAACATTGTATGTTCACATATAGAGGAGTAAAATACTGCATGTATGTAATATGATTGTCAAGGCTGCTTTAAAGATTAGGTTTTAGTTAGGTTTTCTCCACATTTCTATTTTAAAGAGGTAGAACTTGACCTATATTCACAGGACAGGAAATACGTTTTAAACTCTTCATCTTTGCTCTTTTCAACACACTGTCTCATCTCTGCTTCCTGCTGAAGATCTAAACGTAAGCCCTGCTGCTCTCCACTGAGCGAGCCTTGGCATACTTCACATCATAGTCCGTCTCGTCTCTGGGGGGGCAGGAGCTGCACAAGAGGCCCCCACCCAGGAACAGCAGACCTGCCGTGCCCCAGCCGATGTAAAGCGAGGCCCCTAGCTCCCTCCTCTGAGCGTTGGTTAGGATTGGGTTGTAGAAATCCCGAATGATTGTGTTTGCAGTCCAGCAGACAGGGATGAGCACCAAGAGGCCTGCAATGATGAATATGATTCCTGAAGCGATGGCCACTTTGCACTTTTGCCTTTCGTCCTCCACAAAGTTGGTGCACTTGCCCCCTACGATGCCAAGAAGGATCCCAAATACCCCCACAATGATGGCGATGACGACGAGTGCTCTGGCAGCCTGAAGGTCTTGAGGTAAGGCCAGGAGAGAGTCGTAGACTTTGCACTGCATCTGGCCGGTGCTCTGGGTCACACAGTTCATCCACAAACCCTCCCAGATCACCTGAGAGGTGACAATGTTGGCACCAATGAAAGCTGTGACTTTCCAGGTGGGGAGAGCGCAGATGATGATGCTCCCCAGAAAGCCGATGACAGCCAAGGCCAAGCCCAGAACCTGCCTTCCACTGGAGACCATGTTGAAGCTCCAACGATGTCTGCAAGGTGGTAAGACCGAGCGTTGCTGAGAGCTGGAGGAATTTACCACTGAGCGGAACAGTGAGAATTGTTTTTATCACCTACTCAGAGGAGACGCTCGCAGTGGTTTTGACATGTATAAGAGAAGTGTAAGGAGGAGTTTCAAGATGGTCTCTCAGCTTCAAACTGGTTCATGAAAATGTCACTTGACCAGATTTCTTCTCAACAGCTGAAGACAAGAGAGGAGTTTCAGAGACACACACAGACGCCCATTTAAGGACAAAAAAAACCCACAGACCACAGACCCACTGGGTTTCTCAGTGACGCACAAGCATAGATCTTCTTTATTCTAAAAAACCTAATAAAACCTAACCATTCATCAGTAATTTAGACAGCAGAGTATTCCCTTAAATGTTACTAATTATGCAAAGAGGGACGTAATAAGTGATTAACACTTGAACTGTAGTGACCTCAGTTTCAGCATCAGTTTCTACTCCATTTTAAGATAAGAAAAGCTAAGAAAGGATAAACCTTCATTGATCCACCCAAGGTAAACAAGTACAGAAAAAGAGAACATATATTACAGCATGAATATAAACAAAAAATTCAAACAGAAGTTAAAGTAGAAAACATTCAAGAGTAATGAAAGACAAAATTACAAGATAAAGAAACACCAATTTGATGAGATTTTATTTAAATACAACAGCATACATCAGATAAATTTAGCAATGATACTCAGTGTTTGTCTGTGTAAATATGATAGAAAAAGAAATACAATAGAAACATATTACAGTATAGAATGTAATGAGACAGTACACCATATTAACATAATAATGTCAAGTTTAGTACAAAGCAATGTTGTATGTGATAAAAAGAAACAGTAAGGGGGAATCGTGTCCTTAATTTTTTAATTAATTTCAATTTAACAATTCAACAATAGCGTGTTTATATAGAGCATATACATTATACAGGATTAATATAATGTGTTGCAGTACAGTACTATGTAATATGTTGTAGTGTAATATATAATAAATAATACTATAGTAAAATATATATCAAAATATACAGA
Source organism: Acanthurus tractus (assembly GCA_029783725.1). NCBI lineage: Eukaryota > Metazoa > Chordata > Actinopteri > Acanthuriformes > Acanthuridae > Acanthurus > Acanthurus tractus. The sequence goes on from JAQNCA010000006.1 coordinate 14,003,341, forward strand.
AAAAATAAAGAGAGTCTGACAGAAAAAAGACTGAGTGAAAACGTTTCTTGAATGAATGAGAAATGTACGATCAGTGTAACTTTGTAAAATGTTGAATCACCTCTTAGAGAAGTTTCAAAAGAAATCAAAATTCTTACAGTGTGACTAAAAACATGTGACAATCATTCACAGTGAATGTAAACTCCCAGGTTTGCTCCTGTTTGGCAGAGATCAAACATTTGTCAGAAAGGACACATCACCTCCAGACTAATCACACTGCCAATCGATGCCAGCAGCGCTCAGAGTGGAAGCACATTCATTTGAATACACACATAACATCTGTCTGCCTGTGGAAGGAGGTCAGTCACACACAGCGCCACCTGTGGTCAGTGGCAGCTGTGTTCCTTAATATTGCTACAGATCCTTCCACACAAACAACTATAAGTACATTTTTTTTGTTTATTTCTACATGCAAGGACATGTCAGTGCAGAGAATATGAATTAAAAAAACCTTATTATGATATGATTATTATTGCTAATTTTGCTAGTGTAAAATTGGCTTCCTGTTTTTCTGTAGATTAAACAAGACAAAATTTGCCTTTCATATTTGTCTCGCTCAGGAGCACACACTCAACACAGAGTCCTGAAGCTGTATTTCATCATCATGACACTCCTCACCAAAATTCATCAGTCATATGCAAACAAAGAAAG
>JAQNCA010000006.1:14030639-14048283 GCA_029783725.1 Acanthurus tractus
CCGATCTTGTGATAACTAACAAATAATTCATACATCTGAATCTGCAAGTATAATAATAATAATAATACGACATGAGGTGTGGAATAAGAAACTGGAAATCCATGCTAACGAATGTTATCAGACTTTTACTTGATATTTACCAGCATCTCCACTTGTTAAAGAACACATCACAAGAAGTACCACTATTTGACAAAAGCCTGTGAATAAATGTAGACAGAAAAGTGACATAGAAAATGTAGCAGTAGAAGAGAATCATGATGTTGAGGTAACAGTGCAGCCTAGTGTTGAGGCATTAACCTAACAAAACTATCTTTAGTTTCAATTTGGCTTCTACAAGAAGACAACAAGACAACAGCTGACCTAATTATTCATATAATCTGTTCTCACTCAGTAGCTCTATGCAGTAACGTACGGCATTCTTTCTGATGTGGAGTGTAGCACACAGTTTGAAATCGTGGCGCCACCTAGTGGCTCAACTAAGTAACATGTAATTTTTAAATATGCTTTTTTCTTTCCCCCCAATTAAAATGCAAAGTGCATGTACTTCATGCAAAAAAAGTTTTTCCCATCCGAATCATGCTGAAATGTATATTAATGTACAGTACAGAAAGATTCCAATGCAAGTAGACACAAGCCTATCACTGTTTGCTGTCAGCACCAAGCAAATAATCAGGACTGCCTAACTTTAACATTATCACAGATTTTAATATTTTTTCTACAAGTTAATATATTTTCCCCTTGATAACAACAGCTCTGACAGACACTAAGTTAATATATATGTACCTCGGACCGGAGCCAGCTCTGTAGGGTGACATAAAATATTTATATTTTATCAAACAGAGATGTTAATTTTCTTATCGGTAAAAATTGTCCCAAATAAGTGAGACAGCAACGCTCCTCATAGGGTATTTCGGTTTAGTGTGCCTGAAAGACCAAACACTGGAAACGAAGGAAACGAAACACCCATGCCTCTTGTGCGTACCAAAGTTACGTCATGACGCACCATCAGCTGTTGACAGGTTCCCTTCAATCTCGACCTCCGGGTAGTGCGCGTGCACTACTCAAAGACTCTCTGCCGTCGCTGTAGCCGTTTTTGAACGCACATGCTGTTTTTCGACCGCCCGGTAACGGAGCATATGCTGCCATGAGTGCTTTGTATCGCCTGGTCCAGAGAGGTCTGCTTAGCGGACGGCCGTCGTGTCGTTTATTCCCAGGACAGCAGGATGTGTGCGGGGTGGCTCCCATGGTCCGGACAGCCTGCTCATCCAGGTATATCGGCTAGCTTCCCGGCTAACTGTTGCCCTCTGTCACCATCAGCTTTGCTTTTTTGCGGTACTAATAGGTGGATATGACAACCACATCACTTCTCTTTTAAAGCAGTCAGTTTTCCAACCGCTGGAATAAGTCACCGTGTCTTGGCATCTTTATAAACCGTTAACTTTACTCAGTTTGATTAAATGACATTCAGGGGTCTAGTTAGCAAGAGGGTTAACGTGCAGTAGAGCTATCATCACAGATAAAAAAAAAATAGATTTTAGTTATAACTATGTCCTGCTTCATGTTATTCTTATTCGATAATGTATCTGATTAAAGCTATCAGGGTTGCCCTGCATATTTAATTCAACTATAATATGTTACACAACATGCACGCTGAGTGACATGTATGTTAGCTAAGCATAGCATACACTATGCTTGTCTACTGCAACGCTGCCGTTATAAATCCTACCTCCATGAATTTTACACTGTTATTTTTTAAACTGGTTTTAAGAGTATTTGTTTTAATTTATAGCTATACTGCGCATATACTGAGGGGTGTGTCTTAATATTTTGTCGACCCCATTTTTATCGGGGGTAGACCCATTATTAGAGGCATCTCTCGGTATGAGCTAGTATTCATTGCAGGACTGTTGTGGCAAACCGCATTAGCTAGGTGCACCTAATAAGAAGGCAACTGATTGCATATGATATACATGACAGGGATAAGGTTGCACATATTAGCAACCGATTCGGAATATGTGAGGAGTAACAAAAGAACAAAGAAATATTAGATACATCTATAGTGCAGTACAACACATTGTAAACGATGGGGTTTATTGCTGTAAAGATTAGTTGATTAATCAGTTGATCCACAAAACCTGCAGACTATTACACTGGCATCTGCAGTGGTAATGAGCTTAAATGTTTACAATAACAGTTAAATGAAAACTCCTTTACAAGCACATGCATGCAAAACAGTGAAAGACAAATGTGTTTTCCCTGAAAAAATCACTTGAATATAAAAAAATGTTCATAATTATCTATATTTTTCCTTAATGTAGTGCAAGCATGTAAAACGAAAACCGTTTTTTCTGGCAACCTTTATTTCATTGAGCTGAAGTGATTCTGTAATAATTTTGGTTCCCTGAGAGTTTCATTTGTGTGCAGAGATTTGTTACTTAAATTTATTACTGCATATATCTCACCACACCGCACCTCAAAACGTTACCTGGGAGATTCTAACTGATCAATCACTTTTTGTCCTAGCCCAGTCAACTTGACCTATGATGTCTTCGATGGGAAGGGGGAAAGCACTCCCCTGGTGTTTCTCCATGGCCTTTTTGGCAGCAAATCTAACTTCCACTCAATAGCAAAGTCCTTGGTGCAGCGCACAGGCCGAAAGGTAATGCAGTGGTGAAGACATCACACCTGTCTGTTGTTACATCAAAAACAAGTCATCTTTATGCATCAGAGTTTTTTTCTCAGCAGCCTGACACTAACCCTCATTCAAAAGGGGGCATGGGAACGTACAATTAGCCAGTGTGCTGCCAGTCATTTGATACAACTCCTCAGCAGTGTGTATTGTTGTAATAAATACTGATAGATAATCTGATCTTTGGCCCACTTAAAGAAATTCATCACCACATTTGCACAATACAGCCTTTGTATGTGCTGTCACTTGCCTGAGCCAAGGCCAAAAGTTTTTTTGTGTGTCCACTCTGTTGCCTCTTTCCCCCCATTCCAAGTGTCCTAACTGTCCTTTGTCCAGTTAGGTGCTGACTGTAGATGCCCGTAACCATGGCAACAGCCCTCACAGCCCAGTGCTGACCTATGAAGCGATGACGGAGGATTTGAAACACCTCCTCAGCCAGCTACGCATCGAGAAGTGCGTCCTCATTGGCCACAGCATGGGAGGGAAGACGGCTATGGCAACCGCCCTGTCACAGGTCAGCAACCGAGATCTGTTACTGCAAGTTTATCGTCTGGTTACAGTCCTCATGCTGAAAGTCACCTGACCTTTCTCACTGTTTGTCACTGTCATCATTGAACCTAATATTCCTCCTCTGGTCTTAATGACTTGCCTTAATGTCGTGTTTCCATTTTGCCCTCAGTGACATCTCTTCTCCTGTCTGTTTACCTCAACCCCTCTGTCTCTTTGTGTAGCCGGGTTTAGTAGAGAGGTTGGTGGTGGTGGACATCAGTCCAGCCCAGACAACAACACGCACCAACTTCCGCTATTACATCCAGGCCATGCAGGAGGTGAAGATCTCCAGTGACATCCCACGTTCCACAGCCAGGCGGATGGCTGAAGATCAACTGCGCAGTTTGGTGAAGGTCAGGACTTCTTTTGGTTTCGCAGTTTGAGAATGTCTGCTGTTTTAAGTCAATTTAACCTATCATGTTAGTTGGCACGGGAGGTTATTTGTCCTTGTTGTGTCCTGTATTCGATATTGAAACTAGTGATTACTTATTTTTGAGTCACTGAGGGGCAGAAGAAGGAAATTGTGAATGCAAAATTGACATCATAGGCATTTTGTCACCTTAGGAACATTTTTATAGTTCAAAGAGAGGAGAACACAGAATTACTGTAGTTTTGAGGGACCTTAATAGCTCTTACTTTATAAAACTCTCCCAGAAACACCTTGCATTGCAACTGTACAGTGATCGGCTCTCATTTAAGGGTACATTTTTCATGTTAGTCATTTGGTCAAACACATGAACCAGTGAAGTACCAGAATTGCTATCTTTTGAAACTTGTGTAAAACATTACCTAAAACAACCCTAAATGTTGGTTAGTTTTTAATTCAGTGTGGTTATGAACTGTCCTTTGCTCCCATAGGAGCGCTCGGTGCGCCAGTTCCTGCTGACTAACCTGGTGGAGCAGAACGGCCACTATGCCTGGAGGGTCAACTTGGAGGCCATCTCCGCGCACCTTGAAAGTATCATGAGCTTCCCCAACTTTGAAAACAGCTATGAGGGACCTACTCTGTTTTTAGGTGGAGCCAGTTCTGCTTATATTAGGTATAAAACACCACAGACACAGACTTTTTATTGTTTAAGAGACAGATATATAAACATAGGATATATACTAAAATGCTACATATTAGAGTGTTTCTAGCTTAAGAGAATTTATATCGCTTATCTAAAAATAATTATGCAAATTAAAATCATCACAGTTTTACCAAACATTCTCTCTCCTCTCTTTCTCTCTGTCTTCACTCCTGATCCAGCTCTGAAGACTACCCAGAAATCCAGAGGCTGTTTCCTTATGCTGACATCCAGTACATCCCAGACGCTAGCCACTGGATCCATGCAGATAAACCCTTAGATTTCATCAGCTCCATCAGCTCCTTCCTTCAGTCCTAGCTGCCTCCTGCCGTTTGTTCCCAGAACTCTTTTTATGCTAAGCGTCTCTGAGCGCCCCCTCGCTGACAATGAAAGTTAGAATTCAGCAGCTTTAGCAAGAGCAAGTGGAGTCATTAATGATGCAAATAGGTGCAAACACTGGACCAAACTCATACATTCTTAGCAGTCAGTTGTTTCCTTCAAACAAGCTTAGTGCAGTGTATTCCTTGTAGGTGAACTTTTTCCCCAGACAGTTAGTGCTGCTAGGTTAACTTGGTTTCTCCATGAGTTTTTGTTGATTTTTAGATCATAAGGTAGAAAAAAAGCAACAGAAATAACTCCAGTGTAACATAATGGGGCTGTTTTGGAGGTGATTTACTAACCCAAAGAAACTCTCATTTGCACAATGCTTTCTTAATGTTAAAACATTTATGCCAGTTAAACAGCAAAGTGGCTTTAGGCCGAGTACAATCTATAACTGCTTCAGTGAACCAGCAGTAAGATAGTTGGATATGTAAGCTTTGTCAACACTGGAATGAAACAAATGCTGTATGTCTTCAAAGCTCTTTTAGGAGAGAAGTGAAGATTGTGCAAAGCAAAAAGCATAAATTCTTTCCTTGCAGAAGGGAGTTTGGTGTCATGTGTAAGGAGGATAGAGCTCTAAAAAGAGGCCGAAATACAGACTTTGTGTACAGATAGTTTGTCGTATGAGCCTATTTTAATGTTTATAGTAGCGATGCATTCAGTATTTTGATTTAGCAGTTTATTTCTCATGTCCTCTCCTCTGTGCATCTTCTGTATGTCAGAGATCAGGATTGAAAGGTCGGTTACACTGTCATAACTTGAGGTCATTTGGTGCGCTGGTTGTATTTTATGCCAACATAATCCTCTGAAAAATCAAGCTGAAACACTCAAATGCAGTATTCACAATCTGTTTCCTGAATATCTCAGGTAACAACTGGATATGCTCGTTATTATACACGTATACTCTCCTCGTGTCTGTCTGGCAATAAGCCGTGGTAATGTTGTTGTGTCTTTGTATTTGGTCGGTCCAATCAGTGTTTTGATGAAACATGTTTTACCAATTTATTATCTGTATCTCACTTAACTTTACAACTAAGGTGCAAGGCTGTGTATGGGTCTCTCACATATATATACTGCAGCAATGTATGTTGTTATTTAATCGTATTAGTGGTAATATCATTTCTGTTGATATCATGGGTTTGAACAGTACAGTCCACAGTAGTGAAACTGCCATCTGTATGAATAAGCAGGGTGTTGTAAATTTGTATGTGCCTCTTTTGTCAAGAGCTCCTTTTCCATTTCTGTAAAACTTGATATAAGAAAAACTTTTATTCTATATATTAATAACTAGCAGACTTTGAATTGGCAGCTGGGTTGCCAGTTCTATGTGAATTTTCTTACAAGGAAGCTGAACAGATGAGGGTATAACCCTTCATGGCGCTCAATGTTTACTACAATCAGTGTTTTATGTTTGTTTGATGTGAATACAGATGTCTAAAAGGCTGTAAATTACCAGAGTTATGCTGAGTGAAACTCTCCTCGTTTTATTCTTTTTCTAAATTTTCTCTAATTTAAAGGAGAAGCTGCCCCTCATCCTCTGCAACCACCGGGCACATTTCTCGTGTTGCACAATATGAATAGATTTGTGGGAGGACATTTAAATGCATGCCCTGCTTCTGCTTCAGTAGTGTTGCAGTGGAACAAGAACATGTCAAAGGGGAATTCAGTGTCAACATTAAGGAAAGGTTAATCTATTCAATCATTCTGAAAAAGCCGTTTGAAGACTGTAATCTTCCATTCAGGATTGTATATTGTTTCACTGAAAGCATGCCTTTTCTCTCGTCATCAAATGTAACTTTGCTGTGCTATATACTGCGTCATAGTTTGTTCAACATGTTGCCACAATGGTGGCCCTTACCCTAGAGAATGCCATATATACATTTTAAATGTGTGCAAAATGAATATAGGAGTGGATTATATATATTATTGAAAATGTACAAACTAATATTATACAATAAAATGGCAAAAATCTGCAACAGAGTTTATTCTCTTTTTTTTTTCCTTTTGGATCTTGAAAATGTAACAAGCAAAAGTGCAGCTAATGAAAGGTGTAAAGTGTCACAGGAAGCAAACTGCAGCCAGCAGAACATTGTTGTTCTTCGTGCATAAGAGTATCATTTATTTACAACATGGAAACTGCAATAATAACATGGCTCATTCATAATCACAGTTATATTTCATGTACACAGTAAATAAGTCAAAGATCCACAGTGTGTTTTCCCAAGAATACAGTAAATATCCCCTCCAGACATGTTTTAATACATAGATAATACTTAACCTGGAATTATAATCTGTACAAGTTTTTTTTTCAAAAAAAGTAAATATTCTGAAGATTGTTAAAAAAAAGTCTATAATCTTTGATTATGTGTGTTATTCATCTCAAAAGTGTAACTGCTGAGTGTCTCCCTGTGTATATGCACCAGTGTAAGTAATATTTAATATGTAAGCTGCACCTTGAACCACGACAGGCTCAAAACTCATCTCGATGTCACAAAAGATAACCGTGAAAACAGCCCTCTAGTGTTAAACTATGTACATGAATTATTTTGCAAGGAGAAGCTCAAACATTCAAGAGACAAAAAGCAGAATCCAATTTTGACTGGAGGGGACCTCAGAATTGAGCACCAGAATAAAAGTACTTAAAGTGCAAAGTCCTCACTGATTCAATCGAGTGATACGACCTGGAAGCCGTCGTCCTTGCCCCACTCTGAATCCTGCCCTGATGCGTCCTGGTCTCCATGACGACTGATCTTGCCCCTCCTCAGCTTGTCCCTCCAGTTGCGTTGGGTGCCAGTAGAAGAAGACATTTTGGGACTCTGAGCAGCAGAAGATCTGGAGATGAAGATTTGGCTCGAGTTGGTCGTTGGAGGGGTCGGTGTAGACAGGGAGATGCTGGGCGGCCGCTGGATGGGTGGTCTGTTGTTTCTCCTGAGGATGCCCAGGCGGGTGGGCTTCTTCTGGGCCTGCTCTGCCTGCTGCTGACTCTGCAGCTGCTGATTCAGGATCAGCTGAACATCCTCCTGAGGAAAGGAAAACAAACAGACCATCAGAACACAACAAACACCAACTTTTAAAAGAAATAACAACTCTAAAAGACACATGTGGTAAAGAGTCACTTTTAAAACCTGACTGTTTTCTCTTTTACATGACTGCCCTCAGTGCAACATATACTGAAAGCCACTAGTAAACAAAGAACTGTACACAAACTATTATGAAAAAAAGACTGATCATGGAAGGATGGGAGGGATGGTGATGTATTTCTGTTTTTTTGTATGGAAGGAAGAAAAAGCTGGGTTTTCTATGAGAGAAAGGGAACCCTCATTTTGATCTAAAAATACATATCTGTGTATTTCATGACTGCATCTAGCACAGTTGTGATGCTGTCATGTTGACAGAATCTCACCACAAAGTACAAAAAACCACTTCAGTGGTAGTTCCTGCTACAATGGGTATCTCCTGTGGCACATTTTCCCGTGATGACACACACAAACGGACTTAAAACCAAAATACCTGCCACACTGCCAGAAACTAAAACATGCAAACATAAAACTTTTTCATTGTAGTTTGTGTGAAATCCGTTTGGATACTGAGTGTACGGTTGAAGCAGAAACTGCTGTGCTCACCAGTAAACAACACTTGCAAAGTGCAGTGTAGTTTCAGTTAAACGCTGAAGGGGGCCAGGCGCTCACCGCATTGAAGCACAGAACTGAGGCCAAAACACTGTGGCAGGATATCGTTTGGCAGCACATTTTGCATGTGCTGAATGTTATATGTTTGAATTTTTATTGTGTGTTTTACAGCAAAACACATTCTGTACTCCAAAGGTGGCACATGTAGATAAAACTGATTATTTGATATTTATATGTCTGTTTGCGTATGGGTGGGTGTGTATACTCTGTTTCCTATTTCTTTTAAACTTCTTGGGTTTTTAAAATTTTTCCACTGGCTCCATTTTTGTTAATATTAGTGATGCATTCAGCGACATCATATTTTCATATTAAATTTTAGCAATTTATTTGTCCATTAATCAAACCCTTATGTTTTCACTTTATTCACTCATTCATATTAAGCTTGTTTCACGTTTACCTTCCAGGCCTCGAGCTCCAGTGACAGCTCCAGACGTTTCTGTACGGCCTCCAGCAGCTGGTTGTTCAGCAACATCATCTCTGTTTTACTGCGCAGCAGCTCGGCCTCCATCGCCTTCTTTCTACACACCGGAAACAGAAAGAATGACGCATTCCTCAGAATAGATCAACGTCTTTTAGGTTCCCCTTTTTTTCCCCATAAATCTTGATTAATTTGTTAAACAGAGGAGGTGAGTTTGACTGTGCACGTCGTGTGTGTGTGTGTGTGTGTGTGCGCTCACTTCTCTATGGCCTCATCTCTGTCACACAGCGCTTGCTGGAGAATAGCACTGTCCTCTGCTCCTTTTCCAGAGTTGATCTTTTAAAATAAAGAAGAAGGTGATTTTTGTCTCTCTTGTGATTATCAGCCTTTAGCTTTAACACTGACATCACTCTTTCTTATCTGCCTTTGACTGGATTCTGGTCTAATCCCGTCATCAGTCACACACCTTGTGAATCCCTGAAACACAGCTAAATACCAGACCGGTGAAAGGCTCAGATAGCTGATAATGTCCATCGTTAACTTGTAAGACCACATAACAGAGCTTCGTCACCCAATGGTTTGCCAGGAAACCATGAAGATGAGTCATTAGCAGGGGAGGGGTGTCTATAACTGTGCAGGGCTCAGTACTTTTTTTTTAAAGACTTCTTCTATTTAGCTCCCTTGTTAACGATGTAATTTCCTTGCTACTCTGCCAAAAAGCTACAGATGAGTCTTTTATATTTTGCACATTAAAAGATCTTGAAATAAGGCAGATCCTACTACTTGCGTAAAGTAACTGAAGTCATACTTGAAATACAAACTGAGGTTAAAACTCATGATTGGTTGTGTTAATAATTAGCCAACTTAATAAACTATCCGCCTTTTCTTTTTCACCACTAATTGTTGCAAAGCGAACATTCTTTCAGGTAACATGCCCACTAAAATAAACTTCAACTGAGATTGCAGGACTGTGATAAGGAAAGGTATTTATTTAATTAAGTTTGGTTTCCTTTACCTGTTTGGTTTGACTTATGGCCAGTTTACGAGCCACATTCTTCAGCTGGGCCAGGGCAACGTCCAGTTGGTTTTCCCCCTGAGGGGATTCAGGCAGGCCGGACTCTGGTTCTGTCAGTGGATGCAGCAGCCGCAGAATGGACAGAACCTCCTCTGTCACCTAGGAGAGAAATGAGCATGAAATAAATCATAATGATGCTGCAGATTTTTGTGCAGAGGTACACTGTGTCCTGCTGCTGTGTGTAACCTTTACCCCCTCTCTGTGCTGGCTCCATCCCGGTCCTTCTCTGCTCTCCTGTAGTTTGTCCACCTGGGCCTTGAGCTTGATGCTTCGTCTCCGAGACAGCTCCACTTCTCTGCGTACTTCTTTGAGCTTAAAAAAAAAAATTGTATCAGTAACAAGTGTAGGCCCACACACAGAAAGTACTACCTCATGACATTTTTTACACAAAGTAAACAGAGAGCGCTTATCTGGATTCCTGAGTGAAACTGTAGACAAGAGAGCCAGTCGTACCGGCTGAGATGTTTCGTATTCAGCACTTACTAACACTACAAACATGCACAAATCAACTGATTCATAGGAACACACTCACCAAACACACCGTAATAGCTTGAGTAATAAAATCTATTAATATAAAGCATTGTGTGCAAACAGTTTCCATCTTTTAACTCATCATGTGATAAAGAGTTCTCTAATAAAAAGTTGTTTACCAAGCAAAGAGAGTTTTACTGCTCTGACACTCCTTTTAAACATATTAAAGGTAAGAGACAGGATTCTCTGAGCTCTGAAAACAAAGTTCTATCTTCCATTTTGTGCTTTTTTTTTTAAATGTTTGGTCTACTGAACAGTTAGACCTGTCTCCTCCCTGTATAACAGGTTTTATTGTTTGATGAAGCCTATCTGTGACATAACAGACGAACTCATACACTATAAAAAAAAAGAGTCACCAATCTCTCTCATTGTTAACACAAGACTTATAAACACTTTAATCCTACCGTGTCAGAGACATGTCCCAGTGTTCGACGCCTGCCGAGTGGCCTGCCACTGATCAGGTCTGGTAGAGTCCCATCAACGTAGCTCCTCTGGAAAGAGTTCCCACCTTCACCAGCTGCTAATGGTGAGGAATCATCTTTCCCTTTCGAGGTTTGCTCACTTTGAGTGTCTTTCTCCTGGCTCATTGAGGTGTTGCTGTCTTTGTCGCTCAGCTCCTCTTCACCAACATCTTTTAAATTTAGCTCAGAAATGAGGCATGAGTTATCAAAGGGTGAAGGATCAGCACATTGTCCTTCTTCTAAATCATCAGAGACCAAATCCTCCTGCTCTGTATCATCCTCAGGTTCCTCCGCATCTTCAGGTTCTGTTACAGTCACAGAGACTTTTGGTTGTAGTTGTGCTGGCAGAACTGTAGGTCGATAAGATGAAGAAGAGCTCCTGAGTGATCCCCACTGTCTGTCCTCCAGCCTGTTCAGAGACGAGTAGAGCTGTGGACTGGTGGTGATTCGAGGTCTCAGCTTCTCGTTGAGCACGGAGAAGGACTGAGAGTAGTCCATGGTCAGCTTGTAGAAGTCGCAGGCAGAAGTAGAATTATTTCAACAGCCTGAAGAGAGCCGACTGTCAACTACAGTATAAAGGTTGAGCAAGAGTAAGGCTGTAAAGCAAGGAGGAGGGAGGATGACAAACAGAATGTCTCCAAACTGGTTTTTCCTGAGCCGTGTGCGTCCCCTGGAGCGGCGTGACATGACATGATGTGATGTCACCGGAGAATATGCCTTCATGTGGTACATCTGGGTTTTCTTCCTCCTTCTCTTCTGTCGCTACTCAAACACCCTACGTGCAAACATACCACAGCTGTGGGGGAACAAAGGGAGGAGGGCTTTTACTTCTTTTGGCACAATCAGATTATTGAAGCTTGACGTATGATACCTAATTTAAACTGCTCGGGCAGAGCATGTTGGCAGCCAAAGAAAACAAACATAAGTTACAGTCAGTGTCAAAGGAAGTTCAATTTCAAATGATGGGAAAAGTTTTCTTTCCTTTCTTTTCTAAAAGTATTACTGGCACAGTGTAAAAAATACTCCACTTAAAGTAAAAATCCTACATTTGAAACTTTACTTCAGTGAAAGTATGTCAATGAAGTAAGTAAAGTATCTAAAGTAAAACTACTCATTGTGCAGAAAAGATGGCCCCTGTCAGTGTTTTACTGTTTCATATTAACACCTACTATAATTAAAATAATAAATAATGAAAAACAATGAGAATGGTGGTTTTCAATAGAAAGGAAAAAGTGAAATATGAAAAGCAACTAAAACTGTCAAACCAAGGCAGTGTTACAATAAAAGTACAGTTGCCTTTTAAATAAAGTGGAGTTGAAGTACTAAGTCTCATAAAATGGAAGTAGAAATTGAATTGTTGCCTAAGTAGTTTAAAAATGAAAATACTTAGAAACATTGCGTAACTGCAGATCTCAGTGCTGTAACTTAAACATGTTTTCTCCTTACTTGATCAAAATACCTCCTACAAAGCCAAAACCACAGACAATAATCTAGTCACCGATTCATTTTTGGATACAAACTGCTTTGGGGAAAACCCAGATAAAGTCAGTGAGAGGGTAATTTTTGGAGACAAACTCCCACATGTATGTGCAAAGACGAGTCAATGACACATCAACATCCTTTTTTTTTTTATTACTCAACACTTGGTTGAATCTTTGTGTTGCAGGGAGCGCGAGAAGAGCCTTAAAGCAATCGTTTTCAGGTCGTTGTGAGTGTATTTAAAGGTTGAACAAAATCACATAATTACACTCAACTTACCAGATGTTTCACTAACAACTGAAAAAACTTGTTTCTAGTTAACTCCCTTTAATTAGAGACCTAATTTGCCCAGAAGAGGCAGGAGGATGTGGCTCACGTTTGTATTTTTACTTATTGGTGTCCCAATTTAAGCTATGCACGCCACTTTGTGTACTGTACACTTTGCATACACTTGGAGAAAAGTAGGTCACAACTTGTTAAAATACCATTCAGGCAGGTGCTCACGTTCCTCAGAGTAAAGCTGCCGATAGTAAATCTTTTCTCTGTTGTGACCTCCATGTATTTACTTTTTATTCTAATTAGGTCAAACTTAATGGAGTATGTAGGAGGTTTTCTTTGCAACAGTTAGGTGGTTTTTTTTCTTCAAACAGAAAACTTGACAGTGGGCTGAGAGTAATGACTAGTGACTAAGTCCTACTTTTGCTTTCACAGTTTCATAAAAAAGCACCTTGCTGCAAAGTGTTGCAGGAAGAAGGAAGTTTTTTTTGCTAATTCTATTTAATCCGTCATATTTCTGATTAGCTTTTTATCTTTTTTCACTCTTAGAATCCTATTTATCTATTTTTAGAGCGCTGCATTTCTAAAATGTCTTTACATAAAGCACTTAGCTTTGCTTGTGGAAAGTTTCTACACAAACCTTCCTTGCTTGTTTTATAACAGATTTTAACACTCACCCAAAGTTACTTGCTGAAAATGTGGGAAACACACTTGCTCTCACAGAAAGTTAACACTAAGTTGATACAACTTAAATGCATGTGTAAAAGCAAAGCTGACAGCTAGTTATCTTAGGTTAGCTTATCTTACAGAAAAAAAATTATCACAGAAAATAAGCCAAATAGTAATTTTACATAATTCGGAATTTTTATACACTATCTGTTAAATTTACAAATTGCCCATTTTAAAATTGTAACATTAACCACTTAATGAATGTTTCAATAGCACAATGCCAACTCTGATAATGTCTTGAGTAAATATTTGACAATAATTGATTAAAAACCAATCCACTCCAGTTGTTTGCTGTGACTAGAATGTGTAACCTGCTCAGAGGTGCTCCATCATTTCTTATGAGCAGAAACAGGGTTTGTCTTCACTTAGTTAGCCTACTTTATACTTAAACCAAACTGGGGTTTAATAAAGCTTCTTATCTGTGGTGGTTGACAGATTAGGTCCAAACAACCACTTAGCTGGCAACTTGTGATGAGAAAGTAAACAAAAAGACAAAGACAGGATTAGAAGAGGCTGTGACTAAACCATTGGACCAAATTTACTCTCCAGTCACATAAAAACACTCAGCAAAAGAAAGATCCCTGCATGTAGAAGGAAGACTACCAGTGCTGAAAGAGTATCCTATTTATCCAAGGAAACTCTGCAACAGTTCTCTTCAGTCAGGAAGGCCTGAAAAATTATCTACACAAGATGAGATTGTTCAAGTGTGTGAACCACTATGTTATCAAAAAAAGCAACACAGCATGTTTCTTTGTAAAGTCATTTATTTCCTTATTGTTTGGTATTTGTTTGTGTTTGTTCTTTATCAAATTCATTTACGTTCTCCACAGGAGAAATTCAGTTTGTTTTGACACTTCATGTCACTATCATTATTCACTTGTATTCTCTGTTAGTTAATTGGTCCATTAAGATCTATTAAAACACCTGAGTCACCATTAGTTTAAAATGAACACAATGTCTTCATTTCACAGGTCCAGTGTGTAGGATTTAGGGGGATCCATCTGTAGGTTGTCTGAAATGCAATCTAACACTGATAGGTATGTTTCTCACAAGTGTTTATTAATCTGTATAAAAGAATCTCTGTGTTTTTTTATTACATTAGAATAAGTCTTCTATAACCATAGAGGGAGAAAGTTGTCTTCTACAGTCTACCATGTTGCTGTCATGTTCTATAGTAGCCCACAATGGATGAACCAAGTATTTGCTCTAAAGAGGGACTTTTGTGTTTTTGCTGAGTTTCATGGTCACCATAGATTCTCCTATGAGCATGAATGAGCAATAGAATATGCAGATGGATATTCAGCCCTGTGCAATCTGCAAAGTCACCACTAGATGCCACTAAATCCTACAGACTGGACTTGAAATATGCTTGATTTCCTGTCGGTGGCTAAAGCTCAGTTTTGTCTTTTTTCTTTCCTTGTTTACGGCCATTGCTGGCAGCACACCTGAATCCCAGGTTATCAGAGGCAGAGTCAGGAGTGTTTCCCATCCTGCGGGACATAAATCCAGAACCATCAGTTAGACAGGACTGCTTACTGTTGTTGAAACCTCAGACTCTGAAAATACAGTATTTTTTTGACTCACCTGGTAGTGATTCGTGCCTTATGATTGGCTGAACCATCGACTGTGTCGATCCAGGAGGCACCACGCAGCACATACATTGGTTGTGCTGCTGGAAAGGGTGTAGATGTCCATTCCCATGTGTTTCCCATCATGTCATAGAGTCCTGCAAGAAGAATTACAAAATTTTATATTAATATTAAGAGACACACAACCATAAGTAACATTTGCAATATTTCACAAAGCTTCTTTGACCTTGCAGTAATGAGAGAAAGGAGTATTCACAGCAGAGCACCTCATACAGGTTTCCATTATATCTGTACTATCTTTTTCTTTTTACTGCTTTCAATTATTATATCATCTCATTAATTAAGGCAAAGCTACCATAATTGTTTTGAGGAGGAAATGCTGTGACAGGCGAGATGCCATGGTACCCATCCTCTGCAGTGTCTTTGTCAGGAAATGATCCCTAAAACATACAGAAAAAAGAAACACAAAACAGATATTAAAAAGCATGTTTTTATTCACCTTGTGAACACACTTTTCAATGTGAAAGCATGCCTGTTTGCCGATCTGAGGAGTAATTTTATGCTAAACACATTATTAACTGGATCGTACAGAAATCAGTCAGTTTAACACTCACATTTTACATTTATCCCATAAATGTAGAGTCATTATCTGCAGAAATTTGTGGAAAACCATCATAGCTGTGTGAGTTAACAAAAAATATCAGTGTATCTGTATGATGGCAATAAACTGCTAATGCTACTCCAGTATGCACTATTGGTGTAGGCTAACCTGCCACAAGTTGCTTCTGTTGGCCTGGAACTTGTTTCCCCATGGATAACTGCGGCCTGAAACATAAGAGGCAGTAAAGGCTAAGAGGGCAGCAAATAATGAATTATTTGCCAATAACGGAGCAAGGTCATGAAAACCAGCTTGCCCTCTTTGAGGCATGAAGAAACCCGTCTTGAGTATCCAAAGATAAACTTAACTAAACTTCAAGGGAAATATTAAACTTCACCATGGACGCTAAATTTTTTTGAAGAGCTGCTCCCCTCATGGAGAAGAATGAGTGAAACTGATGCTAATTTATAAACAGTTTTTGTCAGTCAAGAGTGGAGACAAAAAAATTTTCCGAGAGTTTTCTGTAATTGTGGCACCTATGATATATGTTCTATGCTTCCAGTGTATAAACTGCGTACCTTGCAGCCCCCCGCGTGCAGCCCACTCCCACTCCTCCTCAGTAGGCAGTCTCTTTTTCTTCCACTGGCAGAAGGCCTGAGCATCATTCCAGCTAACCTGAACAACCGGGAAGCTCAGACGCTCCCGAATTCCTGAACCAGGTCCTGCAGGCTAAGCAATGGAGAGTCAGCAAACTAAAAGGCAATGAGGTTAAAAGGCTTGAAGATACATAAGAACAACAACAAAAAAAAACCCTTACCTGTCTCCAAAACACTCGCTCTACAGGCAACCACCAAGGAGCAGACTGGATGAAAAGGATGAGAAAATGAAAAATATTTCATATTTTACGAGGCTACATTAATACATCATACTCTATTTGTTCATAATACTTTGGGTAAATCTTAATCTGCAGGTAACTAATCACAGGTAATAAAATAATATAAGTAATAAGGATGAAAATTCTCAAGTGGAGAACTAGTGCCTGGACTACAGTACTTGAGGAAATTTGTTTAATTACATTTTGTAAGTTTAAAAATGGGAAAAGCAGCAAAATATCTACATCTGACAAACCATAAACAGAGAAAATTTGTCTTTCTTTTCTTGAAAACTTATTTTCAGCATTCATTAATGGTCAGTAGCTGATATCAGACAAGCAATTAATAAATTGTTCTTATTACATTTTTCATAACTGAAATTTCACAATACCTCAATCCTCTGTGTGACTTTGCTCTTCAGCTCATCTGATACAAAGTCTTGAAACACAAAACTCCAACCAAACTTCTCAGCCTCAGTTTTGTACTTTTGTGATCTCACAAAGTCTCTGTCAGTGAAAGCCAAAACAGACGCTTTATTATTGCATTTAAAATCAAACATTAAACATTTAAATACCAGGGTTTGAGATTTATTACCTGAATTCAGCATTTGTGACAGGGTATTTGTCTAATTTAAAGGGCTGCACTTCCACCTCCTTTGTGGGAGATTCTCCATCTCTCCCATCAGCCGCACTGGTTCCCATCAACATCTTTCCCCCCGGAATATTCAGCATCTCATCTGCTGCTGTGTGCCAGGAAGAAACGTGTTTAAATCACGCTGATTCAATGTTCAATTAATTCATGTTGTGCTGACGTTGTATTCACATAATGAAAAGTGTAATTTCTTACCCGCCGCTGTCATTAAACACACAGCAGATATGCAGCACAGAACAGGGACGTTCATTTTTAACGAGCTAATGTTAGCTAACCCGCAACAATACAAAACTCACAAATATTAATACAAGTTTAAGTGTTAACTATCTATAAAACTTCTGAAACTTCGACCTAAAGGTAACATTTTTGACGTTTCTCTGTCGGACGGATTTCTCCGTCGCAAAGGAAGTAGGTTCAGGGACAATCAAGTTCCGCTTAAAATAAAAGGTTCCGCTTTTGTCCTCATGGTTTCCCCGAGTAAACGAGTTTAGTACAAGTTAGTACAACACATATATATTTTTTAAATGTTTCAATGTTGTTTCTTTTAATGATTTATCGCCGGAGTCCATCCTAAATTATTAGATCGGAAG
>JAQNCA010000006.1:14049704-14062811 GCA_029783725.1 Acanthurus tractus
GCTCTTCCGATCTTTCTCTGTCGGACGGATTTCTCCGTCGCAAAGGAAGTAGGTTCAGGCACAATCAAGTTCCGCTTAAAATAAAAGGTTCCGCTTTTGTCCTCATGGTTTCCCCGTGTAAACGAGTTTAGTACAAGTTAGTGCAACACATATATATTTTTTAAATGTTTCAATGTTGTTTCTTTTAATGATTAATCGCCGGAGTCCATCCTAAATTATTTCACCGGTTTAAAAAGACGAATGACGAGTAAGGCAACTTTGTGTCAGAAATATATGAGGCTGCAGTCACAGTCTATCGAGGTACACTCATTGACAATGTGAAAACTTCTACTCTTAAACATCCTCCTTTTTTTTTGTTAATGCAACATAATCAGATAGTTTTTTGCAAATTAGTCAAGAGTTTTAGTTTTAGGAGTTGAGCTTGGATCTCTGTCAGGTGCAATAGTAGAATTGGTAATTCAAGTGGTTTGGCAACTGAAAATTGATTTTTGTACTAAAGTTCAAACAATAATTTACACCCTTTGATGATTTATGCATAAGACCTTCATCAAGTCAATTCAGCTTGGATTTTAGATTTGGTTTTGAATAGTATTAAGTATTATATTATTGTTAAACAGAAATGCACAAGTTAAGGTGCCTAAAAAAGGTCCAAACTAGTTACATATTTCAGTTCATTTTAGCTGTGATACTGTTTGAACATTTTGGCCTCATGTGTTTCATAACAGTTGTGGAAGTTTGCAAGTGAAGACAAAACACAAAATCTTTCAAGAGCTGAGAAAACTTTTAATGGGTAGAAATGAAACTGAGTGGCAGAGGTCAGTGCTTATAACAAAATCTCATAAATAAACCAATCAGAGGGGGTCATTGACAAATCCATGAAAAAAACATGACTAGCATAACAAATGTTTCTGGCAGACACTGTGGGTGCCGTCGTGTTTGCAGCGGGCTGTCCATCAGACTGGGGTGCTTCAGAGTTCCGAGATAGGGAACACGTTGACTGAACCATTAGGTAAACAACTATCCCTGTGAGTATGATTACAGCTGCAGTTTCTTCAGGTGACCTTTTATCCTTTGAGAGAAGACATTCCAGCTCGCATGATCTCGTCCACCAACAAGATGTTGCTGGCAATCACCGTGCTGTAAAGGACAAGATATTAATGAAATAATATATGAGGATAAAATTAAATGTTCACTTGGTCGTGTACAGTTTGGAAATGCATAATCTCACCATGAATGGAGAAGCTGTTTCTTAACACTGTAATTGTCCCATACACCTGCTTCTCCTGCCACCATGGGTTCCCCTGTAAGACAACGGAACGCAAACAGAACACAAGCTTGTGAGTTAGGTATATTACAACACAATCAGTATTTGGACCATAGTGCAGTCTCAAAGTGAAACAACATATGAAAGCATCAGCCTGATACAGTGTCCTTTTGGTTACTTTGAGAGTTGTGTCATTCACTATCTGCAACTGTTCTGGTTTTCATGAATTTGCATGAATTCTCTGAACAAAGTCATTTGACAATTTGACCTCGAACATGATAAGGAATATTTTTTTCTTCACATTCAGCTATTGTGATGTATTGTGGCTATTTCAAAAATGTTACAAAACACAATCTGATATTGTGTCATAAGTCATAAGAAAGAACAGTGTGTCTTTGGTTCTGACCTGTGCTGAGATCCACTCCAACTAGCTGACCGGACTCTTTGTACTCTGTCTGCAGCTTCAGCAGAGTCTCCTGTGGGTCATAGCCAGAGTTCTGGGCCAAAACCTACAAAGAAGATGCAAAACTATGATCAACAGAAGCAGATACAGTATGAATGCTCACAGATGACACATCAATTTTACAGTTTTCCTGTCTACGTACATATGAGAGGGAGGACCAGAGTCTTGTCAGTAATAGAATGATACACACAGGTAAAGAAACACTGAGAGCCTCTGGGCAGAAAAGTAACAACTCACCTTGGGGATGACTAGAAGAGCATCTGCAAATGCCTGGACTCCCAGCTGAGCTTTGCCTTTCACATTGGGCTTGTGTTTTACCAAAGCGTCGGCCACAGCCACCTCGAAAGCACCTGCACCTGACACGACACTACCTGAAGGGTCAAAGATGAAGAAAAGACACTCAGAAAACATAACTGCCTGTGCAAAAGTACAAAAGAACAATATTTTTAAACTAAAGCAAATCTCAAAATTTTCTTTAAGAGAATGTTCTGTTCAGCTGAATACATGTAGGAAAGACTGAAACTCTCCTAATGCAGAGGAAAAGACCAGAGTCACTGTGGCACAGACATTAGAGACCAGGAATAGCCATGTTTAACTTCCCTGGGTGTTCGCTGTGCCTATTTCATTTTACAAAAGATGACAGGATTTTTTGCAGGATGGACCTTAAGACATTTGTCATTGGATTCATCTTTAACATTTGGATAACACAGCCTTCCACGATTGAAAGGAGTCAAAGAGTTGAGATGGGAAAACAGACAACCTAAAGAGGAACAGAAAACTAATGTGTCTTTTCTAAATTGGACAGACTTTTCAAATATGTCAATGTATGACAACCCATACCATGAGCCTTCGCACATGCCAAAGACATGATTCATCACAAACCCTAATATTTAGTTAACAACAAGTGACATTGTGAACAGTCCAAATTAGGCAAAACAAAACTGGATTAGTAAGAGAAGCACTCTTCCTACATGTTTGCTCATATTTGAAAAAATAATAACTTAAGGTTCCTTGGTGTCTTACCATCTTCTATGGCGTTCTTGACGGCCCTCAAACCATCCCTTACTGCATCTTTGATCTGTGTGAGGGTGTGTTTGTTTGGCCCCTTCACCAGCAGAGTAACTGAACGAGGGTTTCCACACTTCTCAATAAATGTGTACTTCTCCTCTCCCTGCAAAAAGGATGAGAGGAAATTAACGACAACATCTTAAACATATATCAATGCAAAAAGATTTCAGGTGCTTGACTGAAAGAATTTTTTCTTCTTACATTTATTTTCAAACTGAAAAAAATTAAAAGCAAACACACGGACAAAAAAAAACCCACCCAAAGAATATGCCAAGAAAAACTGCAACATACTCACCAGTGTGTGCTCATAAACCAACCCAGCATTTCCCAAGCACTCGGGTGTAAGGTCATCAACAGAGTTCATGGCAATGCCACCGCACGCCAGGGTGAGCCTGCCGAGGGGACAACACATACACATATACTTTAGCTCTTTGATGTGATTTTTTGATAGAAAACAGCGTCATGCAGCAACATGCAGCTGGGAATGCACATCCTCCATAACCGAAGCAGCTGTGGACAGCAGGTGCTGTCTGCGCCAGTGTTGTTTTCCGAATGCAAATGAATCAAGCTCTACTGAAGGGGCCACCTCTCTACCTCTTTTACAAAGGATTTCTCAACCATTTTTTAGTTAAACATTGGTTCAAAATGTTTGTTTAAATGCATTGTTAAATAATTATATGATGAGCCTTTTTTAGCAGCTTTCCAACAAATACAAATGAAATATAGGCAAGTAAGTAACTGATCATAGTGATTATAATCGCAACATACTCTGATCCCACATTGAGGTAATGTGTTGGTACAAACTTTCTATGCTTTGGCCACTTTCACAACAAAACCTAACCCACATCATGTTTTACCTCTTGTTTTTAATCAGACCTAACTGCAACTGAATTATGAAAGAAATACTGCAATGCTTCAGATAGATATAGTTACTTCAGCCTGACAAGGGAAAAATTATGTGTTTACACAAAAAAAAAAATCACTGGTTTAAAAAGTTTTTGGAGAGTTTGTTCCGATCAGCTGAATACATGTAGAAGAGACTGAAACTCTCCTAATGCAGAGGAAAAGACCAGAGTCACTGTGGCACAGACATTAGAGACCAGGAATAGCCATGTTTAACTTCCCTGGGTGTTCGCTGTGCAAATGACAACCACTGCATATTACATAAGAACAAAGAACAGAAGAAATGACTAAATTCTAAATGAAGTGGTTTAATGAAAATTGACTGAAGCTAATAAGCCAAAGAGGACAGTTTGTTGAGCTTTTGAAAATCTTGGAAACAGTTTGGTGGAGTGGATCCAAAGAACTCTGCTATATAGTTTTTTTTATCTGCATCACACTGACAGAACAGGGGGCTGGTTTGGTGGCCTGCTGTGGCTGCTCTGCCTTTGTTTAAAAGGTTAAAGGGCACCCTCTTGTGGCAGAGCAAGCTAAAGTTAATAAAGCTGGAGTGCTGAGATGCTTTAATGATGCACTGTCAACTGCTGCAGATAAAGACCATACTTCTGTTACCAGTAACTGAGTATAAAGCAGTTTTCTTAAAAAAAAAATGCAGTGGATTCTTCTTTTTATACACAGACTTGTAACAGATAAAGTGTTTTCTTACCTCTCCATGTTCCTCCTTTTCGCTCTGCGCAAAGCTACAATGCCTTCCTTGGCTAGGGCATCCAGGGAGAATGGGTCAATACCCTACACAAGACAGAGAGTATGACACTTCTATTCATCACCAGTTCAAGGAATTAGTCATTGCATCATCACTTTCAGTTACATTAAGTTTATTCTGATCCGCTGAATACATGTAGGGGAGGACGAAACTCTCCTAATGCAGAGGTACAGATCAGAGATACTGTAGCACAGTTACAAAAAACCAGGGGGAGCCACGTTAGCATCCTTGGGTGTTCACTGTGCACATAGTGAAAATTATGGAATGCTTAGTGTTTTTATAGAAATTAAGGTGTCAAATTACAAGCATCAGAATTAAATTGAATTGTAACTAGGTTAAAATAATTTTAAAAAACTTGGACAGGACTTCATTGGCAGAGTTTTGATTGATACATTAGTCTTTAGCATCTACTTTTATCCAACTAATGCTGTGCAGCCTGGACTATCAAAACAAAGCAGGTCATAAAAAAAACAGATTAAAGGAACGACTTTACTTTATCATGTAAATATGTAAATAAATATAAATACAAAGAACTACAAACAGAAAAACAGCATGACTCCTCTTCAAGCATACCTTCTGGTTAATGACGACAAAACCTTTCTCTCCATTGGGACAGACTTTGTTCTTCAGGGCAATGATCTTCTGCACACGTTCCTCAATAAATTTCCTTTCTGCAGCCACAAGCTTCTCTCTCTCCTCTGCGCTCTTGTAGAAGAAACCAGAGTTCACCTCTGTCTTTTCGTATTCCAAAGAGACATTGCAGGTCAGCACATAGGCATCCTCCACCCTCTTCTTCATGTCTGGGTGTCGGGCACCATGATCCAACACCAAACCTCTGATGAGTCTGACAGAGGCAAGAAGAAAAAAAAGTTGCAACCCTTTGACATCTGAGTCACCACCAGAAGGGATTATTTTTCCTTGTTAAAAGTCTCTGGTTATTATTAAGACTCACTGTGTATCGCAGTCGGTCTTATGCTTCATCTCCATGATTTCCACCATGTATAAGTCGATGGGCTCATTGGGTCTAGCAATAGCCATTACAGCATCTACAACAGCCTGGAGGCAAATATCACATTGACCATTGAAAAAAATTACCAAAAAGAAAAAAAGGCTCACTGACAAAATACCATTCAAGACAAATTCATCAACCAGTACAAACTGTCAGCTAATATTCATACTCTGAGGTGTAATGCTGGAAGTAGTTGGTCCCTTACAAGAATTATAAATTACATCAGAATTACAGTAGTTTACGACTGAACCTAGTCATTTTTTTTATTTTCGCCAAAAAAATATATACTAATCTATCTGGGGTAACATAAACGAGAAACAGTTATTGTTTGTTGCTGTAGGTCAAATGCTAATCCTAAACTACTTCATTAAACTCCTAATGTCTCACCTCAGTCAGCAGGTCTGCCAGTTCTTTGTGGACCTTGGTCCTGAGGGAGGTGCGTGCTACGTTGATGAGAGTCTCTCTGTCCATTTCTTGGGTCACCTTCACCTCCTCCAGGGTAGCCAGAGCTTTCTCTTTTGCAGCCTCAAAGCCCTCAGCGATGATTCTTGGATGAAGACCCTACAGCAAGAAATCAGAAGGAGTTATGAGAGAAATCACAAAGCTAATCATTTAAATAATCTGACTGGTGAACATTTTGTAACTGAATAGCCAGACAGTCCTTTGTTTATGTCTTTTACCTCAGAAACATAGAGGTCGGCCTGCTTCAGCAGTTCTCCAATGATGAGGACGTTGGAGGTGGTTCCGTCTCCGGTGATGTCATCCTGTGCCGTGGCAACCTTCGCAATGAGTGACGCTGTGGGGTGCTGAATTTGCTGAGAAGGAACAAGAGGAGAAAAGACCTTAGTAAAAACAGAAACACTAAAAGCAGGTCATTGCTTTAGACACATTAGACAAAAAGAATATTGTGTTATGCTTGAACATAGATTAGGGGTGTGGTCACCATTCAACAATCAAGAAGGCAGTACAATAGGAACAAGACAGTAAAACAGGGAAAAAAGTGCCATGTCATAGCTCAGCACATCCTTACCATCTCATGTAACAAGACGTTGCCATCTTTGGTCAGCTTTATGTCTCCTGCACCAGATACCAGCCTGCGGATCCAAGCACACAATAAAGGGTTAATATTACCTGGCCAAAGCAAATGCTGCTTCACTACACCCCGCTGCCGGCTAGCATACTGTGGGTCAACAGTTGGTCTAGAAAAATTAAGGTTTTCAATCACCCATGCACTGACCATACACAGCAGTTTACTGTATCCAGAGTTAGCTCAAGAGCTGACAGGGCTTATATAGCAACTGTTAGTTATCATCTGCTATAACTTCCAGAAATAGTCTCCCCCCGGGGCAAAAATAACAACTGATGCTAACAGTTAACTTGGTTGAAGGAAATGAAACTCTGATCGAGTCATTAATTCGCTAACTACCCTTACTAATTTCTAAAACAAACTAAAAAACTCAAACCTAAGATGTTGAGACCTAACCAAGACAGCCAAACGATTTAGCGTTAGCGTAATCTGGTAATCGCGGAAAGCTAACATCCTAGCACGCTAGCATTAGCTTAATGGTTGTCAAAACGGTTCGTGATGATGACTGGGCAGGGCAACGTGCGCCGGAAAAAATCGCTAGCAATTTAGCAAGTGGAGGCCTAAATTTTGAGTGAGAACTTTTGTGGCGACTTGTGATAGTAAATAGAGAAATTCCCAGTTGCTCAGAAAAATGTTGAGGAAGGTGGCAACATAATTACTATATTGCTGCCAGCGCAAACAGTCTCCCAGTGAACTGCGGCTAACGTTAGCTACTTAGCAAAGTTAGCTTAGCGCGCACGCTGCACAAAGGGCTCTGTCGGCACTCACATTTTCATGGTCCCCTTCGGTCCCAGGTTACTTCTCAGCACATCCTGAAGCCCCCGGGCAGCACTGATGTTAACCGCCAGAGCGGCCTGGGCCCTGGCCACCTCTGCTTTTGGGTTCAGAGCTTTCACCGCAGCCATGGCGAAGCAGCACAACCAGCGAAGTTAAAGTAAAAAGTACCGCCGGCAGGGTCTGCACTGGTCGGGCTCGAAAGGAGAGCACCCTTCCAGAAGGCTCCAACACGTGTTCTCGTGTTGCCTTTACATAACCAATCTAGACTCGGACATCCCGCTATTAAAGGCTACAGACTGCATGTTTGTATTATCGTGAAATTAAGTGCCAATTCTAGGTAAGTAAAAAGAGCCTAATAAAAAAATGACTACACTATTTTTTCTTATTAGTCATGTTTTTTGTTTATGCAAGAGCTAAAAATTAAACCATTCAAGTGGCTGTTTTGTGAATGTCAAAGGAACTCACGAGTTAATATACTCCAAATAGTTTGGCTCTGAAATTTCAGGATAGAGAAGATTTTGCGCATCGCATATTAGGACATAAAATAACAACTAATATTTACAGGTGTTTTTTGTTACAGGCTCAAAGAAAGATTTACGGAACTTCCTAAAATACAAGGACGGCACACTACCATTCTCAAATACAATCAGGTGGAAGAAAACGTTTTTGCAGTCATTTCCAGTTCAAAGGCCGTTCGCTGAGCGCTTTGGGGGTTCATGAGATTTCCTACGTACACTGAAGGTAGCATAACAAGGCACACCCTAGACGCCGGTACCGATCGGGCAACTTAAACGAGTATGGAAATAAAATTATTAAGGACTGAGAGGCATGGATTTGTTACAGACGTTCTACTTTTACATTCAGGACAACTCCTAGTAAAATTAGTGCTTCCTCATATGTTGATTCTGTGACATTACAACTTGATAATACCGATGCAAGGAAGTGGGTGTACAATTTTAACTTTTCTTAGTTCTGCAAATAAAGGCAAGCATGTTACATATTTTTCTACAATGACTGGATTTATGAGAAATACAGAACCAGCATCCAATATATAGAATAAAAATAATCAGATACTCTTTTCATTTCATCAGAAGTTTAATTCAATATGTACAACTAGTCTTATTAAAGCACTGCAATTTGTATTTCACATACTGAGCTATCAGTTCTCTCCAGTCCACTTGTTTATCAACTTAAGATAGTTTAGAATACCACGCTTCATTTACAAACACAGGACTGACCATATCTCTTGATAAGCCCACTATGTATATCTACAATCTGATCATTAAAAAAATCCATTAATCTCAGGTAGAGCACACAATCAAATGATTGGCATTAGTTCATGATAGAAGGACAAACCAAACCAGTCAGTGTACAGCAGTCTGTGGATATTGATTAGCTGGGCTGAAATCAAAATAAACTTTAAATCTTTTGAATAATTGGGTCCCCCTCCCCACAGCTAGACAAGCCAGAAGTGTCATGATGTTTACGTTTAAAAAAGAGATGTGGTCAGTTTAACAGCAGAGACAAAAACAGAGAGGATTATTCCTTCAGGGGATTCAGCACAACTTAATCCCAATAACTGAATGTTTTATTTATTTGTCCAGCAGGAACAAAGTCTGTCTTATAAATCAAAGTCTAGCTTCCTGTTCTGACAAGTTTGCCTCTCTCGTGAACTTCAACTTTTGTGCATCTTCATTACAGTGTCATTATGAATTCTGTCATCCATCCAACTGATATTGAAACAAACTACTGGTACAAAACCATAACCAGTTCGCTGGATTAAAGCCATGTAAAC
Source organism: Acanthurus tractus (assembly GCA_029783725.1). Taxonomy (NCBI): domain Eukaryota; kingdom Metazoa; phylum Chordata; class Actinopteri; order Acanthuriformes; family Acanthuridae; genus Acanthurus; species Acanthurus tractus. The sequence continues at coordinate 14,058,831 of JAQNCA010000006.1, forward strand.
ATAAAGTCCTATTTCCTGTTACCTGCCAAACTTTTATTGAACATAAAGCTAGATCCTGACTAAGGCTCTGCAACACAGGCCAACATCTCTGACAATCAGCTGCATTTCTCTTAGAACATTCATTTGTAAACAGCATGTTTTTCTTCTTAAAACTAAGCATCACCTGTAACATTTCAAGAAGGTAACCAATTCATATTGGTAGTGAACCGGGAGGGGTGTGCAATGAGTTTTTGTGGTGAGATACTGGAGGCAGTTTATTTTCGTCCGATCTGTTATTAATGCTAGTGCAATGGGCTGACAAACAATGTGAAGTTTTCTTTTGTAACATTTTTTTATGAAAAGACTTTAAGATGTCTTCAGCCCGTGACCAGCACTAGAACTGCTAAATGTTTTATTCACAACTTTGTCTTGTACCTCAACAGTTAAACACAGATGAAAGTGGTTTTTATCTTATCATAAAAAGTGAGACAAGCCATTTAAAATCTGAACCTTCAAGTAATGGACAGTGAAGAGGAGGAAAATATCAAATTATTGTTGGTCTAGAAAAAAAGCAAATTAATGGATCAGTAACAATAACTGCTGTAACAGATAAAAGTTTGGTGACAATCACTTTTACGTCGTTTGAAGTAAGACATTCTAGGTCAACAAAGAAATTGAAAGTAAAGAAAGAAAAAAGAAAACAAAAACTGAAAAAAAAACACAGGTGTTCTGCAGATATCTCTGGCAGTGCACCCTCCAATGGTTGGTTACACCCTCTACAGATCAGTGTGATGGTTCTAGTGGCTGTTGAGAGGAACCCCTGGTGTTTGTAGTTATTTCAAGGGCGAACTCTTTGTGGGAATCATTATTCTTGATTCCATGTGCTGAATAAGAGGGACTGTGGGATAAGAAACAACAAATGTTAGATTTCTGTGTCATCCATGCAGCCTTCATTAATTGTTTGTAAGGCTTTGTGTTAAAATGTGCACCAAATGTCAGCAAATGTCACAAAATCACCACTGACTTATTTTAGGTGTATTAAAGATGCATTAAGTGGTTTTCTCATTGTGTGTGTTTGTGCAAGTAACAATTGATTGACATTAGTAACAACTGATTTTTAATTCTGACATATCACCACACTTATGCAAGTATATGCAAGATTATATGTGAAACAAAAAATAGGTTTTCTACAATGAACAGTGTGACACAAAAAAATCCAATATATACATTTTCATTACAAGTTGCTTGAAGTCATTCATTTGGACAACAGAATTTGTAAAAAAAAAATAAAAAAAAAAAAAATACAACAATAATGTTATTTCATCACCATGATAGGTCCGATTAAAGCTGACATTTCTGTTCAATGCAATGAGTGAGGTTAAGAGAGCAGAGATGAGACAGTAGACTAAGACTTACCTGTGTAGTAGACAACCTCATCCCAGCCATCCCGCTGCCAGGCTGCATTTCTGGTGTCTTCTCTGGACTGAAGGTCTTTGTAAGCTGAAACAAAAAAAAGCAAACATGTTGGTTAATTTTGATGGTTACTTGCATTTTTAATTTAAATTAATATACAATATCGAAGGCCTCTACTCTTAGAAAAGCGCCAGATTCCTAAACTTATGCATTTAATTATTAAAATTCATTCCAGGTTTATGTAAACAGTAATCATGTTAACATGTGATTAATTGTAAAAGCGATGCATTTGATAATGTCCCTAATATGTTAATAGTGTAGAATTTAACTAATGTAAGTACTTTTCTCTAAAAAATATTGAACAACGGAAAATGCTGCTCACCCCATAAGTGGTGAACTGTGTACAGACTTCCAATTTGTGAGAAAAAGCCTCCCACTGCCTCCTGGTTCTGCTGGCGGATGTCAATAGCGCGTGCCCTGCAAAGCAAGAAAAGAGATATGATACATTAAAAACAGTCGACTAACTGCTTGTTACTGAAGGCTGTACCAATTCATCCATCAGCAGAAATTTGGATTTTTTGGAAATTCAAATGATATGCCAATCAATATCCCAACAATTTCTTGAAAATCAAAACATAAATTTTTGATGTTACAATCTTAAAATTGTTCAAGGCCTGCCAGCCAGGAAATTTCCCCAGTCATCAGTTTCATTACATACTTTAAGTTCATTAAAGATAGTACAATAAAGGGTAAATAGGTAAATTATCATTATTATTGGGATTTAAAAATTATGGGTCATATATCTTGTCATGCTTTGGACTCATGCACAGACTGTGTAGCCAAAAAATACCGTTCACTCATACTTGGCTGTTAAATCTGTAAAACCAATAAAATAGTGATGAGAAAATTTTAAATAATACATAAAAAATAACAGCTCTAGATTTACTACAGAGAAAACGCATATGGGCTTCTCAGATTAACTACAAAAACGAATCCAATTTGATGTCTTTCTGACATGACATGTAAAAAACAAAGGAGAAAGATGTAGAAAAGTGATGCGTTACCAGTAATTTCCCCACTCAATCATCGTCCCTGGCTGAAATAAAATTATGAAGAGAGGATATATTTATAATTTGTCTAATTGTTCACTACAAACAGAGAAAAACATACTTAAAAATGAGTAAAACCTTTTGAATATACTATGCAAGAGGTAGAGTTACCCTGAGTTGGTATGATCGGAGCTCGTAGATGTTGGGTCCTGAGCGAGGGACAGGCTCGTTCCAGAAACTGAACTCCAGCAACAGCTGGTTCCTACGAGACAGCAGCATCTTTCCCCTCTCACTCCTGTACTCCATAAACTTCTACAGTAATGACAAACAACAGAAACACAATCCTCAGTAAATCTGGCTCAGTACACCTGAAAAAATTTATTAAAACTCTGGTCAGATAGTAGGAGAGATCAAGACAACAAAGTCAGCTCAATTGGCTGCAACACATCACTCAGGGTGCATTTAAGTGCAATTACATTTCATACACCTGCAAAAACAAATTATTTGTTCTTAAAACAAGGTATGATAACCCAGAACTGAGACAGAAATTATTTTTGGTTGTATTAGACAAGATCTATTTTTTAAATTTTTTTTTAGGAGGTTCACATTGGATTCCAGGACACAGAATCATCTCTTGTATTATCTAATCTGTTGGAATACACGTGAAGAAGTTTTTCCTAAGATCTTTAGTAAACTGGGTTAATATGTGTTAATTGCTTAATATTTAAGTGGGAATGTGCAATTTTGAGTTTTAATGTTCAGGCAATTTTAAACAGAGATTTATTGCACTAACATGCCAGTGTTTGAAATAAGTAACAGATTAATTTTAAACACTATCTTTAATGAGTAACAATAATGTGGGCAAGAAGCATGAAACTGATCAGAAGTATTATGTCTTTGTTCTCAAGTCTATCAAAGTTAATTCCTGGTAGAACTTAAAACAAAGTAACAAAAAAAATCAAACAAACAGGCAGAATGCAGAATTGGGTCCATCCACTGCACTTACCTTTATTTAAAGTCTAAGGTAGTATTTCTGTAACGAGCTTTTAAGATAATTGCACAAAAAAATATTCACACCAAACAGCTGGAAAACAGATAAAGATGGTAAAACACATGGGTGGAAAAATGATCTGTGGATCTAATTTTAGGGGTGCACTGCCAAAAATGGTCTACAGTCATTTACTGCCAGTAAGCTGAACTAATGCGGGCACCCGTTACCTTATTCTGCCTGAGTTTGTTCATGACTTCGGTGAGAGCCGGGTATCCTCCCCGATATCTCCACAGGTGAACTAGAATAGAAGGAGCAGAAGAGCCAAAAATAATGCAGCTCTAGAACTGATCTCGGTGCGTCTGTAGTTTAGGTCAACATTAGTTTAATTTATTATTAATTTGTTTGTTTGTTTGTCCAGACCACCTGTGATCCGAGCTGGCATGAGGAGATCAAGTTTGTCTCACCTCCAAAAATCATATCTTACCACTGCAGTAACATTCTGGTAAAATGTGAGATTGTGATTAAAAAATGCTTTTGTGAAAAAAAAAC
>JAQNCA010000006.1:14062911-14090990 GCA_029783725.1 Acanthurus tractus
ATTTAAATTTAACTACTGAATTCAAAAATACTTGATAAAAAACGTTCAAAAATCTTACAGTGACAGCTTTCTCCCAAAGACCAAGTATGAATCGAAATCTCTCAGAGCAGAGGACTGAATATTGTTTCATGAGAAACAAAGTTTAAAAGTTTCTTAGTGAGGCAGTCTTTTAGATTATCTTTACTGAGGTTGCCAATATTACTGTGCTTAAATATTAGATGCAGATAAGAACCAAGGAATGATAAATGTCACAACAAGGACAAAATGAACAACAGCCAGGAAAAGTGCAATACAATCAGGCTATAATTAACTAAACCGTAAAGGCACTGGTTTGTGTCACTGTGAAATAGAAACTACAATAGTCCTAGGAAAAGAGGAAATAAGCATAGTTTGAAAAAATCCACCACACATCATTCTGCTCTTTAGAAGCAAACTGAAAGGAAGAGTATCCTTTGCAAGTTTGAGATAATTTTTTGGATTCATAACGGATTTCCATAGGTATTCAAATGTGGCTTTACTTAAGAAAATCATTAAAAAAAAAAACTTTTTATTTAAATTGTACAAAAAAATAATGTACCTGTTCTCATATCTACTTTAATCTCACTGGTTGTCTTATAAAGTCTACCTCAACTACTAATTCATATAAGTTTGGACGCCCTCTTGTACGGCTGCAACTAACAAAGACTTCAGTCAGTTTTCATCAATTTGATGAAAATACCAGAAAAGAGTGAAAAATGTTTATCCGTTTCCCTGAACTCAAGAGTAAATATCTAAAAGTCTTATTACCAAACATAGAAATACTCACTTTTTGTTACACAAAACAGTAAAAAAGATAGAAATCCTCACATTCCAGAAGCTGGAACTGCTCAGCATTTTTGCTCTTTAGGTGACTTTTTTGCGGGAAAGATGATTTCAATTTTCAATTTATAATCCGTTTATTAATAGACTGATTTGTTTGCCATAAATATATTTTTTGTTTGTTTTTATAATCAATGTTTTCTGTCTTATTAAAGCGGTCTATGTTTTATTTAAACTACTTGACTGAAGAGGCTATCGGCTGTTGAGTCAAATGCTGTTCACAGCTGAGTTTATGACAGTAACCTTTAGATATGGAGCTTGATTTGTGCTCTTACCTGCCTGATCCTGCTCTCCATACCATGTGTTCCAGGTGCCCACAAGCTCACAAGGGTATTCAGGATCAGAATGAATGGAAGTCAAGATGTCCTCACTGAAGGCACAAACACAAAATTCACTAAAAAAAAGTGTCCCTACAAAGCATCAGAATGAAGTCATTTAGAAAACAGGGACTTCTTACTTAAGTCCATTGTAAGCATCAAGGCACTCAGGTTTGACATTGTGAACTGCAAGGAGACAACAAAACATGAATGGATTTAACAGATCACACAAAAGTATTCTGGAAGAGAAACATTTCAAATTTATCCGAGAAAAAAACATTCAGTCAAGGTAATATCTTTCAACGTAATAGCACATCATGACAAATCCAAAACAACACATACACTGTATTTTGTACAGATTGTTGTCTTCCTTCTTGGCGAGCAGATGAGAGTGAGCGTCTTTTCGGGGATCAACCTTCCTGACAAACAGAGATTTGAACCAGCTGTCTTCACGGAAACCTGAGAGACCCCTGTGGTGACATAAAACACACAAAACAGATACAAAAAGCTCTTCTAACACTACAGAATGAGGAAATAAGAGATGTTCAACAACAAAGGAGCTGACCAACAAGTGTATCATTCAGTTGAGCTGCCTGCTCTGTTCTTTAATTCTGTGAGTTTGTTAATCATTTAACGATTTGGCTCCCCAGTCAAGTTCTGGCCTGTTCAGTCACTGCAGGTGAGTCAGGTGGTGATTTTCTTACCGAACCAGCTCTTGAAAAAAATGCCGTCTGGCCTGAGAGCTGTCACAACGATGTTCAAATTCAAAGAAAACTTAAAACATGTCCATTCTTTCTCAGAGTAATGATTAACTGCTCTTTATCGACCATTATCAACAGATTTGCAGGTATTATCCTGCTGCAGTTATATCTGGACTGGATCTGTTTGAGAATATTTAGAAAATGTTTCATTTCATAGCACCTCTGTCATAGGAAACAGACAACCTTATTTTCATCTAAAAAATTCCCTGCTAAGAGTTCATATTGGTCAAATTTCTTAAATAAGCTAACTTTAGGAATACTGGTCAAAAATATATATATTGTGCTGTATGATTATATATTGATGAAGATTTATAAACCTGCTTAATGTCCTTAATAACATCAACCTATGAAATCCAGTCTTAGTTTGGTTATGTAAGCACATTTTACTGTTATGCCTTTAATTTGAAGCACAAAGAGTTTAACTGTGATAAAATGTGCAAAACAAATACAAGCCCCTTGCTTAGTTGCATTTCCTGAGACTTATGAAAGTGTTTAGGCACACTTTGGCAATGTGAAACTGCCAATCATGGCTGCAGCAAAAACAACTTCAACATATGTTTTAGATTATCCAGCCCTTTCACTGCAAAGAAACTCCAGGCTGCTGCAGCAGCAGAGAAGGCTCTAAGCTGTGCATACTGCACATAACCAGAGGATTAGTCTACATAGACCCCTGAGCAGACTTCCTATATGAGTAATATTTGTTTGCAAATTTAAAGGTGGCAACAAGCACTCAAGGTTCCTGGGTTAATGGTTACTAATGTTCATTAGGAAGTTTGGCAGCTGATGGAAACACAATACTTCACACACTTCTTAAAACTGTCACGTTGTAGCCAAACTGTTATATGTTGCAGCACTAAAATTGCAATTTTATCCGATAATAAAGGTCGACGTAGAACGCACAGTTGCCACAAACGTGGTATCACCTTGTTAAGACATATATGATTGACAGTATTGCAGAGGAGCGATTCAGCGCATTGTGACCTTGAAGTTGAATACGGTTTACAACTGACAGAAACTCAGTTTTGATTTATCATATGTGCATATGGCAACTAAAACTCAACTCATAAACTTATTTACTTTGCTGAGACAAATGCATATACACGCCGCTTCACAACTTTGTTATTCGGTAGTGTTTTATTTAGCATTAGCAGAAACTTAGCAAGTTTAAAGCTAGAGGGCTAATGCTAGCGACGTTGCATGAACACGTAAACGTAGCCAACGTCCCTACGTTAGCATTAGCCTAGCCACTTAGCCGTCAGGACTTTGTCATTGATGATAACTTCAGTGAAGCTGGAAAACATTTTTTGTAGCATTTCTACGTCTACATAGACATATACAACATGCAAAACTCTAACCTCACGATAACCGTGACCTGTCCGTTTGTCTGAAGCCCATTTTTTGTCTGTTTAAGGCCTTTGCCCACTCTTTGAAGGACTCGGGTCGCCATCTTTCCCCTGAACGCTGTTGTCTGCTGAGCATTGGCAGGGCTGCAGTCGCAGTTCCAGCTGCTCCCGATGGAGCTGACGTTACTTACAACAACGTAACCCCGCATTAACTTAACGCACCGGAATCAGTTAAAGTTGCGTGATTAATTTGACATGTAGAGGACCTAATGACATTCCTCATGGTGTATTTAAAATTTTCATAAGTTAATTAGACAATGCCATAAATTTCATTTTACACGTGTTCCTGATTAAGCCTCTGAGTTCCCAACACTATTGTTACTGCTTTGATGAATTTCTCATGGACTTAAGGCTTCACCTGACTGAAATATTAACACAATCCAATATTTCTTAGTAAAAGATTAACTCCAAAACTCCTGAATTTCACACATGAACAAGTTGATACATACACTATCGGATTAATTCAATTTTTGTATAAGAAAATCCTGTTTACAAAATGTTGGAAAGTTAGAGGGAACTCAATGAAAAGGTTTCCAATAGTGATGCAGAGTATGCACCAATGTCTATAAAATGCTTTAACACATGCACAGACTCTGATAAGTGACAATAATTTGTATGACTTCATAAAGTCTTTCAAACATAAATCTTTGCTCTGACAGTCAACAGATATGGGCACCATGCATACATGTTAGTGAGTGACACCAAGCCTTTTCATTATGGTTTTACTGAAAATTCATTAGAAATGCATCTCGAGTCAAAATACCTAAACAGATAGCAAACTGGTATGCATTTATTTCTGGTTTAAACATTTATATTTAGATGAACACATGAAACACAACAATTTCAGAGTGACACTTAAGTTAACATTGCTCAATAGCTGAGTGCTATTTTCTGTCATAAAGTTGAAGATTGTTCTGGTGGGGAATTGGCTCCACTTGAGGCAGCAGAGATGTTGAGCTCCTGCAGTTTTTCTGTTAACGTTGTATCTTCATCCAAGCTGATTGCAAGGTCAGTCAGAGGCTCCACAAACTCACTTCCTGCAACCCTCTTCCCTGTCAGTGGATCAACCACCCGACCGACTTTATACACTATCTCAGACAGTTCATGCTTCACATGTTTGGACCTTGGCTCAGGCAGAGCCTTGAGAAGGACGATATCCCCCACAGTGCACTGTCGCAAAGCATCATGGGCAAAATATGTCTTCCTCTTGTTGTAGTACTACAGGGAAGGAAAGACCACATTAAGAAATTTTCAGTTGTCATTGTACAACAAACAATCACTGACAACAAAATAAGTGACATCTAGTTATACACAATGAAACTGATCATGTACAACATGTGGCTCCAGGTGCCACGAATAATTTGGATAGAATTCAGCTGTCAAAATTATTAAACAGAGTGAGCAAACTAGTATGTTCTTAAATATTTGCAATATTTCAGCAAATTATTAATTTGCATTTTAACATTTCACTGGTGTGACCAATTATTATATTAAGACAAAGACTATTCGAAACACCAGCTACTAAAGCAAAGAGCTAACTTAGTCAAAAGCCAAATGTATTCTATGCATAAAGAGCAACAAGTGAGTAAAAATGTAAGCTGTAAAAAGATAAAACATAGAGAGTGTACAATGTTTTGAAGTGTAACCTCTGCAAGAGAAAATGTTTCGGTCAGAAAACAATGGTGTGAGACACAGGAGGAGTAGACATCTTATTAACAGTAATTGTAGCTGTAGCATCTAACATGATCTTTGAATTGAAGGCAGCTGTAGATGACTCAATTAGCACTTCTAAGTGTTTTTTTTTACATCAAAAACATATCCATATCATTTATTTGCAATACTTATTAATGTGGAAAGACTTTTGTTAGAAAAAAATGTCTGTATTTCCCTAACTAAGGCATGGAGAAAAATTGTTTTGGTACCAAAACTCAGTTGTCATATTTATGTATATCCTGTGTTTGAAAACTATACTATGTAAAGATCCGCCATTTGACCGTCATGTATGACGTTACATTATCAATAGATGAAAATTGTTAAAACAGTTCACCTTGAGCAGGTAAGGGTCCAAAACGAGCCTTGTCACTCGCACTTTAGCAGTTTTGTGCATTTTGGTCCCTATGACTCTGCCAATGATCCATTTCGCATGAACGGATGCATGTTTGACCGACATTCTGGAAAGCTCTGTCCAACCCTGCAATAAAAAAGAAATAAAGATAACATTAACGATTGTCTCTAAACTAAACATTGCACGGGATGATCAGCTTAAAGCTTACATTATCTTGTATAGACTGTCATATTATATGTCCGATCAACAAGTTTTATTGCGAGGGAAAGGCAGCGAAAGTTTTGCTAGACATAGAACAGTTTTAACTTTTTTAACCTTTGATTGATTTTCAAGTAATCGCTACTCGTATCGGTGTACAACGGAGTCCGGTCACATCTCTTTAATTTTGCAATTTCAGGCAAAAAGCGGTTCACATGAGGAGACAAACTAGTACACCGTTAGCCTAGCTGCGGCTAACATTATTTTCGCTCCACAACCACAACAATTATTCAAGCATTACACGTTATGTCGACTTCAATTTACAATGCCACACATTATCGTCGAAAGTTGGATGTAATAAATCAACATACCCGTGCAGTTTGAAAGGAATAGCTTTAGAAGGTCAAAAATTCCTCAGCGAGATATTTCCTCCATGCTGCTCCGGCCGGCTTGTTTTGATGACGTAAAGTACGGCAACGGACGAGGGACGCACATAGCGCGAGCCGGCAGGATGCGTGAATTTGGAAGCACTTGTAACTTGGAAAATGTTGTTTGCCAAACACACAGTTGTATTACAAATAGGCCGTTGGTCACATGGTGCCATTTGGCCCAAAAGGAATTTTTCACGTTGACTAGTATGAAGAAAGGGATGTCTGGATGTAAAAAAAATATGTACGTAGGAACACTTAAATAGCCCTTTTTTACTGTTGTTTTACTTTATCCAACAGTCAGCCATGTTTGTGTGATTAGGAGACTCCGGTTAGGTTTTAAATACATGACCTTGTGATCTGAGCAGAGACAATGGTTTGGTGTCAGAAGGCTGATATGTTATGCTGAATGTGATCTGTTCTCTGTATTTTCAGAGCTTTTTATGTCAGAGGGGTAGGACTAAAGACATGAGTGCAATATAGTGTGAATCTGTGCAAGCATGTGTGTCCAGTTGCCCTTGAAGGTTGAGAAAACAATATTTTTTCCTCTAAACTATCAGTTGACTCAGTATCTTCCAACATAAAAGCTTAAAAAAAAATACTATTGTTGCAACTAATAAAGGCCTATCAAAAGACGACCTCAGGATACTTTCTGAAAGTGTTTTTTAAAGAAAAACAACAATTCTGCTGGTGTGTGAGGGGTTAAGTAAATGTTCCAGCTCAATGGTGTGGGAATGGTATCTGAAGATTTTTATCCACCTGCATAGAGTTTTTTAAATGAATAAATAAGATTAAAACATGACATCAGTCAATAGTATCAGTACCACACAGAATCTAAATATATCTACTAAGAGCATTTTTACCTTAGTTGGAAGAGGGAGGTTGTCATGTGGACACTGCTCTTCCAAAATAGGGTAAAGTCTATTTGATGATGTGACTGCAGAGTTCCTTAAGTTATTTTGTTAATAAGGAAGGGTTATAGTGTGTTATCTTCTTATGAAACTGGATGATTGACACATCAAAGTGGGGCACAATTTGGTGGAAAACGTGTCATAGTTATGATGTCTTTTAGGAAACTAGTTCTTCATAGTTAGTCTGGCCAAAGCCTGTTGCATTACTGAGGCTAGGCCACTACAAAGTTATATTGTGGTGTGTATTTATTTATTTTGATGATATTTTGTTTTTTTAAGTGCTGACTGATGATTGTTGTGTCTCCTTATGTGTTACGGGAAACTGAATATAGGCTATATTAGGCTCTATATCACCTGTATTTTGTAGTTTGCATCACATACAGTTGATACTTGCCTTCACATTATTGTTTGTTCTTTTCTAAACAAAGGGGAGCATTTGGAGCTGAAAACTCTCATGTACAAAAGTAATAAAATCAAAGGGTGTTTGACCTGCGATATTAAAGCCACTCAATATATTGAAGGTTCACCAATGCAAAAATATTGGACTGTATGCCAACTGTAAAAAATGCTCTATGAGTGTAAGGGGAATTGTAGGACAAGAGATGTGAGCAGAGCAAAAGCAAGACAGCAAGGGCTAGCCACAATTAGCAAAAAATGAAATATTAAGGTTAGTGCCAACTTCTTTTTTTCTCGTTACCAACCATTTCACTTTAAACCTACTTATTCAAATAAAAAAAACATTACTGCTCTTGACCTAACTGATTTGTTCCCTGCTTTGCTTTTCTCCCTAGAAAATTCCGTTTTCATTTTGGCCACAAGATGGTGCCAGAGAAACATCACTTCCTAAACATGAAGGGGAAAATGTCGAAAGACGAGAAGAGAAGGTACTTCAATATTTATAGCATTGAAAATCTGACAAGACAAACCAACTTAAAAAAATGATCACAACAGGACAGATGTGAATGATTTTTATAATGTTGCAGCCTGTGTGATGCTGGCATTTAGTCACAGATGGTTTTTTGTACACCACCCGATGACACATGATGTAACCAGGATTGCCCTTTATGAGGAAACATAAAGGGCTTTGAATACATAACTGCAAAAGAGACATTCAATATTGTCCTTACTTTTTCAAATATTTGATTATTAACCAAAGTATTGCACAGATTAAAACCTGGAACTAATGATGGTGCATGACAGAAAGTCAGGGATCTCCAGTGTCAGTAGGATGCATCCTCTGAGGAGCAGAAATTGCTGTTCACATTTTTATGGCAGTGTATTAAGCACTTGGTGAGATATTTCAGTCTAAAATCAAACCAAGACTGCAATCTGTAAAGCCAAGGATCTTGAGATAATTGAATAGAAAAAAATGCATTTCAAAATCCATACGGTGGAATACGGCCATTCCCTCATTAATTTTTGTCTTCTTTTACACTGATTTTTACGTCATCCTTCTGTAAAGGAACCAAACAAGAATTACCAATACCCTATGCAGCCATTTGGCAGTGATAGCTCCTCTGGATCTCCTCCACTGAAGCAGCTATAAGTGGCTGATGGGGTGGGGAGATTAACATAGATGTATTGATACAACAGCATTAACAGTTTTGTCCCTGACTAGGAATTGGCTGTGGCTCAGAACCAACCACAAGCAGACCAATCTGGTCTTAATCAGAGCCATGTTGTAGTAAAGCACAGGTCTGGGTCTCTGTTTCCCATTTAAGGCAGTGCAGCATTTGTATACCTCTGCCAGAATCAAAGCATTAGCCAACTTTAGTCTCCTTCATACAACAGCACTGAGACAATTCACATAGTACCAACAGTTCTCATACTGCTCCCCGTTAAACGCGTTGTCTGACAAATAACATACGGCTACACTGATGTTAAGCAGCGCTCCACAGACCGGCTACCACGTCATCATATACCATGCGGTTATGGGATTAAAGACTAGAAAGTCTGTTTATTGCACACTTATAATGTAAAGAAACACATAGGAACAGCTTCACTATACGGTCCATTCCTTATCAAATCTATTCATAAGCCTTCAAGTGCAGATCTCAAGGTATCAATGGTCATATTACAATATTTACCCAAAGATAATCACATACTGACCTAGTTGCAAATGCTGCCAATGTTTTTATGTATGAGAGAGCTGAAATGTTCGGTTATCAGCTCTTAATCATGTGAAAGCTCTGCTGCTGTGACATAAGACAGAGGCCTGATAGCACATAGACTGTGTGATTACACATGGATATTTTCTATGATAACATAGTGAAGTCTTAATCAGAAAGTTTTATGAATTCAGACTAATGTGCTAGAATAATGTCAGCCAACACTCTCTTGTGTATGCTATTATTTTCAAGATATGATATTTTTGAATAGATTAGACTATTGAGCTGGAGTGTTTGTGCATGACTATGACTGAGCTGATCCCTAAATCAATATCACTTTCTTGGTGTATGGGGTCCCTATATATCGCTGGGAAAAGTTAAGCGATTGTCTGTGGGAATACCAAGAAAATTGGGTTATCAGAGAATGTTTGTTTGTTGTCAGAGCTTAAAAAAAGGTTTTAATATTCCACAAACTGAGGACAGTACATGGATTTGGAGAGCTAACGCCACGTCCCTTCCAATGGACCACCATGGAAAAAATATGTACAGTAACCATTGGAGAAAGTCAGATAATTTTGATCCCCCTTTTAATTGTGCAGTCAACTACTATGTTATGTTTTTCAATTGGAAATAGTTTTGCAGGTCCGAATGGTCACAAAATATTTGTCTCTTCCCATTGAGTACTGTACATATTTTTCTGAGAAGTGGTCCCATGGGGTCCATCTAGAGAGGTGAAACTTTGGCTCCCTATTGATTGATGGCACACTTTCATGAAATTAGTCTTTCAAACAGCACGTCTTCACAGGCCATACTCCACTCACTGAGCTGTCTGAAATGCTTTATACATAGTTAGGATAAGGTTGACAGCCAAGGGTTGGGATCAAGTTTGCTTGAAACATGTTAGGTCATACGATGTACGCTTTGAACACATCTGTAAAAGTTTTTATTCCTGTTCCGACGGCAATAACTGAAGACAGGGTTTAAAAGCTAGTTATCATAGTCTCCCACAGGCTGTATTCAACCACCTCCTTGATCTCCCTCCAAGAACTTTGTGTCTTTTGCAGGTCTTTATAGTCTTTATGAAGAGAGTTTGGATGTTTAAACTTGAAACTTAAAAGTGGGTTAAATTACTGCAAACTGCTCTCTCCCCTTCGCTGTCAGAAAGTGAGTTAGAAACTATTAGACAAGCTGACATCACTTTACTTCACGTATTAAGCATACAGAGGCCTTTAGTGTTTGCTTACTACAGTGCAGAAGGTAAGATTTGCATGTAGCCTGAAAGGGAGGTCTGCCTGGTAGACAACTGAGGGCAAAAAATGCCCCCAAATATTCAGGAAAACCTCATTTTGAAACAGGATGATTGTCCATGATATTCAATTGCTAAAATTTACATCTACAGCTGGTCATAGCAGATATCTGGTTGATTTGATGTTCAACAAAGAGCAATCAGTGGGCCTTTTTGTCTCATTACCTCGTGTTGAAGAACTGAATTGCCTTAGGAATCAACTGTTTGAGGAGTTTCATACCACCTCATTTATTTTGTTTGTGATACGAGGAACCCTCTGATATGAGAATAAAAATGCACATAAATAGGTTCTATAGAATAAACAAAGTCTGGACCTTGACTTCAATAAGGTCAGTAAGTCTGTGCCTCATAAAGGGTTAAATGTGGAACGATAGCTCGGTGGTGGCAACAAGAGCCGAGGAAGGGTGAGGCAGGGTGGACAGGAAAATGTTTGATGGTGCTCGCATTTGTAATGTGAAAGGGTAGTGAGTCATAGAATAGCAGGTTAATGTTTTTGTTTTTACAGTTCACGTTTGACTGAAGGGTTAATGTAAGTGTTCCTCTTTCAAGCTGCAGCCAAAATTTAAACAGTGGTGGCGATGTTTAGACAGAGAGGGCTATCCTGTCTGTCTCCAACTATCTGTGCACTTGCTCTCATCTATTGTTCTGTTCACTATAGTTTAAGTGTTGGTTTAACCTCAGTTGCTGATAATTTCGTCTTTCAGACAACAAGTTGTGGCACGTGGTGTGTGGTCAAGGCAGAGAGTTTAAAAAAACACACAGCCAAGCTTAAGCTGAGGTTTGATTTGGTCTGAACTGAATTCCAAGCTTTTGAGCATCATTCAAAACTGACATTCGATTTCTGTCGATGTTTGATTACATAGCCAAATGTGCATGTCGAGGGGTTTTGAGCATTTTGTGGTTTTGGAGGTCAGGGAGGAGCAAACTGATGACGGCTACACCTACGAAAGCGTTGGGGTAGATCTGAGCTTCCGAAAGAATAAACACCTTAAGTCACACCATTCTGCTTTGATCTGGAGCCATTTAGTAGAGGGAGGAGAGCTCTAAACCTCTGGATATGAAAACAGGATTTATGTTTGAATACACTGCTTTGAATTCTTTAGTCTTTCTACAGTATACACCATATGGGCTCTTTTATGTGTATGGCCCACCTGCATGCGTTATTTTTCTCAAAATTTGGCAACCCAATGTGTCCTACAAATACAGTCACAAGATACAAACAGTGCTGTGATATGTCTATGACATTGAAACAGATCTATTGTGAGCATAAATCACATTTCTCTATGGTCTGCGGCATCATACAGGACCAGCTGTGGATATAATGCACCTATAGAATTGACTATTTGTAAATACTTTGAAGTTTAACATTTTGAGTTTAAACTGTCTACATTAAATACTTATAAAATATTGGCAGTTATCAAATGCAACTTCTAGAGCTCAGATTCAGACTGAAGGATCTAAGAATGAGAAAGGTCTGTCAAAATGGCCATGACTTTTTTTCTTCAAACTTTAATATCAGCATTGTCTGTGGTTTCCCAGTTTTCTTTTTGACAAGCTTATACATTAGTCTGAAGTCATGACCAAACTATGATGTCAAGTTAAAAATTACTGCAAACTTTATCAGAGATTTGTGAAACATTTCTATGAATGATTGTCAAGTTGTTTAGTCTCCTGTAAAGATTAAGCCCCTGAGTGCATTAAAAAAAAATATAAATATATATATATTTTTTAGTATTTATGAGAAGCAAAATCAGCTGTCCAGGACTGCTCCAAGATGTCTGAGTATTTTTACATTTTATACAAATTGGTCATCATTTACATGGCTCTGTTTCTGCTCAGAGCTGTTTGAAATCCAGCTGTGGCCGGACTACGAGATTAAAAGTAATCCTGAGTTTGGGAGTAGAAAGAAGTGAGATGACCAGACTTTTGTAGCTTATCTTTGCTTGAAGCTGGCAGCTCAGATCTACTTTAACCCACATAACACATCACAGACTAAAGCATCTTTAACAAGTTTCATTGTGGGTTACACAGGTGCTAGGTTCCGACATGGAAGAATCATGAGTGGAAATTAAAAAAATTATGTTTCAGATTCTGCTTCAAGGTATGGAAGAGTTAAATGCTACTAATATTATTGTAACTGAAGGTTTCACAACCTTTTGGTTCACATGTACTGCCATGCAAGACGCCTACCTCAGCAGAATTTTAACTTTCACAGAGTTTCACTCCTTGACAGTGTGACACTTTAAAAACATATGACATCCTGTCTTTTTTTCTTGGCTTTCACACCAAACTTCCATCATACAGAGAATTAAAAAGTGCACTTGTAGTATGCTCTCACTCTCCTGCCTTTAACAACATTTGTTGTCACAGTTAATAGTAATAATTAAAGTGACTGTTTATTCCATTTTTTGCATGCAAGTCAAAGTGAGGTGAATGTGTCACTGTGCTCTGTTAACAGTGGTGTGCACAGGCCTCTATTTGTGCCCTGACAGACGTGAGGCTATTATATCAACATGCCAGGTATAAATCACAGTATTAGCCAAAATAAAATCAAGCTTTTTTGGATCACATGCTGAGAAGAGAGTAATGCTCCCTGTCTCTTTGTGCATATGTGCTGTAGTCTCTGTGTAATGGGAGTGGCACTAATACAACGTATTTGTTTGCTTCTCAGAAATGCAGTGTCTTCTCTGCATGCTTCACTGTGGAGCTCAATAAATACAGTGAATGTACAAGATTTTTAATGTAGTCGCACCTGTAGCCACTTCCAGCACTTTACATTTTTGTATGTTCAGTTTCATCATCAAATACTTTATTGCACAAAAAACAAATCAAATTATGACTTTTATTTTATAACTGCAGGCAATAGTGTGTTGAATAGTAGTGGAAGAGGTACTCAAACCATTTAAGATACTTAAAACTTTAAAGTTATTTGCTAATCATTTCTAACACCACAGTATACAAAACATGAACACAGTTTTTTGCAATAACAGAAAACTGTACTTCGGTTTAAGAAGTGTTTATCACGCAGAATGGAAACTTGAATTACAAGTAATTAAATATGTGACTGCTTTGAGTGACAGCAGCTGTTAGCTGTCTGCAAGGCATTTTACAGTCACTGGGAGCTACGTGTATTCTCCCCTGCACCAGTCTCTCTTAAAATATATGAAATACATACGAAACCTGAACTGTCTCTGAAATATCTGATTGAACACATAGGATGTCACATTCACAAAATGTTAGTAGTGCTAACAAATTGACCTGAGTGGATGTGTGCGACACAGAGGAAGCTGAGTTATGTCAACCAGCATGTAGCTGCATCAGAGTCATGTCCAGCGCCGTGTGTTCACTTTAAACATTCAAATAGGTCATAGGTAACAATATGTTATCACTTTGGCTAATGTGCTGTAAATTAAATATCCAAGACGGGAGGGATTCAGAGATATTCCCCAGGCGGTGACATCATCTCTTCCTGTCTCCACTGCCAGCCCCCCTGACCTTGTACAGTGCTTGTTGTAAGCGAATACTCCCTTTTAAATGGAGCGACAAATAGTTGGCCCTGTTCAGACTTCATAATGGGACTCTGCAGCTTGACGTAGGTGATAACCTTGACGGTACCTGTTGCAGAATCCCATGAGATATTCCTGTTTTTGCTGTCTGTTGTATTTCTGAGTGTGTGAAGCCAGTGTTTTATTGCAAATCCCTCTGCTATAAGATGTTTTGCCAGAAATATGGTTCATATTTAAAATTCATAACTCATGTTCAAACAATATGATTGGGTTTGTGAAGTCTTAATCCCCAGCAATCTAAGTTACATCTTTGCATAATACAAACAGTGTGATCATTGATGGACAAAATATAGGCGCAGGCGTCGGACATAATA
Source organism: Acanthurus tractus (assembly GCA_029783725.1). NCBI lineage: Eukaryota > Metazoa > Chordata > Actinopteri > Acanthuriformes > Acanthuridae > Acanthurus > Acanthurus tractus. The sequence continues at coordinate 14,077,147 of JAQNCA010000006.1, forward strand.
GCGTATAGTTTTCCCATACACACAGTTTGAGAACAGAACAACAATACAGCATTGAGAGTTTCAAAATTGCTACAAAATTCAATCAAACTCTGTCTGATGGAGAGCCTGACCGTGTCAACCTCCTGAGGAAAAATCATTACCTTTATTTGGAAAATGTTCCATTATGTTTACCAGCTATTTGCCAACTGTGTCTGTCTGCTGTTTAGTTTTAGGAAGGGTACGAACAGTTGGTTTCTTAGAGCTCTTTTAATAAAAACAGCTGCTTGCTGATGCTAAAAACCATGCTATGAGAGCTGGTCCTAAACAGTAAGACTGCAGATGGACAGTTAATCAGCATGCAGAAACTCTGAATCTAGGGGAGCTGCTGATTAAAGTGATAATTCTCTGCAGGTTCATCGCTATCAGCAACCCCTTTCACACTGAATTATTGTTTTAACATTGTCATTTGATACATACTTGTATCATGATGTACTTTATAAATTTAAATCTAATTATTAAAACAAAAACAATGTTTTAAATGGCTGTTTTGGTACATGATACATTTCACAGTAAATCTGAGTTTCCTCTGGAACTCATTGTAACCTTGTACTTTCATCCTCCAAAAAACAACATATAAACATTTTAGAGCCATCTTTCCTGCCAGGATTAGGTATTTGATAGGTACTAAATCTCCATCATTACACCAACAGAGAAAAAGCATGATTGAATTAGACAGCGATGGAGGTAGAACCACACCACAGATATTTCCCACAGTGCAGTGAGGTCATGATTTTGGCTTGAGTCTGCTGGGACCTCCACAGATAACTGAGCTCTGTCTCTGAACACACGATGAAAAAACAACTTTGACTCTTGCTTATCTGTTCTACAAACACCAGCATGTGAAGTAAATATGGGGCACATGTTCGGAGGCAGCGTATTTGACCCAAATGAGCAGAAAAATTTAAATGGTCTTAATCAAGTGCCAGCAGCTGGGTCGTATCGAGTTGTTGTGTGGTTATCAAATTTAGAGCAATCCACTGTCCATGCTGCACTGAACCTTTGTTTTGATAACCACATGGGATGGATAATGTGTTGTAAAGTTTGCATAAATCTTTTGGCCAGTAATTCAAAATGCGAAGAACTGTCTCTGATTAAGTCACTTTTGAACAAATGTTTTATATCCACAAGGTTTTAAACTGAACTCATGTGAAAGGAAGTCAAAGAGATTTTTCAGGTATTTTTAAATTTCCTTAAATCCAAGCACATGTATTTAAACTGATTTCCAACCAAACTATTAAGAAAATATATCATCTCCTATTTACTGCAGAACAACATCATTCACTGTTTACCAGCTAACAGCAATAAAAGTGATGAAAAGGCATCATTATAACTTTCTTGAGGGAAGGATTTACGCAGGACTGTCATACTGAATTGCATCGGTTTTAGTTGGGTGCACTTAATAAACTGGCAACTGAGTGTGATTTTCCAGCATAAATGAACAGCATATTTAAAATAGGATCATAGTTTAGCATGAAGTATGCCGTTGGGACACAGTTTGAGTCGTGGTCCAGAACATTTAAAGAATGACTTTTCTTATCCACTCAATGACGTTTCCAGCTGAGCCCTCCAAAATTCGAACAGGTCATCAGAGCTCATTTTTAAATCCATCTAACAAAGTAAAAAAAAAAAAGCACTGAGATGTCGCCTGGAAACCAAATGACAAAAGCAAAAACAGCAAAGCATCTCCACAGCCGCTGTTGCCATCAAAATCACCCCAAAAAACGTTCTGAAATATACTTGTAACACCGTGCATCAAACTTAAGTCTCCAGCCAAGCGAAGGCATCATGTCACCATCTATGATTAATGGCACAGCCGACCAGACTGCTCAGATAGTCTATAAAAAGATTACAGTAACTTCATTAGTTTTATTTTTTCTCTTACGTCTATGAAACACCAATCGGTTCTGTTCATAGTTTAAGCATTTAGGTCACAGTTTCAGCTGCCAAAATGTCTCAACTCAATATTTATATCATGACTGTCTGATTGTGCCTGATTCTATGTATGGTCAGGAGGAGAGGACGTGCTGCAGGTACGCGCCACAAGTGGAGCTCATAAATCCTGCTGCCAAGACTTGAGTGGCAGCTCATTCCAGTTGTCTCCTGTCTCTCTCTCTCTCTCTCTCTCTCTCTCTCTCTCTCTGTCCACTCCTTCAGTCTTTTCTTCTCTCTCCCCCTGCAAAGTGATTAAATTCTCCTTTTGCATTTTGGATATGACTCAAAGATCAGACACTCTACAGTCATAGCTGTGGCATGCACTGGCAACACACACATGCGTAACACACACACACAGTTCTGCACAGCACAGACATATATGTGCAGAAGACAAGTGAGTTTCATGTTAATGCTCTCAATCTCCTCCAGTGGAAGGCTCAGACTATCAGACTCTTAAGAGATAATTGTAATTGCTGCATTAAGTCATCTGACAAGCCATGAATCTAGTTTGGTAAGTACGAATTTAACCCACTTTTTTAATGACATCATTAGTTTCATGATTGTCTTCATTCTTTTGCCCTCAGGTTAAGGGACCGACTTTCTCAACTCTGGTCAAATAACAGCGTAATGAGCTAAAAATTCCTTTTGTGTTTTTCACCTGACCATCTCTTTATATCTGGACAGCAGATTTGTTTCTTACTGATTCACCTTTCCGCATTCAGTAATTCTTACGAGCACAACAATCAGCCTTTCTTGGTTTAACAATGATGGTGACTGTAAAACACTGATTTGGTGACATCAATGTAAACAAATTCCATGTACACTAAGACAGGCCCTAAAGAGAAGTTACAACAGTCAGTTCAAATTGTATTAATCATCTACACTTCAAAGTTGCTGTAAGTTATGTTTGTTTTCTTTCCTGTTGCATTGGGTTTTGATCTCAAGATTAAAATGTCTCTTGTCTTTGAGCATACTTGATTTTCTAATATTTCTGGACTCATTTTTCTCTCTTTTTTAGTGTTTGCTCTCAGGTTGTGGGCAGATGTTTCAGAAAACCCAACGCTTCCCTCCCTGCACTGCACAGTCACGTAATGGCTGTAATTACTGGTCACTGTGCAGGTCACTGTACAGGTCAGCTGTGTTGTTTTCCCACACACAAACATGGCAATATCCTTTCACTGTAACAGTCAGACATTGTTTGACTCAAACACACAAACTTTATGAGGCCTGCAACAGGGGCTTCCCACCCCTCAAACCTGCCTCCAAAAAAGTCAGGGGTTGGAGCTGCGCCTTTTAAAAACATTTCCATTTAAGCCATTGTAACTCAGTTAGTCTATTAAGCCTTTATGGAAAGTTATACTTACTTATTTCACTTGATTAAACAAATCTGTTTGTACTGCAGCCGGAATTGTGCGTGCAAATGTAAAAAACCTATAAGAGCTGTGGCTGGGGAAAGTTTTACAAAGACATGATGACACATATCAAACTGCACTAGAAAAAAGCAACAGTGACAGCATGGATGCCCTGTGCCAAGAAAACAGAACAATTAAAATTATGTTGTGACCTTAACACAGTTACTTACAAAGGGTTTAATAATGAAAAGAGGCACAGCTTTTGCTTATGGTACTTTTTGAGCCCTCTACCAAAAATACAACAACCGCTAAGTTAATAAATTTTAAAACCAGCTGATTGCATATCGAGTGTGATGTGTAGAAACCTTTTAGCAATAAAAAGCGAAAAACAAAACAAAACAAAACAAACTTGTTTGATTGTATTTCTATCACCATCCTTCCAACATAAGTTCACATTAGGATAAACTCAAAGGAAACCTGCAATATATGCTGCCAACTTTTCAGGGTATTACAAGAGCTCATGGTGCAGGCACTTTTTTACAATCTGCAATGTTACAAGATGATGTTTTTGTGTTTTATGCACTCTATTTTAATCTAATTTCACAGACATGAGGGATGAAACCAAATGCCTTCTGTGATTTATTCAATGACTGAGTCATTTTGTGTGTGATCCTGTGAAAGACCCAACTGACTGATGATCATGAGGTTTTTATTCTAATCTCTACATTACTGTATCATTTCGGCAGCAGTAAATGAATCTATTTCATCATAGCAGAACAAAAACTCACTTAAAAGATTAAGAATGCAAGTTTCATGTGTATCTGAAATTAAAGCATGTTTCTTGACTATATGCTTTTTTGTGTTGTTATAGAATCACAATCAAATCACCAGTAAAAAAGTTAAGTGAGCATGCACGGAGGCACATACTGTATATTCCCACAGCACATTTTTTTGAGTAAGTGACGCAGACATTCCTTTTGTGTGAACAGATTTTATGCCCCTGTTTGCTAAGATGGCAAATAAAACTTGAGCTGTGGTGATCCTGCTCAATAGCAACAACGTGACATTCATGTAGAATCAGGAGTTTCTCATTTCCGTTGCATTTGACTCATTTACTCAAGCCTTCTTCTTTTATGTTTTCCTATCAAAAGTTAAGTCTCAGAATATCTTTCTCACAGTAGTTAAGACAACAAATGAAACAGAAATCGTAACAGGTTTCAGTGCCAACTAAAATGTCTTGCATGAATGATGCATGTGCTGTATGTGAGTAATGTGTTCAGGTTTGGCTCACTCCGGACGACAGCGGTGAGAGACTGTGTGACTGTGACTGTGAAACGTCACGTTTGGCCGTCTCACAGGCCCTGCCCCCTGTCGACTACAGCGGCGGCATGTAGATGACATCAATCACGGTGATAAGACGGTGACACTTTTGGGCCACTTGGTTTGTGTCCACAGTTGCAGTCGGAGGAGAGTGAACTGTAAGACAGGCCTGTAGATGGAGGGGTTAAGTTACTTTTTTAATTTGAGGAGACGGTGATGCTTCAGTACTCAGTTCTTTACAACATTGAGTAAAATGGCTGTTGAACGTTTTGATGCAGTGTATCTCAGAGGCAGATTTCTTAGAATGTCAGTGTTTTTAATTGAACTGGTTACACAACCGACCCCTAGGATATTCTCTATTTGAAATGAGAGCTTTTTCTATTTGTTTATTGTATTCTTCTTCTTCCGTGTTTTCTGTCCGTGTATTTTATTTTCTGCTGACTACCTTGGCCAAGTCTCCCTTGAAAAGAGATCCTTTCTTTTAATGGGACCAACTTGCAAAAAAAAAAAAGCACTTCGTTGTAAACTTTCCTGTCCCTAACATGGTGACCCATTGCTATTAAAAGCAACATTATGCAACTATTTAACATTTAGTAGTACATCTGTGCTCCATTTACAAGTTGTTGCGCACAATGACATGAACAATCAGTAGAAGCTAAGGTCTCTTTATAAAACATCTAATGTCTGGTTTAAACTTTTTGGTTTTTAACGGGCATGTTGACAATAAATACCTGATCCTGATGATTTCTCTGCTAATGATGTGGGATCTGCTTGCTATTTTAAATTACAGTGTGTAGTACCTCTTCTGGAGCCACTGTGTAACTGCATGTTACCCTTTATATCATACATCACGACAGTTCATTGATTCATGACACTTTTGTGATTTAGTATAAGATCTGATGACAGTTTTCTTACCGTAAACGTAAATATAACCCAACACCTGCGACAGTTTTCTGGCATGTAGTTTTAGTGTCATTATTATAGAATGCTTAATGAAAAAAAAATATTTAACGCAAACATCTGGTGGTAGCATATTACCTGCATACCTGAGGCTCCAGCTGGAGAATATGATTTAAACTGATTTATTATTTAAACTAAATATTATTTCTCTCCTTTTTCGTTTTTCAGTTTATTTTATATATGACTTTGTGTAGTTTTAACATGACTTTAGATACTGTAACTCTGATATGTACATCCATTATCCCAGATGTGTGTTAGTCTTAATCTACTGTTTCACTGTGTGTGTTAAGATACATGTGTATCTGTGTCTTTCCAGGTTCTGTCAGTGTTTCATCACTCCACTGTTCACATAAGTCGAGCAGCAGATCATCGTTCATGCTGGAGGTGGTGAGAGCTCCAAGTGGGCTCTTCATCAGACTGGCCAGCATCCATCTGTGTCTCTCTGCCAATAAAACAATATTAAACTATTCCTGCTGAGACCTCAGACACAATTATTTCATCTTCCCTCCTTCACGGAGTGCACTCACTTGTTTTTCTTGTTTTCACTTGTTTTCTAGTTTGTTTTCTTTGGTTTCAAACCTGCATGAAAACTCTACTTGTTTGCATATTTGTTCAAGTTCTCATTGTCAAATTAAGAACAAAACACTGATTGGGAACAAAACTGGACTTGTATGTCAATTTTCTGGGCCGCATGTTGTTAACCTGTCATCTTGTGGCTTGATTGACTTCTCTGGCCTTCTTATGACATTTTCCCTCCCTTGGTGTTCATACCCTGTTAAAACACAGAGAAAACAGATAAATATGAGTATCATGAATCATTTCTACACACGAGTAATAACTGGCTATCAGATGTCAGAAGCTGCCTCCTTATGGCAGTAAAATGGTGTATTTGAGGGCAATTTCCTGAAGCTGGTGCAATTATGTTCTCACTGCTCATGAACTGCCCTACAGCTAACTTGGAAAAGCACCATGAGCTATGTTTTCAGGTGGTGTGGACACAAATTGATTGGCATTTTTAACACCTGACCAAATGCAGTGGGCTGAAGGCGAAACTTATATAAACCTTTTCAAACATGCTCGGTGTGAAAATTGCCTTTAAAAACAAGCACGCACACTCACATATACTCTCACTGACTGAACGCCGTAAGGCTTGGATCACACTCCTCATCATCATATCACCACACTCATCATCTTCTCTGAGACGGGGAACAAGATATGAACTTCATAAGCGGAGGTCGCATTGGGTTTTCAGTGTGTACATTCATAAGCATAAAACGCTATCTGATCAGGACAGATAGATGTGCCTGCTGTCTAATTTCTCCCCTGATGATGTCAGCAGGAGAATGAGATGATTTCTTCATCCAAATTGCCTCCATCTGGTTGCCTCGCTCTTAATGTTGTGGTGATGACAGACACAGACTCATCATCGGGGTCCTCAGGTGGGCGATCCTCGCTAAACGGGGGGCTGAATGACCTCAGATTGCATGATGGGGGGGGGGTTCCTATTGCAGGGATGTGGCTTAACATTTCAATCAGATGAGGCTTCATGTCTGCTATGAGCCTGACCCATGCATGACTTGTGATGGATTACAGCCCTGGCACTGGCTGTATATCTGCTATACAAACATCTGCCACTGGATGTGGTGAAACAGGGAAAAGGGCAGGAGTTGAAAAAGTAAAGAAGTAAGAGAGGGTTCCTGCAAAGATGGTTTTGGTATTTCTGATTACACGGAATGAAATTGTATCATCTTTAAGTACAGTACATCTCTATATTACCAAATCTGGATTTACTTAAATGTCATGCAACATTCAAGCTCAAGGTTATAATGATGCAATATTCCTCTGCAAGAAGGCAGCATCTTTATTAGATCACAAGGCTAAGCTAGCATGAGTTCAGATGTGTATCATATGATTGGGCTTTCTTAGTTTAAAACTGATGGACCTTTTTAAAAACAGCCACATCAAGAACTTACTTGAAGCATTTTTTGGTACTCAAATACAGCTATACGTTTCGGAAGAGATAATGTCTCCAATAAAAGTGATTATTTGTGGTGTCTTCATAAGAGATAACTGATAATGAAACAAGGCATGGGGCATACATTGAACTTAAAGTGTATAAGAATCTTAAGCTAATAAAAAAAAAAATATATATATCTTTTTAGCATTTGCATTATTTCAGTGTTTTTCAACCACACTCGTGGTCACTAGTGCTGTGGGAAATTATCCAATTTCACCTAATTGGTCTAAAAAACATTTTTTTGAATTAATTATTATCTGCAAATAATATACCACTGTCAAGTGTCTGTGCTGTCTAGTCACTAGACACAGCACAGTGGTTGAAAAACACTGCTTTATTTTTTAAGTCATGATGGCCTCTGTATGCGCAAATGCATATAAGTTTGCACTAGTGTTTTGTGAATATGGGAGGTTTCACATTATGTGAGGCCTATGTGTGTTTGTGTATGTGCATCATGTCAGAGGATGTCTGGCATGAAGTGAAGTATTGACCTCATTATTCCATCATTACATCAGACTGCCTAAAGAAGGTGCAACAGAAAACATGTGAAGGTGAGAGTGACACACACGCACTCCCACTAACACACACACACGTGAAGAAACTTGGCAGGATATAAGATTCATGTCCTGATATCTGAAATCCTATCGCTGACATCACAGAGAAATTACCTTCTGATTTATGCTGAGTTCACAGCCACATGCTCCACAGCATGTGACACTCTGATACCGCTGCACAATCACTTCCTAAATCTTACTTTAGTAAGCTGAAGTAATCACAGTCGGCACTGCTGCTGATCCCTTAAACACGCTCTCTCTCTCGTGCTCTGACCCCACAGGTCTCTTACTCTTCTCTGCAAAACCTCCTAACCCAGCTTTTTCCTGTATCCCTTGTGTCCTTCAGACTTTTTTTTTATCCCTGCACACTGATGGATGATCCTCTCTACATGTTACAGGCCTGCAGTGTTTAAACAAGGCGCTGCTCTTTGGGTGTTGTTTCACTCCCTCAGGGAAGAGAAGCCTCCCATCTCCACACTATGGGTGGTAATGAGTCATGGGAAGGGGCCTGCTTGGCGGGCAACATTGTGCTGCATAACTCTTCTTATGTCTCTTTCCTAAACTGCATTTTATACTATAAAATTTGAGCATTGTGAATTTGTGTATGCACGCTGCAGGTATATTCTCCTTCGTGTGGGTGTATCACTGTGAAAGAAGACGAAAACACTTTCAGAGATTTTTAAGTGCTTGCATGGTATCATGGTGCAATTCTACCCCGATGACTTAATTACACCACTTAAGCAAATGCTTGCCGTCTTCAGTTTTAATGGTCTGCCACATGTGGGACTACTAAGCAGGACAAGCCACCAGTTTATTTTCCTGTGTTTCTGTCTGTTCCTCTCTTAACGTCACTGCTAATACATCCTTGTCAGTCTCTGTTCTGGCTGACTCATCTGTTGCCTTAGGCAGAGTGAAGGTTAAATGTGCCTCCTTTGATACACATGTTAGTCTGCAGCCTCAAGGACCACACCGCAAGCTGCTCTTTTTTTTTTAAGTGTAACAAGGAAAAGTTCCACCTGGAGATATCATACTCAGTAGAATCCTGTTGTGGGTGAAATATGATAAAAAATTTGGTTTTAAATGCAGGATTTAAACTTCTTCAAACTTCATTCTCGCATTTGAATTTTTAATGGGAACATTTGCCCACTCAGAACTATTCAGCTTGTGCTACAGATAGACAAAGAGGCAAACAGATAGAATGGGAAAAAAACTTTGAACTCAAAACAACACTGAAGGACTTAATAGTTTTACATATCAAGTAGTTCGTGTCAGCCACTTCTTACTATCCTGTGTTGCACAGTTCAGCACTGACTCGTCACCCATACTGCAAACTGCTGGTAATGAACCAGTGGTGAATCAACTCATTCAGTCCCAGCAGAGAAACTTTGATTAGTGTTGACAGGTGATGGAAAACAAAATGATCTCACAAAGACAAAGTCACACAATCTCAGCATGTGACAGGAGCAACTACTAGGTAACAGGAATTTGAATAGCATAACAAAAAAGTAAAAAGAATGATCTGGACTCAACAAAAGTTGCAAAATACAATCAGGAAGACTTCATATGAGGGTTTGAGTGGCAGGATTGGCTGTTTTGCAATGTTTTGCATTTAAGGAAAGATGTGATCAGATCACAGCAGACAGATCCAAGGTCAGCTCTTTACAATGAAGTATTGATAAAGTTTTTATACAATAAGCTATCAGGCTGATTCCAAATTGGCTTGTTTCACTGGTGAAAAGGGTTTTTAACAGTACAGGAATTTTTGTAGATTTCAGGGGTCCAGAGAATTGTACACTTTGAAAAGTTGTTGCACATTTAAATATTCTCAGAATAATTGATTGTATGCCTGACAATGTTGACCTGCACTGCCAAACCTTTTTTAACATGAGTCAGAAAGCCTCAGTGCTGATGCAATACTACTGCAAAACACTTACTTAAACCAACAATACCATATTTTTCTCCTTCTCAAGGAGACGAATGATTCCTAGTCGGACCCCTCACGCACCTGACTACATCCCTATGTGCAGTGATGGATGAATTATTTCCATGGTGGCCTGTTTTTAAGGAGTGTGCGTTTGGTTGGTTCTGGAGCTGTGGATATGCAGATGTTGTTCATTGGCAAGTTGGCACAGATAAGTAGCAAAAGCTGATCTTGCACAGACCTTTAGCCTGATATTCAACAGGACCCCAGCCAGTTTATCAAGTCAAACAAGAGTATGTCTGTCTGTTTTTCTGTCTGTCTGGGTCACGCCTTTTTTTTTTGTCTCCCTCTCTTTCTCCTTCTCTTTTGCTTTTACCTCCCATTCCCTCTCTATCGCCTGCTCGCTCTCCCTCCATCACCCAGAGGGGTAAATTGCCAGTCTGGAGGGAGGGGGGTGAGCTGTCCTCCAGTACACACACATACGCCCATATATAGGCAGCAGACGTTAGGTAAACGCTAGGTAGACGTTAGGTAAACTCAAAACAGGCACTACTCAGTCAGCTACTTTATTTGTAACACCGATACACTTCTCTAAGCTGGCAGAGACGAGGGCACATGGAACTGAAGGCTGTGTGGATTGATGTGAGAAGTGAACAGCAGGTGGATTGGAGTGTCTGTGTCTGTGTGTGTGTGTGTGCATGTGTCTGTGTGTGTGTCTGTGTGTTTGCAGTGGTGGCTGAAAGTGGACATGAATCACACTGTTTGCACACATTACCAAACTGATGGCCATATTCATTTGAAGAATAACACCTTAACTCTGTTTTAAAAAATGTTGGCAATAAAGCTTGTATTTCTGTGCCCATTTTTAGATATTTTTTTCTTATTCCTGTGGACAACTGGCCAAATGCAGAAAACATGATGTCATGTCTACATGTTTCCACTGTAACTACAGTACAACAGAATTTGATATAATAATAATAATCCATTCAAACATTCCTTCCCGACTTTGTACAAAAGTTTAACCAGAGGAGGCGGAAAGCCTTTGTAGAAGCCGTAGCTCCATGGGTGATTTCTGGCTTTTCTTAACTGGAAACATTCGCTTTCTTGCTTTTACAAACCATCACTATTACTGTATCCTACATATAACCTTAACTAAATGCATGACGTCAGGAAAAGTCTCTCAGCATATCACACATACAGCACAGATAGGAGATCTGTGACTGTTTTATGCATAATGTACTCTCACTTTTTTAAAAGCTACACTCCAGAATCAAAAGAAGAGAAAAGCAGTTTTGAAAGCTGAAATATTTTTGTGATCTATCAGCTTCCAACATTGTGCTGCGTTATACTGACAACTGCTATGGCTTTGTTAAGTCATTACTCTGTTTTTTTTGTTTAAGACATGTTTGACTTTGAAGATATTAATGGCTGTCTATTAGAGAGTCCGCTGCATTTTCAAAAAATAGCACATTATCTAATACTAACACCCCCTCATCCTTGTAGCTCAGAGTCTAAGGAAGCATGTGTGTGTATCCCAAGATGCATTTGGAAAGGATGTATCATGATGCATTGGATTAATAAGTGTGCGTTTACAGTTTTACAGTCTTGTTAGTCTCTGAATTTTGAGCAAAAATCCACAATAACGTCAGGACATCCTGCAAATGTTTGTTTTTGCTTCCCTCTGTGTTTACACGTGCAAGTGTGAGCGTAATTATGTCAATTATGTCGTGGAAAGTTGCACTCAGAATGAATAAACAGGTCTTGTTTTCTCCGAGTACAAACTAACTGTGCAACATACTTGTTCCTCTGACTGCTCTCACTGTTAAACACTCTATGGAATCTATTAACTTTATTACCAACCATTATGAATGCTTTGTTATTTTCATTTTACAGACTGTGGGAGTCATCTGACTTTTTACTTTCCTCACAGAAATCAGATGACACAGGAGAGAAAAAAGGTGGTCTACTTGGGCAATATGCTCCAGATGCAGGGAATTTCATGAATTTGTTTCAAATTTATGAAAGAAAAATCTATTAAATATCATATCCAATGATAAAACATTGCCTCCTGGTGTTGATTTATTATGAGAATTACATTTCTGTGGTATATGACAAATTAGCTGTGCTGTCCCATTAACTTCAAACTGGTATTAAAAACCATTTAATTAAACTATGAAACTCTAAGCATATAGTTTTAATTTTTCCCCTTTAGACTTCAATCTTCTTGCCCAAGCACTGTTTCACTGCATAACTATGTAGTTTCATCAAAGCTGAACACAAAGCATACCAGGTCTGAAAAACAGAGCAATAAAACTACACTATGAGACCAATTATGGGTGCTCAGGTAGCACTGCCTCACTCCTTCTAACACACACACACACACACACAAATGTACATACACACCTCAGCAGTGCAAGCATACACACTCATGGAGAAATACAAATATACAATGCAGTCTTTCTAATTAAGCGACAGTGGACGGGACTCAGTGCCAAAGGTTTCTACATGATCACACCTTAGAAAGATTTGCCACATTCAAGACTGATGTAACTCACATTGGCCTTTGCTGCTGGTTCAGTCGGTCACTTGTGATAAAATATTTTTGATTTTATGAAAGACGGATGGCTGCATTGCAAGTGTGCTTTATAATGAAATCACTAACACTAGCCAATTCTAACTAAGATTACACAAGGTCATATGGTTACGGGTGAACAGGATTTACATAAATTGATGCACGTTTGCATGTCCTCTTCTCGGAGGTCATAAAAATGGTTTTTGTCAACTCATCAACTGTACAGTGACATTTATCTGCCAAAGGATGAGCACAGCTCTCTCTGTAACAGGATTCAAGTGTTTCTCTTGACCTCAGTCTCTCAGTGTTTATGTGTCATTACTGTAGCTCATTTACTTCATCTGTTTCCAGGCCCATTACCTCCAGACAAAGAAAATGTATCCAAATCTTGCCAGACTCAGACATCTACCCCCAGGAACTGGGACAGGACCACGCAGCCCAAACATGGAGAAAACCCAAGCGATACTGCTGGTTGAAATAAAACACTGATTGTTTCCAGGTACACTGACTGGCGTGTCTCTGTGGCAGCTGGGGCTCTGTGGGACGAAAGGTGCTGAGACTTTGTAGTCAAAGACCATTTTGTCCTGACGTGACTCACTGGACAGGTGACATATCTGATGACATCTTGAATGGTGACTCACTTGGAGCCTTATCGGTAAGAGCCTAGCAATGCAGTGCTGAGAGGAAGGTACATTAAACTTTTTCTGCTGCTTTTCTTTTTTTTATGCCTATTCTTTGTGTGCTCCTTATTTACCCTCCTTTCCTTTCCTGTCTCTCCCACACTTCTTTCTGCGTTATTTTCCCACCTTTTAGCAGATGCTGTAATCTTGACTTAACTTTAAATTCTCAGGGTTTCACTTGATTCAGGTGTTCTTTCACTTGACCTGTTCATGAAGAACTGGTTCACACTTTAGATTTTACTTCCAATGACATTACTTCATCACTTTTCCTTTGGCAACAAGCTCTGATGTGTGGACGCTTGCCAAACTACCTCCACCCGCCTTTGTGTACACACACACACACACACACACACACACACACACAGAAAACAGGCTACAACAATAATGTTTATGTCTCCATCGATCATCCATATTTAGGGTGACTCACAATATTTATGTTATCATTAGATGCTCATTTTAGTACCAAGCGCAAAGACTAAGTAGGCTGGTCACATGTT
>JAQNCA010000006.1:14110617-14149053 GCA_029783725.1 Acanthurus tractus
GCTGGCACTGGAATAGGAGGCATCAGACCAGGCGGCGCTGGCACTGGAATAGGAGGCTTTGGACCAGGTGGTGCTGGCACAGGAGTTGGAGGCGTTGGGCCAGGGGGCCAAGCATTGGGAAAAAGAAAACCATCTAAGTCTGGTAAATAATCATCATACAAGTTAAACTTTAAGGCAGATGATTTTCAAATATTGATAGTACTGATGTAGATTCCTTTTGGATTATTGTTAGCAGAATACTGTTTGACTGTACTTTCTTCCTTTCCTTTATTTCCTGGTTCTGCAGGAGCTGGGTATGGATCAGGTAAGTACTTGGTTAGAAATAGAAATGGTACAAATCTTTCAATACATTTATGTGGTATATACATTGTGCTTATAAATTTACATCTGTTTTCCAGCAGGAGTATTAGGAGGAGGCACAGGAGGGGGTCCTGGTGGCTATGGACCAGGAGGTGCTGGACCTGGTGGTTTTGGCCCAGGAGGTGTTGGACCTGGTGGTTATGGCCCAGGAGGTGCTGGACCTGGTGGTTATGGCCCAGGAGGTGCTGGACCTGGTGGTTATGGCCCAGGAGGTGCTGGACCAGGTGGCTTTGGACCAGGAGGTGCTGGACCTGGTGGTTTTGGACCAGGAGGTGTTGGACCTGGTGGTTATGGCCCAGGAGGTGCTGGACCTGGTGGTTTTGGCCCAGGAGGTGCTGGAGTTGGGCCTGGGGGCCTCAGACCTGGTGGTGTAGGAGGATATGGACCAGGTGGTCAAGCACTTGGTGAAAGGAAGCCTCCTAAATCAGGTTACGGCTCCTCCTTGGGTGGGACAGGCTACAGACCAGGTAAAATTCTGTGATGTTGCATATATTTCATTTAAGGCTCTTACAATTACTGATATATGCTCTCCTTGTAACTGAATATTGGTCCTACTTTTTCAAATATATGCAATTTTTCAAGCAATTTTTACCAACAAGGCCTTACTGTTTGCACAGCAGACCGCCAAATTGTCTTGTTTTAAGAAAATAAAGTCTTGAAAAAAATCTAATTAAATAATTTGATAGTCTTACAGAGAAAAACATTGTATGTCTGGTTTGTTCATCATATTGAGCAAGGGAAAGTGAGTTCAAGAGAGTGAGTTTTAATGGCCAAAGTTTTAAAATTCTCAATGTAGTTTAGAGCCTCGCTGATGCACTTGGACATAAACTGCAGAGAATTCACACTTATCTATCCAAAGTATTTGGCCAGTGTAAAGGTCAGTGTTGGCCTCCTGAAGGAAATGACGTACGATAAATAAAAAAATTAAATTAAAAAATGCTACATTTAATTGTATTTATTGCAATGTCATTATGCTGTATATTAAACAAGTTTAAATTTAAGACCTTATCTCAAAGATAAAATTGGACTGTAAGCAGTTGTTGCTTTATTTTTCCCTTTTACTCTGTGCTAAGATAGTTAAATTACTGAGATACTTACCCATTATATAATATACCACTCATGTTTATCTTACTTACCTAGACTTTATCTATTCTTATCAGGTGGTGGAGTAGGAGTGCTTCCTGGTGCAGGAACAGGCGGTATCATTGGGAGCCCAGGTTAGTCTCTAAAATAAAAAATTGAACCTTTTGAGATTTTACATCTATCGATATCACCAATTCGGCTAGTGTAAAAGTCCGTGGTAGCCTTTTTTAAAATATGACATTTAATACTTTCATTAAGAGCAAAATTATAAAATATGTGACATTTCTATCCAACACTGCATAATGAAAAAGTTTAAATTTCGAGTCTTGTCATCACTACAAAACTGGACTGCAAACATTTGTTGTTTTGTTTCCTATTTACTCTGGGCCGAGATAAACACATCATATCATGAGATACTAACCCATTATGTTACTTGTCATTTATGGAGATCTTACTTACTTTAACTCCACATATGTTCATCAGGTGGTGGAGTAGGAGTGCTTCCTGGTGCAGGAACAGGCGGAATTATTGGAGGCCCAGGTGAGTTACTATGATAAAAAACTTGGGCTAGTTGTTGAGAATTTACAAATATCCATCACAAGCATTTTTGCTTTGATTTTCTATTTACTCTGTGCTAAGATAATTAAATTACAGTGATACTTATTCTTCAATTGCCACTTGTGAATGTATCTGCTTTACTTTGACCAAACTCATCAGGTGGTGGAGTGGTAGTGCTTCCTGGTGCAGGAACAGGCGGTATCATTGGAGGCCCAGATGTGTTTCCCATTTATAATTGAAAATAGTAACTAAAACTTTATATTATGTGTGGCAGAGCGGATCTCACACAAGCACAACTCCAAATTTTCTCCAATGTAGCTGATGTTGTCTCTGTAAAAGTGTCATACAAGTATGTGTAATATAAATCTAAAATTGTCTCTAGTTCAATAAGTGCTGGGTGTCATTGTATTCTTCAAGGTATTTTAACTGCTAGACACATTTTTTTAAACTTTTATTCTTACTCTCTGTTCAGGTGGTGTAGCAGGGGGAGCAGCAGGGGTAGGAGGTGCTGCAGGAACAGGCCAGGGAGTAGGAGGTGGAGTTGGTGGCCTACCAGGTCAGTAATCTGGAGCACTGAAAATACAGAATAATAATGTAAATGTATGAATATTTGCATTTCATGATTTGAAAACAAATGCAATTGATAAATTTAGATTTCTGCATGATAAATACCCTATCTACCAGCTAGTCAAACCATTTAACAGATAGGTGCAATGTAAAAAGTGATGCAGGATGTAATGTATTCATTGTTCCAGCAGGGGGTGTTGGCCCCGGCTACGGTGGGGTAGCTGGAGGAGGTAAGATAGATGCCACACATTATTTTTGATACCCAACTGTTTTAAAATGACAAGCAGTAAATGTCAGGACTTTAATGGTGATAACAAATTCCACATATGAGACTTAGTTAAGGTTATCTTTTGTTTATTTTGACTTCTTCTCTCCTGGTATTGCTCTTTAGGATATACTGGAGCAGGACAAAAATGTAAGGAACTTACTGTGTCCGCTGACATATTCTCTTTTTAGCTTCAGTCTCTTAATACACAAATGTTCATATTTATACATAAATATATAGACACATACAATGATGTTTTGAAATTTGTTTTTAAAAAATTAAGAAGTGCACATTCTTATTCTCTCTAGCACTGAGTCTTGCTGTAGAGAGCTTTAGAGTCAGTATATCTGCAGAACATCCTTCATTTTTACTTTTTATGTCCTTTAGCAAAAGCACAGAAGGCAGCCAAATATGCAGCCATGCAAGCCATACTGGGAGGTGGAGGCTACAGAGGTAAATATCGTGCACACTTGATTGTTTTACAGTATGACATATCCATGCATTGTCTCAGAAATCTAGTTGATTCAATTAAAAATCCTGGTTATCATTCTCAACCCATTTAAATGCTCTTAATCATGAGTTTTACTGACCTTGGTTATTAACCTTTTTAATTTGTTAAATTACTGTTCTTTGAAGTACTGACTAAGCTAATCAGATTAAGTTAAAGAGTGAAAAGCACATTAGCAAATTTCCTGGTTGCACTGTATAAGGGATGATCCTTCTTGTTTAAAGAACAATTACATGGTAAACATTTACAATTTACCACCCTTTTCTATGAATAAATTCTGGTGAAAAACTGTTTTTCACAGATATGGCATGTTAAGAAATGTCACAGTCCCATAACCACAAATACAGGAACTATGTGGCCACGTGGTAAAGACAAAAATACTCTACTGAGATAGTGCTTACTAGTAACAATACTTTTGTTGACTGAAGTTGACATCTTAAATTAATCACTTATTTTTTTGTGTTAAACAAGCATACCATGTTTTACAGTGTCATTTTTACCCACATATATGAATTTTGTGATTTAAGTGAAATTTAATTTTCCTGTTTTGGTATTTAGGTGCTGGCTGTCAGGGTAAATACTGTGGCAGAAGAAGGAAGTGAGAGACCAACCAACAGGAAGTGACCTCATAAAAAACAACAGTGGTGCTATTGCATGATCACAGATTGTCAATGTCTTACCTGACATAAAAGCTAAACCTTCAGCACATTCCACTTTTTAACAAGTTAATTTACTTAGATTTTACACAGTGGTCTCTTAAAAAATGAGCAGTAGTTCTCAACCTGTTACGGATGATTTCGTGAAAAAAGGAAATATCTTTGTAGGCTGCAATTCAGTGTGGTGAAATTTGTCCTTGTGTTCTTTCATGATTTATTCTTTCACTTGATTTTAGTCAAAGAATTAAGCATATTAACTATTTTACAAGAAAAAGCACGAGTTAGAGTAAGTTTGTAGGAAGATAAATTTGTTGTTTTTACCCCATTGTCACACTCCAGTGATCCTCACTACCAGGTTGAGAATGATAAATATGATAAATTATTTCTTCTTAGATTGTGAGGCCAAACTGTACTATACTACATGTTTTGTTTATTGTTGTTATGTTTAACATCATTCGTGTTCCTGTGCAAGTATCATCATGAATCGTCTGGGTGAAGAATGATACCAAGGACACCCTCAGGGCAGCTCCTTTTCAGACCTGTCTGCATGCTGACACACTGTTTTTAAAAACAATCTCCAAGGCCTCATCCAGTTGGATTTTTCTTAGGTCTGTTGAGTGTTACATTATATTAATTCACTGTTTTTAGCTATCAGTGCAAACACTAGAACTATTTGTACAGTCAAGAAAACATACCACAGCCATTTTAGGGAAACTTGCACAGAAATGGGGCACTTGGGTGACTTTTTAATGGTGGGGTGTTGAGACTTGGTCAATATCTGATCCCAGAAAAACAGTCTGTGATCATTTTAACAGTGCTCAGGCCTCAGAAGTATCAACAAGTGGAGGCTGAATGTCCTCAGCCATTAACACTTATGAGATTCTTCCAGTCCATTCACAACTAATAAACACTGTTTTATAGCTACATAACATTTGCATAAACTTTTGGTAAACATTAATATTTTTTTATCATTAGAAGGATGTATTTGTGATGATATTATGGTTGTGCTTAGATTTGGCTTTAAATTTTGCTGTTGAGGACAGCATCAAACTAAATGTGAGGTTACTGCTTAGTATACATCATAGTGCATTTAAATGCCATCTGAGGAGCTTTGATTACTGTGTTTTTCTTTTTTTGTGTACCTCTATCACTGTTGGGAATTTTTTCACGTTTGCGAGTCTTTTTAAATTATGCTGACATAAAGCAGAAAAAGCTAAGTGCTTTGTCTATTTATCCTCAGTCTCATTTTTTAAACCCAGTGCATTAATACAGTAATAAATATTCAAGTTATTTTGTGTGTGAGAGTTTTAACAGTTTTTTAAGTTGTGTACTACTATGATAAAGATCAGTGCTTTGTTTTCTACATTGTCCTTGAATGTGTGCTGAATCACAATGTAGTCTGTGATGTCATTAGGATAAAAAGTGTCACTGAATCTCATCTCGCATCTGAGCTTTCGCTTGTGTTGCTAATGTGTAGCTCAAATGTGTTTTTAACATCTGTGTTCTTTATGTGACCTATGGAGAAAATGATGCACTTTTGTACACTTTCAGACAATGCACTCTGAAATAAAAAAAAAGACCAATGATGGCTGTGTCAGCTTGTTGTTATGGGCTAGGGTTAGTTAGGGTAATGGAACATATGCAAACAAGTAAACTGTGAGCATAAGAAGCATTTTTCACCAAAAGTAAGAAAGAAAGTTTCACATTTAGATGCAGATGCTGGTTTCAGTGTGTTAGTCTGTCGTGGTCCTCTCACAACCACAAGTTATGCTGTAATGAGATAAAGGAAAAAACTATATAGCTATAGCCTGGGCAGACCAAAAAGAGAAGTCATGCAGTGCATTCATGGTGACTTATATTGAGACTCTGCAAGTACTGACCAGGTAGACACCGCAGTATATTAAAAGCAAAAAGATGGAGGCAATGACTCATTAAAAAAAGGTTGGAGACAAAACCACAGAAAACATAGCACAAATGAACTGAACTAACCCTCAGTGTGACAAACATATGATACATATTTAGGTACAAGAAAAATTACATCTATGCACACGACACACCACTATTATGCAGTATATTCTAAAGCTATAAATTTAGTTGCGACAAGTGTGTGCTATATTTCTAACTTCCTTATTACTCTGGTGTCTGTTGCTCTTGAAGCTAAATATAAACAGCAGAGCCAAACGCATATGGTTAATTTAAGCATATCTTAATTTCATACAAAATATAATCAATAGTGTTCCTCCCCTAAATCTGAGCAGATCCCCATTTGTGCACTTTAACTGAATTCTTTCTCTTTCTTTGTTGTGTGTGATGAATAGAGGGCTTTACTGAGGGGTCAGGACAGTGCAGTAATTGGGGCATTCATAAAGAGATTATGTCTGTGCCGATGGGAACAGAGCTTGCTTCAAAGCGCTCTCTCACACCTCCTCTGAGTAAGACAATCCCATATCTTAACGAATCTTAACATTTTAGATACTGTGAGTTGTTTCTCCCTTACTGTGTGAACTCTGCAGAAGAGTGTAACTGTATCTTGTAGAGGTCTACATACTGAAAGTAACAGGAGAAGGACGGTGGTGCAGAACTTCTATCCTGGGATTGGTCTGTTCCTCGGCAGCCAGCAGAGGGAGACTGGCCAGCTGGTGTCAGTGGGTCAGTTTTTTTCTCACACAACTACTCTTCACATTAGAGAGGGAACTCATATGCACAGGAAACCTCTGAGTACACAAAGAGAGAGAGGGGGAGAGAGAGAGTCAGAAATAAAGACAACGCCTGCTAACAGTTACAGGAGAATATATGTTAGATCCGCCCATGAACACATGCAGCTAACAGCTTCTTTCTTTGCTGGCTGGATTGTTTCTACAAGGCACTTGTCAATCTGTAAACTTGGAGGGCAAAATGTCACGACGGGACCAAAGATTTCGGAGGGGAATGAAAGGACGGTAAGAGCAACCACTACATAATTGATTAAATGAGTGTGTCTAAAAGAAAAGAGCAGAAAAGAGTGAACGAAAGTTCAAGAAAGAGAAGTTGATGTTCTTCTGCAGCACTTCCTCAAACAGAACTTTACCACAACAAACTAAAAACATGACTAACTTAATTCTTTCTACTTTTACATCCGTTATGATAGGTATGAGTAGTTAATGAAATCAAAACAATAAATGATAAAATCAGTACCGTGCTAGTCAAGTACCCCCTGTTCAATTCATAACTACGTTGGTATGTGTGTTTATTTTTTGGACCCTCAACCATTTACCCCATCAACAACTACTTTTCCTCAGGTCCACGCCATAACATACATATGGAACAAACTACTAATACACTCACTTATGCCTAATATATAACACCAATGAGACAATAACCCAAATAAGATGTATATAATAAATACAAATAACACCAAGAAACAACAACAAAAATGTTGATGAAAAACAAATGTTTCCTTCTCGGAAATAATGGTTTTGAGAGGAAACTAAGTGGAGCAATACAGACACAACTGGGAGGAAATCATGGTAGAAGAATACGTCATCAGATTCTTGACATTTGACCTATGTTCTGTCATCACAACATGTTTTTTTATGTACAGCAGGTGCTGGTGTGTCTGCAGGTCTGCTTTTAGTTACACAGGAACAGACCTTAATACATAGACAGGACTTTTTAAAGGTCTAAAAATAAGAGTTAGATACAGCATGAGCTACAGTGGGAGCATACTTTTAGCTGTAGAAATGTGAGGAGAGGGGTAGCAGAAGGAAACAGAGAGTGGATACATTTTCTAGATATAAGTCTGAGTTGATTCCAGTGTTTTCTTGTGACCAGATGTTTAGATGGAATCACAGATGTGGAGCTGGAAGGTTCCACATCCGTTGCCGGCAGCACAATAACAAAGGACAGGAGGTCTAAAATAAACATGCATCTGCTTAATGGTTTTATTACTTAATTATTTCCTAAGTATTAAATGATAGCCAAGTCCAAAAGATCTCTACTTTTTAGAATGCTTCCCATAGTTCCTCAGCAGACAGCATCTGTTAAGGACAGGAGATTACTTTTAACAACTGTATTTGCTTTACTCAAGTCCTTCTGAATATGGGCTGCAGTGAATCTAAAGTTCATTATTACAGCTAAGTATCTATCAACTTATAATTATAGGTGATTATATTGCTACCCTATTAAAACCAGTAAGGCCGGTTATTAAAGCATTTGTTATTCTACACAGGATGGGATCTTAAGTTTTTAAAATGTAAACACCTACCAGTCACCAACAGATAAATTTTCAGAAATTCATAAGTACGTATATTTTTTTTGTATCTAAAACACAGCAGTCACATTCATATTGTATCATTAGTTTGGAGCTGGTACTGTTTTTTTACCCTGATTGTACCATAAAAAAACACACAGGAACTGACCTGTTTTTAAATGATCAAACGCAACAATATTTCTTTGAAATAATGAGAAGAACAAGAGGAACAACTAAGCATGGCATACATGTTTAAAAAAAGTACAGACATTTAAAAGAAGTGGGACAATGCTTGTTACACTTTGACTTGTGCTACAAGTTTCAAAACTGTACTGACAACGTCATTTACTATTTTCGAGTGTGATCAAGAAAAAGCTTTCAACTAAATAATCTGATTGACCTCTGATTGTGAAATGCTGTCTTTAACTGTCTCTTACATCAGAGGGAAGTTAAGTCTTTCCCTCCCTACTACTTCTTTCCTACAAGTTAGGCAACCTTTTCACTCCTTATTATAAGAACTGCATGGCATTTACAGTCCAGAGGAAACATGGACCTGCACTCTGTCCAGGAAGTCACCTCCCACTCTGGTTCTAGTGTTGAAGAGATAAGGAAGCAGGTTTTTGTTGTACCGAAAGTTTCTGTTTGCAGAATTTAAAGTCCTTGAAGTGAAAATGCTTCACTCTATTTAAGGAACAATTGTTTTTAAGTGGCATCTGTGGTAATTTTGGACTTTTTTATTCTATTTTGCAATCTTTGAGTGATGGTGCACCCACTGAAAACTAACATTTCAGTAAACTACGGTGTTTTTGTGAAGACATGTGACTGACCAGGGACCTCATATGAGTTGTCCTTTTGTAAGTGGGTGGATTAGCTTGAACGATCTGTTTCAGTCACAGTGACATCTGCAGTTCAAGATCTATAGGGCATCATCGCAACTCAATCCCTGAGGTGAAGATAACTGCATTTCATCCAGGCATGTGCTGTAGAAACACCAGCAACTTGAAGTCTCATGGAGAATTAAATATGTTAAGAGTAGAAATGAGCTAGGTACCAATGACACAGAATACTGCTCTGCTAAAAACAGGCTATAGTGAAGATGACATTTTATGCTCCAGCTGAACTGGAAGGGTTTCTACCTGATCCCACATGTGACGATCTGGCAGGTCGACTTCCTTCACAAGTCTCATGTGTTCCATTACCGATCTGGCTCACATTACTTTCCTCGAACACATCTCTGAAGTATCTCTCATCTTACAGCATAAATCTAAACCTAAATCTGCATCTTGTCTCGTTCTGCCTTCCTGCTATCTAATTTTTTTAACATCCCTCTTATCCCTGCTTCCCTCTTAACTTCAGGTGTTGTGAATGTGGTTGTATCCTGTCTCACTGGTACTATGAGAGAGATGGACAGCTCTACTGTAAGAAGCACTACTGGGCTCGTTACGGTGAGCACTGCCATGGCTGCATGGAGACCATCGCAACAGGACTCATTATGGTAATATGACCGTCGAAAGTAAGAAAAACTCTGTCAAACCATGTAACCTAAAATAGAGAAAATGAAGAAATTTAATTGAATAGACTTAATAAGAATTCTTATTCTAAAATATAAGTGAGATTTCCTGAATAATTAAAAAGCTTAATAATCAAAACAGTAGATAGAAGCGTGCATCACAAGGCAATAAATACAAAAATCGTGTTATTTCAACTATACCTGACACTACCACAAAGTTTACTGTACATGCCCATTTAGACTACACAAGAGAAAAGCCTACTTTCCTGGCCAGTTCTTCCCTGATGGTCTTATTTTGTAATTATGGCTAACATTTCATTTAACAACAGACCAAACAAACAGCCTCAAGTAAAAGTCACTGCTCATTGGCTCTAAAACATATTAAACTCAAACAGTAAAAGATCAATATATAATTATTGAGCTAAATTAAAAATAGCTCCTTTATTGATCACTCAAAGTCACCATTCGCTCAAACTGACTAGTGGCCGTACAAGTATCAAATATGTTCCTTACGTAATAGCCTATTCACCAGCAGAAATACAACAAATATCTGCAGACAAAAATTTTGCAACAAGAACTCCAAATCTCAGCATGCATTGCATTTTTAAAACTATTTCTGGCCTTCCTGCCTTTTGGCTTCCTCATGCTGTAAAAGTAAATGCTGTTTTGTCTTTCAACTCTCTCAGAGGATATCCTCTAAATACATCCTGAGACTACAAGGCATTGATGTCAGAATGAAAAGAAAGATCTAGTACAGATACTAATACCCCTACCCCTATCCTCAGATCTAATACAATACCCCTAAAGTCTGACCTCAAAAAATGTAATCTTGTCAAGAACAGTAGTATTCCCCTGGACTTCACATTGTGTCTTATCACACCACCTCCCCCTGTATAAACAGGTTGCTGGGGAGCAAAGGTATCACCCCGAATGCTTCACTTGCATGAGCTGTAAAATATTCATTGGGGATGGAGACACCTACACACTTGTGGAACGCTCCAAGCTCTACTGGTAAGTTTGAAGTGAAAGAGAAAGAATTAAGCAGGTTGTCTGTAAGACTGAATGTGGAGGACTAATGAATGGAAATGGAAGAGGTATTATTTTTTGTGAAATTTTCTCCTCTGCTTCTGATGAGTGTCCTATCATCTATCTGTTCATTTATCTCTTCCCCAGTGGCCACTGTTTCTCTCAGGGTGTAGAATCAACTGTGAGGACTGCATCACCCCTCACAAAAAGTCCCCACATGGTGGCACTGGTGTCTTTCCCTCCTGATGCAGGCGGCCAAAGGGGTTTGACTGTAGCCACCGACCTCAGCAAAGACAAAAGCCCTCTTGTCACTGTGACAGGGTGAGTCTCTGAATATTAGACAAGAGTGTTAATTTTTGCATTTAATTAGTGCTAAACTTTTGTCATTCTCCTACAGGATAGACTCAGCTGTCCTCAGTCCTGACCTGCCTCCCTCTGTGCACACTGGTGATCGAGTACTGGAGATCAATGGTATCCCTGTCCGCAACATTTCCCCAGATGAGGTAGGCCTCCCACTGATTCAGAAATATCACTGCCAAAAGGGAAGCAGATACACTTCCTGACATCCACAAATCAATACTTGCCAAAAAATGCAGAAAAACTACTACATCACCAACATCACCAACAGTCAACACCATATCCTTTAATCTAGATAAACTGTATGGTCCAGGACACGAGCAGACCACTGCATCTGACCATTGAACACAACCCGCAGTCTCCTGATGACCTCCTTCGCTCAGACAACCCCCAGAACAATATCAGCTGTCCTGACCCTTGTGTCCATGAGAAACTTGCTTCAACCCACAAACTCCCAAGTCTGGAGGAAGAGCCAAGTCCAGAGGAGGAGATTGATGGACCAACAAGGATGAGCCTCTCACCACCACAGCAACAAGGAACCACAGGACAAAGATCCAAACACATTCTGTATGTGCTGAATCTAAATGTTTTTGATTAATTGCTTTTCTTTTTCTTGGTCTAAGTCTGTTTTTTCTTTCTCAGGCGCAGCTGTAGTATAGATAAGTGTCCTCTGTCCCCTGGAGCACTGTCACTTTTATCTCAAAGGAGAGACATGGTTCGTTCAGAGTCTCTTCGTGTAGATTCTGGAGTACGGACCCATCGCATCTTCAGACCTTCAGACCTCATCCATGGAGAAGTACTCGGAAAGGGCTTCTTTGGACAGGCTGTCAAGGTACCACAGTTAAAATTTTTATCTTATGTATTATATTTTCACTTCAACCAACTTTCTCAGTTTGTCTTTTTCATAGCTATGGCTGACTTTGTTGTCACTTCAATTATTCTAATCAGCAATATAACTGACCTGTTGCTGTCAAGGTTACACATCAGGAGACAGGGGAGGTGATGGTGATGAAAGAGTTGATAAGGTTTGATGAAGAAACACAGAAGACTTTCTTAAAGGAGGTAAGTGGTAAATAGAAATGGAAAGCCCACATGATTTAAGATGTATGTAACAGGGAGTTATCCTTTGTAAGTTAAGCAAGTAAGCCTTTACCGATCATGCTGGTTACCACTTTATTTAGAGGTACTGAAAGAAGATTATGAAAGCAATAGCACATATCAAATATCAGGTGTTTAAGTTAAGGAAGAAACCAATCTGCAATGAATTTGATCATCTGGATTTGTCTAAGAATGTCCCGTTATAATTTTGAATTAGTCTGACACAATCAAGGGTTTCTGGATGACTATCTAAAAAATGATAAATTACATTTTCTCTCAATTTTGACAGGTGAAAGTGATGCGCTGTCTTGACCATCCTAATGTTCTAAAGTTTATTGGACTATTTTATAAAGACAAAAGAATCAACTTTGTCTCTGAATATATCCAGGGGGGAACTCTCAGAGAGACCATTGTAAAAATGGTAAGTTAAAATAGGTTTTCATGTTCCTGCGTGAGTACTGTTAAAAGTACAGTGACACAATTTGTTGGTTACAATCTTGTTGTAGGACAAAGACTTTGCCTGGAATATAAGAGTGAGTTATGCCAAAGACATTGCAGCTGGAATGGTGAGTCTCTTTATTCTGAAAGTAAACAATAATATCCAAAATCATTCCATAACCTTGTATCAACTGCCCTTAATGTATACAACCTCTTTATTCATAGGCCTATCTGCACTCCATGAATGTTATCCATCGTGATCTAAATTCACACAACTGCCTGGTCAGAGAGGTAAACAAGCCACCCTATCGCACACATAAACAAACCTCAGATATCTTCATTGAAGGATTACCAAACATACAAAATTGACAATCACTACATAGTTTTCACTTTAAGTTAACTTTTAAGTGTTGCTTAAATATTTTTTTTTAAATGCTACCAAAGATGTTTTTGGGTTCATGGGAAATGTGATCTGTATTAAAAAAAACAAAAAAAACACTGCACACTTAATAATATGTTATGAAATTTCTTTCTCCTTTCCTTCATTAGAATCACTCTGTAGTAGTGGCAGATTTTGGACTAGCCAGGCTTGTGATGGAGGAGAGGAATCGGGGGAGAACATCCTCTCTGGAACGCCCTGGGAAGGGGACACTGTCAGAGCTCCGCAGGCCTGACCGAAGAAAGCGCTACACCGTGGTTGGAAACCCTTACTGGATGGCTCCTGAGATGATTCACGGTGAGTGCAGTTTGAGCATCAGTTATAGCAGCAGCAAATCACTGAATCATCTCCTGCACTGCAAAGTCATGGCTCTTATTTTCTGATATTTTCTCTCCACCTCTCAGGGAAAACCTATGATGAAAGAGTGGATATCTTTTCCTTTGGTATAATGATATGTGAGGTAAGGACATCACATGGAGTTATTCCTAAAAATATGATGCATTCGGGGCGCTGCGTAGCTCAGTCAGTAGCGCAGGCGTCCCATGTGTGGAGGCTTCGTCCTTCATGCAGTTCGACTGCTGCTCCAACTATTTGCTGCTTGTCACTACCCCCTCTCTCTCTCCCCATTACCTTCAGTCCAGTCCACTCTCTCTCAGCTGTCCGATCAAAATCAAGGCGAAAGCCAAAATAAAAAAAAAAATTTCAAAAAAAATTTGAAGCACTGAATTCCCAAGAATCCAAATTATGTGGCAATGAAAGACAAACCTGAAGTGGGAAGAAGAAAAACATTTTTTTTTTTGGATTGATTGTTCATTAATACCAATTTCAAAGTTGAGTATGTATCTTTGTGTGACTCTCTCCAGATAATAGGTAGAGTAAGTGCTGACCCTGACTACCTTCCACGGACAAATGACTTTGGCCTAAATGTGGCTGGCTTTCTGCAGCAATACCACCCTACACAATGCCCCTCAGCCTTCCTGCCACTGGCTGCCCTCTGCTGTGACATGGACGCTGATAAACGGTAGATTGCACAAATCCAACACAACTGCTAGCCTAAATATACACAGAGAAAAGTAGGAACTATATATTAATAAAGTTCCTCTGTTTTATACTTTTTTTTCAAAACTCATTTTAATTATTCATATAATTTTAATTCAATTCATTTTACACATGAAGTGAATACCGCACAAAGAAATGCATTACACAATCAGAATAAACTAATGCAGGGCCAAATGGCCTACTAAATATTTAATCACTGCATTACTGTAGTAGAGAAAATATAGTTTTACAACCACTTGTCACAACTCTTTTTCCCTCTGTTTCAGTCCTTCTTTTTCAAAGCTGGAGGAATGGCTGGAGCACCTACTGATGCACTTGGACATGGGTCTGCCTCTCCTTTCTGAGTTAGAGCAACTTCGCAGAGCCTTCTGGCAGAATTACGACAACCAAAGCCAATTTCACAACCAGGACAACGCCCTTGAATTGAATGAACAAACTCATTGTGCACAGCCACAAAGACAGAGCCCCGACCTCAAGGGACATTCAGACAGTACAAATAACCACATGGAGCCTAATTATCACACTCAGAGCACAGACCAAACCAGCACATTTGACAGTCATGCAGATGGACAGCAACACACAGATGACAACCATGAAATGACAACTGAGCATGATCACCTGAGCAGTAAATGTATTACCCATTCACAGGAAAAAAGCCAGACATGTTGCAAGTCTAAAAGCACTGATTCAAGTCGAAATGGGTCTAAAACTTATGAACACAGTAATTCCTTCGAACAACCAAAAACGCAGCATGAGCCCTCACAGCCACTGCAGGTCAACAAAAAGCTGCTAGACCAGTCCTGCAGTCTCAGAAGGGCATGTAGTGTGCTGTGGGACAAAACCTCAGAGGACAGCTCTTTTCTCTGACTGCTAAGTCTTATGGCCAAGACAGGACACATCTACAAAGCCCAGTTTCAAGGAGTAAAACACCTAAAGACATTTGTTACTTCAACTGGGAGTCATAAAGCTGTATGTGGAGGAAAAAGGCATGGGAAACCTGGGGAGGGATAACTCCAGTCAATACAGATTGATTAAAGCAGTGAAGATTAGTATGCAGCTTAAAAGGAATTGCCTTGCATGTTACCGTTGCCTCATTTAACTTTGTGACCCAGTATTCATGGGATTTTAACTAGAACCCAACTGACACTGGAATTCCTTAAAAGCTTCAATTGGCCCGTGCTATCATGTGGACAGACCTCTGAATTGCCTCACACATATCTTTGGCATTTCTGTAAAAATACCACTTTTTTACTTATCAGCCAACATCTATGATGACATAAGTATATCTAAGATAAGCTAAAAGTGGCCAACAAGTTAGTCAGTTGGGCTCTGGTGTCAAGTTTGTTGAGAAGCTGTGAAACACGTGACACTTTATACTTAAAGCTACATTGCATGGAGTAATTATTTATGAGAATGCCTTGTGTGTTTTCTGTTTAAACTTTTCATGACATGTGACACACTGAGAGGTTATATAAAACTCCAACTGTTACATGGATTAATAGCTAACTTAATTAAAAAAAACAATAACTTGACAAAAGGCATTTCTTTGTAATTTACCACAGAGAGTGGCTGAAAAAATGAAATTCCTGCAAAGACCTGACCTGTTAGATATGAAGAATATCACTTGTAGCTTAGAGTACATCATCAAACTCAAAAAAATATTTCACAAAAGGCATCTAACGTTACATGTACAATGTGGCTTTGCTTGCAGTGTATTAAGTGGTACATAAAAGCAGCTGCATTATTCAATTTAGATGAGCCATTTATGAGTTAAACAGCTACCGCTAATGTAAGCTAAAAATATATTTCTCTCTGAAAGAAGCATGTTATCATAGCTATCTCAAGCCTTAATTTGGTTTGGTTAAAAAAATAGCTAGCGTTATATAATATTTGCTATCTCTTTTCTAAAGTTAATTTTCATCACTATAGCCTAATGTTAGATATTAAATATGTAAATATTTGTCTTGTGCTATCAATTGTTAAAATAAAAACCGCAACAAAACACTGTTCTTCAGCTAACCTAGCTAAAAGTCTCTAGCAACGATTTAAATATAACGTTAGCTAGCTAACTACACTTAAACCATTCATTATTCTTACATTCTTACATCACTATTCATAACTCACTGGCTTCTATATCCGTGTCCAATTATGAAACATCAATTTTCTTGGTCAGTATGTAAGGTCAACCTTGCATTTATTCAGTTTCATCATTAATAGAAAACTTCGAGCGCAAAACGCACAGGTCCTGGTGGGTCATACTTGTTTTAGTCGTTAGCTTTTTCCCAAGGTTGTTATGCACTTAACGCTCCTCACTAACGGTACAACAATAATCAGTTGGGATATTTCCTGAACCTGTTTTTATTATTTGAAAAATATGTAGCATACAAGTGGACTGTGGAGGAACTGATTAAGCTGAAATGGCGTATTTGTTTTGATGAATTTTTTTGTGTGGCAATGAGACTCGTTTAGTTATCTGTGAACCGGGCACCTGCCCTTAAGAGCAACACAAAGGTTAGATTAATTGTTTAGGTAATTTAAACGTTTTTATTTTACCAGGCTAAAAAAAATAAAGTTTTAAGACTACGGCCAACCAATATGTTTTGCAAATGTAGTCTAGATAACCCCTACCTCAGTTTAAGAGCACCTCCCCGAGCTTTTCTGAGAGCTAAATGAGAAAATCATGGACAAGGGCAGTTAGCATCACAACAAGTGAGCCCCAAGCTTAAATTTGGTATTTGCACAGTATTAATATAATCATAAAATTGAACAAAAAGTATTTTTTTAAATAAAATAACTATAATAATAACTGTTATTTGTAGTTGTAAGAGTAGTAATGGTATGTGTTGTTATAAGCATCAGGCACTGTAGTCATATCACTGAGCTCACCGTTGCTGGCCTCATCCTCCGACTCTCTCTTGTACTTAAAAGACCTCAGAGCTGCAGCTCTAAGCAGACTGCACCCGGGGCTCAGTTTGGTGTAACGCATGGATCCGCACACGATATGCTTCATCACATTTTATTAGCTTTGGTATAGTTCGAGCTTACGGCATCGCTAACATCGTAGTTTATCCGTTTTCTGCCTCTGGTCTGGGGAAAGTTTAAGAAGCCGACAGCCTGATGGAGCACATGTCCTCTCCGGTCAGGTTCCGCAGCAATAAAAAAGGTATGTGTATGACACTGAACGCAACGCAAAGAGGTTGCCATATACAGTATATTGCTTAGACTTTTGAAAATTCAACCTATATTCAACCTATAATTTTCTCATATGGGTTTATTAATATAGGTCATTTGTATTCTTGTCCTCATAGTGGATATTTTGCCCATTATTTAATGCATATCTGTTATTAGAACTAAGGCAGTATGTACCCGCAAATGTGTTTGATGTAGAATATATAGAGTAGCGTTCCTTTTTTTAATTTTAACTTTTAGTTCTAAATTAATGTAAAAGTTTTGCTTACTGATCAGGAGGGTCTAGTAAAGTTACTTATTAATGGACCAATAATGCCATACAGTATTATAATTGTACCATAATTTTTTGTTTTAATCATCCAACTTATACAAGCTTTTGGGCATTGATATTTTTTCTACAATTATAAACTGTGCATCCACCCCCAAAAAAAAAATTTTTTTTGTTCCCCTTCTGCTCAAAAAAGCGGCAACTTTCTCAGAAAAGCAGGTATGACATGTTTGTAGAATAGTCTTTAATGCTAGTGTTTATAGTCTGTGTCTTTGTATGTGTGTGTTTAAGAGTTAAATCTCCACCCCCCACCCTGTTAGAGCATTAGAAGCTGGGTTAAGCTTGCTGCAAAGCTTTGTGGGTAATGAGAGCTGACAGGTAGATGGACGCCAGATGAACCCTGATCAGGCCAGCAGCATTGGGGCTATGTTGTTCTGCTGTCTTTATAGACTAGGACAACAGGGTGATGCCAGACTGGAGTATTGTGTATCTACTGTAAAGCAGATGCTGACGCTCAGCTGTCCCAGCTGCTCATTATTGCAAATAAAGTTGCTCTGTGGAGGAAATTGACTGTGAGGTGGCTAGAGAGCAATGTGTACAAGAGCTCTATGCCTAAATAATCTTATTAAAATGCTAAAAACTATTAATTTTATTTCTTTCGTTTGGTTGTACATCCAGTTTGACTAAGTCTTTGCTAACCTTCAACTCCAGACTTTGTGCTGCTCATCTTGTTGCTCTGCCTTGACAGATGGATGTGGGCCTCTGTAATGGTATAATGGGATCACAGGTCAGGGCTAATCAGTGAAGAAAGGGTGTAGTCAACCACGACAACAAAAGACACAGAGTAGTCATCATGTCCTGTCGTCTGAGAGCATGGTCCTGACTTCAGCCAGTCATCCAGTCAGTGTTTGTTTTTATACCTGTAGACTGCAATATTATCATCGTGCCATGTGAGAAATTTATAAAAAATTGAAAAATAAATACATATATTTCGAGCCTTTTAGAGGAAATGACTCATAATCAAAGCAGAATTGCCAAAATCTTGACTTTTTTGTGTCCTGTTTAGAATAATAATCTTTGTAAAGTCAATGATTATGATTGCACATGAAGAAAGTGAGCATACCTAACGGGTTACTATATCTTGTGGGTGGAGCCCCTTGACTAGAACAATGGGTCACACAGAAGCAGCATTGTTATCGTAAACCATTTGATGCTACTACAGTGTGGAGCATTTCCTCCGCTTGCCCTCTCCTTTGTCTTACTTGACTGCAAGCCCATAACTTAGTTACAGTTGAGCATTTCAGGACAATTTTCCTTCATAATCAAAAGACTTAAGTAGGACAAAAACAGAAGATTTTTCAACATTTTTCAAAATGCACTGCCCAAGATTTTATTTTTATTCTGCTTATATTTATGATAAACATGTTGTATCATCCTTTTTTCTCTTAAATTTCAATCCTAAAGACTCAATTGATGATTATATCA
The DNA here is from genome assembly GCA_029783725.1 of Acanthurus tractus. NCBI lineage: Eukaryota > Metazoa > Chordata > Actinopteri > Acanthuriformes > Acanthuridae > Acanthurus > Acanthurus tractus. The sequence goes on from JAQNCA010000006.1 coordinate 14,129,712, forward strand.
AATTTCTAAGCAAATGAATAAATAGCAAAGAAAGCTCACTTCCTGATTTTGATTTAAAGGAAGTTATAATTTTAAATTTCTGACTGTCCATAAAAAAAACCTGTATAACTCTGCTTCCTCCCATCCTAGTTTTCAAGTCTGTCCATTGAGGGTCAGGAAGACACTCAGTTTCCTTTCGCCATGAGGGATCTGCCTCCAATCTCTCAGCTTGGCGAACAGCACCACTCACCAGACCACCAGGCACAAGTCCATCATGAGGTAGAGGGAACTGGGACTGCACCCAATGGGAGACTCCCTAGTCTTCCTGGGACTCACTCTCTGCCCTCCATCCCCTGCCACCCTGCTGGCTCTCCAACAGTCCCTCCCAGAACAAATCGTGTGAGACCTGAGGGAGAGTTTTCACCCCTGCCACTGAGGAGGCAGCTTGTCTCTCAGGTGTCTATGGACTGTCCGTCCAGCCCAGCCTCTCGTCCACACAGCCCCTGGGGACGCTTTGACCCCTATGACTCTCCAGAGGTGTGTTAATATGAACTTTTGTTCTTCTGTGATGAATGTCAGTGTTATTGTCATGTTGTTCAATTACAAAAAACAATGATGATTAAGAACTTAATTTAAAATCTTATTTAAATTCTGAAAACATAAAAAGATATGAAATGACAGAATGCATTTTACATTGGTCTCCTACAATAAACTATTCAAAACATAATGTTTAACTAAATAAACTGTCTGATCTGAGAAAAACAAAAAATGTAAACTGCATCTAAGTGAAAAGGACAACATTTTTAAAAAAATAATAAATGCTATTTGTGCAACTGTTTGCAGCTGCATCATTATTCAACATAAGTAAAATGTAGAGTATGTTTATGCAAAGGTCAGACATCAAGTTTCAAATTAAAAACAGAGCTGCATATCGATGTGGTTAACAAGTCATAGACCAAAGTTATCACCTTTGTAGAGTTTAAAGAGCTTCCTTGACTCTGTGCTCACCCAGTTTAACCCTTGGTGATACTGTGTCACACAGGACATGATGCTCTGCAGTGCATCACATAGACTTGTGAAGCAGAGGACACTGGGGGCCAGACTGTGATGAGTCAAGATCAGGCCACAACAGTTGAGGCTGTTCCTAAGACCTCCATGTGTTACCATGATTGTAACAAAATGCAGCATGAGCACTCAGTCTCTTAACTCTAACTGGCATTACATCACAATATTGTTTTCACTATGTTGTATCACCAGAGAGGGAATCAGAACATTTCTGTGGAGGTTTTATGGGGTTATTGATCACAACCAGTGAGTGATTACTTAACTGGTACTGACATTTTTTCAATGCCCTTTGGTTGTCCTGTAGTTGCTTTTGTAACAGATGTGCTCTAATGAGCTGTAACATGCCATCAGTGTAGCATGAAGGAAGTGAAATTATATGGAAATAGAAAAAAATAAGAATTTACATTTAAGTATTTACTGACATTTAAATTAATAACTGCAGTACAATCACTAAATCCTTGCTTATAACAACTTGTACAAACACACATTAATTGCTGGAGTTTTCTTTCTACAGGATCAGGACAAGGAGTATGTGGGTTTTGCCACGTTGCCCAACCAGGTTCATAGAAAGACAGTCAAGAAAGGATTTACATTTACACTGATGGTGGCAGGTGAGTCCCCCAATATGTCTGTTAAATGGAAAAACTTTTACAGGTTTACGTAAGACTGTTTTCATGACATAAGGTAACATCTGTCCTGCTAGGCAGGATCTTTTCTTGTTTCGCTGTGTTTTTCATGTGTGGATAAAGTCTTTTGTCCTCAGGATTGTATTACTATATGTGTTCAGTTATTCTGAGGAATATTAATAATGCATAATTAAATGTGGTAATTTACTAAGGCTACTTAAATAACCATGATTTTTTTGTCTCTTTCTCTCTGTAGGGGAGTCTGGCCTCGGTAAATCCACACTTATCAACAGTTTGTTCCTCACAGACCTCTACAAAGACAGAAAGGTTCCTAATGCACAAGGTAAGATTAGGACTATTTATCAAAAATAGTTTATTCAAATGAAGTAAGAACGTAGCTGATTTTCTAATTTGCACATGTATATGTCTCCAGAACGGATCGATCAAACCGTTGACATCATCAAACACACAGTTAGTATCGAGGAGAAGGGAATCAAATTGAGGCTCACCATCATAGACACACCGGGGTTTGGAGATGCCATCAACAACACAGAATGGTGAGGTCATCAACATGCACCTACAGCATTGTTCACTTCCTTCACTGCAGTAAAATTTTTGGAGTTTACGAACTCTTCAAGGTCATGAACCAGACTTCAGTCCATGCAATCATGTTTATTTTTTCTTAAGAGTCAGTTCTTCCACAGAATTGTGTTTCACTCACAGAGATGTTGTGTGTTTCCACAGCTGGAAACAAATAGAGGACTACATCGACCAGCAGTTTGAACAATACTTCAGAGATGAGAGCGGGTTAAACCGAAGAAACATCCAGGACAACAGAGTCCACTGCTGCCTTTACTTCATCTCCCCATTCGGCCACGGGTATGCTGACCTTATGTTTTATTTCTGCACATGAAGCTAAGCTAGTAAAACAGTTTCAGCCCCTAAATCTAATTCAGTAAATTTTGGAAAATTAAAAAAAATTGAAATAAATGCACACTTTTTCCCCGTCAGTCTCCGACCTCTGGATGTGGAGTGTATGAAGGCTCTGCATGAAAAAGTCAACATAGTTCCTGTTTTGGCCAAAGCTGACAGCCTGACGCAAGCAGAGATCTGCAGAAAGAAGATGAAGGTGTGAGGTCATAAACACACATTGAACCACATGCCCACAAACACCCCTGCCCTGAACAGAGACACAGTTCAGTTCCACAGATCTTTGCTTTCATAACTGTCAGGTATGCAGTGTATGTTAAGAAGTACTCCAGCGACTTAGCGCTGCACCTCAGCAACTTTACCTGTACTTTCAGTTTGGGCCAACAGCTCAGTGAGGCTGTAGTGCAGTTCAGTGCTTATAATGACAATGTTTTGTTAAGTAGGAATAATATTTTGTTTCATGAATGTCTGTTCAATTTATTGGTAAATGATGAATAGTTGTTGAGATATATTTTTGTGTGGAACAAAATTATGTTATGCCTATGAACACACCACAAGCATGGCTAAAACATAATGACCAAAATCAACAGGAGACTTTAAGTCCCTGACATGAGTCCAAAAACATTAAATCCACTTCACTTAATACAACTAAACAATGATCAGTCATTGAACCTGGCTGTCAAAGTGTTTCATAGATTCTTAAAAGAAAGGATAAGGTGTTGAGGCCTTACAGTCCCTGCATAAAGAGAGGATTTTTATGATTTTACTCTGTTTTCACAAGCATAATGTTTTAATGTGTTCATGGACTTCAGATTAGAGAAGAAATCGAGCAGTTCGGGATCAACATCTACCAGTTTCCTGAGTGTGATTCAGATGAGGATGATGACTTTAGGAGACAGGATGAAATACTCAAGGTCTGTAGGTTAAATTAATATTTTATGGGTTGAATATGCCGTTTTTGCTTTAAAATTTACTTTTTTTGTTATTTTTGCTTCTGTCTGCAGGCCAGCATCCCCTTCGCAGTAATAGGGAGCAATGTTCAAGTGGACAGTAAAGGGCGCAAGTTCAGGGCGCGTGCTTATCCCTGGGGTTTAGTAGAAGGTACTACTTTAAATTTCTATATTTATTGTTAGCATTACTTTACTTGGTTTGTACTTTCATATTAAATGTGGCTCACATCATGTGGAGAGTTTTCTCAGTAGAGAGATAGTTTCGGTTCACTCAGACTTTATAAACTATCAATTCATTTATTATTTGCTGTTTTTAGTACTTTTAGATTTTGCAACACTTTTGTACATTGTGGTTGTTAACAAAAACAGTCAGCACCAGCAACATGTTGTTGTTGTTGTTGCTTTGCTCAGTGGAGGACCCGGCTCATTCTGACTTCCTGCTGCTGAGGAACATTTTGGTGAGGACACACATGCAGGACCTGAAGGATGTGACACAGGAAACACACTATGAAAACTACAGGGCCCAATGCATCCAGAACATGACACGCATGGTGGTGCAGGAGAGGAAACGTAGGTGGGTGGAGTCAGGATGCACATGATGATTGATTTATTGATTGCTTACACACTTACCTGTTGCAGTCCAAGATAGATCCTCATGCAGACTGTGTTCTTCTTTGTATGCTTCTGGATGTCAATATGGCTCTTAGCTTGCTCGAGAGGCATCGAGAAGTGAGCGATATTCCTCTGCCCCTGGCGACCGGTGACAGAGAGAGGGAAAGACTCATCCTTGAGAAAGACGAAGAGGTACATTTTTCTTCCTGACTCATTCATCTATTTACTCAGTTAAATAGGTAATAAGCTTCTTTTTCATTTCTTGTCCTCTGTAGCTGAGGAGGATGCAGGAGGTGCTGGAGAGGATTCAGGAGCAGATGCAGCAAAGCCAGAGAGACGGCTGCTGAGTTTTCCATACTTCCCCTGTAGAAGAGACAAGCGAGAAGTGTCAAAGAAAACAGAGGAGGCCCTGATGATAAAAATGAGTAAAGAGCCATATTGAAATCAGGTCCTGATCTAATTGCAGCTCTCCAGGGCAACTTCAAGTGAGTGAGGCTGAAATCAGGTTTCTCCAAGGCTGCAGGCAAATGTTTATGAGGTTCTAAGCAGAGAGAGGTGTTATGGGTAATTTAAGGCAGCCCAGGCTTGCAAAAGAGCATTAAGCAAGCTGGTCTGTTTCCTGTTTTGAGCACTTAAAAGAGCTCACACTAGCTCACGTCAGTTGCTGTGCTGCTGCAAAAAATTACTTTCATTCAATTTGTTTTTTATTATTTTCCAGGAAGTCTCCCCAATAAATAACTCTTATAATGATATAACACTGCCATCTAGTGGTGGGGGTAGTGATGTTGAAGTTTGGTTTTAACATCTACACATGGTTCATTTTCTATCACTTGTGAACTGTTGTTTTTCCTGTTTTTTATATCTATCTGTAATTTTTTTGTTTAATGAAAACAAGAAATTCAAAACATTAATAAAAAAGCTCTTAAACTGCAGTTAATGTATTTGTTTTTACAGAGCAGCATTAAACACAGGAGCAAGATGTGTTGTAAATGTAATAAGATTTATTAAGAATCTTTTTTATTTCATCAGCATAATTCTTCATTATTAATATGTTGTATCCATTATCATCATTGTTATCTTAAACAGTGGACAGTTAGATCTAAAAGGCAGCCCAAAGTGTACAGGCGATATATAACTTAAAACTTTCTCCATAGGGAAAACATGTTTTTATATTCATATATAATATTAATGTAGCATGAGGTCCAAGATCCTGCCCACGTTATACAGTATTGTACATGGTCCCAAAAATAAAACGGAAAACCAAAACCTTTAAACAAAAAAAAACAAACTAAACGGCAATCTACATGCAGAACAAAACCAAAGAGAAACAAGCATTTTAAAATTTGAAGATACAAACACTCATATGCCAAAACGTGCATACGATCACAATTTACAAAACTTTCATACGTACATACAAATATTACAAAACTCAAATCGAATATTAGACATTATCGTGTTATCGAGAAAAGAGCAACGACTTTTTTTTTCTTTTTCCTTTTCCACTCCATGTCTCAGTCCACCTCACAAAAGTGAAAACTTAAAAACATTAAAAAAAAATAATAATCAGGACAGTAAATCTTTGTCTCTTCCATTCGCTCAATGTGTACGTGTTTTGCCAGAGTTGTCACAGTGTTCAGGAAAACTGAGTATAGGCACACACGATAGCACCCAAACAGGCTCATTCCATAAATCACCTCTGTGTACAAAAAATAGCTTGCTTGCTACACACACCCACACATTTATACACACACACACACACACACAGACACACACACACTCCATCATGCACAGGGCAAACTGTATGACCAAAAAAACAGAGCCATGCTACAGCTACAGTAGGATTAAGTATAGTACAGAATATAAAACATATTGAATATAGTCACATATACAGACGTAACATACAGAAACAGCAGAGGAGGTGAGGAGCAGATCCACACGACATAGATGACATACAAGTACACTGACAAGAGATTTTATGGTGCGACATGAATAGGCTGGCAAGACGGCTGTGAAGCCATGAATGATCCGAGAATGTGCACATCAAACATACACAAACAGACAAAGGACACACAGAGAAAAGTGGGCGTAACAACACAGTTTCCATTTTGAAATTAATAATTTTAAACTGCTTTTTTTGGGCGGGAGTAGAGGATTTAGCTTGGTGTCTGATATTGTTTTCTTGACAAAACATATTGTTCGAAAAACTGCAATAAAACAGAAACTGATCTGAGGCCTTATCGACGCATCTTCCTGTCTGTTATGGTATTTGTTGTGCTATATCCAAACATTTCAAGACAAGTGAGAAATATTACATTTCTCTTAGTTTAGTTTAACAAAAATGAAAACCTAACTCAAGCTGTAAGTACTGTCTTTTCTGTTGCCTTTTCACACCTCACAATCAGTTGGAGTTTTTCCCATGACCACAGTTTCACACTGTTTGTAAATGCAGGAATATTTCACAAGTTATAATTTTCTTTTTTCAAGGTCAAGGGTGGACTTTGACACTCGATACAGTTCTCACTATTTTTTAAAAGCCTGTGCCAGAAGCTTGTATTGTGCCCTGTGAGTAAAATCAGTACGAGGTCTGGGAAGAAGCAGCAGAGGGAGCTGTTGTATTAGAGTGAAAAGGAAAAAAAACCTTGATCACCCCATGCTGTTCAGGGAAAAGCCTCTCATGACAGCCATGAGAAAAAACCTGTCAGTGAATGTTATGAGAGCAGGTGGTGGCAATTAATCAGGGGGTCAACATCTTTTTGTCTTTTTTTAAAAAATTAAATTCAGGCATTTGGGAGACTCATATAACTTCAAATATAGATTTTATTTAGCTTGATGTGGCTCTTTACTGTTGTGATAACAGTTAATAAGATTTGGTCTGGTTTCCTGAGTTGTTTTGGTTTAAAAAAAAAAAAGAATCACCAGTGAGTACAAAGATCTTTGCATGTCATGTGCTCAGCAAGGATCAAATCAATCTTATGGCCCCAGAGCCCTAAACATTGATGCTATTCTTTAAACAGCATACATTTAACTCTGACCAAGTTTTTCACTGTGGGACAAGTAAATGCACCATCTTTTTACATTTAACTAACTGCAAGAATTGTTTTCCTTTATTTATGTCTTACTGTGTGTCTACATTTAAATCTGTAGTTTCTCAGTTTTATACACAGTGTGCAGTAACCAAATGGATAAAAGGTCGTGTTTTCATACTTGACTTCTCCACAGGCCAGTAATCACATGAACAAGACTAAAGTTGTGTCTCTTCCTTTTTTTCTTTTTCTTTTTCAACTGCAGATTAGATTTGGTTTTGTTCTTGCACTCTTCACTGGTTTCCTTAAAATATTCTTGAAGTGTTTGGTGTCAAAAATAATGATGAGGAACCTTCATTTGGAAGGAAGATGGAGAGGGCTGAACTTCATGGAGCATATTATGTGATTTAAGAACAAGAATGAAATCAGAAGTAAAATAAATGAGGAACTTTCCTGTCATTTTTCCTGACTATAAGTGACAAGTGAAGAACTACATCAGTTAAATGGCATTGCTTAGCTCTGTTTAGCCAACTGTGTAATAATGTTTGCTTCACCGTTGATCAAAGCGATGTGTCAGTTCACATCAAATCTGGGGCACACTGACTGTGTTTGCAGCACGTGATCATCTCAAAACTTCTTGCTAACCCTAACCTTAACCCTAACATGGCGCCTGCAATAGCAGTAAAACTACCAAAGTGCGAGCCGCACACACAGAGCTGCCTTCTCCTGCTCTCAAACACATAAGTGACATGATTTCATCTAAACGTTCCACAGACATTATGAATATATGAATACAAAAAGGGCACGTACTGTATCACCACAGCAACAGCCTGACGACAAACAACTCGAATCTCATGCGTTTTTCCTCAATGAGTGAATGAATCGTTAAGGTAAATGCTTGATGCCTGAGTGTGAACTGAGCTTATTATGTTAGTGCTTCTGGTTGTAAAGAAAGGAAGAAAGGAAGAAAGGAAGGAAGGAAGGAAGGAAGGAAGGAAGGGAGGGAGTAAGGTAAATAAGAGTTCCTGTCTTTGCAGCGCAGACAAATGTCACAGTCTTATTTTCACAAACAATGGCCTGACCCACTGACTCTGCTTTAATGTTATTGTTCACAAACTAACAGAGCTGTGACCAAAATATTTCTGGAGATATTCATCACAAGTTGTTCCAAAAACAACTGATGCTTTTTTGTAAGTTTTCATGTGTCTGTCAGAGATTCTCTGCTATTGATTATTGATAGGAGTGTGAAAACTCATCCAGAAGTTCTGATCCGTCTCTTCTTTCTCCTGTATTCCATCCCAGCTGTTCTGTATTCGTTCAGGCCAGTTTGAGTGTACTGACGGGAAAGGTTGGGACTGTAACCATGGTGACTGGGTTGAGGACGGCAGCCTGTCCAACCAGCTGTGGGTGGGGGGCCAGCACTGCTGTGGGTTTCCCCAGCGTCTGGTTGCTCTGGCTCATCACGGCTGCACTGTTCACTTGGGCTCCGTTAGTGTTAGCTTGAGGATTAGCCTGGACGTGTGGGAGGGTGTGATGGGTGAAGGTGTGAGTGATGTGGCCTACCATGGTGGGCTGGGACACGGATACACCCTGGGGGTAGAGAGTCGGGAGATGGGATGGCAGAGGGCCTCCCAGGTGAGCCACCGGGTGGACGGTGATGTGTCCGATGGGCTGGGCGGCTATCGGCTGGTGAGTGGCGGTGGCAGCTGGAGCCGCTGCAATTGGCTGAGGGGTGGATGAGGTGGGGCCAGGTGACGGGGCGATGTGTGCCAGGTGTTTGTGATTGGCTGGCAGACCGTGATTGACAGCCTGGATGACTGACGGGTGGGAGACGGCAGCGTGAGCGATGACAGTGGGCTGGACCTGCACAGCAGGGGGCGGAGGGGGTGGACCAGGAGCCGGTGCAGGGGCGATGGCTTGGGGGGCAGGGGGAGCTGAGGGGGAGGAAGAAGTGAGGACACCAGAGAGAGGAAGGGTGGTGTGCTGGATTGATATGTGAGGGGTGAGGAGCGGCCCGGGTGGTAAGATGGGAAGTGTTGGCTTGGGGAGGGCTGCAGGAGCAGGTAAAGGAGCGGGAGCTTCATCATCAATGTCCTGTTCAAAGTTGTCTTCTCCTTCTGTGGAGCAGAGAGGAAATCATAAGTCATCATGATGCAATAGAAGAAACAGTGCCATGTGTTTTACTCTCTGTGTGCATAAATGTCTCTGCAATGTAAAGCTTATCTGCAGTTGCATGATAAGTATTTAGTACCTAATAAAAGCATCATATATGCAGACACTATGGTATGTATACAGGAGAGTTACTGCATCTCCTCCCTGTACCTGAGGCGGTGGACGTTGAGGCCTGGTCGTCCTCTGGCTGGATGGTCTGTCGCAGAACTCTGTCGATCTCGACGACATCCATACACTGACTGAGCTCGTTCTTCAACTCAGCCAGCCGCTGCTGTGTAGCAATCTTCTCTCTGGCCAGACGCTCCATCTCATGCTCGTACTCCTTCTCTTTCCTCTTCAGAGTCTAACAGGAGAGACACAGACAGCAGAGTACATGAGGATTGCTAGTAAATGTAAAAACTGTAACTGCAAAACATTTCACTTAATGTTTTTGTTAACTTCTGATAAATGATGTTGACACATACTGTAAATTCTTAAATAAGACCTTTATTCAGCTGTGGCTACGGTCTGAATAAAAGCCAGTAAGAGAATGTGCAAAGAAATGTTTACTACCATGATTCACAATTTCAAGGAAACTCTGCATAATATAGTCTTCCATTAGTACAACATTCATTTCATACTCAACCTGTCGCTCTGAGTATCTCTTTTTTAACAAAAATACTGACCTTACTCACTTAATTCATTCTGATCAATACTGATTTTTTCTTTTTTCCCTCTGTGCTAACACTCTTGTTACAGAAGGTGAAACCTTCTTGCAGAAGTGTTCAATAAATGTATTTAAGTAGAGGGATTATGCCTAGTAAAATATTGTAAATGCAGTCAGTTAAAACAGACGGAGGAAGTGTTGAGTTTGCATCAATAATTAACAGCAGCAGCAACAAATTAACAAGGCAGACAGCAGCAGATTGTAAAACAGGAAAACAAGGTAAGATTATTAAAAACAAGGAAAAAAGAATCTATTTGCTCTCTTGAAGAAAAGACCCTGCCCTCTGATTGAGGATATGCCATGTATACATTATATGAAGTTTTAATTAGATTTAAATATCTGCAGTTTAAAGAACTGGCATTGCAAAAGAAAGAGGAATTCAGATCAAGTATGTCTCTCTGTGCAGTCTTGGCCACCCCCACATTTCCCCCAGCTTGCATAATCCTGAAACACAATGTTCTCCATGCTATCCCAGTTTCAAACTCCAGCAGAAAGGCATGCATGCAAACTCAAGCATGTTCACGCTGCTTTTGTAGGCGTCACAGATTTAAGCTCCTCCTGTTTCCTGGATATCATGCTTGTTTTTCCAAAGAGAGAGAGGGGTCGCAGTGAAAGTAAACATCCTGCATGCTTTATTTACACCTATCACTCAAGCTCATCATCGTCTAAACAATTCTGATATTGCTGGTTTTCTGCAGTCTAAAAGTGTGGCACATGGCTGTTTGAAAGTACTAATTCACTGTTTAGCAGGCTAAATGTGCATTTGTTTTTTTAAAAAAAATGAAACAAGAAGGAAAAACACAGCAGCAGACATAAAAAGAAAGGACCTTTAAAATTCTAAAAAGATGGAGTAGAGCTCCTCCTGCCCCACCACGCCATCTCTGTGACCCAGTTTGTGTGCAGGTCAGCTGATGCACTAATACCAAATAGTATGACGGGTTAACGACATTAACTACAGAGGAATGAGGGAGAGGGAGAGGGTGAAGTAAAGGAGGGAGGAGGGTGGAGAGGTGGAAGAGAAGGCAATGAGCTGGTTAATAGAAACCAGTCATAGCGGTAAGTTTTTTTTTGTTGCATGTAGCTAGTTGATCTATTCGCACTACTGGAGAGGAAATACGCAGTGGTAAAAACACTAACTGAAAAATCAAAGTTCCTTTCTAATTGGTGCAACTAAAATGAGAACATAAGCACGGAAATACAAGGGGACGGAGAAATACGCACATGGGGACACATGACTCTACTACAGGGCACTGTTTACTCTCTGCAGACATGTGATTGCTTCACACGCATGCTCACTGTCCTCACCACTTATGTCCTACTTCACAACCCCCTGCTTTTTAACAGCTAACAGCTCAGACCTGGTGAACTTTGCCATCTTATAACAGCTTGACACACATGCAGTCTTTATACCCGTAATTGCAGGTGCAGTTTTAAAGGTTGTTAGCTGGTTCTGGAATAACAACAAAATCAGTTTACAACTACCCTCTGATAGTCTTGACAACAGTATTGTAACTAAACAACAGCGGTGGTTTGTGTTAACAGCAAGTTTCTGTTTTTACTGGTTATTCCAGCCGATTTGTATCTCTTGTTTCAGGTCTGACATCTATTGTGTGTCTGATGCAGATGCACACTCATTGCATTTACTGCCTCTACAAGACCTTAAAACAAAGCATGACACTACTGACACACATGCACAGCCAAGAGATACTCTGTGAAACACAGCTTAAGCCGGCCAGAGAAGGAAGTACAACTGCTCAGGTGTGTGCGCATGTGCACCCATGTACATCACTGCAAGGTCCCCCCATAAAAACCCAGACACCATTACGCCTGCAGCAAATCACCAAGGAAACAGCTGTCACCCAAAGCAGTTTCCTTGGCAACCTCATCCACAAGGATTTGGCTGCATGAGCAGCAGTTTGTGAAAAAAAAAACCAAAAAAACATAAGGAGATATCTAATTGGGTGAAGCACAGGGGTAATTACATCTAAGGAGTGATGTGACTGGACGTTTGCCAGTCGGGTGCTTCAGATCGTTACCGACCCCGGCCCCCTCCCCCTTCCGTCTACACATTCATCCAACACTCCCTCTTCTTTACTCCCCCATCCATCGCTCCCATGACACCCTTCCCCCCTTTTCTCCTCCGCTTCATCTATGCCTCCTTTATCCTTCCTCTTTCAACACGTCCCCTCTAATAAAAAAGTGTGAAAAATGACTCAAGTGTGAGGATATTTTGACCTTAATCTCTGCCTTACTCACACATACATCTTTGCAGATGTGTGTACTTGCATGAAGGTTGTCAATGGTTATCATATGTATACTTACCTACTGCATTAAAATCTAATATATATGTGTTATTAAAAACATGAGATATATTTTGTGAAATTATAATAAAGACTTCTTTTATTCCTTTGAGGATAATAATAACAATTATGTGATACACCGTAAACATGAAATTGCACAATAGCAATGCTACTCTTTACAAGCTGGGCACTTCTGAGAGGAAAGACTGGGAACGCTTGAGGTCCTGAAAGCTCACATCCTTTCTAAATCATCCACATTGACATATTGACCGATAGAAGAATTTCAGCATTTAGTCTATTTGATTACACACACACACACACACACACACTTATGCAGACTCTCATGCAGACAAACCCAGAGGACTGACTACAGTGCCCTGGCTACCTGCCGCTGGTTGCTATGGTTACCAAGTGTTCTGATCACCGGAGACAGCAGGGAGACGCACGACGAGATGGACAGAGATGACGGGTAGAAAAGGTTGAGTCAGAAACGGGTTAAAAGGACAAAGAAAATCTAATACAGCTGTTGCATATCTGCACCTTTCCCAGACTCCCAAACATGGATTCACTGCGGTACAGTTTCATCAGTGTACCCAGTGTCTGACACTGTCTCTGGCTTCCAGCAGCACAGTGAGCAGAGTGGAGGGGAGTGGGTGAGCTGCGGTGACGTCGTCAGGCTTGCACTAGCCATGTGCTCAGATCTCACATGGCTCAGGGAGAGACTGAGGTTTTCAGGTTTATATGAGGACAGGTGCCAAGAGGAGTTGGGAGAAAAAGAGGGAGTCGCTCTTCTACAATAAAAACCTGGCGACTATTTTACACATTATAGAAAAAAGGATGACAAAAAAGGAAAATTGAAAAATAAAGAAGGTAGTTTTTGGACGACAGCTTTCATTTCTGAGGTCTGGAAAATGTGCAGCAATGTTATATTGTTTTGGTAACTGGAAAGTAATAAAATACTACTGTTATTGGCTTCTGCAGAATCTGTGGATTTTGACAAATATATCCGAATTAAATATTACAATTTAATTACACTTTCACACAAAAAAATCGCATGTGTGAAGCATTTTGTCAAATTGGATGCACATGGGTGCATCAATTCATTGGGTTTAAAATTAATTACTTCACATGTGCTTCCTATAAGCTGCAGCTAGAATAATACAAGATAATTATAGCTAACACTTTGATGTAGTTCTTGGTGATATTTGCCAATAAACCAGCCTCTGCATAACTGAGTGATACAAATATCTAGTGGTACTTGTTTGACAACTAGGGCTGATTACCTGTGCTTTTGATTATTCTGCTGATTATATTTTTGTTCTTTTTTTGTAGTATAGTATACTAATAAACTGATTATCAAATAACGAAGCATTAATCTCCTCTACTTATCAGTGTTCTGTTTTATCTATGAAAAACAGAAAGTAGTGTATAATGCCCTTAATCATGCACAAAACCCAAAGAAATGCCAAAAAAGGGTTTGACATCCCAACAACTTAATTTATAGTCAACTAAAACAGAGAAAAGGCAGGAAATCCTCACATTTCAGCTGTGAACATCTTACATTTCTGCATTATTGCTTATTGAACTGGTAGTCGACCGACAAACTGATTCACTGACAGACTGTTTCTGTGCTTGTAGATAAAACAATTATTTCATTATACATGCTGTTAGTGTCTGTGAATAAAGACCTGTCATCTGCACTTTTAAAACCCGAGCTGCACAGTATGGATTTCCTCATCAGCATCTTGGCTCTGCTTCATATCAAAACCATCACTATTCCCAGTCAAAGGCTGCCTCAAATCCCTCTGTTCTGAGCTCCCTGAAGGCTGGCCCAAGATCTTGCAGCCAGTCTTGTTTTGAACAAGTTCTTCCATCTCATGGCCTAATTCAGCTCCTTCCACTGACTCCCCATTGCATATTCCATTGAACTCAACATTACAAAGTTTCCACTCCACAAAAAAGGAAGCACTGCATCTAGCTCCAAGCAGCAATTCATTTCTGCCACAGTGCAGGAATCCTGCTTATCTACTCCCATAGACTGAAAAACCCACCTCTTCAGGCTAACAGTTCCCTCCCCCACACCACCCTCAGCAATGCAGTGTTAGTACTCTACATAACCACAATACGCTACAAAGTGTTCCCTACAAAAATGCTACACTCATCCTTTCCATGTGTTTAGTTCCTTTTCAGTTTCATACTACACGAAACTACATGACACCAGGATGGAGTTACACAACATTTCCATTATATAAGCATTTCACTGAAGCGCTTTAAGTACAAACTCTTGCTCTAAAGAAAAGTAAACTGCAAGTGTGTCATTAAACTAATATGGATTTCCTATGTTTTTTAAGGGGCAGTCACACTAAGGTAGGCCAATAAAAATAACATTCATTTAGTTAGACAGTAAAATATTGATCCAGTTTTTTAAGGCCCCACAAGTGTCTGCTTAGAAAAATCAATGTCCCTGGACAAGTGTAGCTTAAGACCCCTATCCTTACCCTTTAAATTATGTAGATTCAGGAAAACATCAGACTTCTTTACCTCTTTCTGATAGGCTGATTCACCAGTACAAGTCAGTTGCCATATCACAGTCACAAGAGACAACCCAGCAGCAACAACAGCTTAATAGCTGACAAACAGGCATTGTATATCAATAACACTGGACCAGAGCCTGTGCTGGCAAGAGCTGCCCAAAATATAATTAGACCACGCCATTATGTAAAAGCTGTCAGTCTCTCCATGCTGGGAAAGATGAGCAAACTCTACCTGTATGTAACGCAAAGCACTGCGTAGAACGCTGAGGTTGGAGGTTTTCTTCTCATCGACATTTGGAACATTCTTCTTCAGGGTCTCAAAACACTCTTTGAGGTGTGCTCGCCTGAAGAGCCAAAAGATAAAACAAGAAAAAGAAGAGTCAGACTTCTTATTGTCATCACTAGTTCACTGTCTTGGAGAATATTCACCAGATCACTTATTAGTGTGTTAAGTCATTTGCTTGAGAGGGAAAAATTCAAGTTGCTGTCATTTCAACAGGCCTCATAATATTCATCCAATTTTGCATGCATGAGAAGGATTTGGTGGCCTTCTTTGGGAAAAAGCAATGAGCTTTGGGCTGTTGAAAACCTTTCATAAAGTGCCTAAAACACAAAAATGTGGTAAAAATGCGGCGTGTGGTGGTCAAGCTAAGAGAAGGGGGCTGTAACAACGAGATTATCACATTATTATGACTAACCTGTTCTTTTCCAGTTTATTATGCACCTCTCTGGTCCCTGCCCTGAAAACACAAAAAAAACATGATCAAACACAACCACAAAACAATCTAAACTTTTGTTTTTACAATTAACACACACACAAACACATGAACTGACCCTCCTGGTCTCCTCTTTCCTTCCATCCCCCTCATGTCCTCCATTGTCACTCCATTAGGCCGTGGCTGAGATGTGGGTGGAGCTTGATGAGGAGCCAGTGCATGTTGAGAGCCAGAGCCATTAGTGCTAATGGAGGTTGGGTACTGAATTTGAACCTGAGGCTGTGATTGGCTGGGCTTTGCACCAGCCAGCTGCTGACTGGTCTCTACCTTCATCTGGGGGGCACACAACAGGTGAGGAGAGGCTGGTTGCTGTTGCTGCTGCAGCTGCTGCTGCTGCTGTGGGGGGGAGGAAGCGTTCTTGGCGGGCGGGGAGCTGTTGAGCGACGTCGCCGCTGCAGCAATCGGAGTTGTAAGCGGGAGGGGTGGAACCGAGGGCGTCGCATTGACAACTGGGACCATTGGGATGACAGCAATGGGGACTTGTGGAGGTGGGAGAGAAGGGGGCGGAGGAGCGGGCGGTTGATGTGGCTGTTGACGATGAGTGTCATCGCCCCAGGTGATGTGGTTGCCTCTGACTGGCTGCGACAGCGAGGTCACAAGTTCAACACGTCTTGACTCCGCTTCCCTGTTGATGAGCTCCTTCTCTTTGCGCTGCTCCTCTTCTGTAGTAGGTGAGAAAATAAAATATAGAGAGAAGTGAGTGATGGAAAATAATGAATAACACTGAAAAAGTCAGAAGGACGAGGGAGGAAAAGGACAAGGGTAGGCTGTAATTCAACTGAAAATTGAACAACTTGCCCTCAGTTCAGGTTTAAAAGAGGTTTATGATTGACTATTTTCTGAGGTAAAATCTGTTTGTCATGTGCTAACATAATATGTATAGACACACACATACATCCATGATGAGGAAACACCATACACTCTGACACTGTTTGGAAGTCATTAATTCCTTGTTATTTATAAACCAACATCCAATATTTAATGCAACTTTGGTTTGATTAGTGTGCTACGAATCTCTTTCAGAGAGTGATGTCACTTTATTTCTTTAATGAACATCTCAACATTACGCACACGCACAAGCACACACAAAGAATGATGTCATCCTGAGTCTGATCATGGAGAGGGGAAAAAAGAAAACACAGAAACTGTGTCTGCATCTGTTGCCTGACTGGAGAGAACACCCCTCCGTCTGCACTGTGATTGGACCGTTCCGGCACTGAGAATGCTGCTACCACTCAGCGACGTCAAGGCTGTCTGACCAACAGCAGCAGACTGCTGTTTAAGAGCCACTTTGCAAGCACAACTGGAGTTGGTACAATGACCACGATAGCGAAGCATTAATGTGTCACCCAATAAAAAAGGCAATAAGTAACTTTTAAATATATTCACATCACATGGAGGGATGGGAATGTCCCATGCTGCACTCATGTACAGTATGCAGAGGAGCACAAACACACACACACACACACACACCTAATGATATGAGTGAGTAGTTACTGCACACTGAAGCAGGCAGACTCAAAGCCTTGTGGAAAGCCCTCAGTTACCATAGAAACAGCAACTTTAGACACAGAAGATCCCAGGGATTCCTCAAACCTGCACAACGCCAACACACAGGCCTGCCATCTCCCCCGTTATAAAACTAAATAGAAACACCGCATGCCAACACGCCTGGCTGTGTGTTAGGTAACACTTTCATTGCTTCTCCGGATGAAACAATAAACTCGTGACGACAAGATTTCCTTTCACCCAGGGCAATAGTTCACACCAGAGACGGCCTGCCCTAGTTAGGCACTTTCGTCATGACTATATGCAGAAAAAAATTAATACTCTGAACTATCGGAATTGGGTTTGAAAGCAAACAGAACTGTTTGTGGTGCTAACAAGGAGTGAGGTTGTTATTCCTTAATTCATCGTGTGTTCAAATCTCTTAATTTCTGCTGAAAGTGAAAGTGAAAGACAGACAGTTAATACAGCTACCTCTTTTTTGAGCATTAGAAGATCTTATCACAGTGTATAGAAATGAAACAAATACTTGATAAACAGACCAGCCACTTGACAAAAAATTAACATTAATGTTGGTCAATCGTTTCAGTATTTTTTAAGGAAATATCGCTCACTCTTGGCTTTAAGATTCACAAGTGTTTCTAATTGTTTTTGCTCTCTGTGATATATTAATAGCCAACTGAATATTATGGGGTTTAGTTAGAGCTCAAAGACTACAAGCAAACTGTATAGTCACATTAGGCTTTATAAATCAAGGACAAATTTTTCTTTTTTCTCACATTTTACTGAAAAACATATTGGAGAAATTAACCATTAGTTGCTTGCAGCCTCAGCAGTATTTTTCTACGTATTTCCAGTACCAAGACTTAAACAAAAAAGAACCAAAAGTTCCAGCAAATGTTTATGAACTCTCTAGTCCCTATCAACAGGGGAGCAACATTTTTCAATTTGAACATTGGCTAGATTTGACATAATTCTCCAGTGTTAAGTTAATCAAACTTGGAAATTGTCTTTCATAGTATTATAGTGTGATTTCAACCATGAGGCTTCTAGTCTTAAAGACTTATGATTTGACTGCTGTCATTTGGATAAACTGGAAGCAAACACTACAAAGAAAAAAGAAAGCTGGACATTTTTATGTATAATACAAATCAGGAGGGGTAAATTCCACAAAGAGTCCTAACAGCAAAAATAAAAATCAATGTCCAGCACACAGACAGAAACTGATATCAGCTTAGAGTAGGCTTAAATATGCCAAGTTGTTTTTCTAGCTCTTGTAGTACAATCTACACACACCATGCGCCAGATTGTCAAACGCACGCAAACGTAAATTACATAACTTCTGCATTGAGAGAGGTTGGGTTAGGGTGGGGGTGCGCAGGGACGCTGCCCTACTTACCCCCCTTTCTCTCTCTCTGACCCGCCACTGTCAGTAGTCTGAATGGGAAGGGCGGGGACGATGAGCGTGCGTGACAGTGCGTGTGTGTGTGAGTGAGTGCGCGTAAGTGTGTATCTCGAAGAGAGAGGGGGGGGGCGGTGTGCACGTGGTCGATGTGGGCGGATCCTAGCACGCGGTAGGGTAAGTATGCGGGGGGAGGGGGTTGATTTGTCTGACACGTCATCAGAGGGGAGAAACACAAAAAAGCGTCCCCCCAGACTCCTTTTCACCGAGTCAGTGATCATTATTACGATCGATTACTCTTCGGTTTCTTATAAACTGAAGAAACGTAAAGATATTATCCATATGCTCGCGCGCAGACATACAAATGGGACGGGGTGAGCGCGTGCGGTCCCGCCCCAGTGTGTGTCATAAGATAGCTGAGCAATGTCAGGGTATTATGTAAAGAGCAGCCTCTGCTCGCCACCGCCCTGCCGGTGCTCGACGGACAAAAAACTGGGGCAAATCGATTCTGAAGAGGCTCTTTTATAACAGAAATATAACATGTTGAACGGCGGAAATGTAAACTCTCTCATCGCTCAATTGTTAGGGGTTCTAAATAACTTGGTCGTATTTAAACGTTCACATGTTTTAATGTTTAAATTTTGTAAATAAGTGCAAAAACTCCAATGCAAGTTGCTTTGTAACAATGATACATCAGTGAACCAAAGGTTACAGGCAGAGACTACTTGCAATGTTTCTCCCTCACACACACACACACACAC
>JAQNCA010000006.1:14154080-14181570 GCA_029783725.1 Acanthurus tractus
GTGATGTGCAGTGGGAGCCAGTGAATTTGTGAGCTCGTAAGGAGACATTGATGAACAGAGCATCACAATATAATAGTTGTTTTTCATGGAGCAATGGCTGCTGCTTTTGTACAGAGGTGTGTGGATGCTGAGTCACATTTAGAAGTGCGTGATTGTGATGTAAATGGCACCACAGCAAAACCAGATTGACTGTATTTTTGTCCAAAATTTATGTCAGGGGTTACTTGACTACATCCATCAGTGTCTCTTTCCACATCTCATAGCATACTCAGTTCAAGCAAAAGTGATGTAAAAGTTGCATTATTTGATTTAAGTATTAATAATGAAGGTCCAATTGAAAACAGATCCCTATCTGATACCAGATAACATAAGTTACCTAAATCTAATCTAAAAAGATCTGACTTAGTCGATGCTGTCATGACAAATACAAAAACAAAAACAGTTTAGTTACTTATGAGCAAAAACCAGAATCAAATTTGGGCCCTTGTGCCTGAAGTGTGAATATAGCTTTTGAACCTTCCGGCAGGTAAACAATACCTGACTTCCTGATGTTTTTTCTCCATCATCTCATATCAACGTCTTTTCTCAATAGAAAGAACACAAATAGATAACATATTTACAGAATTTTATTTCATTATGTTGCAAACAATGACATCCAGATATATTGATACACAACTTTAACTGTGCGTGTATGTGCATTTGTGAGTGTATGTGTGTGTAAAGAGAGCAGTGAGACCACAGAAAGCAGAATGAAAATCCCATGTGAGGGAGCCCTCATTGGGTTTACAAGGCAGAGATAGCAATCAAGAGGGCACCGGGCGATTCTCTGGGCTGACACACACACACACACACACACAAACACAAATCTCTTAAAAGGTGAGCAGATTTTTCTTCTGTAAAACACACTTTTCCTTTGGGGCGTGTGCCTGTGCTCTCAGCAGCTTATGGATCATTAAGGTCCTGTGAGTGTCTACTAGAAAGCAAGTTTGTTAAAAGAGATGAATTAGTATGAATGAACACAGTGGGTGAGAAGCTTTGCCTCCTCTCTCTCCTCTGACCATCAGAGCAGAGACAGAGGAGAGATTCTCCTGTCATAATATACAAACACACACATACTCACACAATGTATACACACATGTACATGTGCACTCGCCCACAGAACCTCATGTGATTCAACTAGGGAGCTGCATCTTGCTTAAGTTTTTCCTTTACTCGTTGTCTTCTCCTGGACAGCTTCCACTCATTTGCTTTCTTTCATCCTTTCTTTCCTCACACCCTCTTTATCACCATCCACGCAGTGACAGACCACAACAGCGGAGGCATGAATTGAACAAAACAAAACCTCAACCCCTTCAACAAGGGTTGCAGTCAGTCAGTTAACCAAAATCCACCTGCGCCAGCACACAAGGATATTCACCCTTTGACCCGACAGGAAGTCATGACAACAGTATGCAAATTAGGCAAATTTAACAGTATACAATTTTTTTTGTTTGATTCACCATGCAAGGAATACTTCTTATCTTTTGAGTGTGTTTATGTGTCAGAGATTGCGTGACATTTATTAAGCGTACCCTACATCCAGAATAATTTACATAAAAGGACAATAGTCATCTTAATAGGGCTGGACTGATGTAGGGGAGGAGAGAAGGGAGGGGAGCAGGGAAGGGGGGATGGGGAGAGGGTAAAGCGCCATGGTCAACTATGTTTCGGAGTGCAAGAGGTAAGGGGCGGGGCGGGGTGTCAGGACAGAGGGAAGAAGGCTGAGGTGCAAGAGAGGGGTTAGGGTTTGGTGGGACTTAGGGGCTGCTTCTGGAATTTTGGGAAGGGGTGGGGGCACAAGAGATGGAGGCAGTCTCAGCGGCACTCCCAGACTTTGACTGTCTGATCGACGCTGCCTGTCACCACGTAGGGAGCAGTCTTGTGGAAATCTGCAACAGAGGTAAACACTTGTTCAGGTTCACTGCATTAATGATAAACTTAATAATCTGAACAGATTGAACACAAGCTTGAAACAAACTTCATCTGAAATAAAAAGTGAGTGTCTTTAATCATGGGTGTAGTGTTAGTGTGTTGATGTTCAACATTTGAGATTCAAGATGGAAAAGGATCATCATCATTGCTGTCGTACCCAGAGAGGTAACAAAGTGTTCATGGGCACTCAGGGTCTTCATGCAGCGTTTGTTCTTGTAGTCCCAGATCCTAAGGGTTTTGTCATCAGCACAGCTCACTATGAATCTTCCTCCCGGATGAACCAATACCCCACGCACCCAGTTGTCATGTCCCACCTGAAGACACATGATGGATTAACCTTCATTTGGCTCACTGATTAGCAGTAACACCACGACATTCGTGAAAACCATCCATAAGACTACTCACCAGAGTCATAAGGCAAATGCCAATGCTGACATCCCACATCTTAATTGTTTTATCCCTGGATCCAGAGAGAAGGAAGGGGCCAGGTTTTCCACTTTTCTTGCTCTGCAAATTTAGAGACACATGGAAGATATATGAAACAGTGACTGGCTACAAGTGGGGCAACAATGCAGTTGTCTGAAAAAACTACACCTTTTTAGGTATGATGTGGTAATGCTCAGCCATGCTAAGGGCCTGGCTCGAGAAATTACTATCATTTAAG
This sequence comes from Acanthurus tractus, assembly GCA_029783725.1. Classification (NCBI taxonomy): domain Eukaryota; kingdom Metazoa; phylum Chordata; class Actinopteri; order Acanthuriformes; family Acanthuridae; genus Acanthurus; species Acanthurus tractus. Next base: position 14,156,716 of record JAQNCA010000006.1, read on the forward strand.
ACTTCTGCAGCACTCAATATTGGAGCTGCATGGTGCTATATAGTGTGCAGGCCTCCACAGATGAAAATGTTTCCCCCCATCATTTTTGCTGTTTTTAAAACAAACAAACAAACAAACAACAACCAAAACACAGAGCACCTGGAAGATGGAGGCTAAAATTAACTCTGAGTCTCTGCTCAGAGTCTGAGTCAGAGTCCACAGCACAGAATAGTCTGAGTCAGATTTCATTTTTTACATGACAAAGTAAGAGGAGTTGACCATTAAGATGATGGAGGTGGATCTGTTGTCCAAGAGAAAAGCAAAAGCCCCTGTTTAGCAATATTTCAGATTTAAACTTGGAACTAAAAAGGAACCTGATAGCATTCATGAGGGAAAAGGGGCTGGTTATCTGTTTTAGAGGTTTAAGCCTGTCATCTGCATCTCTTCTTCTAACAGCTTACTGAGGCTGCTCCTTCTTGTTAATTATTGCAATATTTTAAACTTAATAAAAAAAAAAATTTAAAAAAAAATCAAAGAATGACTGTTGTCGTTTTACAAATGCTTTTTTGATGAACGACAGCGCTTAATGCTAAAGTCGCTAACACATTACATTTCCTGCGACTGGTTTGTACTTAAAGTCTACTTATGTGTGGCTTTGAAAGTGAGGCTAAAATAGTAGGAGGTTGATTTGCATTAGCAGTACCTTAATATAGCTCTGGAGAATATGTCTGGTGTAAACGGTGACATCAGTGTTGTAGGATGATTACTGATCGGTGGGAATATTTCTTCATCGCAGCAACCCTAGCATCAATATCATTTTGATCTTCTACTCACTAAACCACTAAAACTTTATAAAACTAATGAAATTCATATCAGCCTCAGCTGTGTTTACTCTTAAAACAAAAAATCTTATTAAAGAAATTGAGAAATGAGTTGAAAATCAGTTGCTGTACATTCTCCACTTCAAGGATGAGCAACTGTGACAGCAACAGGATGTCAGTCACTCCAAAAGCAATTAAGTAACAGTGTGTACCAGTACTATATTTTCTCCTCAGTTAGTGGCAAACAGGGAAGATGACAGATTACATTGAGAGGAAACAGAACATGGTATATTTGATTTGATATCAATATAGATAGACTTTACATTTAAAAAAAGTATTAACAATGTAGTCTCTTAGTGTTCATGGCCAGTTAATTATTATCAGATTAATAATTCACTTTTATTCAGAGTGTGAAATTAGCACCTGCCAAATAAATCCCAGAGCAATAAGTCTCAGAAGGTGATCTGCCAAAATAATCAAGGAATTAAAAAAACTATTCTGACAGTCTCTAGTGCACTTTGATGTCATTCACAGACATGCTGCTTCTGTCCTCTGCTGTCTGTATCATTTTTAAGCATACAGGGACAGCCAACTTATAGTGCATTCAAATGCACCTTGTACCCAAGCTCAAATCTATACTCCATCAGCCAAAAAGTAGGTTTAAAATAGGAAAGGCTGTTTTTTTATCTTTTGTTAGAATACAGAAGCCATTACCTGTCTTGTTCATTCACTGCAGTACTTTCAGTAATTTAATGCCTAAGTTGTAACAATATGCCATTCACTTCTACATAGGCAGATTTGAGCAAATTCCACAGTAAATCTTGTTCAATACATCCCCAACTATCTGTTTTTTCTGCAGCAGTTTTTAATAATTACCAAAGTCATACTGACTATGTCCACATTTGTGCTGCAAAAAATGTCCAGCAGGTGAAAGTTTTAATCCATCAGAGTCCAAAAATTAAATCTGGATACTTCTGATCACTTTTTAACCAAGAAAGTGAATATGGTTAACACTACACCTGCCCACCATAAGCATGTTAGCATGCATATTTAACATTTAGCTCATAGCATCGCCGTGCCTAGATAGAGTGTCATGGTGCCAGTGGTTTGTCTGTAGACAGGATTGTAAACACAGATGCAGATATGCAAATGTGATATTTTTCAAAAGCTCACAACCTAAAGATAAATGCAAGTGTGTAAGGTCTTTTCCCTTACATCTCCAGCTGTTAATGACAAACTCATTATGAACATGCAATGTGAAATACTGACCAACCATTGTACCATGCTGAGTTGAGTTTGAAGCCACTGATGAAATCCATTCTTGTGGTTATTTTAATTACCATCCCTTTTTAGTGACCATCTCTGCAAAAGCTTTACTAAAAATGGATCTCCTTTTTTTTTATAACCGTATTAGTTGATAAAAGTGCATCAATGTCTAAGAGGCAGCCATTATTTCAGTGCACATAGTTTGATTTTGCTATAAATGACACTGGGGAAAGCCAGCCAAAGCCAATCTAAACATACACAAACATCCTCTGTAGATAAATGTCTAATCCTGCAGCAGCTGAACATACCTCTGAGCCAGTGGCCTCCAGGATGGTGGGGTGAGCACTGTCAGGGGCCCAGGCAATACACTCTACCACATGTTCATGCTCCCGCAATTCAGCTTTGCACTCTTTGGAGGCAACCACCCAGACACGCACTGTCTGGTCATTAGAGCAGCTGGCGATCAACGAGCCGTCCTGGTTGGGACGCACCATCCTCACCCATTCCCTGTGGCCTGTGAATGTCTTCACACAATACCTGTGAAATATTGTTAGTTAAAAGAGCAGCTTTTAGTGTTAATTTATTAAAAACCAATTTAATGTCATTGTGGTTACAACTAAGAGTACATGAAGGAGGAATCAGAAAAGAAAAAAGTATAAAATCACATTAAAGTTTCATTGAAAGCTTTAAGGCAGGAAGAAGTCCTCGCCCTCACTTACCCAGTGGCCACCTCCCACATCTTGATGGTCTTGTCTCTAGAGGCAGACACTATGTGGTCACCATTTGGCATGATGGCTACAGAGGATACATTGTGATCGTGACCTGGAGGACAGAGTTAAGAGTTTAGTTCTGCAACTGGTCTGCATACATCTAAATATTTACAAAATTGAATAGAATTTCAGTCTCAAATATTTCTGTACTTGTGGTTAGATACACTACTTTTGCAGGTGCTTCTTTTCTATAACCATTGTTTTTTTGGTTTTTTTTTGACAAACATCTCTTACCATGCATTGTTCGGATGCACTCAAACCCTTGAAAGTCCCAAAGTTTGATGCTCATATCAGCTGAGCATGAAGCCAGCAGCTTTCCTGTCTGGTCAAAGGAGATGTCCTGCACAGAGTCTGTGTGTCCTTTCAGGGTTCGCTCGAAGTCTCCTGCCTCATAGTCCCACACCTGAAACAAGATAAAGACAGTGTTAGTCAGCAAAGTACTTCAGCTTCACCATCTCCAATTATCATCCAGAGTTGCATACTTAACCAAAAATATAAAATGTGAGTCTGAAACAGCCGACAGTTGTTAAATTTAACTATGAGTCTCTGTACGTCTGGTCTTAAACTACGTCCTAGGTGATCTGATCACAAGTGGACAGCATAAAGTACAGGTGTGAATGTGTACAATGCTTCATCATACGTTTTGAGATCTTATCACTAACACATGCCAAGGTGGTCTGGGATATGTGGCCACCTTTTATTTTTTTAGCAATGAATATGCAAATGAGTACTGGGCCAAATTAAAGACCTCCTACTCAACTCACATCTTCTCTAAGTATGGGATGCTTGTGAAAGCTCTGTCTGTTTCAACTGATTTTACTAATATCTCCATACCCATAAAAAATGAAATAAATTGTGCAATCAGCCTGTTGTTGAGTGAGTAGAAACCTGATAAACTGAGTCTAAGATACATTTTTTGCCTTTCTTTTCCTAAAGGTGATACATATAATACCTGGAGCTATATCTCTTGAAAGAATCTCTGTTAGACCCAAAACGTTGGCTACTACTGTTTGTCTGCTTGTTAAAAATAACAAAGACAAAGGTGTGAGTGCTCATTTGCATACATGATGTTTTGTTTTTTGTAACATTCAGCAAGCAAGACAGGTTGCAGGATGTTTTAACAAATAAACTCAATTTTTGCTGCTAGTACTTTTGAAAGTACACAAATTGTAAACAATTTAAATACAATTTTAAATGGTAGCTAATATTCTTGAGAAATGAAACAATTTGTTGACCTCGTTGAACTGTTAAATATATTATAAAGGTTGAAAAGAAAAGAAGGGGGTGGGTTGAAAGAGAAACAGATTTGCATGTTTTCCAAGGTGCTGCTCTCTGAGAGTGGTGCCTCTGAAAACTAAAGCATCAGCCCATCTCCACATAGATGAGCAGTGACAAAGCAGAAAAGAGTGAGGAGGGAAGGAAAGCAGGGAGGGAGGAGAATAAAGGGAGGAGGCAGAGGAGGGAAAGCGTGTTGAAGCAGAAGCATGGAGGATAAAAAGAGAGAGCAGGCACAGATCTGCAGTACAGCTTTGATCTGAAGGGTCAGGGCTGCAGAGGCTATGCTGTGGTGAGCTGCAGCGCTCACTGATTTTGCTTGTGAATGCTACTGCATGCAGCTATCACTGTATTTTATTATTCCTGCTTGGATAAATTTTCAAAGCAGTACTCCCTTTAGAAAAGATATTAGATTAACCACAGGAGTCCTGATGATTCCAGAAACTACAAGTGGGACCTCTTTATGAACAAACTGCTGCATAATTTATCAGTGTTTTCAAGACACTATTAAAGTTGGTTAATTTTGTGCTGTCCTTATGTTTTTTTAACACCAAGCTAAATGTAATAAAACTTCATACACATAAAAGAAATCTTCAGATGCTAAAAACCATGTGAGAGAGGTATTGGTTGAACTCCATGAGAATTCTGGAAGCTGCAGTGATGTGGATTATACTATATTAGATTAGACAGATTATCGAATATATTGTCATCCCACTCACAAGGTGATCTTGACACAAACTACATGCAAGATTAATGGAACAAAGATTTACCACAAGCAGTTGAATAAGACAACATCAAGTGTATCTAGCTTTAGCTAATAAAACATCAGCTCATTATGTAAACCCTGCATACTTATAGAAAAAAACCACACCTTTATGGTGGCATCCTCGGAGGCCGTGACCATGACAGAGAACACAGGGTGGAATATGACACGCGTGACTGGAGCACGGTGCCCACTCAGGGCATATCTCTCTGGGGGGCGGGGGATCCACTCTTTGGGGTCTCTCTTCTGACCCACTGAGCCTCCATGTGTCATCTCCTCTTTCGCCTCATTCAACTTTGATTCCAACTCCATCACCTAAGGGAGAAGAGTGAGTCAAGGAGCAGAGGAGTCAGAAGACTGATCAGCAAATGTTTATCTAAAAAGAAATACATTTTGAATTTCAGTTAGATAGGTTACTATTTTATAACACTGTCTATCATGTGGTTTACATTCCAAAAAATCTATTCCTTACCTTTTTCTGTAATCTGATGACTGAGGTCCATTTCTTTTCCAAAAGCCCTGCATACTTTTTGTCTACATCTTCATTCTATGATTGAAGAAAAACAGACTCTGAGCAAAGGATACAAATTTCTCTTAACAAACATAAATTTACTTCTTTTTTTGACAATTTTGTACACCTTTCTCTTACCATATCTAACTCTGCCTCTTTCTTGAAGGTGGAATATGCCTCTTCATATCCATTGGAACGGAGATAGTCAGCTATAGCTCGATTTCTGAGAAAAAGTGAATTAAAATTTATTTCTGGAAGGTTTTGGGTGTTACATTATCAGCAATGACAGATTAGGTCCCTACAGACTGAGCATTATTAGTGAAATATCATTTGACTATGCACAATTTGGGCTAAATTAACTTCCGGTCAACAAAAATAAAGTGAGGCTGTTATTTATCACAGTAAACAATAGTGCCACCTTAACAGAAATGCTGGTTCCTCCTTAAAAGAAAGGAGACCACACCCTGTCTGACAAATGGAAGCAATGAGATTCAAGTTTCACATTTCCACCTTAAATGTCAGCGAATCTGAGCAAGTGCCATAAGAAATTACAATCCTTCAGTGAAGAAAACAAAACATAAGGACTGATTCACTGGGAAACTATGTTTTTGCTGCTATGGCAACATTAGCCACAAAGAGAGGGCACTAGGCATGGATGATGCAGGGACAGGACAACCACAATCACAAGGACACACAACCTTAAACATGCACACTTGCACAAAAATACACACAGACACACAGTTATATAAATAAGTGGAACAGCTCTTTTATGAGTAGAGGGGTGAATATTTCATAATTTCATATTGGTTCTAAATTTGGGCCGCCGCTTCAGGGCTACTTTGAATGGCTGATAATTGCAACTCTGACTCAACAGTTTGCTACAGACTTGAAACATTATGTCATCACTGGCTGTGGGATTTCCATTAAACTCTCCCAATCAAATTATTTTTAAGTTTGTCGAAACATAGAGTCCAGATTTTGAAGACCGAAAAGGTTTACACAAGGCAGATAAAATATCTGCTGTTTTGTTTCATCTGGACCCAGTTGTACTAAACTTCGGTGTATACTGTATGATCAGCCAAGCAGATGTCACTGTGCAGTTCTGCTGGAACTAACCAGCCATCATTTTGTTAAGTTACTCCTCCTTCCCCATCCCCCTCACTCCTTTGCTCCTGTCATGTGGGTTATGAAATATTCACTAAGTAGCTATCAAGTGAGGCAACTCAAAGCTCGCATCTCTTCACATTTCCTCAATGATTCGAAATTCTGGTGAGGGAATGTACTTTTTCACAACATCTAAATCAACCTTGTCTGGATGACTTAGCTCAAACAGCTGTCTATGAAACGAGGAAAATGTAGTGTACAACTGTTGCTTTTGTTCCACTTTTGAAATATTACTAAAAAGTCCATGTTTGCAAGTGCTTCACTTAATACGCAGTTCATGTGTTTATCTACATGTCTGTTCTTGTTTGCATATCTGATGAGCATGAAACACCCACATATTTACATTTACACACTCACAGTTCATCTCTTTGTCTCTGTGACAGCACCATGGTGGCTGCTGTTCTCTCCCTCTTGGGGAGGTGACGGTGAGGTGATGTGCTGGGGGAGTCTGGCTAGGTGGTGTGTGGTGGGGAGGTGTCCAATCCCTCAGTGATGTTCTTCCTTGTAGGTGGCAAAAAAGTGCCACACAGAGGAAGGGGAACTGGAGATACTGCTGTCAATCAACTGTCGAGAAAAAGCTCCACGAGTATTTACTTCTCCGTACGTCACTCACTGATCAGACGTGCCCATAACCTGAAGAAATGGGAGAGATGAAGTCAAAGAGATAAACTCAAAGGGAGTCAAAAAACAGTAAAAGTAACACAGCTGAGTTATATATACAGCAGCTACAGGTAGCTTTTGTTTTTTTAAAAGAAAAGGGCAAAGTTGAGGAATTTCATTTTTTTTAAGTTATAGTGTCCTTACCTGCTCAAGTAGGTATACTTATAAGGTTGTACAGTTAAAGTTTTAAAGTTTGTGTGAATGAAGCAGACAAGCAATATAGTAGTGGAATATAACCATGTAACAATGCTGGGAAGTAGGAATAAAACACTTCTTATGGGCTATTTATCATTATTCTTTGCATTCAATAAAGCATTTATCCATGCATCTTAATTTCCTTTATTGCTGCCACAAACTTTACTTTTTACATTAAATTTTCTTCCGAAACACAACGAGAAACAAGAACTACTGCCTTATAGTTGTATACCTTCACTAAAAAAGTCAAGTTCCAACTTACATCTATGTCTGTCCAGACTCATACAGGTCAAAACATAACCAACACAAAGTCCTTTTTTGTGACAAAATGAAAGTTTTTCCTACATTTATATGTGTGTTTCCTATGGATAATGTCCATTTAGAAATATACTGTCTTCAGTTAGGGACTATAAGAGGACTGCTCGAGAGCTTTATCACATCAGCAATGCCAATAAGCTTGTTGGCCAGCAATGCTTAATGTATGGATGCTGCTGCAAAGGGCAAAATTGGATTCTTCACACACAACTTAAACTTGTGGGCAGAGAGAATCTACGCAATCCATGATAGTGTCACCAATTTAGCATCCCACCAATTTTTAAATATAGTTTTAAGTTATAATCCTTCCTTTCATTCAAAGATTATGGCATTAAATAATGACCAGAAAAATGTTTATGCAAAAACACTTCATACACACTCCAAATGTTGTTGAGATGTCACGTCCAACAGGATGGGAGACAAAGACATAAGGACACAGTGACAGTGTTGTAAAAATTAAGAAATGAACTAGAAACTCTATTTTTGTGCACTTGACTTAACTCTAAATGCTGCATTAGCAACTACTCGGTTTTAAAAGGCTAAGTGTACCTGTATGTTTCTACACCAAATATCCTACCAATAATCTCATAGAGTATAACACATTGTTTCTTTATTATAGTTTTAAATTTGAATTTTGGGACAATGTTACTATTCAAAGAGAGGACCAAAGCTCAAAAGCACATACCTACAAATCAAATCACAGCACTCAGGTATTGTGAACATTCACTTCCTCAGCTTCAACACTCCTGGCACCTCAGACCACGATATCATGAAGCTGCTTTGTGTCTAGAACACACATCTCATTCTGTCTGTGTGTGTGTGTGTGTCTCCACATTTAAGAGACCATAGGTCCTCCTTACAGCTGACTGTCCAATGTAAAGAACGGACTAGACAGCACTTAAAAGGATTAACCCAAGACAGAGATGAGGAGAGAGGACCTTAATAGCTAGTCGCCATTGCTCGCATTATTGTCTGGTGCACCGTTCTTGCCTGTTTCAGTCTGTTGCTAATTTCTGCTTGCAAACACAAGACTTTCAGTTATTGCTGCTTGCAAAACAGTCTTTTAACAAATAAACAGTCACTTATTTGTTAAAAATTAAACAAATTAAAAAACTGCATGATCATAAAATTCCAATTTTATGTCTGCATATACATCTACTTCACAAATAAACACACAAGCATTTAATTTCGGTGAAATGGCAGCTGTAAAAAACAACCAAACAATTACTCAGGGACATGTCGCAAGAGTCCTATAAAGAACTGCTTTTTCTTGCCTGAAAACATGATACAAAATAGCCATTTGACCAAATAGCTCAACCTCTAAACTATTACATAACTAAGGCAATCTTGGTAGCTTTTGCACCTGCCTGTCACCCCTGTGATCTCCCAGCAACTGCATTTTAGAGAAATGCTTCAAGGGAAAACTGCAAAAAAAAGTGCCAGCAGCCTTGTTTAAGTCAGTAAAAGCATTTCAAGTCCTGCCAGAGTCCTTCAATTATTTCATCAAAAGGCAAATTTGCTGTTATCTAGTCTTGATACTCAACAGAGGGAACATGGTCAGAATCATAAATCAGGAGGAAGGGTACAAGGTCCTGTGTCTTTATCAAGCCTATCAGAAGACAATGAGGCACGGGGGGTTCGTTTACAATCCGTGTGATTATCTGATGAATGTCCACATCAATGCCTCAAGTACCTGAATTTAAAAATTGGAACTGGAATGGAATTGGAATTGAGACTTGTATGAAGTCATTACTCTCAGTTACTCTAGAAGATGCCTGTGACAACATCACAAATTAAGAGTTTGGCTTCCAAAGACAGCAGTCCAAGCATAGAGTAGTGCTGAAATAGGTAATTAATTGCCAAATATTTTTAATAACTAACTTACCCATACAGCAGAATTGTAAGCTTCAAAATATATGTTTTTCTTGTTTCTTTTCTTTTTTTTACTATAATTATGAACTGTATCTTCGACTTGACCTGTGACCTGGGGCAAAATAAGATATTTGAGGGCATCACTATGGACAGTTTTCACTATTTTCTGTCATTTTATTTCAAACAGTAAATAAAAAAATAACTGTTAGGAAATACGGTCAGGCCATGAATATTACATGGCGGTGCTTTCTAGGTGAGACAGTTGAACAGATAACAAACCCATAACCATAGAGTCACCAATAGTACAGAGTACAATTGATAAAAGGGTTAATAAAAGAGAGTTATTCCTGTTCTGTAAGACACTGATTAGACTTTTTGTTGACTACGAAGAAATACTATGGTGTTACTAAAACGCAAGAGTAAAATATAGAAAACATAACTAATCTCTTAAAATCAAGCAACTGACTCTCATATTTCATTCTGGCTTCATAGCATTTGTAGAAGGCTAATTTAGGTTAATGTTGGTATCAGATTAGACTCCGCACAGCAAATAACCAAAATTAAAAAAACTTGATCAGACATATTGATCATGATTAAAATATTCAATGATATACACTGAAACATTCCCATTGTGTAATATAAATGTATTTTAAATTGAGAAACAATACTACCATTAAATGTGAAAGACCACATGTCGCAGACACTGGAGCAGCGAAAACTGAGACATCAGCAACCTCCAGTCTTCCTGCATCCATTCATAGCCACCTCACTGATGTAACAAACTACATGCCTCTCTTATTCTCTCAAGAACAAAAATTTGTTACCATACCAAATTGTCTTGGTTTCAACTGTGAACTGTAAAATGTTATTAAGCTCCCATCAGGATACAATATCCGAATGTGACGTCAGTTATGCCTCATCTGTCTTTCGCACAGCGCTTAAAATTGGTCTACATCACAGCCATGTTCATCAGTTAATAAACATCAGTCAGAGCAGTGAAATGACTCAGCCTTTTCCTGTGTTCTGAATGAAAAACACGTTTCAATCCCAGTAAAAATGCATCATCTTTGAAACCATGTAGAAATTTGTTTTCAAGCACTTTATGATCCTTAAATCACCTGCAGACAATCTGACTAACTACAGGGCTCTCCCTCAAGATTTTTGTTCATGATGGTGGACTGAGGACTTGCTTTTTGAGATGGATTAGTATAATGAAGCTGGCAATTGGATTAGCTTCGGCTCTACTGACAGTAAGTTTACCATAGCCAACAGTTATTTCCCCTTCATTTTATCTATCAACTGGGGCCAGACCATATGGATTAAATGGCAATACACAATAAAAACGCAGTATTTTCTGTAAAGTGGGCTAAATGTTCAGTTGTAAGTCAAAACCAAATAGGGTAGGTGGTCAGTATTAAATATCACAATTAATGCCAAATATCACAGTATTTATCCTAAACAAAATAAAGACACAGTACATTTTTGGACAATTAATCATGGGTAACATGAATATAATAACTAAGCAGGTAAAGGCAAATTATAGAACAGCTAGAAAAGCTAAGTTCAGAAAGTTACATTACCATTATGTAGCCTAAAAAAATCAGTAAGAGACAACATTTAGTCCATATTCAAAATCTAAGACAATATCTCACATTGTTTCCTACAGTTGCCCTGCAGTTTTTTCCCCCCAAATTATGAGATTAGTCTTAAAACACAGTTACATAGAGCCCAAAGTGATGTTTTCAGATTCCTTCTTTGAAATTTCTCTAAAATTTACAATGATGTCTAGATAAACTGTAGAACACACTAAACCATCAGCAATGACAGGCTGCAACAAAAGAATAATTTTTGTATATACTCACTGACATGGCCCATGAAATGACTGATAAATCAACTAACCGTTCCAAGGGCACTTGTCAACGTATGTAATATGTTTTTAAAACAAACATATCACTAAATTTAATTAACAATTTAAATGAGACTTTCAGTTCTTGGGTGGGGATGCCATTTTTACATAATACATAATTGCAGGTAGAACCTGAAGGTATACAAGTACTGACTTTCCTGGCTTACTTTTCTGACTATCATAGAGCCTCAAGTCAAAACTGCCTTCATGAATAAAATGAATTCAAAATGAAATGAAAAGATATCTCTGGCATGATAAACTTTCTTTGCCGTTTCAATTTTATCCTAATAGCAGAAGTGATTTAGAAAAATTGAGGCAGTGTATTTAAAAGACAAATGTAAACCTAACAAAACCACAATGAAACCAGTCACATGAAATAATTCAGGCTGCAAATCAAGTTTTCAGTCATCATGCTCTGTTTGTGTCAAGCTGCTGTACAATGCCCCTCCTTATGGGTGACCTTCAGGGCCAAACAAGTCCCTGCTGGCACAGACCGAACCACAAGACAACGTTTGAGTACAGATCAAACATCAAGGCAAGTCTGTTCTTTCATTTAACTGGCAGTCTTCAGGACTTTATCACATTTTCTTCACAATTGGGGTTCTGAAGGATTTATTGCAATTATTGTCTTTTGTCCTACAATAAAAAACACTTATTCATATTACTTAATCTTTTGAGCATACTGCACCTGTCGGCAGTGCTGTCGGACAAATTCAAATTTGATAGGAGAGTGACAGAATATCAAGACAGCAGTGACAACAACAACAAAAAAACAACAGAAATTCTTAGCTGATATCCCACTTAACAATTGGTTACTGTACTTGAGAAAGTGTAGTTCTGCTAGAGAAGAAAAAAACGGGGAAGCAAGTATAAATAAAGCAGAAATAAATTTTAACTGCACTTTCTGCAACATCTGATTATTTGTGAAAGCGTGTATTAGACAAAACCTTGAGATGCAGAAGCACATAAAAACTAGCACACACAAAAATATATAACCTGTTTTACAGTCGTTACATTACCTGTGCTTAAAAAGCGGCTACTTGACCATTTCCGATCATTTAATTACCTATCAAAATTCAGCTCATGAGACTGTGTAGCTGTATCGCTATGGTCTTGTTCAATATCAGTATTTCATGCTAGTCGGTGTTTTAGTCTCCACCCAAATTATGATCGCTTAAACCACGGTAGATTTCCTAAAAGGAGGATGCAGCATAAATGAAAGAAATACCTAAAGACTGACATTAATTGGAAAAACTGGTCTTGAATTTAAAATCAAGCCCGGGTGACGTCTTTCCAAAGCTTCGATGGCCACAAGGGCAAAGTTGCAGCAATGGCTCAGCAACGCCCTTTCCAGCTAACGTTAGCTGAGCCCGATAACGTAGACGTTAACTGGAGCTGTCACTACGAGCAGCCTGGAATTGCACTTCCACATAGTTAACGTTACCATATCAATACACGCAAAGGGCGTTGGTCTACGTCAACAAATAGCTAAGCAGCATCGTCAAAATAACATTTAACGTCTCACGTTAAAATGTGAAGGGGAATGGGATACGTACGTATCCCAAGTTTGATTATAGGGCTATACGTTAGCTGATATTACCCATTACAAAACAGCACCGGTTAGACTGTTGAATTTTTTCTATTTTTTCACGTCAAACAATGCACCTTTTTATTTCGTGTATGATCAACGCAATTGCTATTAACACCAGAATATTTCACTCGCTGTGAAAAAAATATGGCAGCAAGCTGACAGCACCTTATAGTTAGCTTAGCCGGCTAACGTACCACGTTAGCTCATCTCTCCAGAACTTCCATAAATAGACGCGGCTAACGTTAGCCAAATGTTTAGCTAGGTTCCACAACAAGTGTCTCAATATGTACATCGCGCATTGACAGAGCAACACAGAACCGGCTTTGAAATGGCAATCACATTCTACACAGTTAAATTATATCATCAACAGGTAATTTTGACATACAGTTTATCAATCAATGCTCTTTTGAGTGCCAACTTTGGCACTTAGCTTAGCTTTCGGCCTCTCCGCCATTTTGAGATCGGAACGGGAAAGCGCAGACACTGCAGGCAATTCGTCGTCAAAAATAACAAGTCTTTCTAAGTGCCAAAACAAAAATACAGACGTATTTAAAAACTGTTATCTTACCGTCTGACACAAGGTCATTCTCATATGTCCTTGAATGGTCTAGGCATGCGATGGGTAACCTTAATTTTAATGTGGAATTGTGACTTTTCACATCAACCGGCACGGTCGGTCAGATTTTTCTCCTCTTAGGTACCACCGCATTCGCCCGGCCCCAGCTAACGGTCGCGGTTGGATATCGGCTGCGCGCACGTTGAGGTGAGCGGAGGCGCGCAGCGTGAAAATGTATCGCTTTTGCAATTAAAGGGAAAACGCACAATCATGACTGATAAGTCATATGTTATTTTTATTACTATATACAATCATACTTAACTTGAGAACAACTTTAATTGTAAAATAGTTTTTCACTGTGATGTGCAACAGTAGGATATAATGCAGTGGAAGTCACCCACAGAGAAGTTAGACAGCTGCTTAGTAGTTAATAAATAACTGAACAACCATAACTAAACCTATAATATTTTACATTCATTTTAAGATATACAGCTGGCAAACTTTGGAACGAAAGCTACTCAGGGAAGTGTGTAAAATGAAATGCATTTACCCCCACATTTAGTTACTTATTTATTGTGTGTAGATAAACTTCACAAAACACTGCTTGATGTAGATCCAATTCACACTTTATTGCTCTCATTTACATCTACGTGAGCCCCCAATCTGACTAATTCTTGTTGAATGAAAATACAAGATGCTTGAATGCTTAATGTATCCCAGCTCAGTCACCTGGACATTTGTCAGTCACAACAATAATGTGAATTAAATTATAACAGACTGCTATTATACATCCAAAATAGCCATAAGATGAATTAAATATACATACATAAGCTGTTTTTACTCATGACTATTGTACTGAATATAGATGTAATGTTCTGAGAAGTGTTCATGGCACAATTGTGAAACCTAGTGGACACACAGGGGCATTGCAAGAAGACAGCACATGGTTTAAAAATCTAACAAATTTGGACATATGGTCCTCTGTTGCTATATTTCTTTATTTCAGTAACAGTTGAACTAAACATAATGTGCTTGTCTCTTCATCCAGCAGTGTAATCAGTATAAATTTTCTTTAATATGTAAGATTTATGTTCTTTTTTTTGACAAAAACTAAAGTTAAACATATTTGCCATCAAAGCCTGCAGAGTTACTGAGTTCTTTCATGGATCCCATACATTAGATAAGTTTCTCTTTAAAGTCCAGGCCTCCACAGACAAAGGCAGAACAAAGTCCTCCTCCAAAAGGAGTTGGCTGAACCTGTTTTTAACCTAAACATAGTTTTTGTTCAGCATACTAACACCAGCAGTGCGCCCAACTTTTATTTGCCATCATCATTTTCAGAAGTCTGATTACAAACACAAATGTCCCATTATGACAGTACCCATCCACATTGTTGTTTTCTGCAGCTTTCAAGTCTTTTTGTCCAGTTCTTCCACTTTAATCTTTCCTTCTGACTCAGTCCTAAGGTCTGCAAAATCTTTTGCACTAGAAAGAAAAGGCAAGATACATATATGTATAAGGAAACCATTGTTTACGTTTGCTTTTTATTAGGATCATAATCAGGTTAGATCAGTATTGTAACCACCACAATGGGGATTATTTTTAAAAAATTTCCATAACTGGGACAGTTTGAGTGTTCACCTGAGGGGAATGAGAATGATTCCACATGTCAGGTTTAGCTGTTGAAGGATCGTGGGAAGGCTTGGTGTGGAAAACTGGAGAGAAACACGGATGAGACTAACAATCACACAACTGGAAAAGCTTGTATGTAATTTATTTGTGTGTTTACAAAAAGTGTACAAACCTTTGGAGGTGGAATACAGGCACTAGGTGTGGTACTGTAGATATGGTTGATGGCCTTTTGAAGGACCACAGCCTGCTGAGTGAGACTTTTCAGGTACTCTGAGCTTTCCTTTGTATTGTCATGCTCCTCACCAACCTTCACGTGTGCAACAAAATCCCTCAATTAATATTAGGAGCTTTTAGCATGAAAAAAATACTAGCAAACATAATATTTCAGCATTTTAAAACCCACCTGGCTCTTATATATCAAGTAAGTCTCTTTCTCGTGCTGCAGAGCTGATCGAAACTCCCCTTTACTCTCGTACACAGTTGCCAGCAGATGATGACTGCACAAAAGATGGACATGGATAGGCAGAGAGATAAGGAAACACTGCAATATGAATGAATTGAAAGAAGGTCATACTTCATCTGTACTGTAAAGCATCAGTATCTTTTTCGCAGGTTGTCTGTAATTTTAAAGTGTCATAATCTGTATTTAATTCTCTTCGTCTGCTTCTGAATGTGAAAGGATGTAGGAAAACAGAGGAACATGATAAAATGGTGTTTTACCTGTGTGCATACTTCAGGGATGTGGCACTGTGGTATTTTGAGGTTAAAGTTAAGGCATTCTGTAGGAACTTCAGGGAAAGCTCATACTCCATCAGCCCATGAAGCACAAGACCCAGCATACTCTAAAAAGAGGAGCGCAACAAGGACATTAGCAGTGTTTAGTGTTCTATTATAATTAGGTGAAACTTCAGCTTCTTTCTCTGTATTTTCCAGTTTCTTATCAACCTGAACATTTTTTGTCCTTGCATGTTTTAAACCTTGAGGTTTTGACTCAACACTGTCTTTCTGAGTACTCGAAGGGATTTTTTTGTTCAAATTAGAATGAACAGGCCTTTTTGGCTGACAGGTTGAACTTAAACTTGACACAATTTTAATATTTTTATTTACCTGAGTTTGTATAACAGCAAAAAACGAGCATATCACCTGCTTCATCAATTGCTCCTAATATTTTGTTTTCACGAGTGACCGAATCCTCAATATATTATCGAGAACTGATGGTGAACAGACCTTAATCTTTAAAATAGATAGATGTAAAATATTTTGTGCTAAATACAGTAAAAAATAAGAAGGCAATGCTTTGCAGATGAGATCTCACTTACATCCAGCAGTGCAACATGTGGATGGTCTTCTCCAATCACAAGCAGGGTTAGATATCGAGTGCGATACAGCAGCTGTAGGGATGTCGAAAGTTGGCCTCCAGCAAAGCAGTACAGAGCCAAGTGAGTCTGAATCACAGATAGAGAAATATTTCCATGTTCAAAAACACGTGACATATTTTATTCCTACAGTTAGGTTAATATTTTATGGTCCAACTGTCTTTTTGTGGACTGATGAGAAGTTAAATAAACTTACATAGTCCTGTATGGTCTGTGGATGATCGATGCCTTGTACTCGCTCACTACTCATAACAGCCTTTTCTTGGTGGCTAAGGGCCTGTCAGACATGGGAAAGTGAGAGAAACAGTGTTACGGAAGCTCACAAACCAATATATTTCTGCCTGTTTGTAAAATAATACAGTTTAAAGGCTACATGGAATCAATTAACTAAATTTGAGATATGGGGATGATTCAGAAGTCTGGAACCAAGTTAGTTAAAAGATCACAGCAGAAATAAATTGTAATGCGTATTTACATCTGCAAATTCCCCCATGATGTAGCTGAGCCGTCCCAGGAGACGTAGACACGTGCACACATCCTCATGCAACACCCCACATACACTGCTAAACAGAGTCAGGGCCTGGCTGATCAGTTCATAGCCGTCTTTAAGATGCCCTGAAAGAAAAATAAAAAACACATCTAATGAGCCTCTAAAACCAAATATATCTGCACTTTACATAAATCTAATCTAATTCACTAAATGATTTATCCATCAGTAGGTCAAAATCTGTGCAAATAAGCGTTAAACACACAATCTACTATATGTTTTACAGGAAAATAAAACATACATCATGGTTGGGTACTTCATAAGTTGTGTTCAAAGCCAGGGCAGTGACCCTACATATTTATATATATGTAGTGAGTGACAGAGTGACAGTATATGTAGAATGTTTTTAAGTGGAGTTGTGTTCACTGTATACAAAAGGAGAGTTCATTTAAATGGTCAACTGATGCATTATTTACAAGCTAACATGCGTTCTAAGTGTACCTTAAGACAATGCTCACATGTACATTAAAAGCTATTGTTGATGTGATTGTTCATACTGGTTACAAAAAAATCCCACATTAAAGCAATTTCAATACAAGAGATGAAGGACAAAACCTTCAGTCCTCAGTGTGTGCAAGAACACATTGTGAGCCAAAGTTACTAAAATATTTATACATCTGTTGATTCTCATTTCTTCAAGTGACAGTTCAAACAAAATGGGACCCATACAATGTCAAATCATGTTGCCTGGCAACACTGTTCTGCAGGCTTAATCAACTTTCAATGGAATTTTTTTTTTGAATTTTTACCTCCTAAAGTGATGTGACTTCTAGCTCTGTGTCATATTTGCCATATGAATATCAGTTGATTTATATTAAGTAGTGTAAAAACACTGTGTATCAATACCTCATTATTGATGCACATTCTCTTAACAGCACATAAGCAGAACAGATGTTTTTTGAGATGAGCTCTCTTGTTATTGATCACTCACCTTAAAACACTCAAGAGAGGGCAACATGCTAGCCTAGATGTTAACATATACACCATATTTTATGCTTTTTAAGTATTTGCATTGGTTTGAGTTTGCGTCTCTCACCCTGCTGAACTGCCTCCTGTGCTTGTTGCACAAGTCGTGTAGCATCAGTTCCTGTAGGTCTGAGATGTTTGACCACAGGGAAAATGTTGACAACATCCTCCTCCCCAAACGCTGGCCTGTGTCGAGACTCAAACGCATACTCTCTCAGCTGAACCTGGATACAGAGGAAAAGAAGAAGGCAAACAGCTGCATTTTAGAGCTGCACTTGTTCACTGGGTGCCCCAAGTCAATAGAAAACGTAATTTTTGCCTCGTGATCAACAATTATCTCCAGTATAAATAAGATTTTAATCAAAAATACAGTGGAGAAGAACATTTGGTATTTCTCTGTCCTTTTCCTGAATTTGTTCAGGCAGAGACAACTTTCCAACTTTTTTTATTGAATCTTGGTCATATAAAGCAGTGTCAGGAAGTATGGGTTCATTTATTTTTATATGTTATGAAGGAGTGAATGTAAGGAGAAACATTGTGGACATCTGACCTGGATTCCTGTCTTCATGGCAAATTCTCTCAGTAGGGAGATCCTCTGAAAGCCGTGCTTTTCTATCACTTCATCTATACTTTCACTGAACACAGAGAGGATGGCAGTGTCAAATCCTGCTGCACTTATCCATCCACAGACACACACATTAATTTAGACATTCACACACAAACCTGTCCATTGTATAGTGATAATATTCTCCAGCCTCAGTCCTGATCCTGCCCCACAGCTCACTGGGCATCAATCTGGCCCACACACTGTCCGTCAGAGAGGCGACTCGACTGCTGTGGCTCCGTCGACGTCGACTCCTGCGACGTGAGAGTAGCTCATCCGAGCCAGAGTCAGAAAAAGAGGAGGAAGAGGAACTCAGGAGGCAGTTTAGGAAGTGACTGACAGCTGCAGAGAAAGCTGCAGGTTCCACATCCTAGGAGGAAATGAGATACATGTTGATATAAGAAAAGTCATTCTGGATTGCAAAATGCTTGTAATATTCTACTTGCTGGCATTATTTAAGCTCTTCACCTGTAAGTAGGTCCTGAAGATGTGTTTTGCACTTCTGATGATGATTTCACTCATAGAAATTCTCTGTAAGGGAGCATTTAAACAGTTGTTTGATCAGAAAGACTTCACTAGAAACCGAAAGAATATGTGATCTATGTAAAAATAAAACCCTAAAGGAAGGCAGCTATGACTTAACATGCATGTTTTACGCTCAATAATATTTGTAGTAAATACCTGAATATGACTGAGTCTCCCTTTTTCTTCCATCCTGTCCAGCTCTGCCAGCAGGGTTCCCAGGTATCGTACATTCACACCACGCTGGTGTAATGCTGAAGTCAAGGTGGCACCATCCATCGGTACTGCTACATGGTCGAGACAATCCCTCAGCTACAACAAACACATACAAAAACACACACAGGAGCAACAGTATATTTACAGATATCATCTTAAACTTTGTACACATTAATGTTATTGCTCCACACATGACTCACCACTGCTGGAATCTGATTAGACAGTAGAAAAGCAGCTGCATCCCATAACAAGCTTCTCTGCCTCTGAACCTCCTCAGCACACTCAGGGGGGAAACGAACCCCTGCACAGAGACACACAGTTCAATTTAGTCTTCTTTTTTTTTTTTTTTACAACACCAACAACAAAAACTACAATATACATGAGCGTGTGCGTTTGTGTTCAGGACCTGGGGAGCAAACATCAGGATTGAAGCGGATGTCGAAGCAAGAGTCACTGACTGATCCAACAGCTTTACAAGCGCTCATGTTCAAATTTCTCCTCTGAAATTCTGCAAAAGTTAAATGTAAGAGCATTGTTAATTGATATTGCACAGTTAACCAACATTAAGCAGTTAATTTTATGACCGTGCATCCAATTCTTTTCCAATGTTTTGTCACATAAAATCTTGATTTGCGAAGAGCACAGTAAACATAGTTGTCAGAGAAAAGTAGTAAGGTTCAAATATTTACTAGTAGGAAAAACATATGTGCAAAAGTACTTGAGTAAATGTACCAGATGAGTTTCTTTACCCAAACTGTTGTTTCCAGATATATGATTAATTTAAGATTCTACATGTGCTATAATGCGATCCAGGTCTTTAAGCTGTACATCATTTGTCTGCCTAATTTTGCACCTTATCACTGTGTGTAGCAGCCTAATTTATCTGTGTAATAACCATTTTTTTTCCTGATTTATCAATAGATTTCATTGTGTCATTAGTTTAGTAGGTTTTATTTACCTATGTCAGCACAGGCTGTTGCTGCATCTCCATCTTGCCCCTCTCTCAGATCTTTTCTCTGGTTTTCAGCTCTGTCATGTTCCTCCAGGTGAATGAGCCCCTGGGACACCATCTGTACATGAAGTTCATATCTGCTACACAAACAAAGGAAAAGTGGAATAAAATGCTTCATGTTCAACAGCCAGTTCATTCATAATGGCTGCATTTGTTTTAACATCTCCTCTTCCTCGCCTGTGCTGGACGAAGGCCTCTATCAGTTCTGGTCTGAGGCTGGCCAGGCTGTGACGGTGCTGCCGTGGGTAACCAAAACTCTGACATTCCTCTGGCACCTCCTTACTCTCCCCCATCTCTGAGAATTGAAAATTTAGGTCAGGGGGGAAGGTCCGGAGGAGATCCAAGATGTAGGCTCTTCCATCATTTCCCAAGATGCCTTTGGTCTCGATGCCAGAGCAAAGCTCTACTGGTTTCTTGTTATGATCGAGCACCTGGTGATGTTGGATTCTTAACAGTTTACTGGTTTTCTCCAGAAGCTCCAGAAACCTGGAACAATGTGAAGGTGATGATGAAAGGTTTCCTGATTTCATGTTAGAACTTGTGCTCGATCAAAATTTAAATACCAAACATTTAAAGTTTGACTGTTTTTGTAAATTACCTTGGATGTGTAAAAACAGTTTTCCCATAGTCATTAGATCCATAGACAACACTCTGCTCCTGATTCTTCTCCAGTATCCCAGGAACGATTGTCTGAGCAATGACACGGATGCCACGATAATCCACCACAGCTGTCCCAAGTGTGTGAAGCCCCTCTATGTCTATAGATGTGTATGCCTGCAGGAAAGCAATATACACAGTTTTGCTTTGATGGCAAGAACAAATAAGAAAAATAGTCCACATAATTGTATTCTGACAGATTAACTATTAAAGCCCTCCCAAACAGCTCATCACTCATACAGTTATTCCTTTCAGGATCTCTACCTGAGTTCCTCTCAGGTCACAGGTGGCGGCAGCATGAGCGGCAGCATCGCCCCCTATTGGGTCGTAGTGCTCAGAAATGTCAAATCCCAGACTGAAGAAGATGTTGTTCCAGATAAACATCTGCATGCGAGGCGCCTCCCCCGGGTTTAAGGGCATGACGTTACCATCAATAACAGCTACAGCCCCTCGTGTTGCAGCTTCAACAAAGTCACAGTTGGTCTGGAAGGAAAGATTAAAAACTTGATTTTCTGTTACTTGACTTAAATAAAGAGAAACGCAATCAAATCCCAAAGCAAGAAGGTGAACATATGTCATTCAAAAGTTGATCAGCACAGAGGGTAAGACGACAGAGGTTTTGTATACAGCACCAGTCAAAGTTAAGACACGCTTTCTCCTTCAGGTGTGTTGAAAGTGTGTCCAGACTTTGGACTTTTTTAGCCCAATTCTCCTGCTTCAGGAATTCACACAGATGATTTGACAGTGACAAGTTTGCTTTTCTAACCATCAGTCAGTGACAGACAGGAACAGATAATAGACAAATGAAATCTGCAGTCTCACCTTGAATATGCTTCTCTCTCTGTGCAGACGCTCCTGCAGAGATTTTCTGCTTACTTCTCTGCATCCCTGCAGTTCCTCGTTCCAGTCCCGACTCTGTAGTTATATATATCAGTATCATAACCATGAGTTTGCCTCAGATGCATCATGAAACCTTTGTTATGGTATGTACATTCACGTGTGTGCCAACGGTTCTGTGCTTTACTGCATTATTGTATTTCTTTGGGTTTTTAAATTTCATGTCTGCAACCTGCCCGGCCGTGTGCTCATCCTGGCCCAAGTGGCTGGTGTGGGTCTCCTCTGCTCTGACGCAGTCGAGGGTGTGGTCTCCCTGACGAGCGATCCAGGTGAACACCTGGAAAGGTGCTGCGATTCGCTCATAAGGATGTTGCTGGACTCTGATTCGCAGTAAATGACAAAAAAAAACATTGTGTAAGGGGGGGTGTGAGGATTTTCAGCATTTCATTCTACTGCCACATGTAATTCTAGACATTTAAATTTTATGTTAAATGACTGTATTTTCATTTGCACACCAGATTGATATGAATGATTTTTCATGTCACTTGGTCTCTTGGTGGCATAAAGTTTCAAACTTCATTAAAGAAAGTTTGCTCACCTCTTCTTCTGCAGGGCACTGAAGGTCCTTTTGAAAGAAGGGCTGACCTGACTCAGCAGCTCAACTAGAGAGTGGCAAAGGACCTTAGGAAGTGCAGGTTTGGGGTTGAAGTTGAAGGCAGTTGACCTGCAGCAGTCATAGCATGATATAAGTTGACTAGAGGTAAATTTCTACTTTATAAATTTAAATATTGCTCAGGTAAAAAACTTTTTCAATGCTGCAAAATATTGCTGAGGAGAATGGGAAGATAATTTAAAACCATTAAACCACCTTATCCTGGAACCATGAACATCTGTATCAGAGATTTGCTAGACCATTAACATATTGAGATATCTGAGTGGGGTAAGTAAAAACTTTGAGCTGTTGGTGGCACTAGAGGAAAAGCAAGAGAACCCCGTAAGTTATTAGGGTTTATCCTTTGGAGATCATCAATGTCTGTGCAAGTTGATGAGATATTTCATTTTAATCAGAAGAAATGAATTGTGAGACTTTGCTGCCAGCATTACGAAAAAAGCTCTTAATTTTTTTATATCTTGGCAAACATGCAAATAGCCAGTCAGTTCAGCACTCACTGGTTGAGGTAGAAACCGCGTGTAGAAGATGTAATGTTGAGCTCTTTATCTTCCATTGTCAGGACATTGAGGTACATGAGGTCCCCATGCATCTTCCTGTTTCCTGGAGGGGGGTTCCAGCTGCTCATGGTCAGAACCCGCAGGCACTGTAACGGCTGCAATGATCCTTCATTATACTTCCGTTATTGCTTGATTGTGACTTAATGGATGTTCAAATGAGTGTTGTGTGTTCAACTTGTCACAACTGAATACACAAAAGTTGGTCTCTCTTACCTTCCTGTCATCTCTGACGGGCTGCAGTGGAGTAAGTGGTCGGTCCTTACATCCAGGGAGGATGTATTCTGGAGGCCTTAAGTCAATTGACTCTTTGTCAGAAGCTCGCCTGTTTCCCACAGTTTCACTCTCTGAGGGATGAATATGGAGGTGAAAAGGTTGAAGGATTACAGACAGTAATGCTGAGATGAAACCCAATGTTAGAAAGTAATTAGGGAACAATATTACCCTTCTCTCCTCTGGTGTAAAAGCTGAGGTATGACAGTGAGCTGCAGTTCACTCCGTTGTATGCATCTGCAGGGTCGAGGCTCCTCAGAAGATCACGTACATGTCTGAGATGAAGACGAGCATCCCGCACTGAATAAGAATCTGCAATGCAAATAAGATGCTTTTGAATTGTTCATTTAAGTGTGTCATAGATGGAAGGATGTTGCAAAGCGTCTTTTCACAAAATTTAGATGACAAATCAATGAATGTACATGAGGCTCTCACCCTCCACCACCTTGATCAGCGCTCCGTCCCTGATGCCCTGGATGGAGCACAGCTTTGTGAGGCTGTCGAGCGCGATGCCGCCCAGCTGAAGGGAGAAGCATGTGCGGTGGCATGTGATCTCATGCTCCATCAGCACCTGGTGCAGCTCCGCCACCAACAGCTGGCCTGACACCTGAGAAAAACTTTGGATTCAGAATGACAAGAAAGTACAGTAAAGTATATTTAAAAAAAGAAAAGTAAAGTTGTATAGAAGAACCTGAAGCTCAAAACTTTCTGCTCCAGGAGGCTGAATTCTGACAGTAAAGCCAATTTCTTGGAGATCCACAATGTCACGGATGCTAAGCTGTGTGCTGTTGTCATCATCAGACTGCTGCAGGGGCTCGTCCTCAGGGCCTTCTTCAGTTTGACTTGGAGGCTCTGTTGACAACAGTAGAAAAAATAATGGTGTGAGTGTGAAACCTGTCTGTGTGATACAGGGAATAACTTTTACCAGAATTTAAGCTGAAAAGAAAAGTGGAAAATAAACTTTTTTTTTCTATGCACGATAGTGAGGCAATAATTCATTAAATCAAACTCAAATTCAATAACTGATTAAAACAAGCTAAGACGTCGCTCAATTGCTTAAACTGAAACATGAAGTTGAAGCAGAAATAAAACATATACAAAAAATAGATAGGAGAAAATAAGTCAAATAAACTTGCCTTATACTTCAATTTTCTCCTTCTCTCTGCATTTACCCTTTTCCATGTGGTATATAATATCTCACATTTAGCTTTTTTGTTTTCAAATAGTTATTTTCACAACATAATTTGTGATTCACATATCTAATTTCTCTTTCTAGTTTCCTTTGATTATGACCTGATTATTCTGAGTGCTAAAACATAACAATAGTTTATAATAATTACGA
>JAQNCA010000006.1:14222279-14242964 GCA_029783725.1 Acanthurus tractus
ACTTTTTTCTAATTGTTCTACATAATTAGCATTTTAACATATGCAAGTAGAGCAAACTACATGCTACTGGTAATACTTTGACTTAATTTTGAATGCAGGGCTTACATGGAATATGATAATTTTCCAATGCAATAAAAGTGTTTTTACCTGTATTTCCTGGAGGCGTGGTGGAAGCTTTAACTTTCTTTCTTTTCTTTTTCCTCTTGTCAGAGTTTTTGGATGACTGGAGCAGCTTACAGTTTTTGTCCTCTGGCATGATGTCGTCTTGGCACACAGTGCTACTGAATAGAATTGTGCAGGCTAAACAAGTTAACCGAGTCTGAAGACGATTGTGCCCGAGGATAAAATGCTTCTCGGGTGAATCTTTTTCACTTACTGAGAGGCGGAAATCTTACAATAACGGTCCCTAATGTGACCTAATGTTAAAGTAAGCGGAAGAAAAGGAGAAAGTAGCCTGGAAGCTAACCTTGACCTCAGAGACTCGGAAATCTTCGCGTTGCTGTACAGCGAGGACATGTAGTTGTTGCTTCCTTTTTGACCTGAGACTCGAGGTTTTAAAATACTTTCATTCAATTCACAGAAGGGCCGAAAGGAAACTTTTGAAACTGCTGGATGTTACATTGTTATATAGAAAGTATCGTATTTGTTTCAGGACGCACGCGTTTCCATAATCACGCTTCACCGCGGCGTTGCCCAGTGGCGCGTTTCCATGGCAACTCGGCTTTTCTCTTTGGTGAAAAAAAAATCTTGTTTGGTCCCACCGGAAACACTCCGGGGGAAACAAAGAGTCGTTTTCTCTCCACAGTTACACAAATATCTAACGGAACTTGTTTTGTGGCCCATATAAGGCCGTTTGTTAGTGCTTGACCTGGTAAATAATTCCCAGTATGCTAACATTTACAGTAACGATACAAGCGAGTACTCA
Organism: Acanthurus tractus; assembly: GCA_029783725.1. Classification (NCBI taxonomy): domain Eukaryota; kingdom Metazoa; phylum Chordata; class Actinopteri; order Acanthuriformes; family Acanthuridae; genus Acanthurus; species Acanthurus tractus. Next base: position 14,223,205 of record JAQNCA010000006.1, read on the forward strand.
GACAACAAAATGCAGTTATGCAACAGTGTAAAACCAGAGGTGCAAAAAGCAGAAAAGTTTAGCGTAAAAAACATTTATAAGTAACAGATATTCAGAAAGAATAAACAGAAAATGAAAAGTGGTTTAATACAATACTGCAGAAAGTAAAAGCATATTGCATATAGGTCTATGATGGCGTTAAGTGTATACAGTGTGCCATTGCTGAGTAAGCGTGAGTCAGCTTCCAGGGAAGCAGAGGCTGTCATTGTGCAGTTATTTATTTTAAGTTCAACTTAATCGTTAAGAGGCAAATAAAAGAAAACAAACACAACGGCATTGCGTAAGAAAGGCTGGCCCACTTTGCAAAGTACAACAGAGATTTGCCTGTGTGGACTTCGGCAGCTTTAGAAAAAAGCTATGATGAGGTTAAGCAAATTTTGAAATGGTGGCGAGCACAATAACATTGATATGTCGGACCTAATACAAAACATAGCGAAAGCAAAGAAATGACCCCGACGTGATTTGAACACGCAACCTTCTGATCTGGAGTCAGACGCGCTACCGTTGCGCCACGAGGTCTGCTTCCACCACTCAGAAAATTCAAAATAAGACCAGAGGCATGACATAGAATGCAAGGAAAAGGGTCAGGTTGAGTCAAATCAAATCTAATTATTATCTCACAATGTTAGGCAATTGGACAGAAACACACATCGCATGTTGCGACTCTCTCTTTATATATATATATTCCAGTAATAGTCACTGCATGAAAAGAATTAAGCAAGTGTACTCTTACATACTTTTCCAAATGACCACATTTCATCAAACTGTGTTTCTGTAGCTGCTATTAATCTAAGTAATGAGGTAGATACTCTAGATACCCTTCTTACAATCATGTTGCATCTTACATTCTTAGAACATGTTGCCCATTATGTAGGCCTATTTGTTAGTTTGAGTCTATGGAGCGTGAGTATGATTCCCTCCCCTCCATATGATTTGTCCTACTTTTACTATGTTGTGTTTCTGCTCTTATATTTTTATAGTTGCCTTGAAAGAGAACTTGATGTCTAGGTTGAGACTGTTGAAGGATTGAAAAGCCTATTGACACTCCACATCAACGAGCATATGTGATACTGGACTATGCAAAAATTTGAATGTAGTCAGTATTCTGGGATAAATAATAACTGATCTGTAGTTCTTTTTTTGGGAGGGAACAATTTGACAGAAATCAAAGACCCGTGTCTGACTGAAAAAAAATGTATTGATACAAAGGGAAGATTTTAATTACAGGTTATGAGTCCTGTCGCCACAGTGGACTGAAATCTTGATAAAAATATAGCGCACATGATCATCAGATGAAACCAGAGAAGTGTGAGACCTGTGGGTTCAAACTATTTTAAGCCCTTGTACAAATATGGACAAAGGTCCTTTAGTCACTGATAAGTTAATAAGCTGGACAGAGCTGGCCTTAAGCTATAGCCACAAGAATTAACAACGGTTAAAGAAAAGACGATTATCAATGAAATATCATAATGTACAAAAATCATTTATTTGTGAAGACAAAGAATAAAAGATATACAACACATTGCAGCTCAGGTAAGTAAACTTGTGGGTGTTTTGCGAGTTCAGCCTTACTTTGACTGGCATGACAAGTAGTCTAAGGAAGCTCAGGTTAGCTAACTTTGCATAGGGGTATTCTGCAACTAATAACAAAGTCAGTTCATTAAATTTATAAGCCTTCTCTGCATGTGCTGTCATATGTCTCTTGGCATTTTTTAAGGTTGTCACACAGTTGTGACCACAGTTGCAACTACATAGTTCCATATTGTCTCTTTAAACAATATTTAAACTTGCAGTGTCAGATTGCTCTGGCCACTTTGTGGGAAACAAGCTGGAAATGCAAGATATACACATTAAAACATTTAATCAGTTTCCTTTGCTCACATCCAATAAGAGAAGCTGTAGCATTTATTTGGGGGCGCATGTATGTGGTCATGTGATGCATTCAACCCTATTGTCACTTTCCTTTTGGCTCTGCCTTTATTCTCCACCAAATTAACTTGTGTGGCTTTTTGTCAGCTAATGCTGGTAAAGAGCTATAATTGTGTGAGAATGCCACTCATAGTCAGAGATCTTACTCATTAACCTGGAAAAAATCCATACAACTTCAATAAGAAGCAATTGTCTGATCCCACACTACAACTGCAGCACCCATGCAGCTTTGAGTTTAGGGGGTTTAAGGTTAGGGTTTAAAGGCAGAATGTAAATGTAGACTAGCCTAGTAAATGGAATATGTAGATAGGTACACAAGTTTAACACTGAAAAACATAATGTATAAAGGTGACTGCTACCTCATGCAGCCTACTCCCCTCTTCTGTTTCGTTTACATATGCAAAGGAAGTGGCACTGCTGAAAACTGGTATATGTGTGTAGTATATGTGCAACATTTGTTTGTCAGTCAGCCATGTTTTTTGTTCATGCGAGTATTGAGTATTGTTTGACAATTTGTGATGACAGGGACACTGCATAAATGTTCTACTATGTTTATCAGCTAGTTGCTAATTTTGCCTGTCTGATGCTTGGTGGCAAGCAAGTAGTCAAAGCGAGGGTTTCTCATTGAAAACAGCTGCCTGCTATTGCTGACTTTAATGCTATCAGAACAGTTACAGTGATCCAGAACAGTAACCTTTAGGTCGAGAGAGCCAAAACAATGTGCTGAAACTAATTATGAAACTCTGTAGAGATGAGAACAGCTGTCGATCCAGGTAATAATTCTCTATAGGGTTGTCTCAAGTGACCCCTTTTTACATAGAAGCACTCATGTGGTCCTTTGTTATGAAAACAATATTGATTAAAACTTTAAAGCCAATTTTAAGGTAAATGCTTCACCCTCTCTTCATAAAGCTATGACTCTTTCATGTATTTGACTGACCATTTAATCTGGCATTAAAAGCATTAATACTATTAATATTTCTATGTCTGTCATAGAACGCAAAACATTGCCTATTTAATTTTTTAAGTGTAAAAGAAAAGCAGACATTAAAGACATTTTACTGACATAAAAGGAACTGAATGCCATTTGTGGTACAACATCGCTTAAGTTGCTGCATGGGGTTTTCCTCATATGTTGAATCTGAAATCAACAACAACAGCACGTAGTGTGGTATTTCCCATTCTCTTCCTGTCCCACAGAATCCAGTTCCTCTACAGTTCCTTAGTACTGTGCACACATCACATGCGCATAAACAGAAACTACTGACACACATGCTGAGTTTATTAATTTGTCACCTTAAAGCACAGTTTTAAGTAACACACACTGTAGCTTTCCTAATAATGACTAGGTAACTAAACTTGGATGCTATGTTCTGTCTCCTATTAAACCACACACCCACCAGTGCTAAGAATAGGCTCTCTCTCTCTCTCTCTCTCTCTCTCTCTCTCTCTGTGCTCAAGCAAGTCTGTCCTGCTTCTGCATTCCCCCACATATCCGAGCTCTTCCAGTAAGAACTACAGGAAGAAAGAAAACCATAGTGCTGAGTCAGAGAAGACACGCAACATTAATCCACGCATGAGTGTCTAAGCTCACAGTGAGATACAGGCAGGTATTTTTTTGAAAGGCCCTCTTCTTATAAATGACAGAAAGTTGCTGTTAGGCTACCATAAAAATACATTTCCCATTATTTTTAACCGTTAAAAATTGATCATTTATGACCAACACACAGCACTTTCAGGGCTGACAGCTGAACTTATGTAAATTTTCACACAACCTTTGACCCACAATCCACTATTTACTGTGCGAGGTCATGTGATTGGTTGTGTTTTTCTGTGTTGTGAACCATGCCCCTGCTCACATCTTGTTCTGGTGAGTGTGGGGGAAGCTGTAACTTGCATGCTTTCTCCATCTGGTGTGCACGTCATTATACAAACAGGTCTTGAGTTGCAGTAAGTGCACTGGCATCTGCTTGCAAGACTGTTTTCAACAACAGACCGACAGCTTTTACAAACATGCGAAATAAGAATTTGTTTAAAGAGGACATGTATGGGGAAAAAAGAAAGAAGAAAAATTTCAATGTAATCATGGTGATATATTAACAGTATTTTAGTAACTTCAGTCTGGATATGTATAGCAATTAGCTAAAACAGTTTCCAGAGAACTCTTAGTTTATCTTTAACATTGAAGCTGTTTATTCAGTGTCAAATATGTTGAGTAATATACTGTATGTAGAGTTAAGCTTGTTTTTCTGATTGAATTTTATCTGAAATAAACTAACCAACCACTGACTATTTGACTGGTGAGCTTAGTGTAAAAGATTCTCAAATATGTATACAATACATTCATGTTTTTTGGAGGTAATGTGAGTAATATGATGAATTGTCCATCCTTTATGTTTAATACTGATGCTAAATAATAATGCCTGTTAGAACTGTAATGATGATCACTGTTTCACAATGACTTCCACCTCCACTAAAGCCTAAAAAGGACATCTTGGCTGAATCAGTGGGCAGGGAAGGTTATAGGTTACCAGCTAGCAATGAGCAACTGAAAGGATTAACATTTCCACAGAAACACCGTCATATCCGTGTGGTAGGAGGTCACTGAAATCTCTAGGGAGGGCAGTAATTCACAAAGAATTCAGGTATTTAAGATTTTTGATTTATTCCTGTATTGCTATTCAAGTGTGATTTATTTGAATTCTCTCAAGTTTCATTAACAAAAACAGATAAAGGGCAAAAATTGTAAGAGTAACATAGTATACAAGATATAGCTAATATTCAGCTAACACAATAAAAGCATAAAATTAGTTGGTAAAACAACATAGAAACAAAAAAATATCATAAAACACAGCACCTGTAGGAAATTAGCAGTGATATCAATCAACCTCATAGACAAAGTGCTTTAAATGCTTAAAAAACCATGTGTCCTATTGTAAAATTATTTAATCTGTCAAGCTATCTGCAGTGGGGTGTTTGGGGTGTTAAGGAGCCAGAAAACTTAAGGATATGTGACTTTCTGCATTTCTTAACCGAGGTCGTAACCAGACCGGTTGGTTCTCACTTAATAATATTGTAAATCTGATAACAGCTGATGACCTTTGCTCACACACTCTGTGAACGTTCGCCACAAAACAGCCAGAGGAAGGAGAAGACATGGGAATGACACAGCAGATTTGGTCTCGTGAGGGTTTTGCTGTGAGCGCTCGCTGTGTCAGGTGACAGTGAGGAAGCAGCTTCTCAAAGTGCAGAAACCTTAAAGCTGCAGAGTGACAAGCGCAGGTTCACAGGAGAGAGAGACAGACAGAGAAAAGGAGACTGACCTTACAGTCCTCGCTGTGGGAGTGTCTGTGTATGTCAGTATTGAGAGAGGAACAAGTTCATTTTGACCTGCTAATGTCTCTGGAGGCCATTTGCAAAACTGTTATTGCTGCCTTGTTACTGCAGAACATTTGCGCATTAAGATACTGGTTTAAACTGCAACATAAAGAGCTGCTTTGTCTCAACCTGAACCTCTCAGATAGGAAAAGTTCATTATTTTTATACTACCTGCAACTTTTAACAAAGCTAAATCAGAAGCAGAGTAATTGTAAGTTGTAAGTTGTTTATCTTATGTCTAAAATGTAGCATTTCTGGCATCATCCACACTTTTGAACAGCTAGATTTTGTCAAAATAGCCTTAACATAATCAAATGAAGCTTTTTTTTAGTTCATGAGCAGTAAAATGCACCAATGCACAGTTATAAACACTCAGGTGTTTTCCTTTCATACAGCCTTACTTGGTCAGGTGTAACTGTGACTTTAGAGGTCACATTTATTTTTCTTATTATTAAACTGTTGCATTTCTTAATATGGAAAAAATACGTAGGCATCATCCTACTGTCACTGTTTGTATATTCAGTAGTTATAACTATTTCTGGTCACATTATTTCTGTCTATATCTATATCTATATCTTTGTTCTTACCATAAAAACTAATTCTTCCTTATATTTTTCTTTAAACTCTTTTGTCAAGTTGGTTATTCTATTATATGACTTTTGTTTATATGACACGTTTTAATACAAAGTCTTTTACATGGTTAAACCAGGATTAAAATAAGGTAGCAATTATTTGAACGATTGAAATCGTACAAAAATAAATTGGACTAAATAACCGACAACTTTACAAGACAAAGACAGTAATGACAGTGAAAGAGTGACAAAATATGTTGTATCACACTAAACAGTGTATAAAAAGCCTTTTTGGACTTTAAACTTGCGCGTAGACGTCAGATCCGTACAAACTCTGACGTCCGCCTGTCATGGCTGTACGTCATTACGCTGCCAGCTGATCGGAGTGGGAAGCCGGGTGTGTGTCTGACTTGGGTGTGTGTGTGTGTGCGTGTGTGTAAGAGAGAGAGAGAGAGAGAGAGAGAGAGAGAGGGAGAGAAAGAGAGAGAGGACTGGGGCAGGAGTTGTGTAAAAGGGGCTGAAGTCCTGCGCTTCGTCCTCCTCCTCCTCTTGCTGCCGCTACGCTGAAAAGTAGACTCACAACCACGAAATAGAGAAGAAAACGCTGCCAGACCGTGTGATATCGCGGATGGAAAACAAATACACAGACGTCGACACACCCTGCTGAAGGTCCAGGTCTCCGCCGAGCGGTGGGCGAGGCAGCCTGAACTCCGCTGGACCGTTCAGATGTGTTGGCCGCGCAGGAGCGACCCGGCCGGTGGTCAAGGTGGGGCGTATGACTGGCTGTGAGGCTGTCTGTGTGTTTCTGCTGGCTAAACGCTTGTTCCTGTCAGCCTGATTTAGCCTGTGGCGGCTTGATGACCCAGTTTGCGTGGAAACGACAACCTGGATAAAAAAGCGTCCTTAACGCGACTTTATTTAAGTGAAAATCCACCTCTGCAGGTCCGATTTCTCGGTTCTGCACATTTTGGCGTCGTCAAATTCTCGAGGATGTAGATTTGATGTTAGAGGAGTTCTGCCTGGAGGCCTGTCTGTGTGTCATTTATATCATATCGTCCGGGCCCTCTAACATGGGGAAGCTGATATGAATTATGGGAATGAATTTGACCACAACCTCCAGCTACTGCAAACATTTAATCAACATTTAGACGATTGACTCGGTAAAACCGTGGGCAGAGGCTTTGCTCAAAGTGCTGCTTTAAGCAAAAAAAAAAAAAGGCTGCTTAAAATATACCAAAAGTCAGAATTAGGTCTAAATGAACACAGGGGGGAACAGTTAAGCCAGCAAACGTACACAGACTGCATGATATGAGTCCTAAAAGATTTACAGATTTGTTTTTACATTATGAGTCATGACTGCCACATTTGGAAGAGCAGAAAACTTGTACCGAGGCCTCTGGAGAATGCATTTAGTCATTTGTGAGCGCTTAACTGTCAAATGTTGAATTTCTAAGCAATAGTGGAGGTCTACATTCATGTGCGATTCCGAACTTGTCAAAAAGTGTCAGCATTCACAGCCCCTTTAAAAAATTGCTGAGTTCATGATAGGCCAAGGAAACAGCCTGTGCTCAAGTAGGGGATAGGTGAAAAATCAGGAAGATGACATTCCTCAGAAATGCAGTGACACCAGCAGTCATCAGGGAAATCTTTCCTCAAATTAAATTAAAGTTTATAGACACAAGTATATTACTTAAAGTGTTAGTGAGAAGAGTGACACAGTCTTAAAGCAGGTGACGTAACAAAATATTTAGGCCTGTCGGTCCAGCTTTGGGCATTGAAGGCTCCTCAACTTACATATATTCAGTTCTTTAAAGTCTTTTCTACTAATAGAAAGCATTTTAAAAGAGTGATATACTGTTTAAGAAGTCTTTCTCTGGGATGAGTGGTTGGGGGGGGGTGGGCTCACTGTAGTGTATGTTACATCGATGGAGCCTGTCTTACATAATTGTACAGCCAGAGTTCAGTGCGCTGGTAGGAATGCGCAATAGGCTGTGTCACGAGCTGCATTTGTGCCATTGCAGACCGGAGCGTGACATAAGCCGCCCTGTCAATGAGGATCACATGGCAATGACAGGGTGTCAGTTAAAAAGCAACTCATCTTGTCTACATGTGTTGCATCCTGGCAACACGAGCAAACTCCCCTGTGCTGTTTTTATTGCCTACATTTGCAGAAGTGAAGCCATCTTGCTCAACTTGGGTTACACCCTTCATTCCTATTGCGTGCCTTGTCAAGGGGAGGATGGGGCAAGAAGGGATGTGTTATGTAGGTTCATTTAAAAAAAAAAAAAAAAAAAAAAAAAATCCAGTTCTTTGAAACAAAATGGCAAAGACTGCCCGAGGACAGGCTTACAGGCCTCATGCAGCACATTACCATCTCCTAGGTTGTCATGAATTCAGAATGGCATTCAGCAAGTAGAACAACCTGAACCCCTTTATTTGTACTGATCTCAGGGGTTAAAGTCAGACAGCCTTTAAAGTCCAGCAAACAGCGAGCAGCAGGGCATAAGAAGAGGCTCTCTGCACTATGATCAGTGTGTTGCCAAAGCCACCGCCCTTTCCCTGTCTTTGTCCCCATTCCCAGTCTGAAATGATCAGTCTATATTACAGACTACAATCTGGGGCAGTAAACACACTCCCACTGGGCCACACCCACAGCAGAGGAATGCACCTGAGTGGATGTATGTCATGTAACATCTAATTATTCTGTGTTGCCGTTCACAGGGTTATAGCAGCTGCATGAAAGTCTGCAATTTTATGCAATAATTCTGCAATTCTACAAATTTTTTTTCCAATTTATTTCATTGCTGGCCGGCGGTCAGGCAGATTGAGGTGTCTTTTCTCTCCACACAACAGCATGACCCTTAACGTGAAGAGGTCATCAAATAAGTGGGCTTGTAGTCAGAAAAGAGGTCTGTCTCTCCATCATTCCCCTCCTTTTGTTTTTCTGTTATCTCCAGCAGAAGTGTGCTGCTTCTCCCCGTTCACATTTCATCTGTCTCCTGTTTTATCTTTTCTTTAATACACAATTTCAAGCTCTCTGGATAAATAAATTCGAGCTCAGCTTTCACTTGCAGCCAGAGCTCGATAAGACAATCTCCTTAAGAGTTAAAGTGTCAATAATTCCTTCTCGCATTGAACATAGTTCATTCACACCCTGCTGTTTACACACCATCATTCCTATTTCTCACTGACACGCACATCCTGCCCACTAAACTCCAGTGTGTCCTTCCTCTTTTTTACCCTCCCTGGCGTGGCAGAGAATGCACGTCCACAGCCCCAGATAAGCTCAGTCTTTTGTGTATTAGACTGTGTGTTATCTCTTTTTACATTGTTGCCCCCTGTATAAAAGCTTGTCTCAAGGCCTTCCACATTGGCTGTCATGTGGCTCTGTCTGACTCCCCTGCTCGGATAAGGCAAGGACAGAAAGCAAAGGAAGGAGAAGGGGAGATAGGATGTGGGTAAGGCAGAGTGGAGGTGAGGGTGATCCTGACAGTGAAGCCACGTCTGCCCTCGTCTGGTGCAGACCAGATGTAGATGAGCAGATACAGAGGAGGTGGGTGAAGGATAGAGGGATGGAAAGAAGGAGAGACTGTGCGAGCCCACAGCAGCTGGATGGAATTTCTAACATACGCAGCTGGAATGTCAGGAATGCAGGACAGTCTGATCTGACCGAGAAAGAGGGTGGAGAGGACAGACAAGTCAGGAAAGACATTAAAAAAAAAAGAAGAAGAAGAAAAAGAAGAGGAGAAATGGGAAAGAGTGGCACAGCAAAAGAGTTGGGGGCTCAACACTGTCTGTCATTGTGAACTTACACATACAGAGTCACTGTCTGTGGAGGGACTGGCACACTATGGAACAAAAAACTAATTCAGTTTCAGTTTGAGGTTGTGGCGGCCATAGTCAACCATTATAGCTGTCAGCGGCCCTTTCTGTGGCCCGAGGTCTTGTACTGTACATCCTCCTCCCTGACTTCATTCAGACTAACTCTGGCATGAGTGCGTGTGCAGGCCTGTGGGGGAGGGTGGTGGTGGCTTTATAATCCTGATGTGACGAATGATGTCTTTCTCTTTTTTTTTTTTTTCGCCAAAGATCAACTGTTTTCAAGACCTGCCGCCCACTTTTTGTTGCAACTCATACTGCAAAAACTCAAAACGGATCTGGCTCGCTGCCATTCATATTAGTCATGCTGGTGGCATGTCTCCAGGGATGGGAATGTCTTTCTGTCAGCGAGTACGTCCGTCAGTCCATCACTTTGGTCCAGCCTGTAAAACCTCAACAACTGTCGAATGGATTGTCAGGAAATTTGGTACGGACATTCAGCCCCCACCCCCAGGATGAACTACAATAATTTGGTGATTTTTAGAAATCTTCTGATCTAGTGCCATCATGTGGTGAAAGTTTTTGGACCACACCAAATGCCTACAAAACCGATGATATCCCCAGCGATCTTAGCCTGCACCCTGTGGTTGGTGCTATTTAGCAAATGTTAGCATGCTATACTTAACAAAGATGGTGAACATAGAAAGCATAACTGTTGACCATTGGCATGTTAGCACTGCCATTATGAGCTTGTTTGCAGTGCTGTTATTAGCATTTAGCTGAAGCATGCTAGAACAAAAAAAAATTCTCTGTAGCCCCAAAAACATTAGCCCCATAAGTTGCTATTAAAACAAATGCGCTTTAAATCAGAAAGACTGTACACTTTCAAGCCGTAAAGAGTGGACCCTTGTCAACACCTGCGTGGAAAAATTTAGACAAATCAGCGCCAGTTCTGTAGATGTCGGTTTATTGTTTGGAACGTATCTTCTACATGGACTCAAGAAAGGATCATTACCAGAAGTAGCTATCCTAACTACTGTTTGGTAGTTCAATCTCAACTGTGTAATTTATCTATCTGTAATATGAATTTTTTAAATGTGTAAGAACTGTTAAGAGTCTAGGAAAGCCATTTCTATATTCATCTTTACATCTGAATGTCCACAGGCCACACAACATGGAAGCAAGCCTGAAAGAAAGGAAACTTTTTTTTTTTGCATGACGCACTTTGTGAGCAACTGCCACAAAGCAACTCAAACTGCTTTTAACCAGCCACGTTTAAGTGCCAATGAATGCCAGTGTTTCATTTTGAATGAACAAACTTAACTATTTATTAAAGATAAGCATGGGGTGTGGATGTGAGCTGTACCAGCAGTGCAAAGCAACAAAAATGTGAAACAAACCAAACACTGGAGATGTTCCACCACATTCGGTGAACACGCCTCAGCTCTGACTGTTGCCTCATGACACAGAGGCTTAAAATGGTTAAAGCAGGGACAAATCAGCAACTCTTATGTCAATAAATGTCTGTATTTTGACACACTAACATTAAAAAACAACACTTGATTTCGCAGACTTCTTCTGAAACGAGTGCAGCTCTGTCACAGCACTGGCACATTTCTTTTAGTGGTTTAAAAAAATGATAGTAAGGGTGGATTTATGGGTACTTTTTTCAGTGTACATCAGTCACAAGTCAGAACAGGCAGTCGGGCCTCTGTGTGCTGACTCACCAACTTCAAAAAAATTCTGACATTTGTCATGTAGATAAATTTGTCAGAAGGTGGAAGAAAATCTTTTGGGTGTTTTTCCACATACTACCTGCGTGTTTTCCTCAAGGATCGCAGTGAGAAGTCTGAATTGAATTGACTCTCTGGCCCTCGCAGGACGATTCTGAAGCAAAATCCAAACAAAACGTGAGATGAAACGACTTCACCCTGCAGCGGTGTCTGTAAAAGTTTCTTAAGTCCTGTTGATTGTGACCCGAACCCTCCTGCAGTGCTCAGTCTAGGGGACACTTAAATAACTGAGATTACTCTGGTTCTCCTTACTGCAGGAATGTTCAGCATGTGTTACTCATCGTCAACCAGAGAAGTGGAGCATATCCTCAATATCTTGAGATCACCACAGGATTACATTCTTTGAAGGCGAGGAAAGCACAGACCTGCTTTGGCCTTATGTATATTAGTCTTGCAGTGGTTGGTTTTCAAACTTTCAGTATGTCTAACCTCACTGTGCATGCTGGATTTCTTTTATCATGCAGTTATCACAGAAAAGTAACTTATTACCTTACATTTGCTGTGAACAAAATCTCACCTTAAAGTCTGAGTTATCAAGGTGATCTTTAGAGTATAATTTAAGTATGATTTATATTTTGTTATGATGTGAGATATTCCTCTAAAAATGTTTTTAAAGGGTAAAAGAAATGAATTGAGAAAAAATGTTGGGAGAAAGATGGGAGAAAACAAGAGCGCTGTGCGGCTATGTTTAGGCACAGTGGAGCTTTTAGCAAAATGCTAATGTTAGCTTGCTAACATGCTCACAATGACAATGCTGAAATGCTAGTGATTGCTAATGTTTTTCCAAGTTCACCGTCTTAAGTTTAGCGCATGAGCATGTTTGCATCTTCTAATTAGCATAGGAACAGTAGAGCTAATGCTGAATGATGTCGCTAGATGCCAGCATAGCCAAAATTAACACAAATAGTTGAACTATTTTGGTCAAAATAAAAATTTAATTTAACTTCAATCATTTAAATCTTTATTAATTTTACTTTATTTGGATAAATCTGCCTGGCTAAAGCATTTATGAAGAGAATTTCTGAACACATGCGAAAATCCAGGTTTAGTTGCTATCTTAAGTAAGCTAGCTACTCTGTACTACTAGCTGCTAGTTGCAAATCTACTTTTTCACATGCAAACTCACAACTAAGAGTTTTTTTAAAATAGGTTCAACACCTACAGATCTGGTTTAACTTCAGGTTTTGTCTCCGAAACACCTGAATGTTTCCCTGATTAATGAAGACTTTAAATACGAGTATTTTTTCTTTTGGACTTTTCGAAGGACTCCAAGATATCTGCTTTCACGTAGAGGTTTCTACTCCTCTTCATCGCCTCTAGCTCATGCTTTGTAACCACGGTAACTGACAAAATTTTTTTTTCCCAGAGGCCGGCTTGTGATTTTGTGCATCAAAACTAAGAAAATATCCAAGAATTTCTTGCTGGCACAGTGTAACGTGCAGAGGCAGAGTTGAGCTGCTGATGCATGTATCCCTCCTGTTAATCTGATGCATGATCTTGTGTGCATCTCTCCAGTCTTTCTTGCATATCAGTTCATTTCACCCACTTACTCACAGCTGATCGCACACGCTGTGGCTCGACTGCACCCACTTACTGTACGTGTGTGACTGGCTGCAGGCCAGCTCATACCCACGCTACTGGAGCAAGGACTTTAGAGGGGAAGTTAACTGATCTCTTCTTCTCTTTCTGCAGGAAAATGAGCACCTCAAGCAGACGAAGGAAGGGGGAGTCACCATTTGTGCCTGAAAGTGGGCTTGTCTGTCAGTCTGCGCTGTCTGCTTCGAACTCTCACGCTCGCTGGCTGACTTCCAGCCCTCCCTCACCCTTGGCCCCGAATGGCTGACACACAGCAGTTCTTCACTGGCAAGCTTTATGTTCCTGTACACATGCTAAAGCTGCCAGCTGAAGAACTGCTCTGGTCAGCCCTGCCCCGGATGACTCAAGAGGAGGAAGCGGATGGAGGGGGTCGGTGGGAAGAGGACTAAGGAGGGCGGTGTTTCACATGCTCACTAGTCAGACTGGATTTAAATAACGTGTCAGATTTGAGTCACTGTTGTTCATTTGCCTGTATTAATCACATGTAAGGTATACTTTTTTCCCCCTAAGTTAGTACAGTGTTTTTTGTCAAACATGTTGCCTATTTTTCCCAATAACCTGCTTATATTTTGTCTAAGATGTGTGTTCTTATAATAAAGATCTAATTTTTTCTCTGACTCATGGCTTACATTGTGGACAAAACAGCACATTTTGAACAATAAAATGCATACCAGAACTGAAGGCTCTCTCATGCAAAAATAACAAAACACACACACACATACACACACACACAAACAAAGAGGCACATCATAGATGCATGTAATATGTGTTGCCCTGTTCTTTTACAACTTTTAAGTCTGAAATGATCCTATTAAAGTCAAAAAAGGCAACAAGGAAGTTAATAGTAAATTAAGATGCTCTTTTTAAGTTGTCGAAAGGCCTCAGATGTGCAGAAACTTAGTGGATTTGCTCTCAGGTAGGCTAATCAATACAGTGACACTTCAACAAGCTGACATTTAGTTATGGCTGATGAATCCAGTTTCATGGATGTCACATATTATCTAAGATGTGAAATCAAAGCGAGAAAAAAAAAGTTAGATTTTTAGGACCTAAAAGCATCAGCAAGCAAATTGACTCAAAAACAAAACATTTTCAGTTCTTAAACTAGTCAATTTATTAATTAGCAATCAACTTTCTTGCCATGTATTGTCCCACTGATATGAATCTAGCTTCAAGGGCACACGTGTATTGCATTTAGAATTTTACATTACACATCTTAATTTTTTTGGCTTTGTTGGTTTGTGTCTAATCAGAACAATCACTTTATTAAATTGAGAAGATAATAGAACGAATATTTGCACACTGATCATTAGGATATGACATGAACAGATGGTGATAAGTTAGAGGAGGAGAAACTGGAGAGTTGCACTGTAAAAGCTTTCCAATTTTTTTTTCCAGGTCTTGGTGCAATTTCAGGAGAATCACCACTAGATGGCGAAACAAGCCCAGCAAAACTCAGTTTGAATCACGGCTGAGCATGAAATTGAGCATGTTGAGAAAAATTAAGTCAGACTGGATTATCTTCACCTCATGTTGAAGAGCGAGGCATTTTATCTGCAGTTTGTTAGACGATAAAAGTATTTATGAAGAGGAGAAAAACCTCAAAGAATGACATCTAACTCTCAAAACATGTTTCCTTTCACTGAAACTGAGAGTGTCATTATTCAGTGTGTCGCCATCTACTTGAGATTGGTCGACTGCTTAAGTATTTTACCATGGACATTATTTGATAGTTCTGGACACGTGTGGCACTCAAATAAAAAACGTCATGTGGCTAATCACTAATTGTTTAAGGGAATTATATTGTTAAACATTTATCATGTAATGGATAAAACTGCCCCACCTAAGTACTCTGACATATAACAGAATATGACTTCACAAAGGGTCCTGAGTAAGCAGGGCGTGCGTGTGAGAGGCTTGTATTTTATAGTGTCCTCTTCTTCTTCACACACCCTGTGCAGAGTCCTACATGCTGATCCAGCTGATGCCCCCGTGCGTAAATGGAAAGCTTTTACGCACCGCGCGTTCTCTTTAGAAGAGGTTTAATTGCTGTTTTTTGCCGTGTCACACGCCTCCCGTAGTGCATAAGTAGGCATCAGACACCAGCGATGTGCTGTCGAGATGTAAGAGCTGCGGTAATACCTCACTACATAATAGAAAAGGGGGGTGGGGGTGGGGGGGGGTAAAAGGCAAGGCGTGCGTCCGGACGCTCACCGCCAACTAAACGCAAGAGGACTCAGACATCAATAACATCTCGCTCATCAATAAGACATTTTGATGGAGTTAGACTGCTTAATTAAATAGATTGCCTTGAAGGTATTAGGGTCTCTGAATTTATAATATTTAATCTAATGACCCCCTACGGAGAACATCTGAAGGAAGAGTCTTCAGCATCTCTATCCAGAAAAGCAGCTCGATCTGACAGAGAATAAAACTCGGAGATTTCTTTTCTTTCAGTGATGGCTATCAATACTGATGCTGTATTTGAGAAAAGCGCCCTCGGCGAGAGAGAAGTTTCCAATCCCAACGACTTCCATGACACGGAGAAGCTGCTGAGCACCACGACGACCGAGCCCACCGGGCAGAACAACATCAAACCATCCGACTCCTTCTCCCTCACCATCAGAGGGAGCGTCCGGTCCCTGGATGCCGACCAGAACGGACACAGATCCCCGCTTAAGTCGGGCTCCATCGGGCAGTTGGCCACACCCAGGTCCTCGTCCCGGCTAAGCCTGGGCCCCCTGCCCTCTCCAGTGCCACCCGGATCCGCACCCTCGAATTACCTCTGGCTCGCCGTGCTGTCCTGTTTCTGCCCCGCCTGGCCGCTAAACATGTGCGCCTTGTGGTATGCATATGTGGTAAGTTTTTACTTGTTTACAGCCTTGATATTTTCCTAATAATAACTCAAAACAGTTAATATTATGGCATGTACTTCACTCATTTAGGTATATTTTAAGTTCAGAGGCGAGCTCAGTATTTACAAAAAACAGGTATTTTTCCTCCTATGTTGTATCTAAATAATTTATTGTTGATCCACCTCCTTCCCCTTCCTTTTCCATTAGTCCACGACTGTTCTCCAAACAGGAGATATTGAAGGGGCAAGAAAGTATGGGCGTCTGTCAATGCTACTCAGCTGTCTGACGATGCTGCTGGGTGTGGTTGTCATCATCGCGACAGTTTATTCAATAGGTATGAAAGAAAGACATAAAAAAACGCAGACTCTCAAAACGCTCAGTGTAAATCTTAACTTTTTTTTTCTGTCTCTCAGAGTTCCGGTAGTGATGTGAGGGATGGAGGGAGTCATCTTTAACTACATGTGATCTCAACTTTTCAAAGAGAGGATAAGAAGGGAAAATGTCATTTTGAAGATGAAAAAGCACAAAATCTGGATTGAAAACA
Source organism: Acanthurus tractus (assembly GCA_029783725.1). Taxonomy (NCBI): domain Eukaryota; kingdom Metazoa; phylum Chordata; class Actinopteri; order Acanthuriformes; family Acanthuridae; genus Acanthurus; species Acanthurus tractus. Next base: position 14,239,730 of record JAQNCA010000006.1, read on the forward strand.
TGCTGAAGGGACTCCAAAGTACAACAAATCCATTTTTTTTTCTGTTGGGACTAAAGAAAAAAGAGAAGGAAAGTTGCAGGTTGTCTCTTTTTCTGGAAACGCTCATGCCCAAATAACCCCACAAACTCAGGAACACAAAGGAAGGAAAATGAAGGCTGCACACAGATACAGTGTTGGATCATCATTCTGAGGAGAAAGTGTAACTAGTCACAGTCCTTACTGGAAGTGCACTGATGCCCACACACCTGCATGACACACAAAATTAGATTACGCTACATTTTGCTTATTTAAAAATGGCACGGCATCAGTAGATATGATGATACCCTAAGACCTGAAGAAGACGGCAATTACTATTAAAAAAAAAAAATACACACAGTCAGGTAAAAACAAAAGGCATCAGTGCACCTCTGGTCTGTAATGCCACCGTCGCCTGCCTCTTTTCTTTTCTTTCTGTTGTATTGGCACAGGACTTAAGTGGCTGAGGGGACGTTATAAACTGAGTTCATACATTGTTTACATCCAAGTTAAAACTTATTTATCTCAACAATGCCCTGCTGCAGTCATAGTGTATACTTTGCTTTGCGTACTACTATGACAACCTAGACAGACTCCTGTTTGGACTCTATTGAACTGCCTGGATCTCTACAACTCATTATGTTTACAATATACTGCAAGATATGAATGGGGTTATTCTCCCTGTATGCACTGTTCTTGGCACTCTGGTGTTGTTTCTACATTTATACTGTATGACTGGTTTACTGTGCCATAGCTCTGCATGTGTGAAATAAACTTGAATGAGCATGACAAACTTAAAAGAGAACTTATCACCTTTATTTTATTAGACATCGCCAAGGCTATATAAAGATGTATGACATCATCAACTCACAGTCACAGTAAAATATGATTTTAAACATTTGTAAAGAGTTAATATTACAGGAGGATACAAGCAGCAGAATATAGATTCAAAGATGGAAATATTTTCATAATTCAGAAAATAAATAAAATTAAACCCTTTTACTTCCAATCAATCATTTTTTAAAATGTTTTATACAAAATGCTTCCTTAACTATTTGAGTTCTCGTTTTAAAGACAGTAAATTACAAAAGAAGAAAGAACATGTAAAAACATAAAAACACTTTATCTGGGTGATAATAATTTTGCTTTGTTCATAAGGAGAGTAACCGTCAGTCAGTTGAACGGCCCATCAGTGGAAAGTGTAGAGCAACAGGAGTATGGTGCAGACGCCAATCACCCCGCCTAGAATTAAAGAGTCCCGCCTCTTGCGCAAATTGATTTTCTGGATGAGGCTGTTGATGGCGGGGAAACGATCTGAGGGGAAGGGGGAGTGTGGTGAAGGAAAATAATTAAGAAGGGTTTTCCCTTTCCTTGCAGTGAGTAAGAGACAGAAAGCAGCAGGGAAAATACATCAGCAGGGCTCCTATCGCAACCAGGAAAAAGAATAAATGGAGCCTAATGGTGAAGCCTCCTGTGTATCATACCAGCTATCACTGTAAGTGAGGCTGTGTTATCCTCGTGTGGTGGGGCACACTGTCCTGCTCACTCAGATGCTGATGCTATCAAGGAGTGCCTTTGCCATTAGGAGGTGTCCTTGGTCTAGACTGGTGTTTGGGTGGGTGCTGTGTGTTAAAGTGGTAGGACTCAAATTATTCACCAGCCCTGGTTTTAAAGTTGTGGCTGACTGGAGTGTGCTGTAGTTAGTTCTGCAGTCGAGACAAATTTGTGTTGCTATGCTTTACATGTGAAACTGAAATTTATTTTTAACCTAGAGAAGGTAAAGACGATGAAGCATTGATTGAAATTATAAAGGATACTGGCCAAAGTTGTGACCCGTGTTTGAATTGACTTTAACATCCCACGCTGAAATGTGATGTTCTCTTTGGTAGCCATGGCGATGCTGGAGGGAGAGAAACCATGAGGGATTAGTCGCAGGGAAAGATGTGTATAGCTGCCTTCACAACATCACATTAAGTTGGTGTGAATGTTTTTAAGAGACCTGAACGTGCTGTGTTTGTCCATAATGTGTGTGTGTGTGTGTGTGTGTGTGTGTTTCTGTTTGTGTGTGTAAGGGAGTTGAGTTAGTGAAAGTAAAAGGAGAAAGGAGGAGGAGAGGTAATGGAGCAATAAAGCTTACCTTATTGCACTGTCAATAAGACTATCTGAGCTGTGAACATGAAAAAGGAAAAAAAGAGAAAGAGAAAAGTCAGCTTACATCAAATAAAATACATGTTTATCAAGACATAAAAATTAAAAAATCCTTTACCTACCTCATCAATATTCTTTCCTTTTAACTTTTAATATAATTTAATGTTGATAAAGTAATACATTTTGTGTTTTCATGGTCTGAAATAATCCTACAGTATACAGAGGAACCTTCAGCCATAAAACCATACAGCTCTTTGTTTCTGTCATCAAAAAACCATAAAAGGAGCACACACTTTTACACACATACATGACGGAGCCTGACACACGTGTAAAAGATTTACATCAAGTGCCATTAGCTGTTGAGGTAAGTGAGGGACAGACGGATGACGCGTTCAGTTTGGAGCTGAACAGAGCATATAAGGGCAGCAGTTTGCATCCTGGCGGACTCCACTGGAGTACAAAAATCAATACTGTGCTTTATACTTCCTCCATCTATTCTTCCACCTCTCCCACCATCTATCTACTGCTGTCCTCGGCTTTTTCTCTCTCTTTGAGTTCACAGGCGAGGCAGTTTCTTGCTTTTATTTATGTCCCCTCTTTTCTTTCTTTCCTAAGTTATTGCCTTCCTATGTGAAATTACTTTTCATATAACTTCACAAAGAACTTTGTCTGCACTTGGTTCAACAGAAACAATTTTGCAACAGTTCAAAGTATAAAACTACAAAAGTCAATTATAAATAGGTTACATACACTACAGATGTGTACCTACTCTAGGATGACAGGAGGCCAGATCCAGAGCAAATATTTGTACACTAATAGGGCTCTGTTTTTTTCCCCCAAAACTGATCAAGTATTGAATATACAAGGTTTTTTTATATAGGTTACAAAAATAAATTGACAAAACAAGGTCAACACAACATCTACATCATAATGAATCTGTACATCCACTGTCTATTCTCTCTTAGTTTACAACATCTCTCATGAATTTAAACTGCAACATAATGCAAGCATTGTGCCTGACACAATAATATTTTTGCATATTTGAACAAATATCAACCATAGCACTTTGAAA
>JAQNCA010000006.1:14268211-14281377 GCA_029783725.1 Acanthurus tractus
CACACACACACACACAAATGCAGAACTGTTATCAATGATCTCAATCCCAGCAAGCACAGAAGGTGTACGTTATTAATTAAGATTATGTGGCTGCTGTGAGAGTGTTGATCTGTTTGTTTCCTGTGTGTGGAGGCTGTGTAACTCTACGTGTGTGTGTGTGTATGGAGGCTGTGTGAGTCTGCATGTGTGTGCGGACGCTGTGTGTTCATGCAGAGACGACCTCAGCGCTCAGACTGACAGAGGAGCAAAGGCATCACATCGTCACAGCGAATCAGATCAGCTCTGTCAGGAACACTCAGCTCACACAGTAAATGGTGTTGACATCATGTTGTGACTTCAGGCTTTGATTCTGTTTCATGCTCCTGTGTGAATACATAAACATGGAAGATAACATGCAGGGAGTGTTGTAAATAATCCTCCAGGGGGAACTGATCTAGAGACAAACAATAAATAGGAAGCAAGAAGACAAACAGTAGAACCAAAGCAGGCGGAGGCAGCAGATTATTGAATTTTTTACTGGGATCCCATCTTTTCCTGGTTAGAGTTTTAAAACACCACCATGTTTCGAGAGCTTTCAGCAGTTTGCATCTGTTACTGCTTGTGCACAAGATCTAAAATCCAGTGTCCGAACAAAAGCAGTGTTCACTGGTGAAAATGAGCACAAATTGTTGGTAATTGTTGCATTTATAAATAATATTTCAGCATTTCTTTTCATTCCCTTCAGATTGTTATTTTATGGCCCTATGTTAAAGTTCACTTTTTAGACACATTTAAGGTATGTAAACACGCCTTAATTAACGTTTTGTTGATGTTGAGATGGGGACAAAATATCAGTGAACGGTGGTTTACAGGGACATTTGATGAGTCAGTGATGCACGAGCTTAATGGTTGCAGCCATGTATAACGGTCACATGTAGTATCAGCAGCTCTGTGTTTCTTCTTTCCCTCCCTTTTCATTAGAAGACAGCAAAGTTCTGCCAAGATTTTAAAGGACTAACCCACTCATAGACAACCTGTCAAAAAGTTGATTTGTTAATGTGTTTAAGTCACGAATCTACACGATTTTATGCAAGTGACCCCGCTTATTCCAGATGTTGTATCAGAACTTTGCCCATAAGTGAAGTCAGTGGTGATCTCACCCTAACAAAACATTATAACAAAATTAAATTATGAAAACTCTCTGTGAAAATAGAAATTTAGCTCCCTTTATCTTTTTAGGAACACACTAAAAGTTAGATAGTGATGAATCATTTAACTTGGCTAAACATGTTCACATTTCAATAAAGATAGTTAAAACAAGATGTGAATGATATTCACAGCTGTAAATATCAAGTTGTCATGTTTTAAATGAGAAATTGCTGCTGTGGCTAAATCATAAAAAAACAGCAGGTTAGCTTGCTGGCCAGTCGAAGCTGCCATCATTAGTGATTAAACTTTCCTGCTCTGAACTGACAGACATCCATGTCTTCACTGTCTGACTGCTGTCTCTGAGCAGACAGATGTGATGGTCAGTCAGCAGGCAAAGCAGACAAGCTGTGAGTCTGCAAGTGAGCACATGCAGAGAAAACTGCAGAAGCAGAAACAGATGCTGAGCTAAAAAAACAGAAACTGCGTGAATCACACACATCTACTCTCCTCTGTCATGGCTGCTCAGAACTGCAGTAATCCAAACTCCAATCCCAAAAATCACATAAATTCTTAAGTTATTTATCATCTACCATTACCATATAAACTTGAGATGGGATGACAGAGGGATGTTGCAGTAACTCCTGCCGACCAGTGGCATCATCGGATCAGGGAAGAGGCAGGAAGTGTCTGTTCTGCTGGGGGAATGCTAATAAGCCGTGACGTTGACTGGTGAGAGCAGGAAGGATTAGAGGAATAAAAATAACTCACTTCTTTTTCTTATTAGATGAATGTGAGGGTGTGTGTGTGTGTGTGTGTGTGTGCGTGTGTGTGTGTGTGTGTAAGTTGTACTTGTAGGGAAATGGCTTCTCTAAAAGTTTTTGTTTTTTTGTTCAAATTCTTATTTTAACAGTACACACTGTACAGTCATTTCAAAACTCCCTGCTATGAGAACATTTCAGTTGCAAAAATTACAACAGTCCAAGACTCAGCCCTCCTAGTTACCTGACATTACATGTCATAAGTATTTCATGTTTATTTACATCTCCGCCATCTTTTACTCTCTTGCAGATTATCTGTGCAGCCCGGAGGAGAACATTTACAACATTGACTTCACCCGGTTCAAGATCAGAGACATGGAGACTGGAACAGTGCTGTTTGAAATCACCAAACCTCCATCAACAGGTGAGTCCCCGAACGACACCATGAATTTGTTTTATTCAGCCTTTCTTTACCTTTATAAAACACTGAAAACACACAGAAAAGACACTTGCTACACATAGAGTTGATGCAATAAGCTGCAGAATCATATTGTAAAAACATACACTGATAACTGTTCTTGATATTTTGTAAATATAAAGATTGATTGTTAAATTTATTAAATACAAGAAAAAGATTCCTCTGTGACCTTCAAAATATTGTCTTAAAATTTCTTTATCACTTTTATATCAAGCCAAACAGCACCAAGAGTACTTGTTTCACTTTTACTTCTACCATCTTATTTGGCATCTACTTCTAAGAAGCGATGATTTATGGACTAATAGAGGTGCAGGCTGGTAGTTTATTGGATTGATCTTTGAACATCTCCTCGGGCTGTAGCTTAAGGGGGCAGTCAAAGTACTTTGGAGCTGATCAGCACAATTTTGTTGATTTATTACTGAAATCTGAACACATGCTCCACATGTTTTTATGTTAAGTGGGACTTAACAAATAAACCAATTTTTCATACCCCATCACAACAAAATGTGCACAAATCTGATGGAAAATCAGAACAAGATGCTCATTATAACTCAAGAGCTTGCCTGATAATAATCATGTTTTTGAGTTTCCTTCAATTTCAGTGTAATTCTGTTATAATTTTTCTGTCTATCCAGAGATAAACTGCACTCAGGAACAGACAATGACAATTTTTTCCAACTCTTAATGGTGCCATTTTGCTACAATGCTATAAAATATAGGCAAACAAAATGTGGCTCAGGTTGTAGCAAGAGGACTATAAGCACAAGATCTGTTGTCACAGATATTTTGACAGTTATGCAGTTCAGCTACAAAAACAAATTGATGTTTATTCTCTACCAAACAAAGAAATATTTCTTTCTACTACTTTTTTCTTTCTTCCTACTTTTACTTATTTTACTTTTCATGGTTGTTCGATATTGTATTTGTTGTAAATAGTGATGTTTCAGTCCACCACAGACAAGCTAAGGGAACACTCTGTCTAACAAAATGTTATTTCAATTTATTTTGTTCCCTCCCAAACAAACTGGTTATCACACCAGACAAAGCAGGAGAGAAGAGGGACATCGACCCGAACGCTGGCCGGTTTGTGCGCTATCAGTTCACCCCCGCTTTCCTCCGACTGCGGCAAGTTGGAGCGACGTAAGTGAGAATGTGTGTGAATTACAAACAGCATTGTCGTCTGTCTCTGCCTCACTCACCTTCTTCTGTCTGTCTGTCTGTCTGTCTGTCTGTCTGTCTGTCTGTCTGTCTGTCTGTCTGTCTGTCTGTCTGTCTTCGCCCCTCCAGTGTTGAGTTCACGGTCGGAGACATGCCAATAGAAAACTTCAGGATGATCGAGAGACATTATTTCAGAGAGAAGCTGCTGAAGAGTTTTGACTTTGAGTTCGGCTTCTGCATGCCCAGCAGCAAGAACACGTGTGAACACATCTACGAATTCCCACCTCTGTCTGAGGACAGCAGTAAGTAACAACACACACACGGACACACACATGCAGGAGACAACGTAACATCTTTATGTACTTCTGATGTTCAGTTCTGTCTCCAGGATATTATGTTTATATGCTATTTATTTTTTACAATAAAAAACTTATCTATTGATGGATTAACGGTTTCCTCAACAATATGTTAAAAAAAAACAAAGAAAGAATAAAAGAAAATCCCAATCATCTACAGTTTTTCTGTTTTGACATAAACTATGAGTTAAGTTGCCACTATCGGCCATGAGAAGCAGGTAATTGTTGGTTATCAGCTGAAAAATCTATATTGTGCATCACCACTGTAAGCACTAAATGCAAAGTACAGATGAAGCTGCTTGTCTGTCACTGGTTTATCAAATATATAATCATAAACCAAAGTACAGGACAGTGTGACAGTTTGACCTGATGATGGTGTTACATAAAAGGTAAAGAGACCACCAGAGTGACTACACTTTACTGTGAGAAAGACGTGGATTTGAGAACCAAGAAAGTACAGAAGCACCGATGTGTTTGTGTCCGCTCACAGTCAGGGAGATGATCCTGCACCCGTACGAGACGCAGTCCGACAGCTTCTACTTTGTGGACAATAAGCTGGTGATGCACAACAAGGCAGACTACTCGTACAACGGCGGGACATAGAGACGACACAAGTGGCTGGCAGATGTGTGGACTGACCTGAGGGACGATCAGAGCGTGCTGGTGGGGCGAACATCCTGTCGATCCAGTAGTCTCCATCGCTCTTTCTTTCTCTCTTTTTCTATCTCTTTTTTTCCCCGCTGAGAGAGCGCCACCCAGAGAAACGCCCACACAGATGTGACGCTTGCTGTCTCTGCGTGTGTGTCTGTGTGTGCAAGCATGCATAAGTTCGTCAGACAGAACAGAAAAAAAAGCACATTCAATACACTCAAACACACACACGGACGCATGGTTTGCAGCTCTGTGAGGCGTCGCTGTAACAAAAAATGATAAACCAGCAAGTAATCAACCTTTATAGGAAAGATCAGATGGTTTTTTGCTCTCTAACCACTTTATGAAGTGAAAAAAGACTCAAATATTGATAGAAGTTATTTTTTTCATTCCTGTACATGTTAGGTCTTAGGAACAGATCTTGAATATGAGAAATTGTGTTTTTTAGGACTTCAGTAACAGTTTTGAGGTACATGTTTCTCAGACTTATTGAGTGTGTGTGTGTGTGTGTGTACTTTATGGATGTGTGTTTCTGTACTTTGTATGATTGCAAGTGTCTGCGTTTGTAGGTAGTCAGTCAGTTCGCAGCATGATTACCGGTCTGGTAAGAATATATTCATTTAAATATCAGCAGTGTGGATATCTGGATTGCAAAAGTCAAATAGATTTGCAAAAACGTTTTCTACACAGTAGTTAGTCATTTTGAATTTATCAGACCGTTTACCTCCCTTTCTTTCCTTTCTGTTCCATGTTTATCTCTTGAGTCGTGTGACCTGTAAAAACCTTAGAGTGTATGTTTAATTGTTTTTGATCAAAGCACAACATCTTTAGCCAGCTCGACTTGTAACAGTGAGCGGCTCCGATACGACCGAAATGTTCTTTTCCAGCCTCATGTTGTTTTGTTTAGGTGATAAAGAAGTTGTTAAAAACTTTAAGTTTGTACCTGCTGTATGTGTCCAGGTTAAAGTTTTGATGTTTTGAAAAAATCTTTACTTTGAAGACTCAGATGTGTAAATGTTGATACGTTTCAATCAGAATTGTGTTGCACAAAAGGAAGATTTGGGAATGTAGCAGATGTCATTTAATGAACAAATCACCCTTAAAGCTCATATATTTATTAAATGTTTGTTTTTTGTGTGTTTCTATCTCTTTGTTTCCACTCTGAAAAATCCCAGTGATTTAGGACCTGAGTATGTTGATCTCTTGTTATATGATGGCATTGCTAACACAGATCACATGGAGAATCTGCAAATTAACTGTTTTGGGATGCCTCTAAACTGTAATATGCCCAGTTTGCATTCTCTCACAACACAACCCAAACAGTAAGTAAAAACCTTAATTGCAGTAACTCCACCTCCAACATTTGTGACATCATATAGGCTCATACAGAAGCAGCAAATTACTTGCAGTGAAGACCTACAGGCAGATAAGAGTGAAATAACCTAAAAACACCAGTTATGTTTTCATCAAACTGATTCAGATCAAAACAAATTGATAAAAAAAGAAAAAAATCAGTGTGATTTTGTATTTTGGGCCTGCACAAGTTGTTGATTGTGAGTTATAGGGAAACAAGTAGAGACAAAACAACAAATGTGCTAAAAGGGTTGAAAAGGCAAGAACGGGATTCGCATTGGACTGGTAATCAGCGATAACATAAATTGACTTGAATGTTAAATAACATAAATATGTAGAGCAGATTTATTTATGACCAACTGTGACTCATGTATAAAATTATTTTGAACTTGAAGTTTTTGACAACGCAGATGTTGCTGTGACTGAACTAAAGTAAAAAAAAATAATAATAAAGTTTATGGGACTTCTTTTGAAAAATGTCGTGACTGCCATATTTTTTGAAAGAGAGAGGGCGCACTTTGGCCACATGTCGATGCTTTATTGTCAGAATATCAACAGCTCTGGTACATTAACACAAAATGCAATGTGGAAAAAACACATCACTCTGCTGGGATAATGTGTCTCTTTTGCACTTAAGTTTATTACATTCATTCAATAACCACAATAAAACTGACTTCCACTACAATAGAATCCTTCTGGCAGCCTCTTATCTCAAAGTTATCCTTCAACTAACCTCTTCATCTTCAACTCGGTACACAGTAAAAGTAACTTCTTCCTGCTATCGATTTGAGCACTTTCTTGGTTTGAGCTTTCTCACTGTTAACAAGCATTTTCATTGTCATGTTAACATTCACATAATCAATGGAGTGTATCTGTTTAAAGAACAGTCTAATTTTGGGGGAAATATGCTTGTTTCCCTGCTGAGATTGAGATAAGAAGCAGGCACAATGAGATAATTAGCTTATCCTGAAAACTTGAAGTGGGGCAACACAGCAATCCTGGCTGTGTCTAAAGGTTAAAACTTACCTACCAGCACCACAAATGCTCACTAATCAGTATGGTAAACTGTATTTTATTGTTTAATCCAAACAAAAACGTATTACACACGCCATGCTTGATAAGGGATGTGTTTATGCTTGACTATTACTTTGCATTTTAAGGATGAGACTTCAGGAAAACATCGCACTCCAACAAGAAATAATCTGTAGCATTAAATTTTTACAAAGTTTTTTTTCACAAAGGACAAAGCTAGGCTAGCTGTTTCCCCTTTGTTTTAAGTCTTAATGCTGATCCTAGCTAACAAACTTCTTGCTGTAGTTCTGTATTTATCGTGCAGTCTAGTTAAAGGCATTGATCTTTTCTTACCACTAAAATGAGTGGGTGCAATTAAGTTTCAAATTTTTCCGTAAAGGTACAGAAACGATCACCATAACTTTGTTACTCTGATGTTTACAAATTACAAGACAAGACGTGTAAAGTCGATGCTTGTTCATGGTAAAAACAATGCAACAAAAACACAGATACATTTTTTTTTTTTTAAAGTGCAACAAAAAAACAAAACAAAGACTTATCTTCAACAAATAACAAAACCAGATCACATTAATAAGTTAAATTAACTGATACAATTAATTCAATTTTAGCTACTTTACACATTGTCTGTAAACACATCATCAAACTGTCCCTCTCCACTTTAATCTATAAGCCCTAAAAAGAAGCAATGAAAAACAGTCTGAACACCTTTGGTTAATGCAATTTATGTATTTGTGTGCAAGTATCTGTGCCTGCAGATGGGTTAAAAGTGGGCGGGACTTGGTTAAAAGTAAGTTCCCAAAATGACTGAGGAACAGATATTGTTGACAGTTTGTCGGTAGTTTCTGTCCCTGTAAATCAAATCTGATCAAACTTAACCTACAAAGTCCCAATACAGCACATCAGCTGAGTTTTTTTAAGGTTAAACCCCAAAAGGTCTGGTGTCTAAGATTTAAGAAGACTATTGCTTGTAAACTCAAGATTTTTTAAAGCAATTTTATAGAGAAATGCTAAAGATTTGAGGGCAAGTTTTCAGAGGCTTTAAAAAATTATTCATCGTCAATCCTTTTCTTTTCTCTGTTATTCCTTAAGGTTGGGTTTGTGAAAGGTTGGCCCACTGAGGGAAGGTACCCATGTTAAACATGGAATATCCCCAAGTGTTGATGCCTAAATTAACAGTCAAAATCCCGATGATGTTCAGCATGAAGCCGGATTTCACCTGGAGGAGCAGACAGTCATTCTGATTAGTACACAGCATGAGCTCAGTTAAAAAAAACAAAAAAAAACAGGGCATCTGCAGATTTTAAAGTGATAAAAAGGAACAAATTCAAGTTATTAACCTTTTAACTTTAAGTACTTTGATTGCAACTGTTAACTGTGCAAAACTGTTCAACTCTTTTTATAGGGAAGTTAAATGCGGACATGTAGGTAATACAGTGCTTTCTACAGTAGCAAGGAAGTGTATTGTCTGGTAATGAACAAGTGTTGATTTCCCCCCCAAAAAACCCTGCAGGTCATATTGATTAGATTAATAAAATCTTTAGAAATAACACTGCAACCATTACTCACTCCTGAGGACTGCTTAAAGAGGTGTACTTGTCAACAAGCATTTACCTGATTGGTAGATACACTGTATGTTCTGATGACAATCATAGTTTCCTTTTTAGTTCAATCCACCACAGCTCATGAACAAAACTCTATCTTACTATCCCAAAATTTGATTTTGTTTCCAAAAAATCTAAGAACAAAACTGTCTTCTGTCCTATGGTGACATTTATCTGGCGTCTGTTCCTCTCTTCCTTAAAAAAGGACACAACTCTTTGACTGTCATTTGCTTTTAAATTCGATCAATGATCCTCAGTTACATCACGTCTGAAGCACAATATAGACTGTGTATAATGGAATGTGTATGTGAATGACTCTCACCATGTCGATGACTTTGAGGTGTCCGTACGAGAAGGCAATGGCGTTGGGAGGTGTGGCCACGGGCAGCATGAAGGCCAGAGAGGCAGCGATGGTGCAGGGCAGCATCACATACAGTGGATGTAGTTTAATAGAAACGGCCTATGAAACATGCCAACACAAAGTTAAACACACACAAAAAAAGCTGTGTGGTTGCACTTGTGTGTGCACATGGATATCTGAGTGGTTTACCATTGAGGCCAGTATGGGCAGGAACAGGGTGGTGGTGGCTGTGTTGCTGGAGGCCTCAGTGAACACCGCCACCAGCAGGGAGAGCACCAATGGGATGGCATAGCTGGGCATATGCTGCAGAGGTGACAGGCTTTGTCCCAACCACTTGGACAGATTTGACACCTGTAAACAAATAGTTCATGTCCGTCTTTGAAAAAGCAGAAGTCTTAAAAGACAATTCTGGCATTTTTATACCTGGGCTCTATCTTTACATGCTTTTATGTGCAAATGGCCCGTGCTTATTAAAAGGTTTGTCACATGTCTGTAAAAGCTGCAATAAAACTCTTCAGGGCATCTGCACCATCTTTTTGTGTCTACTGAAGCTGCTTTTTTTCCACCAAGAGACTGTAGTTATTTTTCTAACATCTGGCAACATAAACTAAAAGACTTGAACAGATATTGTCCCCTTTGTTAGACTAACATCCTTTTTTTCAACTGGAAAATCCACAAGACCCTCTCCATCATATGAGATTTTTATTTTCCATTGAAAAAAAAAGGATTTTACTCTTTAACAAAAATGTTAATCTCTGAAAAGACACATTTAGTGATGTTGCTTGACGCTTCGAGTAACACATGCAGCCTTTGAGTGCCTGAAAGGTAGTTTCAGTGGATGCAGTAAAAATGATCATAGTTGCTTTTAAAACCAGTCATTTTCACACCAAAACATGTGAAAATGGGTCCAAGATTAAAAATACTATATTCTTACTTTGATAAGGTTATTATGCTATGCTAGCAGTGTGGCTCTGCAGTGGAATGTCTTACAGTCGTTGGACCAGTTTGTTCATCTAACTGGTCTCAGAAAAACATGCAACTCAGGTGCTGATGATGATCAACCAATGTAACTTGGAAGACTTACTCGGGAGAGATTTATCTTACACCTGTGGCATAAACATGTAGTCTTAAAAGGAGAAAAACAAAGTTCAGGGGTGTTTACCTCACTCCCAGCAGCCAGAGCATAGCCTCCTCCCAGCAGCAGGATAATGTTCCAGGGCATTCGCTTGTGAACGATGTCCCAGTTCAGCAGAGTTTTGGGAGCATGCACCTTTTTACCTGTGAGACCAAGATGAAGTGTGAACATGAAGCAGTAATTAGTTTTAAAGAGCAATGTCATATCTGTTGGGAAATCATCACCCAGTGCCAGTAATGAGAAGATGATTTGAGGTCACATTAATATCACCGAAGCATTTATCACTAAAGATTTTCATTCATTCATTTATTTTTCTTTTTATTGATTGATCGGTGGTTTAAAAAAGGAACACTTCACCAGACCTTTGTCATCATAACCGTAGCTTCCAAACTTGGGCAGGCGGGAGGGAATGATGAAGAAGAGCACCGCGACAAAGATGGCGACGGTTCCATCCGTCACATACCTGAGAGGCACAAAATTACATCATTCAACATTTTGTCGTCACAGTAGGAACCATGGAGCTAAGAATAAATATGTAAAGTATTGATGAAACACCGCTACATGTTTTTGTGATAAAGTGCACACTTCAAGGGAAAAGGAGGAGACAAAAAAATATAGATACAATGAAGAAAAAGTGCCAAATTTAAAGTAAAGACTCTACTTTACTCTACATCTTTGAATTGTCAACTTCTCAAAAAATATATTTCAATTATATATTAGTCTATCTGTCCATGCATTTTCTGACTTCCCAAAAATTACTGTAGTGCTCAGTCCAAAGCCCATAAAATGTGATTCTTTGCAAAGGGACACAAATAGTTTAATCTCTAAAGAAAGACCCAACAATTTCATAAACAGCTGCACACTGTAGATCAGTTCCTTGTTTTTTCTTTTTTTGGGATTGGTTTACTGTACGAAAATCATGAAATACCACCACATTCATTGTTTAAAATAATTCCAAAAAAAAGAGAGGGAAAGACATACGTGTCGGTCTGATTGAAGAGCACCGTTGCCCAGCCGTCTATGAAGCCTGGCTCTCTGGTGAACCACAGGACCACCAGCAGAATGAAGATGGTGAGCACGGCCCCCTCAGCAAACTTCATGGGCCCCAGCGCTTTGTACTGCTCCTTTAGCACCTTGTATGCCTCCTTATCTTTGTCCTTATTCACGCCACAGCCAAATGTCTGCTTAAAGCTGAGGAGACAAGTGCAAAGACACTGCAGACTGATTAACAGATAAAGGAAACGTTTGATGTTTGTCAACTGGTTAAACTTTAAATCATCACCTGATGGTTTATAGCATTTTTTTTCACAATAGTGTCACAGTTTTATTTATTAATCATCACTTTCTACTATGTTTCCTAAAATACTAATAACACCTTAGTCATGTTGAGGCATGTTTATGTATCATAAAAAGTATTGACAGACACAGTCTTAAAGCCTGGGGATAAAAGCTGTCTGTCAATAGCAGCAATAGCACAGTATATAGTTGCTTAGATTTATCCCTGATAATAACTTCAGCTCTTTTGCTGAACCTTGTACCATAATTCTCATATCAGTACATTGATAAAAAGTAGTAGGCCTAAAGCATGATAATAGCTATGTTACCGTTAAATTATAGGTATTACAGGTCATTATATGATAAAGCACTTTTGTTGCAAATATCTAACGGCTTTGTTCAAGAGCCAAGTAAGTCATGACTGTGCAGTTCAGAGAATCAATTTTCATTATGTGCAATAAAATAAGATAATAACTATGTCTATACATATCAAAATCCTCACCTGAGCATTTCTCATTAACACAGATTCCCTTTGTTGAATCAAAAACCCAAAGTGTAAAAATAGCGATTTTTTCAGTCATTAGTCTCAGACATGCTATTGTTCTGCAATTTTATACTCTAACACTTCATGCTAGTGTGGCATGAGGGGAATAAGACAAAAAAAAAAGTTTTTCTTCATTGTTTAAAAAAGCATTTGCGGCTGACCGCTCCAGGCTAAAGTGGCCTTACTTGAAGCCCAGGAATATTGACTGAAGCCAGATCCAAGCCAGTACCAGCATGATCAACATGTTGGGAAAAGCAAAGCCGAACCAGCTGGCGAAGTTGATCAAACCCCCATTCTCAGGAAAGATACTTGAAGAAAGATAAGAAATGTAGAAAGATAGCGATGAGGAAGGGAGTTATAAATAGGGCGATAAGCTGTTACATGTATGAAATAAAACTGTAATGTGCTTATGAATGCCTTACTCGTCAAGTTGGCCCTGCAGGATGAGGTTAGGGGTCGTGCCGGTGAGTGTGGCTGTGCCTCCAATGCTGGCGGAGTAACACACACACAGACTCATCCCTTTGCTCAGATGCTCATACTTGGCCTGTCTCTTAGCCTCCTGTGGTGAAACTGGCTCCTCATCTAGAGCTTGAGATAGCAGTAAATTTAAGTTAATGGGAAGGTTACTGTGAAGAAGACCATAAATCCATCCATCCAGTGGACATTTTTACTCACAGCCTCTGTCCTCAGTCTGAGACTTGTTGTCTGGCATTTTCTCGTCTGTTGTTCCCTCTTTAGTTTCTGTGATCTCTAGCTCAAACGCGGGGTTGTCCTCAGCTCCAGCGTGGACCTCCCGCTCATCTGCTGCCAGCATCTGCTGCAGCACGGCGTTGGCAATGGGCAGCATCATGGCTGTGGTGGCTGAGTTGCTGATCCACATGGACAGGAAGGCTGAGACGATCATGAACCCTATCATTAACCTGTGAGAGAGGGCATCAGACTGAGTATGAGGACAGTGATCAAAGTACACCTTAGTTTTATGAATATATTAAGTGGGTATTCCTTTAACATTTGTAGCACCACAGAGTTTTTTTTTGTCACCATGATGTTTACTAATGGCCTCCTATTCAAATTCAAATTATTTGAATTCATTATGTTGTCCTAAACAAATAATAGCCAAATAAATAAAACAACTTAAAAAGTTTTACAATTAGCATGCCACATTAAGGAAAAACAAATACTGTAAGAACTCTAAATACAGAAATGTTTTTTTAAAAAACAGAACAAACAAGCAAACACAGAATTGCTGCAATTTTCATTAGAAAGAAGTTGCAAAACAACAGAGGACACTAAAAAGTAATGAACACAGCCAAACACAGCTTGGAAATGCCATTTT
>JAQNCA010000006.1:14281477-14299106 GCA_029783725.1 Acanthurus tractus
ATCTCATACAATATCAGTCATACAAATTAAACTTTGAAACCAACAATAAGAACTTACATCATAAGCTCACTCTCCACAAGTAAGTTTAACTTTATTTTTTATCTTATTTACTGTTTGTTCTGTGAGACTTGTAGCCTGTCTTCATCTGTATATTTAAATTTTTGTGCTTCTATTCATGAAAGTGTTTTCTCTCTTTGTAGTATAACTTTCCAAATGCAAGTTATTAAAAGTTTATTTCTTTGTTTGCTTTTGTTCTGTTTATATGCATTTGTTTTTGTGTCTTTTTTTGGACATATATCATCAGTCTTAATAAATGTGAAGTGGATAAGTATCCTAAAAGGTGAACAAGCCACATGGACTGTTTAAAACATAGTCTTAGTCCTTGTAACAACAGCCTTAGGCTTCTGAGGTACCATAGTGAAGCTGAGTTTGTTGCCTCTGACTGTCACCATCTTACTCTCGGCTATCCACATATGGTATCAAAGTTTCAGCTGAGGTAGAGCTCAGACTTATGTTAGTGCAATCATCCATGCAAGGAAATATATAATTTGTCCAATATTTGCATGAAAAACTCTTCAAGAGGCACTAAAATCTCAAACACACATGAGAGGGTTTAAGTTCAGTTCAGGTGACATCCAGCAGAAAGCTGAAAGCGTCATCAGGTCTCAATATAATTTAAATGGATGACTTTTATAATAAATTCCCTGTAGTCGCCATGAAAGGGAAATTACTACCCAGAGAGACTGTTATTTTAGTTCCAGGCTGTAAACACATTTATTCCTGCTGTATAGTTGACCTTGTTAATGTGTGGGCCAACAGGGACTGACTTTAAGTGCCAACATCATACAGGGAAGTCCACATTGGCCTAATTTTTCTGCACTAGAGGTTGCCACTGTCAGTATTGTACACATCCCTGCATGCCCTGTTGACCCTCTTTTTTCTGCTTTTGCTGTCTGTTGTAGTGGACACAGGGGATTTACATCATGTGGCTTTCTTACAAGGATGGACGGACACCGAGCAGAAGCAGGACTCGGAGAGCGATGCGCTTCTGAAGGTTCCAGTGCTCCACAGCGATGGCCACCAACAGGCCACCAATGAACAGTATGTTAGTGTCTTTCAGGTACTCGATACTGACCTAAAAAAGGGATCACACAGAATCTTTAGGGGAAAAATCTATAATCCAAACATTACAAGGCTGAACTGTAGTAACAAGTTAAACCTCAGTCCCACACAGACATAATGTGTCATCCATTTTTTAAATGAGCAATAAAGATGAAACTCTGGGATCAGCAGATTTGTCCATGTCCTTATGAGGAAGACTGAACAGTAAAACCAAAGCTTTTTAATTGCACTGTTAAGTAAATAAGACAAAATAAATTTTCCTTTTCTGCTTATTTCATTCTATTTTCCTGCTGGTGTCGTTTGGTGGTTCTTAAGTTGCTCCTGACCTCTGATCTCCTCATTTGGGGACCACAAATAAATGGTCATGGTGAAGCAAGGTCACTGGAATCATTGTAAAATCACATAAATTTATTCACGAATCAATGCAACTTAATCTCTCAATGAACTGATCAAAAAAGGAGAAAAAAGTCAATAAGACTACTTGGAGCTACATTCAGCTTAAGTAGGTCATACTTTTTCTCTTTGGTCCTCTAAGTGCTTGTTTACAAGTGACATGGGGTTGTCCCACACTAAAACTTTGCTCCAAAATGAGAACTAGAACAAAACTCTTAGAAATACTGAATATTTTTCTTGCATTATATCTAGAAATGTGACAGTAATAAACAGTAGTTTCTCCCCAAAGGTATCACATAAGTTGGTACACAGTGGAATTAAAAGCATAAAGGGACTGTACCTCACTAGCTTTCATGATGCCCATCATGGGCAAGAGGACAAGTGGCAGAAGGGAAGTCACAGCCAGAGGCATACACTCTGTGCACCAGAACAAAGCCATGAGAATGACCACATAACCACATCTTGCTTCCTGTAAACAAATACACATACACACACACACAAACACACAAGTGTTAAGACAAATTAGTGCACAGATGTCAAGATGTTCTTGTGTGGTACAGATGCAGATGTTTGGTCCAGACAATGACACAAGCAAAAGCAGAGACAGATAAACACACGATTGAAAGAGACTAGACTCAGGTTTTGAGCTTTCGCGTTCTTATCGACAGCCTGTTGTTTAAAGGCAATAAGACTTTATACATGCAGATAACAGAGACCTTGATCGTATCCCTTTATCTGTCCTCAGTGAAATCCCTTTTAAAACAGACTGCTTACTCTACATAAAACCTTCTACCGCCGCACGACCTGGCTAAACTCAACTGTTGTGCACTTTGAGTTATTTACATTTTATGGAGACGAAATTGTTTGCATTCTTTCTGGTGATCAGGAAAGGTGATCAATATCTTACTCAAGTCTGTGTGCAAAGATGCTGAGTTTGAATGGAAAATAGTTAGCTTAGCATGAAGACAGTGCTAGATGATAAGGAGAAGGTTTGTGAAACGTGCAAGATTTTTATATGTTGTAAACTCTGTACAGACTTATTATATCAAGTTTATTTTATTTTGACAACATTGTGGTGAAGGTGTAGTCGAGGTCAGGGACAAAAACACTTGATTAGGGTTCAGGAAAGCTCATGGTTTAGGTTAAATTGACCTCTCTTGCTAGATCTGTCGACATGAACCCTTGGATTAGCTATCTTGACTTAGTTCAAAAATAAACTAAAAACATCTAATAAATCTGTGTTTCAATACGTCTAAAACTCACTTTTAACACTTTTAACACACTGTATATCTCATTTGTTCAATCTGTTAAAAAACTGACATTAAAAAGAATTTGCAGCTTATGAGTGGGTTATTTCTCAGATAGGAGCAGTAGCCAAAAGTTTCCAGGAAGAGAAGGCTTCATTAATAATAATAAGTTTACACGGAAAAACTAAAATATATATGTAATATAATATGTTTTCAATGAGCTTTGGAGGTGCTAATAAATTGATGTTTTACCTTCAAACAAAACCAGGCAAGCTGCCAGCTCCTGTTAAGCTGAACTAAAAGCAGTTGACTATAACCTAACATTTTAAAGTAGCACATACATTGGAGTGGTATCAAATGTCTTGTTAACTATTAAATAAACAACTGCCTCTTATTATCACAAGTTTTGTTAATTTTACTTGTACAACCAGAAGATTGCATTCAGTGCCAGAAGACTGCAAATCCCTGCCAGCTGTGTCTACTAGACAACTAAACTAGTTTTTGATAACTTGCCACCAGAACAGTCAATAAAACTATTAATAATCACATTTATGATAAGTCCTTGAGTACATAGACATACATGCGCACACAAATATTTAGGTTGATAGGGTTAGTCTCAAGTTGGGCATTTTGTTTGAATTTACCAATTCAACTACTGGCACACACACATAGAGTTGTTTCTGGAAATACATAGAGACAGATTATTTGTTGCAACAATAAAAGTTGGCAAACTGGTAGTTCTCAAAAGATTTAAAATCAAATTGTTAATTTATATGTGAAAGGACAAGAGGACAGTATTAGCCGCGCATGATAATTGTTCCAATGTGGCGACTGTATGTCCTTGTTTGATGAACACCTGTGACATGCACAACTTAACAGTGAGGGATGACAAAAGTAGGAGCGCACACGTAAGGAATAAACATATAGCTAAAATTGTTACCTCTTTTGGACTCTAAAATGCACTTGTGATTTTTCAGTCAAGATGAGCACAGATTAAAACACCAAGTAAACTAAAATGAATGTCCATGAACACACACTCACCGATGTAGGGCTTATTAACGGCAGGGGAAGGAGTAAAATCGGAGTGAGAAAGATGATGATGTAGTTTCTGTGGTACCACAGCCACTTCAACCAGCGACGTGTGTCTGTCATGGTAAAACCAACAAGCAACACAAAGGTGGGAAAAAAAAATCCACAAATGCACAAGTGAAGCCAAAAAAGGAGCGACTTGTTTCTCAGAGAACCACTGAATTAATGAGTGTAAAACGACTGCAATCTACTCTTTCTATCTCTAGTGGTTTATCAAACATTAACTCAACAACAAAGAGATCACAGTCCTACTTGGAGAGGTAAATGAAACTATTAGAGAAGAGAAAAAAAGTGACGCTATAGACGTAGAGATTAGACATGGAGGGATTAGCAGATGAATGAAAAAGATAGCTGATTGTACTTCAAAGAACAGTTGCTCTGTCAGGGAATTTCTGAAGGTTAGTGCATGTGCCAAGAACTGTTAAAAGGAATACCCAGGGTATAAAACTTTTTACTAACAGGCCCTACATTTTGTTTCCAAATGTAATCATAACTTGGATTCAACAAACACTAGTTTAAGTTAGAAAACAAAACCATTTTAATGTCCACTCTGTATCATTACTACAGCACAATAACTTTTCACCTTTGAAAGAAATTCAATACATAAAGTTCTTCCCCAAATAAAAACATAGATGAATGAACACTCCTTTTTACTTTTAATTCGATAGCAAAACAGTGCACTCAATGGTTTTTGCTTTGTCTGTGTTCAGGCTTCAGGTTTCTATGATTGGCTTTTGAATTTGTGACATACTTAATCTAGTTTGAAATTTCAGATTTGGGTATGTGTTAAAAAGTCAGTGGGCTATAATTAAAGTCTGATATTATGGTAAACACCTATTTTGAGGGGAAGGGAACCTAAACTTAAAAACAACATGTATTTTAGCTTTAAATATGTATATTATAACTTATAGCACCCATTTTTCGTTTGTTTGTTTGTTATTTCTGAAGAAAGGAATTTATTGCTTTATTTCTGGAGATATTTTATTGTATGGAACATACATTTTGTGAAATTATTAGCATTGTTTTGCGTAAAGCATATAATGGCTAGATATAGATATTTTTACCACTAATGGGTGGTCGTAGTGCAACAACTCAGCTTTTTCAAGGTGACTTGATTTACTAATTGAATTTTATATCTTAAGCCAAAGGAAAAAAAGACAAAGCTGCACAGTGTTAGAGCAGATTTTATAAAAATCTATGTGAGAGTCCTCCATTTAAAAAGCGGTCATTAGGTTTAAATCAATCTATACCACCTTATCAGACAACGGGGGATATCAGTAATGGAAAGAATTTGCTTGTAAAAGATCTTTACTTGTCAGTCAGTAAGCTTACACAGATCATGTGTTACAGGTTGTAAAGATTCTTACACTTTAGATTAGATTTCACATGCAACTTTATTGTTATTGTACAGAGTACAAGTCCTGAAACGACCAAATATTTTTTCAACGTTCAACCCAGTGGTTTGCAGATTTTTTTCTTACATTAGAAGATAAGATAAGATAAGATAAGATATTCCTTTATAAGTCCCACAACGGGGAAATTTACATTGTTGCAGCAGCAAGTGGACTGTAAAAGACAGAATGTAAAAAAGCAGCAATAAGAATAAAGAACAATAAATAATAAGTACAAAATTAGAACAAAAAATTATACAATATTTACAAGGGTGACGGTATGAAGTGGTAGTATTGAATTGCACCGAAGAAAATGGAATAATGTACATGGGTATTGCATGTAAATGAAATTATTAATACACATAAAATACTACTACTAATAAGAATATTATAGAGTACTGGACATTAAAGTGCAGTGTGTTCAATTATCAAGGTTGGCAGGGGTGAGCTACTGGGAGGAAGGACGTACCTGATGCTACCACAGTGTCATAGAAGTTCTTCAGGAGTGACACTCCGAAAGACCTCAGTTTCCTGAGCAGGTAGAGTCTGCTCTGGCCCTTCCTCTAAAGTGCAGTGGTGTTGTCTGACCAGTCCAGTCTATTGTTCAGGTACTTGTAAGGTGTCACCATCTCGTCCGTTCCCCGAATGTTTACTTGCATTGCAGAGGAGTGTCTCGTCTTTGGAAATCCACCACCAGCTCTTTGGTCTTCCCTGCGTTAATCTGGAGGTGATTCTGCACACAAAATCTACAAAATCCTAAGTCAATTCTCTGTTCTCCCTGTCTTCCCCATCTGTGATGAGGCTGATGATGGCAGAGTCATGAGAGAACCTCTGCAGATGGCAGGTGTATGTGTTGTCTGTGAAGTCTGCAGTGTAGAGGGTGAGGAGGAACGGAGCCAGGATCGTCCCCTGCGGGGCCCCAGTACTGCAGACAACTGTGTCTGAAACACAGTCCCAAGACCTCACATACCGTGGGCAGTTTGTGAGGTAGTCCAGAATCCAGGACGTGAGCTTGTCCCTCAGGAGCACAGGTTGTATTGTGCTGAAAGCACTGGAGAAATCAAAAAACATGATCCTCACAGTGCTCCCAGGCTTCTCCAGGTGGGAAAGTGCTCTCTGCTGGAGGAAGATGATGGCATCATCCACCCCGATGCCACGCTGGTGGCGAACTGCAGTTGATCAATCAACTGCATTGATGGGCCCACCAGGGGTCTTCATCAGGTGGGATGTTAGTGCCACTCGCCTGAAGCTGTGTCAGGAATTCCAACTCTGAGTTTGTTTTCACTTGGTTTTGTTTTCATGTCACATCACTAACTCTCCTGTTATTTCAAATCACGCCTCCCTCTCAGTCTATGCAATCTGCTTACTACCTGCACCTGGTTTTCCCCGCCCATCTCCACACCTGTGGGTCATTCTCCCATTTGGCCTTCAGTATATATACCAGTCCATTTGCCCCAGCCCTCTGCCAGATTGTCTTGTGTTCCAGCCAAGCTGTCCAGCATTTTTCTCTTGTTCTGCCTGATTACCTGATTTTTGACCCTGTCTGCCTGTCTTGGACTCTGGATTCCCTGTCTGCCCATTGTCAGATTTGTTTGCTGGTTTGTCTGATTCTCTGGTTTTCAACTCTGCCTGAACTGTTAAGTAAAAAGAAAATTGCCTCCAACTCTATTGTCTCAGTCGTCGTGCATTTGAGTTTGAATCTGTTCTGTTGATTCTCTCAAGCTGCTGAGAAGCCAGAAAGTTTTCACACTTGACCCAGTATTTTTCTATTAGCTATTGTGGTATCTTCTGTAGAGATGGTGAAAAAGTGTTGGTGAAGAAATCTCTGCTGACTTGATTGCATATAATAATGTTTATCTACAATAAAGTGCAGTATCAATCAGGTGTTCCGAACAACCCGATGAGAGCATTCAAAGCTAATATGAATCTCCAAAGAACAGCACAAATGTTTCACTTTTGTAGCTCTAGCGGAGACATTGCCATACATCCTAGAATGCAACTTTACACGCATGGGCCCCTTCAACTGTCATACACTACAGACAGGATATTGCACTACCATAAAAAGATGAAACTTCAGGGCTTCCACTTCAAGGCCGTACGTTAGCAGACAAAGAGGATGTTTAAACCATATCAGGGCATAAGGAGAGATACCAAGATAGAAGTGTCAAAGTGTTAAACACAGAGAGGAGCAATATTACACAATTTACTGTGAAGTGTTAAACCATGTAGGGCCATTGCATAATATACCACACCATTTACAAACACTTTCTGGTTATGTTTTGCATGTGTAAACATCATATCCTGTGGAAGAGAGGATATGGATATGTCAGATAATGCACTCTGATAAAAACCAAGATAATGTGGCATGGAAAAAAACTCATTCTGGTTTCTGAATATACAGAACAGAGTGATTGAGATGGTGAGAGATCCAGATGCACCTGCAGGAAGGCATCAAGAAACCTTGAAACTTGAATGATAATAAATGACAAGATTATAAACGTTAAGTTTTTTCACGTTTCATCATTGTCATTAGGACGTATTGAAGTAAAGTGTTTGGTCAAATGTCAGTCAGGACCTCAGTAAGCTACCAAACACAAAACCCTGACCACACATTCAGAACCGGCTTCCTTATTGCATTAATTCCACTTGGTGCGGCACAAACCTCAGGGGAAGATGTGAGAGGCAGGTGGTCTAAAAACCTTTAGACTTAACCTTTTTAATAGAAAACCAGAGAAGTGGGCTTTTTGCACGAAGTGACGGTAGTCCATACTAGGAAATAAACTTCAGGATGGGTTCTTCTGCTTGTATTTTGACATGTATTCTTAAAACCTGTTTCCACTGAAACCCCTAAATTTATAGAAGTTCAGCACTTAATTGCTGAAGTTTCCCCATTAAGGGCAATATAAATTTAAGCTTTGGGGGGGTGTGACACTAACCTCTGAACTCGTGATTAAATCATGATTCAAGTTCTGTTGCACTATTCTTTTTTGCAATATGTAAACTTATTTTAACTGAAAATGTATTTTTTTCACTTCAGATGCAGTATAACTGAACACTAATCTAGTCTAACTTTACCCTTGCTGATGCATATGATAAGAGGCATAAATTTTAATCATCATAACCTCCACAAAGCTGTTTTCTGTTCCGTTTTCTGCAGATATAGCCTTCTAACAATCAATACAACATCAGAAGAAAGAAATCTGCTGTTTCTGTTTCTGATCAATAATAATCAGAGTAATAATATAACAACATTGTAGATTATAAAGCACTGTTCAGACATTAGCTTTGAGAGTGTGTCCATCAAAATATTATATACATCTTATTAACTTCTGTTAGGGAAAATGCAGCAAGACAAATCAACGATATGAGCTGCATTAAGTCCTGCTACCCAGGAATCAGTCCGGGCTATCAGGAGGTTAACAGCTTCATGAACAAACTTCATCGGACTCCACAATGCAGAGATCATTTTTTCTTTTTAAACACTGGCTTTCTTCGCTGCTGGACTGATGGTACAGGAACCAACACACCTTAATTTAAGTGGCAAGTAAAGCTTAGATATAAATTCTCTCTTTGATTGAGAATATTTGTCTTTGTTGTAACAAACAGCTGCAGGCTCCAGCCTTCTGCTGGATGTTAATGAGGTTTCAGCTTCTGTGTTTCTGTAGTGCTGAATCCGATCATCGACCTCCTAGAAAATCCATTGTTGGTCAAAAAAAAAACAGTTACTCCATAGATTTAAAGTATATCATACTTTTTCCTTGTTGTGGCTTGTTTTTCTATGCCTCTGCAGTTATCAGGGCTGAGTATGGAAGAAGGTATTATGTTTGCTTTATGGGTTTTTTTTTTTATTTGTTTACTCCAGAGATCAATAGAGGGAAACGGTTGCCCTGGTTGTGCAATGTTTTAGCTCAGATACACATTCTCTCACTCATGCAGAAGTTGCAAAAGTAGGATGTATATCAGCGTTATGATACACTAGTACACATTTGCAGTTTGGAGTGTAATTTTTCCACATAAATGGGTTTGATGTTAATAAACTGATCATGTTCGTGTTAGGATGATTTTTCTGGGACAGATAGAACAGAGATCAGCCGTCACAGTTTAATGATTATCCCATCCAAATGCTGACCAATCAGGAGAGCAGATCTGGGGGTCAAAAGCTCCTGAAAAAACATCTATTGATCATCTGTACACAATGCTGCACCCTAAAGTGGGGCACTCAGGTCAAACTCGTCTCACCAAACTTTGCACTGTACTGTAAGTGCGCAGTGCTCTTCCGAATTAAATTTGAACATTATTTCATGGTACTCAGGTGGAATATTTTCTGTCAGACAACATGAAAACAGCAGTAGTTCTGCTGGGCCTAATCCTCCTGCTGGACACAACTTTTTCTGCAGAAGGTAAGTCTTCCAGGAATTCAATTTTGGACAGATAACATTTACTATTATTATATAGTTGATATTTTGGACTTGTAGAATAGTATTTGTGTTAAATTATCAATCAATTTGCCAAACAGCCAAACACTGTATTTGAACCTAAGAAAACAGTGTGTTGTTGTATTTAGTGTTTATTATTTATTAAAAATGGCTGTAAGTAAAGTAGTAAAAACTATCTCCACCTAGACCAGCCGCAAGAGTAACATATCACTTACTACACTCACTATGTATCAGCAAAATCTAATTGTGATATCAATAATAATATTTTATAAAAGTCAAAAGTGTCTTGTATTCGTGGGAGAAAGGCTTTTTTTATTTTATTCTTCAAAAACATTTTGCCAATGATGCTTCCCCACTTTTACTAAGTTACTGAATTGACAAGTCTGACTGATTGGTTCCACACTGAAACAAACAAATTGCATTTCCACAGAGTCCTGCGTGGGTCGCTGTGGCTCCTTTGACCAGCGAAGAAAATGTCAGTGTGACTCCATGTGTGTGTACTATGGAAGCTGCTGTGCGGACTTTGACACCTTGTGCCCTAAAAAAAGTCAGTGCAATAGCAGCAAAGTGCCATTTCACTGGATGAAGCGTTGGCATTTTAATGAAAAAAATTCTTGGCTTTTATTCATGTGACAAAAATTTCTGCCCCCAGTTTCTCGTGGTGACACCTTCGAGGAAGCAGTAATGAATTGGACTACAGCTGTCACACCAACTTTCAACTCAGTTGCAGCAACCACCCTTGCTCCTGCCCTAGCCCCCAGCATACCAGGGCCCACAGCATCAGTAGACCCTGACGCAGCGCCCTGCAGTGGTCGAGCTTTTGATGCTTTTCTGCAGCTGAAGAATGGTTCAATCTATGCGTTTAGAGGTAAACCTGGAACTTCTTAAGGCTATCTACTCTGTGAGTGTATTTACAGTATGGTTCCTGCCTTTCTGTGCTGTCAAATTGGGAAGACTAACATTTAGGTGTTCGGCATTGGTCTTTAACTTAACAGTCGAGACCAAATTTAGAAAAAGTTGCACATTTTAAGGAGATGTTGCTCATGCATATTGATCTCACAACACTCAGCTGTAAGGTAACAAGGTGATTTGCAAAGATTAAATGCAAACTCAAATCTAGGCATCTGTCATGTTTTATTGGGTTTTCAACTGTGATACTTTGTGAATTATCATGATGAATAAACAGAAGTGGGTCTCGTAATGCATATCATATATTTAAGCCTGCATCTCTGCTCAGGTATCTACTTTTTTGAGCTGGATGACAAGTCTATACTCCCTGGTTACCCAAAACTCATCCAGGATGTGTGGGGAATCCCTGGACCCATTGATGCTGCATTCACACGCATCAACTGCCAGGGAAAATCCTACATCTTTAAGGTAGAAACTTCTGAGAGAAAAGAATGCTTTTGCTAAGTTGTAGCTCAAGATTCTTACTTTATTAAGCTATTTAAGTATAAGATGTCTTTAGATAATGACAAATACTATTAGGGATGATAATAGGAAATGCAGTTATTTAAAATATATTACTTGAGCATTATTTCCTGTGTGATCTCGGCTTGCAGACACATAATGGGGTCAGTATTTACAGACATTCATTGTATCCTGAGCCTCACAGCTAGAGCATCAAACCTCACAGTTTTTGACTTTGTATTTATTATCCCTCAGGGAAACAGGTACTGGAGGTTTGACGGTGACGTCTTAGATGAGGAGTATCCACGGGACATTTCAGTGGGCTTTGATGGTGTTCCAGATGGCGTTGATGCTGTATTTGCCATACCAGCGCCAAGTCACCGTGGCAAGGAGAAAGCATACTTTTTCAAAGGTATTTCTGTAGGGATGCCAAATTATTTTTAAGTATTTAAAAGCTCCTTGTGGCCAGACTCTGATTGATGTCGACATAGTTCTGAATGAAGTAATGCCTGTTAATAATCTTATGATCCCTCTGATTTATGCTAATACTAATGTACTTTTTAATGCAAGGCTTTTACTTGAAACTGAGTATTTCTATACTATGGTATTGCTGAAAATCTCTACTCCAAAGTAGCATTTTCTTGTGGCACTCTGAATCTTTGAGGACTTAAAAACTTTAAGGCACTGATCATAACACTTATTAAAATTTTGACAATAGCAGGTGAATTGAATCCAGCTATTACCAGTTTTATAATTTGTGACAGTGACAAGGAGTCTATGTGCTTGTACTATTCTTCAGGGGACAAGTATTACCCGTATGAGTTCAAGCACCAGCCCTCTCATGAAGAGTGTGTGGAGATGACCAGGTCTTCCCCGTCTCTGCTGTTCACACGATACACAGACCTCTTCTGCGATCAGACATTGGAAGACTTTTTCTCAGAACTCTTTGGAGGCCCCGGTAAGGCTCAGCTGTGTTTGTTTGCTTTTTTGTACATGTAAGTGTGTGTCTCTTATCTTCTCTTTTTTATCCTCATTCAGTCATCAGTCACAACGCAGGCCCTCGCTTCACCAGTACAGACTGGAAGGGCTTCATGTCCCCTGTAGATGCTGCCATGGTGGGGCGAGTGTACCTCAGTCCCAAGCCCACATCTCCTCCACTAGTTAGGGCGACAAAGAGGAGGAGGAGGCCCAGCAGGAGGCGCTCACAGCGCAGGAGGCAAAGTCGCTTTGCGCTGTTTGATGATTTGTGGAGTTATGATGACTTGTTTGACTACACCGACTACAGCGACATGATGGGAGAGAGCACCACACTGGAGTCCAAAAGCACCCCTGTTCAAAATGTGTATTTTTTCAAGCGAGGTAAGAATACATGTAGTCATTTCTATCTCAAAGCAGTGTTGTGTTTTTGACAGGCCAGGAGAAAAAAATTATTATGAAAAACAATTACAAAATAGCCACTTTCTTTAACATCTGTTTGCTTGCCTGTTTTGTTTTCTTTTCATGGTGGCAGATAAATACTACAGAGTGGATTTGCAAACAAAACGTGTGGCTTTTGCAAGCCCTCCTTACCCACGATCCATTGCAAAATACTGGCTGGGCTGCAAGAGCGAAGACACACCAGACACATCAAGAGCAGAGAAGAAGTAGAACAGCTTCGGTTCAGAGAGGAAGTTCAGTCTGTGCTTTAAACAAATCTCTCAGCAACAAATCTTAAAATAATTTCAGTGTGAACATTTATTGTATTAGCTCTGTGTTTTTGATGTTGAAGTATTTTTTTCATGTTAAATACCCCTCTTTTGCTCCCTTTAAATAGGGAAGGTCAGAGAGAACATTGTGTAGACTAATAGGATAAAATTCTGCAATAAACTGCAATTCTTCAATAAACCTGAAATGCCTATTCTGGGAGTGCTATATCATTTTTCTTGTCCCGATGATACAGGCAACACACACAAACCTACTGCACTGTTCTGTTTGGTTACCCATAGGTGTAACCAAACAGAATTCAAATCCATCAGGCACACAGTGAACCCTGCTGGGCTATATGTTCACCTGCATGAGTCAAAGAATGATACACTGTGCTGTACCCACAGTGACCCCGTGTTTATAAGACCTCCTCAGTCTGTCAATTGCTGAGAGAGATGGACCTTCTGTCGGACAAACTAGGCAAGGACACCACAAACATAAATAAAATATTATACTTTTTGTTTTTACGTCTTTCTTAATATAAACTTCTTTTTCAAGCTTATTTTCTGAAGGACTGTCAGCATTGTGAAAATGTATTCTAATGTTAAAATGCAAATCCTTGATAGCACTCTTATTTTCAACCTATGCATGTGTGATTTGGGTCAAAATTAGAGTGAAAATGCAGTAACTAAATCAATATTGTAACGCAAACAGTCATTGGTTAATCATTTTCAATCAAGCAATGTCCATCAAATGAGACAGTATTAAAATTAAATGAGTAAAACTGCCTATTTAGTTTTTTGTGTTTGGATTTCCGAGTCATCGTGCTCTTAAGTTCGATATCCTATTTAATATAAATAGAAAAATGAGCACTTCTTGCATATAAGATATACATTCCTAAATGATATGGCGATGATACTATAACTAATTCCACAACAAAAGGCACCGCTGGGATTCGAACCCAGGATCTCCTGTTTACTAGACAGGCGCTTTAACCAACTAAGCCACGGCGCCACGTGGTCCGTAAAGTGAAAGTGTCATTAAGTCCAGTTGCAGCAGTAGGGATTTATTTTTTATTGATCATACCGTTTGTAGAAAACAAGATAGGAATACTTTACATTTTACGTCTGTTTACAGGAATCTAAAAATAAATACTCTATAATAACTAACCTTATTTACATTCTGGTAATAAATATGTCACTTTGTGGGCTTCCAGGTATATCAAAGCATCATGTCCCCACTTCCTCTTTTCTGCCTTTCCTGGCTTGACTCTTGTTTGCTTTTAAAATAAAGCTGAAATGTTAAAAATAGTTGCATAAAAAATGTAGCTCTCCTCTAAACAGCCCTTTTATACGTCATCCCAGAAGATAATCGATCATTGCAGCAGAAATGTCCAAATCCGACAGATTAAAGTCGTCTAGGTCCGGAAAGCACAGATCGGACAGATCCTCCATGTACTCGTTGGGAATAGTTAAGTGCTCGTGGTCCAGCTGAGTTTGGACTCCCTGCTTGGTTTCTGGATGTGCTTCTGCAACGCAGCGGCTCCCCTCAGGCTCAGCTCCCTGATTTTCTCCGAGAAAAGCTTCCAAGTCATCGGTCAAACCCCATTCACTGAGCTGACTGTGCTGAAGCATATCATGGCAGTAGTCAGTAAAGTCTGGGGTTTGGTAGTAGTGGTCTTGGGAAAGTCCTGGAAGACCCACTTTATACGGGGAGCAGGCTTGGTCGGCGGTGATGGGGGATGTAGGTTCGGGCAAGGACATGGCCTGACTCCCCATGATTGTTGAGAGCCTTGTGGACTGAGGCAAACTTGGAGCAGGGTAGCCTGGTGGGGACGGCAGGCTGGGAGTAGGAAGAAAAGAAGAAACCAAGCAGGAAAATTGTGGAGTGGATGTTGGAGTGTAGCTGAACTGTGAATGAAGGTAGTCTGTGGAGGGTTTGGAGACATCGCTGGATGGTTTCTTGCTCTTAAAATAACGGGCGCGTCGATTTTGAAACCAGACCTGTTGACAAGAACAGATTGTGGTTACACTTTTTGAAAATCTGAATCATTATCCAAAATAACACACGGTCTTAATGGCAAATGTCTTACCTGAATTTTAGACTCCGGTAGTCCAGTGATGGACGCAATAGACTCTTTCATTTTAATATCCGGGTACTGTGTGACAGAGAAGGCCTTCTCCAGCTCGCTCAGCTGCGCCTTGCTGAAAGTTGTGCGCTTCCGGCGGCGCTGTGTGTCCGAGCGCGACCTATGAGCATCATGATGCACTATAGAGAGAGAACAAAATGCTGTTATTTCATTTTTTTGACATTTTAACAGCATTTACATACATATCGATTGCAGAAGTTTGACACTGCTTGGGTTAGATCAGCATACAGAGGTTGTTAACTACAATAAATGCCTTAAACAGTAAGTCACAAATCAAAAAAGAGCATTCGTTGCTTTTATTATACAAAAAGAAACAAAAGACACAAAAGAAATTTGGACAAAAATCCCTTACCTCTGGATTCCTGTGCGTAATCGTCGTTGTTGTTCATGTCCAGACCTGCAGCGGACCAATAACATTCTGGGTAAAACGTGTTTATCTCAGAAACACTACCGCCAGTAAAATTGAGACCAGATGCCATTCTTCTACAAAGTTTAAACAAGAAGCAAGCAATGAGAATGTTTGTTTCCCAGAGTCTCTTCCGTCTCTGATGAACATGTAGTGCACCCGAGGTTTATATACTTTGCTTGATAGACACAAAACGACCCCCTAAGCCCACCCTCTTGCACATCTCATTGGATATTTTCAAGCCTTACAAACGCGTGCCTTTGATGTGTTGCACACCTATTAACTGCTGTCCGGCTATTAGGTGTCTGTTTGAACCCTGATGAGCCATTAATGTGCCTGTTGAGCCTAGAAGGAGTTGGTCCTGCAGAAGTGCCAGTTCTCACAA
Organism: Acanthurus tractus; assembly: GCA_029783725.1. Lineage (NCBI taxonomy): Eukaryota > Metazoa > Chordata > Actinopteri > Acanthuriformes > Acanthuridae > Acanthurus > Acanthurus tractus. The sequence continues at coordinate 14,297,189 of JAQNCA010000006.1, forward strand.
CACTGATATCTCCTGGTATATCTGTGGATTTAAAACATTTTTTTTTATTTTTCTAAAATCACTCGTAACAGTTAAATTTGTGGGAAAAATTGTGGAATGCAAAATAACCCCATACACTCTTTTTAACTCTTGGTGTTCAGACCTGGACGCACGCGGTTAAGAATGCATGTCTATTAGATCTTCAAAGTTATTTATCAAAAAAGTGCCTTTTTAAAAATTATAATCTAAAATAGTGGATTTGGACTCAGTCACACAAGGCCGTCATGGCAGGTGAAGCAACACGCACTTTCCTGAAACATCAGTCTGTGGCACATCCTCTCCTCCACAGTTCGCTGCCTCCTGGTGCGCAGTTGAGAAGAAAACTGTGTGGAAAATGGACGTGTATTGAAGCTGCTGGAGTGTGAGGCTTTGGTCAGCTATAATGTGTCGAGGTGACTACTTTCGCTGCTTCCTTGTCGGTTGTGTTTCCACCGATCGAGACATCAAAACGCCGGATTAAGCACAGTCCAAAGCTCAGCCAGTTCCCCGGCCAGTGCCAGACTCACAGCGTATGGGCCATTGGAGACTAAATTTGAAATTCATTAACGTAAGGCAGGCTTAGAAAGTTAAAAGCTAAGACAGACTTATGTTTAAAATAAATTATGTGCAACTTGTGTCTACTTTTTGCCTCTGATGTTTTTTTAGTTAATAAAATGCCAGATTTTGTAACTGGACATTCACATTCATCAGGTTTTTGCATGTTCAGAATGGAGAGCACGTGATGTTAGAAATTATTTGAGTCACAAGGCTCACTAAAGATGAGGCATTAACCTTGATGATCGGTTCAAATTGGCAGTGAAGTATTTCACATAGAATCCCACTCCCATAAACAATGGACCATTAAGATCGTTGCTCAGACCCCGGCTGACCGTCACATGACTTAATTCGTTAACACAATATATATCGATACCAAAGATAGATTGGTTTTCGAAACCGGGTCATATGCCGCCAGGCACGATTTACTGACCTCCGTGACCTTTGACAAGGAGCAGTTATGTCCCGAACACAAACAAGGTGTAAAGGTGAACTCAAACATGACTGAGAATTAATCACAGCAGTCTTTAACACAATTTAAAACTGTATTTTATTGTTTGTGAAAAAAGTACACTTAAAAAGTGGTGGAAAGTAACTGAGTACATTTATTGCATAAATTTGAGGTAGGTCATCTGTGGCCTACTTTACTGGAGTATTTCCATTTCATGTCACTTTCTAAGTCTGCTCAACTACTTTTCAGGGGTAAAAATAGGCTTACATACTTTATGCTGTAAGGCATTTATTTGACAGCTTTAGTAGAATCAGTTACTTTATAATTTTATATATATATTTAATAAATATATCATATGTATTATTATACATTATGCATGCTACAAAATAAACTAGCCAACAAAAATGTATATTGATGAATTGATTCTTGAATTTATTAAGTCAACTGATAAATCTAAGAAAAAAACATGGTTCCAGTGTCTGCTTTTTCTTTCTTAAGTGAAAGCAAACTGAATAATTTTTAAATTTGTACCTTTTTTAATTGTAACATCACAACAGAAGTTGACTGATCAAGAAAAAAGTTAATGCAGAATAATGAAAATAATCATTAGTGTAAGCAATAAACAGCCACAGAACAGTTAAAAGCTATTAGCTTCACATTGGCTATACATGAAAAATGCTGCTTACATGCACGAGGAAAGAGTACAAGCACATTTTTGTGCCAACTCCTTTGAATTTGTAGTAAGGTAACATAGTACATAGTTAATGTATCTTTACAGTGTGAGAGATGAGAAAGCCACAAGGAGGCAGCATTAGACTGCTCTATCTATCTATCTATCTATCTATCTATCTATCTATCTATCTATCTATCTATCTATCTATCTATCTATCTATC
>JAQNCA010000006.1:14299580-14322144 GCA_029783725.1 Acanthurus tractus
TCTATCTATCTATCTATCTATCTATCTATCTATCTATCTATCTATCTATCTATCTATCTATCTATCTATCTATCCCATGCAAACGGTAATATTCATTAAATTAAAAAAAGTAAATCCATCAGTAATTAAAATGGCTCCATGAAGCTGTCTCATATTTCTCTGTTGAAAAAAAGAAAGAAAAATAAAACACTGCTTTGGTTCTAAGAGACAATCATTTAATTTATAAAATGTGTAATTTGTAATTAATAAACTAAACTTGAGGGGGATACACAAGCTACACAGCCACTCTGCAGTAACAAATTAGAGTAAAATTAAAGAAAAAAATCCAGCTTAAACTGATGGAGGGCTACAATATGAAATTCATCTATTCAGTAAAACTTAGACACGTCAATGGAAATCTATGAAAAGAAAATTTAGTTTACGGGGACTTTTTTTTCATTTGTTTTTTCTGTAAAACTTTTTTAATGTGAGACAGACTTAATAAATATTTTAACTTAACAATTCATCAAAAAGTTGTTTCAGTGTTTTATAGTTAGACCCCAATTTTTAAAAACATTTTGACTTTGAATGAGATTTTTTGTGATTTTACACAATACCTAATTTTTCTAAAATGCCGGGTGTCAAATCATATATTGACTGACCTGTTTCAGACAGGTCTCATTTTCTTCTCTCATAATTCTGGGTCTCAGACCTGCTCTCTAGCCCAAACAGTTTTCCTGACCTCTGCATTAAAAAAAAACTCACAATACACAAACTGTCCCCCTCTCTGTGCCTGAATGCCTCAGTTAATATCTCACAAACTCAGGTGTGCACACAGAGAAACGCTAGTCTTCTGTGTCCACACTCCTCTCTAAGAAATCAGGATTGACACTCAGGTGTGAATGACGCTGTGGTCTCCTCTCCCTCACCTACATCCTCTCTCCTTCCTTCACAATACACAAACACCATTCCTCAGCCTGCTGTTTGATGTGGAAACTCCATCCACATTTCCTGTCAACCTGAGAGATTTTTGGTCCTAATCCATGTGCTGCATGGCTGAGGTGAGGGGGTTACGCCTTGACTGTGTCCTAAACTGCAAAGGCCTTTTTGGATCTGAGAAATAGAGGCTGAGTGTGATTCCAACTCGGCTGTGGATGAAAGAACGTAAGACTGTGTTGGGGAAAAGATGACAGCAAGATGATTTGATTTAGTGCAAATACAGTTACAAAATAAATAGATTTTAAAGCCCAGAAGGAATGTTGAGGGAAAAGTAACTGGCATATTCTGTCAGCACCGTTTATAGCACTGCTATCTCGCAGATTGGTGTGACTTCAGCTTGAATTTTGGATGAAAGCAAACAAAGCAGCAGAGGAAAAAGTTTGTGACGAAAATTGTGGTTAAGGCCAGGCATTTATTGTTCAACCAAATGAAAACATCAATGATTTACTATGTTCACTGTCATGTTAATATTTTCCTTTTGAGCTGTGTTTATCCGTAGACATGTAGCAAACTATAATAGGCTACAATTGTACATGGCACAGGTTGACCATATACAATAGCACTTGTCCCCATAAGAATAATGGAATGAACGAGCCTTGGCTCAGGTTTAATTTATGACATTGCCTCTCAGAGACATGATCCAGGATGGATGACGGAATACCACTCCTGAAACAAACTACTCTTTCAGTTCTGGGAGTTGCAGGAAAACAGACAGGATCATTATGTCAGAGTATCACACTGCTAAGGTTTTAAGTTTAACTGTTACTGTAGGTATTAAATGAAAGAGTAAAACATCAACAACAAAGAACTGAATAAATGTTTATAGTATACAGTTATTTATTATACAGTTATATATTTCTTACTTTTTAAATTAACAATTGCTTATGTATTATGGTGTAATTATATTGTTTTTTCTTTAAAATATTTAAAATGACAACTATCCCCTACAATGCTGCACTTTAATCATACAAAATTTTTCATATTTTGAACATTGTTTCAATACAAAAAAAATGTACCTATATTTTGAAGCACCAAAAATGTATCTTAAAATTGGCAAAATGGACCCATGATTTTTTAAGGTCTTAAATAATTCACTTTATGTCACAAAATGGATTCAATGCAAATAACTTTTGAATAACAAATGATTTCTCTTTTTATAAAGAAAATCTCATGAGCTGATTTAGTCATGAATAAAGAATGCTCTGGGAGACCTAGATGCTATATGCTGAGCATTACTGAAGTCGTTGAGTGAGAGTGACCATAAGATTTACAAGTGAGAACAGTGTGTAATACTAGACATATTATGAAGATTACCTCTTCAAGGGTAAGTTTTTTACCATTGCTGTACCCACAGACTTCCTAAACATTCAAAGAAGACTGACGCTGAGACAGAATTCAGCATTTATTGACATTTGTCTCCAGCCCAGCCATATCAGGACCACAACTGTCATCTTAAGCAGCCCAGGAATATGAATTACCACTCCAAAGGGAGAGAGATAGGTTATTTTGTCTTTAGGTTTGTAAATGACCCCTACAGTGATGTGTAGAAAAACTGCATCATTGTGTTCGTAGAAGAAAATTTTATTGACCTAATTTTTAAATAGTTTATGACAGTGTTAAAAATTTTCTTTCATTATGCAGTGTGGTTCATTATGTGAGAATATAACGCCAGGTCCAGCACAATGCTACTATTTAGAAACAATACCCAGAATGAAATTTCCTGCTTCACAGCAGGCTAATATACTAACGATGAAAATGTTTACATATTTATGTTGAAGTACATATCTACCATGCTCTTTTTCGTTATTGTGGCTTTGGATGCAAATTAGCAATAAACACAAAGTAGGCAACAGCTGCAGCTGGTGAGACCAAAGTATTTGATCATGACTCAGTACATGACAAAAGTACATTTTGACCTAGTGATTAGGGGATCATTAAGTCATCAGAATTCCTCTGAAGAACATGGATATCAGAACCAACTATCATGTATAGCCATAGAGATATTTTCACTAATAGGTTTACATAAACTTCAGTCTCATGATGCCAGTAATGGAAGAGTCAGAGTAAAGCAGGGGTAGGAATCATTCTCTGGAGACCACGAATCTCTGCACAAAATTTGATAATCCATTACAGATGAGATATTTCATCTGACAAAAATGTCGGCCAAACTGTCATCATCCACAGAGCCATTTTTCTAGCTGTGGCTATTAGGTAACCCTTGACTCAGTTTGGACCACGCCCACGTAATCTTAATGGCTGCGGGTCATGCAAAGTAGCCTATGAGTAAGTTCAAGGCAACACATTTGATAAATCGCCTGTTTATCTGCCTACAAATTATTCAAAGTGTGAGCTAACAAGCATGCTACTTCCTAACTGTGAACAGCACTTTGTTTACAAGTCTTAAGTAATGTTTACTCAATAATATGACAGCAAATCACATAGATGTAAACACATTTTAGAGGCTTTGGTCATACGGAAGTGGGCGTGGTTTCCCGTGAAGTACGCTCGAGACACACTCCCACGGGGGCGCGTGATCTAACGGGGAGATAGAGCTGCGTTTCTCAGCGTTGTCACTACTCAGCTGCTCTGCCGCTTGCTGTCCCACCACCGAGACTGAGAGGACTCTCCAGAAATTATCCACAACTGAAATAATTCAGGTAGGAATAAGAAAAACAACGACAACAACCACAACAGCTGTGCAGTGTTTTCTCTCTCCGTCTAATGGGGACGTATCTAACGGTTATCCAACGGCTAACTGACAGCGACCGACTGGACGGTGGGGAAGCCGTCAAACGATCTACCGTTAATGCACTTACTTTATTTTGTTAAGGAAAACGTAACGTTATAATCCAAGGATAGCAGTCATTATTACCATTGTGACCGGAAAGAAGATTATGACTGACAGCCGTTAGTGAATGTCCAGTTACAAAGTTATAAAGTTAAAGGTCCAAGCATGCGGCGCGAGCAAACGGTACAACCGGATGTCAAACGTTTTTTTATATCCGTGTGTAAGCTGTGACTGTTCGGTGGCTCGTTACTGCACCTTAAACTCTGACCCAGTAAGCAAGGTGTTGTTCTCTTGGAGGTTTCCCGTTACACTCCCATAACAACACATTCTCCGTTTTCTGTAAACAAAGCGCTGCACACACAACAGACCACCATATGGCTCATTTCCACTGCGTCATTGTAGATCATTGAAGAAGGGGGACGTTACTAGGTGGACTGGTTTGCCTTTACGAATGAGCCATACAGCTCGTTACCTTTGCAGTACAAGAAGAAAAATTTGTTTCGATTAAGGTATAACTATCAGTAACTAGCATAAAACTGCCATTTTTTGGAGGAAATACTCTAATATTTTGCTTAAAAGTAAAGTACTGATACCCAAATGTAAAACTACTCAATTATAATATGGACAACAAAATTTAACAATATGTTAGACCATATGATATCACACTGTGACAACACTACAGAAATTATTATTAGTGCTTTCACAAAACATGAACAAGATGAGGTTTTTGACAAGTAATCATCAGTAACGTGCATATAATGACTCAGTGGACAAAAGCATGTAATTGTTACAGCTGTAACAGCTGTAACAGCTAGAGCAGCCTGAGCTCAGAAGCAGCTCAGGAAATTACACCACTTAACTGTAACCTCCAACCTTTAAAACAGGACAAAGACATCACTTTTTTACTTAACTTTTACTGTACTGCTATATATTGATTGGTAATTAATTTAAAAACAAAACATATTTTGTCTATAATATCAGAATATGTTTTGTATAAAAATCCAATTTTGTAAAATAACTGGTAGCTGTCAAATGATTGTAATAGAGTAAATGTACAGTTTTGCCTTCTGAATTGTTGTGAAGAAAAAGTGTTAAGAACAAGAGTGCAAATTTGTACTAATAAGGGTAGTCATTGTCTCTCCATCACTGAAAAAACTCTTCTTAAAGTAAAAGTCTTGAATTGTACTGAATGTTACTATGCAATAAAAGTATGATTGTTATGTATATGATAATCACTTTTGATTCTGTGTCTCAAATGAATATCTAGTTTGTGTGTGATGTGGTCACTCGGCCTAAGAGGGCCTCACTGTCCTTCACATTTGGCATTATTACGTGACTAAACTCTGCAGTATAGATAAGAAGGAAATTGAAGGTGACTCCAGGAAACATGGCAGAGAGAAGAAAACATAATAGTGCATGATTTGCTTGCTCTAGAACACCAAATATTATACTTAACTAGGACAAGCATTACTTTCATGAATAAAACAGACTCAAACTGTTAATCTTTGATTTTCTTTTCTGCCCAGGATGTCCCGGGAGCAGACGGCTGTGAATCGTGCCAGGAAGGCCTTTGAAACAGGCAGGTCCAAATCTGTAGAGTACAGGATCCAGCAGCTGAAAAGCCTACAGCGGTTATTCGTTGAGAAACAGAAAGAGATTTCAGATGCCATCAAGAAAGACCTGAATAAGGTTAGTGCTCAGTGGCCCTTCCTGGTTGTCCAAAACGACACATACCTGTTCTCCAACAAGCTTGAGAGTTTGTTTTGAGTCAACCAATTCAGACCTTTGGATTTCTTGGTTTGCACAAGTTTGCTAAAGGCCATTGGCTTATTTTTGTTCTTTCAATGGTACGTATGATATAGAGAGTCCATTGCATGTTCCCAAGGTTTCATCTAAATATCACAAGGATCTGACTTCATCAGATATAATGTCCTGAGCATAAGTACTTGCACATTTCACCAACCATTATCAAGGCAGACAGGCAGTCACGTCTAACATGAAGATAAATCAGAGAATAAGGACCAGTGAAGAAAAGTAAACTAAATTATTGTGATAAACAATTGATGAAACATTTTCAGAGAACTAATAAAGTGGTAAATACCAGAAAAACTCAAAAGATAAATTATATCAAAACTGAAGCAAGTTAAAGATGCAATTATTGGTAAAATGAAAACAGGTAAGTAGATTGAAGTTATGAAAGAGGTAACAAATTTAAACATTTCTTGGGTTTGCAAAAAGGCTTTATTATGATAACATTCAGACAAAACAAATACAACATCAGCATCAATGCCATTCTCTTCATCCCCAGAGCGAGGTGGGTACCCAGCTGTATGAGACTCTGGGTTTAGAGGGAGAGATCAGCCTCGCCATCAAGAAGCTAAAGGAGTGGGCAGCCCCTCGGCCTGTGGAGAAGAACCTGCTCACCATCTCGGACACAGTCTACATTAAGCCAGAGCCGCTGGGGGTGGTGCTTATCATTGGGGCCTGGAACTACCCCTGGGCTGTCACCATCCAGCCACTCATTGGAGCCATTGCTGCTGGTACTGTTGTGTGCTGTGTGTGTGGGGGGTGTGGTGGGTGAAAGGACAACATGAGTAGGCAATTGTGTGATGTAACTAGGTAAACGTTCACATTTCGATTTAAGTATTCACTTAGTTCAATTTCATTTCATTTCCCCATGTAATGAACTTAAAGAAGGGATCTTCCATTTCTCATCTTGTGATCGCAACCATTGCAGTTCCTTTTTTTACCCAGACATTAATCAACATTCTTTACTCTCTGTCAGTTTGTGGTTAATGTGTCAAAGGTCATTCGTGAGCTTTATATTGCAGTTGTGAAAGAGTTCTAAAGCTATTAATAGATTTGAAAAAAAGTGTGTATTTCATTGTTGTGTGCATCCTTGTAGGTTGGTGTTCTTAGCGCAAAAGAACATGCATGTCTCAACTCTGTGCATTGTTCCTATCAGTGAATGCTCAAAGGGCAAGGTTTAGCTCTGAATGAACCACTCAGCTCCAAGATAATGAGTGAATTGATGAATAATTCATTTCTGTCTCAAAAGCTACCCTTAAATGGCCACCCTGTGCTTGTAAAAAGGCTCTAAATCAAATGATTTGGCTGGGCCCTGATCCCTTTGTGATGCTAACCTTAGTGTGGAGTGTTTGCTTGTGACTGTTTAGCAAGACACTGCAGTAATTCGTAACACTCTTGTGTTGTATTCTTTATTTTCCTAATCCTTTGTTTGTTACATTTTGCCAGTTATAGGGTTACATATTACATATTACAAGAGCAGCTACAGGTAGACGATGCATTTTTATTTTATTTGAAAAGCCTGTTTTCGACTTGACCACTGAATACTGGAGTATTTAAAAAACAGATGCAATTCATGTTGTGGCCTAATCAGCGCAATGTTTGCACAGCATGGACTTTAAATTCTTTATCCTCCTGCACTAGCACTATCAGATTTTACACTGATAGTTATATCAGCCCTGCAGTTCAAAAGTCATTTCTCTGGATTTATTGAAGTAAAATTAAGGTCAACACACTCCAACACTATTGCTAGACAAAATCATTTAGCATCAATGCATTAAAGATTCTAAATTTAGTACATTTTAGTCCAGAAAAAAAAGTGTCTTTTTACATACTGAGAGGCGTTTGAAAAGATAAGTCCATGAATTTTGTATGTATAGAAATGGCCTCTTAGGTTTCATAAACTGACAATGTAAAGCAAAAATAAAGGGGCCTCTATGTATTCACACTTCAAACATAGAGATTTTCTGTCTAATGATTGCTTGCTTACAGAATATTGTTTACATTTTATTTTACTTTCTGTACCATGACTTTCTGTCTTGTAATATCTATCTTTTGTCATTGACCTGTCAAGGTAATGCAGCTGTGATTAAGCCCTCTGAGGTCTGTGTTCACACTTCAAATGTTATGGAGCGCCTGCTGCCACAATTCATCGACAAAGTAAGGATGGGTCACAACATAATATGTGTATATGAAATGATAATCTTTCATGAAAAGTGAATCGTGATACTGCTGTTTTTTAGGCAGGTGATACTGTCCCACAAAGGCAGAGTGCAAGAGTTACAATGCCCATAATAGAGACAATACACTCTGCCTGTGGACATTGTTCACTGAATTCTTATAGAACTTGTAGTGTCTACAGCACAGTGTCTTCAGGTAGTTTTTTTTCTTTCATTTGAACTAGTTTGTTTAAGAAAAAAACTTGATGATAATTTACAGTTAATAGCTTGTGTTGTCTTTGTCATCTTCTAGTACTGCTAATATTTTTAATTAAATCAATACAAAATTTTTAATTTAAAGTTTAATGCATTTATTTATTTTTTATTAAAGGTTACTTAAATACCAAATCACACAAAAATCATAAGAGTAAAATAAAAGAAACTGGCTTTCATCAGATCTATAGATTTTACCTTAGCTGTCTAGTCATCTCTCTTTTCTTAATTTTCTTAAATTTAAAAGCTGTTTTTCAGGAAATGATGCATTTTATGGCAAATTACAAATTCTCTGCAAGGTAGAGAATTTTAACCCTCCTCACTCATCAGATATGGATAATAATTGCAAACTTAAGCTCCAAAGATTAACCTAATTACCCAGCTTTGCACTCTTAAACAGGATTATTTCCTTTCAGAACTAAAACTATGCAGAAGTGAATCCACTCTCACTGTGTTTTTTCAGAGTTTTAATTACAACATATTTAAACAGGTTTCATAAGAAAAAAGAGGAAAAAGAACAGAAATAATAGTTACACTGAGTGTCTGTTGTCTATATTATGAGTCATTATGAAACTCTTGCAGGCTCCTTTGGTACAATACATAAGACAACGATTGTTTACTACAGTGTTGAATTGTTCAGTAAGAAACAGTGCATACAAAGGCCCCTAGCAGATAAAGCAAAGTGGGCTTACAAATAACCAGTTACTCGTTTTTTCTGCAAATTATCCACAAAGCCAAAGAAGATTTAAATGAAATAATATAATTGTAACAATTCTTAATGAAAAACACCTGTACCACATTAGATACATTGCCTCATGAGCTACACGATGCCTTATTGTGACTAATTGTGTGTTTCTAACCTGTGTTTCAGGAACTCTACCCTGTGGTAACCGGAGGGGTGCCAGAGACCCAGGAGCTGCTGCGACTGAGGTTCGATCACATCTTTTACACTGGTAACAGTGTGGTGGGCAAACTGATCATGGAGGCTGCTTCCAAACACCTGACACCTGTGACCTTGGAGCTGGGTGGCAAGAGCCCTTGCTACATTGACAAGAACTGTGACATAGGCATAGCCTGCAGGTCAGAACGATGACTGAATACAGTTTAGCTTGATGGCTATTATCTTAATTATTTATTCACAAATTACTGACTTAGATTTATTTTTTCTTATTCCTTCCTCACTCATTTGGATATGTAAAGTTTTTATTTCAATAACATTTTTAGACTCAATCTGTCTTATACTGTAGGTGTTCTTTCTTGTGACTGTCCTGTTAATTCTTCCCCTGTTGTATAGGCGTGTTGCCTGGGGAAAGTACACTAACTGTGGTCAGACCTGCATTGCCCCAGACTACATCCTCTGTGAGTCTAGCATCCAGAACAGGGTCATTGAAGAGCTCAAGAAGTCCATCAAGGTACAGAAGACCTGAAAACACACTAAGGAAAAATAGTTATATATTTATGCACTTGAAAATTTCAAGCACAGGTGATTTTCTTCAAAAGAGTCTTATCAAACACCTCAAAATAATAAAAAGAGGTTACAAAAGAGGTGACCTGTAAACCCCTTTGAACATTTGTAGAAGACTGACTTTTAAAGCCTAGGCTTACTGAAGCAATTACTGATTTAGGGGCTTTTCTTTAATTAATTGAGTGTTCTTTCCCTGGATATAACTAGACAATTTGTATAGTGACAATATTGTTTGTTCTGGCAGGAGTTCTATACAGAAAACCCAAAGACCTGTCCTGACTATGGACGCATCATCAACCAGCGCCACTTCAAGAGAATAATGACCATGTTGGAAGACAGCACCATCGCTGTGGGAGGAGAAAATGATGAGTCAGACTGCTACATAGGTAATACATTGACTGCCAGCAACTCTTCTCATTCAGGCAGTTTCTCATATTTACACGTGTAAGGTAGTAAAGAATAATCTATGAAAACATGCATGTGACACACAGAATTTCTGTGTTGTGTTTAGCCCCCATAGTTTTGCGTGATGTGAAGCCAGAAGCAAAGGTGATGCAGGAGGAGATATTTGGACCTCTGCTTCCCATCCTGACCATTAGTGGTGTGGACGAGGCTATCAAGTTTATTAATAAGAGAGAGAAACCTCTGGCCCTTTATGTCTTCACTCCTGATAACAAGGTGACCAACAGCAGATGCTGCACACATGCAGACACAGCTTTAAATGAACAGTGTGTATATTCAGAGTTGTTTGTATAACAAAATGTTTGGTTTTTTTTCTCCCTAAAGGTTATAGAGAAAGTGACAGAAGAGACCTCCAGTGGTGCACTGCTGGCCAACGACTGTCTTGTGCACTATTCTGTGAGCTCTCTGCCTTTTGGGGGAGTGGGTAAGTAAACACACAAGGGCCATTTTTAACCATGACTAACATTTTATCCATGACTCAGCAGTTTAAAACACATATTTAATCAAGTGTAACTTAGTTTGTATGTTTGTCTTTGGTGGCTATGTGAAGAGGTCAGAAGTCCATGCAGAGGAGCAGTCAGATGCCCTCTAGTGTGGCATCAGTGCAAAAACAAAGCACTAAAGGTTCCATCAAGGTACACACATACCTGGTTAGATAAATAAAAATTTAGCAGAGATGTATTAACTTGTGTACACACACTTTACTTGAGTAGATCATGTAATGTACTTTACTTTTTTAAAGCCAGACAAATACAAATTGTGTGTACAGTGTATTATTAAACTATTTACTGACTTTACTCATTTTTGCCTAGCATTTGCCTAAAATTTTAAACTGTTTTCATACCTTGTAGACATGCACTCGGTTTCATTTATTTCAGTTTGGCAAAAAAAAATCTTGCAAAGACTTGCTGTAGGTATTAATCCATGGTAAAGAATGTATACACATTTTTTTCAGGGTTCAGCGTGGAAATCGGACTGATTTAAAATCCCTGTCTTATCTGTGTTTCTTAGAAAGCCCCAACATCAGAGACTTTCAAGTGGTCAACTGAAACATAGTGACCTCTATAATCCAAAAAACTACCACTTCTTTAACAGCATCTACTTTGACTTTGTTTTAAAGGTCAAAAGCTCATGTAGCAGTACATTTTTACACCAACATTTTTCAGAGCAATTTTTACTTTCAGAACATTTTATTATCTAAATGAGATTGCCCTTAGCAGGCAACATAGAGGCAAGTATGTGTCAAATCACCTGTCTTCATTTCCATGCATAGGAAACAGCGGGATGGGTTGTTACCACGGCAAGTTCACCTTTGACCAGTTGAGCCACTTGCGAAGTTGTCTCATCAAACAGCTGAAAATGGAGGGGGTGAACAGCATGCGGTACCCGCCTCACACACCCAAGAAACTTGGCTGGGCGCGCTTCTTCATCCTGAACTCTGTGGACCTGGGCTGGATCGGACGGTTGGGGCTGTTCGCCATTCTGGCTGTGGTTTTTGCTGTTGTGCTACAGGTAAGTCACACCACCACATGTGATATTGTCCCTCTTTGCAGTGTATATCTTTGGGAAGCAAAGCCAAAAGCAAAATCACAGGTCACACTGACAGTCATTTTGTGAAATCTGTTCTGGTATATTTTTCTCTCTTTTTTTGTGCTAATAACTTTAATTTAATTATGATTAAAAACATCTAAATTGCAGCCCTTTTGAGAGCCCTAGAAAACCTAGAAAACAAAAAAACGTTGAAAATTGTTATTTAGTAAAGATAAACAATGATGACCTGCCTCTGACAGCCTCTTTCTGCAGAAAATAAATCACAGCCGTTTTGTCGTTGTTGTTGTTGTTGCTTATGGTTGTGTCTTGAATGCATATATTCAAGTAAATAGATATTGTATACATCCTTAAAATGGATGACACGTCTTTGCTTACAACACACTTACATTAGTTTTTATATGTTTGGAGGTATTTTAGATCTGTTAGACTTACTTGTAATATTTGTTTTCACCAACTTGTTGTGCTCCTCTGATACACTGGCACATTTACCACCAACTGTCGATGCTCATAGGTTCCCTCTACAGTTGACAGAAATACATTACCCAACATCCCTGTACCAGTGTACAACATAGGATATAGACGGGACATGGACCTGTCAATCCATTACCCGAAGGCAAAAAACTCAAGAGTTTATCTGTTAAATACTTCTCAGTCATTCAGCCAACCACGGAAGCAAAGTATAAGTGACATTAAAGAAGAGTGATTGATTAACAGGCATCTAAACTGCAGAAACTCTTTTGTTTTTCAGCGTTATCTCAGTTGAAGACATCCCACTGCTTTCCAGACAACAAGCATATCGTCTCCTTGATTGTTAGGAACAAAGAGAAGAAAAGATTATTTCACCAATACGTTTCTGAACAGATCAGATCAACGCCTGCACCACTGTAATACAGAAAAAGTTAAGCTGGCTGCCTTAATCCATTTTAAATTTCAATATTGATGTCAGAAGTTTCATATAGTTCACCCTAGAAAGCATCTTATTGTTCATCTTATTTTAATTACATTATTCTTACCATTACTCCATTCCATTTAACCTGTAGAACAGGTTATATTCAATACATGTATCATCAATACACTTTTAAATGAAGTAACAATGTGTAACACTACTGTATACTGAGAGTATGCCATTTTTTTCACTGAACTGAAAAATGAACTGAATGAATGAATGAAGACTTGTAGCATTTGCCAACAGTGTTGATTGAAAAAAAAGAAGTTTAAAAAGTCCAAGCAGCTTTCAATGTCTTTCTGTAATGACACTGTTTTTATCATGTCAGAGTGTCCTGAAGTTCATTTCCTGTCTCTTGCACTTCAATGACATATTGGTTGTTAACTTGACATTTAGCCTTAAGGCAGGGTTTTCAGTCCCCTTTTAACTGGCTACAGTCAGAATCAAACTAGATATGAAGGATGTTTTTATTTTATTTTCCTAAAACACAAAATGTCTGCATCAGAATTAGGTGACTTTGTAAATTGTCTCATAATCTTTTACAGCAATAATGCTAAATGTAATTTGTGATTCACAGTTTAATGAATATACCTGTATTTCTTATGGATTAATATTCCAATAAATAATTTTCTACATTTTTTGTGATTTTTTTTGTGATATTTCATTTTCATAGTGTATCACTCTCATGTTATATTGTCAATTTGAAATTGACAGTGAAAAAAGAAAAGCTATTAAGTTTTTTAACATGAATTTCTGTTTTTCTCATTGTGATGCCCTATTATTGCTACAACCAGTTTTAGTTTCGCACAGATGTGAGTTGCTCCTCTATTTCTATAACATTCTATATTTTTCAATACATACGCAACAGCAGTAAATTTCCTAAGCAGGTACATTGATCATAACACCTCAGTCCCAGAATGCTATTCCAGTGAGCTATTGTGCTAAATTCTTGCCTGATAAGTCAAAATATAAATAAAAACACATTTTTTTGTCACAGTCCTCAGCCTCAACCAACACTGACTCAAGTGACATCACTCAAGGCAATTTGTCCAACTCTAGAGCCACAAAAGGCTGAAAAGGCTTTTTACATACATAAATAATTTTACATATGTAGGACTACTACTCCATGACCTGTAAACAGACTTAGACATGTCAAATAGATCAGGTTCCACTTTAGTTTTGTTCATTTGTCTCCATTGTGCATTACATAAAATGCACAACATATGTAAAACCCTGTTTGAACTTGCATTCATAGGATTGTAAGTCAGCCCTTATTCTGATTAAAGAAAGCAGAGACTCCTGCCATTTACAGTTGGTGTACATCACATGAAACAGGAAACAACAACGTAGTATCTGATTTTGCCACTAGGTGTCCGTCTTCCCTTATTCAGACACCTTGCAATGAAGAGTACTCTCTCAAAGTGATTTTCTCTCTCTTTCTCTCACTTTCTTTGGTACACACACTCACACACACAAACACAGACACAAACACACAAACACACACACACACACCTTTTGTCATACTCCTGACTGTCTCCCTCCCACCCTCAAATGCAGCTCAGAGTCAGTATGTGAAGACAGTTAGTCCGTCACGATCATCTCTGGTGGTCCCTGTGCTGATCATGGATTTTTCTGTCCACCTGCTGGCTCTGCTCCCTCTCCTCTCTCAATGCACAGGTAGGACGCACAAAGTCACTCAAACACACATGTACACACAAACTTAGAGTATAAGGATGATAGGAAAAAATACACTTGTACATACACAAGCTGGGGCTTGAATTCAGTTGTTTTTAAACATTCTTTTAATTTGTGATTTTTCAGTGAGCTAACTAATTTGACCTCTTCGAGATGTGTAGACACATAATCAAGGATTATTTTCATCATCAATTACTATCTTGGTAATCATTTTTTATATCAAGATTTGTCCCATAAACATGAGAAAACTAAAATTACCGATGAATGTTCTGTATGAATAGCTGAGTTTCCACGATATTAGACATGGAAAGGCAACCAGTTTCCATTTTAGAGGCTGTAACTGCTTTAATATGCTTTTAAAACTGCTTATAAGATTAATCAGAAGAGTTGCATGTTAATTTTTTTTATCTAATAACTCATCTGTTTATGGCCTAATCTTTGTTTTAAAGTTCTGGTTTCAAGTACACTTAAAAGTAGGATGTTGTAACTTTTTTGTTCAAAAGAAGTCACTTTCGTCACAGTTCACAAGAGAAGGGTCTTAAGGTCACAAACCCAACTCCTTTGTGTAAGTTTAACAGCATTATCTCTCTGAAATTAGCAAAGATGAGCTAACATTAGCCACAAGCTACTGGTCATACCAGACCTCACTAGGCTGCAGCAGCAAAAGCCCTCAGTGTACTTGTCTAGTCTTCAGTGTTTTCTTTTTCTTATAAATTGAACTTATTGTTTGAAAGAGGAATAACTTTTATTCTTCTAAGAAAATTTAACTTGTGTTGCTTTAAAGGCAAAAAAGGTAAGGTCAAAAAGGCCCTAGGATGCTGGTTCATCAGAAAATATGTTGTTATTAGGAAGTGAAAAGGATTTAACATTTAAAAAAAAATTGAATCTGGTGGGTTTTACAGTGGATTTTCCTGGGTGTGACTTTTCAGCACTGCTCAGTTTGGCACAGGTGTATGAGCCAGGTGGAGTAAAGCCAACTTCCACCTGTGCATTGTTCTCAGTTGGTGAGAACCGTTGTGCCTTTTCAAAGAATAGCATTGTGGGGCTAATCTGTGTTCCAATATTAGCTAAATGGTTCTCTATAGCGCCCTTCATTCCCACCACGGAGTCAGGCACTGGAGTTTCATTCACATCAGCAATACAATACATGACCACAGCACAAGACTAAATGACTTCATCAGCACCTGTTGGATTGACATGTTCAGCACACAACTGTAGAGGTGTTTAAAGGGGCTGGATAAAGGTCCTCTGAGCCAGTGATCCACTTTACACTGAATGCAATCAGTGTAATCCCAACCACTGTTGCACAACACACAACTCACTTACTGAAAATTTAAAAATCTGTGGGTCCACAACTCTGTGATTTGTTAAAACGTAACAACCAAATACATGAACAGAAAGACTTTATAATGTATTTTAATATGCAAAGTTAGTCAAGAAAGGCATTTTAACTTCCATTGTGATCAGTAATTTAAAAGATCCCAGCTGTCATCTTTATCACATATGTTTATGTATTTATCACATTGCACATATGCAACATGTTTCTTTTATTTGTGTAAAATAGCTTCAGTTATATAACTCTAAATTGTTAATGGAATTAGTTTTTGAGTGCTTACACTGAGAAAAAAAATCTACCAACAGGTACAGCAAAGCTCTAAGTGTTTTGATTCAACAAGCATGTAATATACATATTTTTATTGTTTAAGCAATTTCTGGAGCAGCTAATGGGAGATTGAGTTTTGCTCGGGTGTTTGTTGTGATTTCAGCAACAAAAACCTCAAATACATTTTACCTTTAAAGATTTAAGTACTTGTTACTTTCACACACAGGGTGACATTATGTATAGTAGAAAACACGACTTTGAGAGCACTTTGACTGCATGTCACCTTGAGAGTCCTCTGCTCACAATATTCTCAGTCTAATTCCCAGTGAAAAGAAATTAACTTCTGTTGTGTCTAATCGTAGAGTAGTTGAAATAATTTAAATATACAAAGGTTTTGACACTACAATCAGCAGAAATCACCTTTAAACTGGCAATAAAAATGGGAGCAAATAAAGCAGGAAATAAGGCTGTAATTTTGGAGAATTTAATGAATGAAACAGCTACTTTGAACTTTGCAGGAGCTGTGCTACTGTCTGTGATTTCAGTAATTTCACCTTTTGTTACTACAGCAGCAGTCAAGCTGGATAACAAGTTGGAAACTCGGCCAAATTAAAGCTGCCATTGTGCCACTCTGCATGCTCAAAGTGGTCTTGTGTTGAAAATCCTATTATTACTCTAGTGTCTGACGAACCTTGAATGCATCTAGCAGCTGGTCAAGAGGACACTGAGTGTTACCCTTGTTACCTGTAATACATCACTAATTTCTCATTGTGAGCGATACTATCGTGTACAACTACAATGTCTCGTTTGAATAAGTGCTATCAACTGATGAGCACAAACAAAGGCAACTAAGGGACATGATTAGTAATGTAAGAATTAATAATTATCTTGGCTTGAGCGTGTATGTGTGTGTGTGTGTGTGCGCGCGCGTGTGTGTGTGTAAATTTGTGCTTGCAACATGATGATGACCAAACAAGTTTTTAACCAACAGAGTGAGGATGTTTTGGACATGATCTTTGCCAGTCCTCAAAACGTTAGAGGAAGGTTTGAAGGTTAAAACTCAGTTTTAAGGGTTACATTAGAATTAGATTAATTAAAGTCCTGTAGACATGTAGTCAAGGATATAAGTGCTTTTGAGTGTGTGTGTGTGTGTGTGTGTGTGTGTGTGTGTGTGTGTGTGTGAGAGAGAGAGAGAGAGAGAAAGTGTGTCTTTTGACCTCTGACTTCTCAAAGTTCAGCTGCAAGGCACAAACACATTAGCACATCAGCTTATAAGACTGCTGACTGAGAAGAAAAACACACTGCGGCTAATGGAGCATGAAAATGAGAGGAATGAGTACTCATACTTTAACATGTTGTGTTGTGTGAGAAAGAACATCAATATATCGCATGTCTGTGTCTGACCTGAGTGCTGCATTGTTCTTCCAGCTCAGTGGTGCTACCAGAGCCAGTACTCCTGTGATGACACATGCAGAGGTAAGACCTGTGCAAATATTCTAAAAGTCCAAAATTAAAATGGCTCATCAATTTATTCAATTAATAACATATCAATGTGTTTACAGCTTGCTTTCACTTTAATTAGGCTTAAAAAAAGTTTGAGAATTCACAAGATTTTTTTTAAAAAGGACTCAAGCAACTGAGGTTATGATGTCCCAACCTTAAGTCCTTTGCATAAATGAAACTTCAAAATTAATAGATCCTACAGTACCCACAATGCAACTCGGTAGTATCTTTCTTAAGAGTCATTCTACCCTCCTATATGCCCATGCTCTTTTAAATACAGCGACAAACACTGTTCTCTTGGCATGGGTAAAATAAATAATGGTCAATCAGTGATGCCTGACCCTCAGTGATGTTGCTTTTGATGTTTGTGTTGTTTAGACCCCAGCCGCTGGGCAGCTCAGTTCCCCAGCTGTGGAGGATTACGCCAGTCACCTATTAATATTGTCACCAGAAAAGTGCATGTCAACAGCGCCCTTCCCCCCTTTAACTTCATCGGCCACACCAACACAGTCAACATTACAGTGGAAAACAAAGGGCACTCTGGTAATGAGGAGTCTTTTTCATTGTTCCTCTCACTTAATCACCTTTTTTTGCCAGATTTTAAACATCTCTGGTTTGTTTGTTCCTTGTAGCTCACTTTATTCTACCGCAGTTGGTACGACTGACAGGTGGAGCACTGCCTGGTCGCTACACAGCCGCCCAGTTTCACTTCCACTGGGGAGGTAATGGGAGACCAGGCTCAGAGCACACTATCGATGGAGAAAGGTTCCCCATGGAGGTACCCCACCCAAGCCAATTTCTCATTTATTGCTGTTTAAAAATAAAAATGTGCCCTGTTAACATCTTTTAGTCCACACAAGCATCGCTTATTAGACTCAACCGTTGAGATTTTCAGCATTGCTTATACCACAGCACGTACAATTAACAATAACCTGTTTGATTTGTAGTGGAATCACAGTCCTGTTGTTGTGTATGTCATTTTTTAGACTGCACCCTACCAGAGTTTATATTCGTGAGACAATATGTGGTGGTCAAATAGGCTCAATCTTGGTAATTAAAACTGTGTTAAAGGTCAAGTGTTCAGGATTTAGTGACATCTAGAGGTGAAGTTGCATGCTTCTCCTACAAAAACAAAAAGTTCTTCTCAGCTTCTGGTTTGTCCAGCTTTTTCAAAGGTCAGGACACAATGACCCCTTTAATCAGGTGATTATACACTAATGAAAACATACTTATAAAAAATATTCCACATTTCTGCCATATTCTATTGATAATAGATCCTCCCATTAATGGGTACAAACTTCATTTTTAAAAAAAGGACTATATATTTTGTGATATTAATCTTTCATTAATTTCTGCACCATATGCAGTTCACCTTGCCTGCTGCAGCATTAAGCACAGTAGCCATACATGATATAACATGGTGGAATGTGATGTTTATCAAGATGATGCAGTTTCATCAAATCAGTCAATTAGAGGAAAAATCAAATTAGAGGGAAAACTCTTTAAAGCCATGTTAACTAAATCACACATAGAGCTACAATCAGAGGGCAGTGAACATTTTAGGAAAGGCTGTTGTTACACAGTGCACTGTGGTATAAATACACTCCACTATAATACAGCTCATGTTGCTGTGTTCTCGGTTTTCAGCTGCATATAGTCCACATCAAGGAGCCATATGGCTCTCTGGCAGAGGCAGAACATGATATGGCAGGCATAGCTCTGCTTGCCTTCCTATTTGAGGTAAGATCATAAGATGTGATTGTCTGCATTACACTGCATTTTTGATAAATTTTGAAAAAAAGACTATTTAGGCTTGTGCCACAGTGTTGATTGTGTATTCTTCACAGGAAGCAACGGATGATCATCCTCATTTGGATGCAGTAATAGCTGCTTTGGGCCGAGTACAAAACAACGGTATGAATGTGGTTACTTGAATGTGAAGAACAGAAACAGCCCTTTTTCACAGTTTAAGTACATTAAACTTTTAATAAAATCAAATTGTACAGTTTTACTAAATCCTAAACACGCTTCCACACACTCCTCCTTCCTTGTTTCTGTGTTAAGGCAGCACCACAGTGATTCCCAACTTTCGACTCAGTGACATTATCCCATCAGCGAAGGAGCTCCACAGTTACTACCGCTACGTGGGCTCCATGACAACTCCAGGATGTGAACAGGCAGTTGCATGGACATTGTTTCACAGGACTCTGTCCATCAGCAGTCGACAGGTGAGCTATTACACAGGCTCATCATCATCTTGAACATTTGAACCAACTTTTGGCATAAAGTACAGATACAGTCAAACCATCAGAGACAGAGGAGGAAAGTCAGCAAACATGAACAAACACAATGAGAATAAAACTTAAGTACAATACTTCACTTGTGAAAATCTCTTTTTGAGTCAGTCAAATTTTCACCTGCTTTGGATGCTGTTTGACAGTGACAATAATGATGTTAATGATCCCACACTACTGCATGTTGCAGTGAAGCTGACCTTATTTGCACTTTTGTACAGTAAAGGAGAAACATTACATTATACTTCAACTTAAACTATTGAATGTTGCATCTGCACTCACTTTCTTTCCTGTATTAAGTTACTCAGTTACTCTCTTCTCTACTCCAGCTGGATGCAATAACTCGGCAGTGTCGATTCTGGACAGGACAGCCCATGACTGACATCTTCAGACCTACGCAGCCTCTGGACGGCAGAGTTGTGTACCGGTCCAAGGCCAGTGCAGCACTATCGAGTGTGATTCACTTGTGGCTCAGCATCCTCTGGGTTTTGCTCTGGACAACAGGTGTGATGCACTGACTCAGCATGTGAGAGCAGCTGATTAAAGTGAGAAAAGCTACTGTATGTTTAAAGGCAACTTTTACCTGTGTGATAGTGAAATATCAAACCGTTATGCCAGCTGGATTGCACATAAAGTAGAGCCCAACAAATTTATCATGATTGCCATGACAGTGAGAGGAGTTACTGTGTAAACTGAATGTTTGTTGTTGTTTTTTTCATTCATTTCGTGAGATTACTCAACAACATCGAAAACAAGAGTGTGTGTAGGATTTAGTGGCACTTGCTTGTAAAGTTGCAGACTACAACTTAAAGAATATTCATCTGCTGACCCTCTTTTTCAGAACGTGAGGAGAACCTTCTGTGGCAAAAGGTCCTCTTTGGAACCAGAGTTTGGTTTTCTATCTCCATAATAGCATAAAGGTTTTGTGAGAAAACAAGCATCAATGGAAAAAATATATAGTTCATCAAAGGACCATCATATTTGGTTCAGTGGCATCTAGCAGTGAGGGTGCATTGGTAAAAAAAAAAACGCAAAAACTCGCTTAAGAGCCAGAGTTTAGATTCACAAGTTTGGGCTACTGTCAAAATATGGTGGTGCAACATGGCGGACTATGTGGAAGAGGACTCGCCCCCTCTGTAGATAACAAAAACAAAAGGATTTTTTATTTTCAGGTGATTTTCCACTCATGTAAAACATACGTATGAATATTCTATTCAATATCTGCAATATACAACAAATAAATCCCCTCTAAATCCTACACACCAGACCTTTATAGAGAGTGTCATTTTCCTAACACCTGGTAACATTTGTTGTCCTTTGTATCTGTGGGATTATTCACACTTGCTGTTCTCTTACATTGAACATTTATTTAAGAATATTAATTTGGACCATTCTTGCAGCATGGCTCTAGAGAAGGCAACATGGGTTTTTCGTCTGGTCCACCACTTTGGCCCAAACTGAAAATCTCCGCAACTATTGGATAGAGTACAACTAAATATCATATAGATATTTCAGTGACCCCAACTTCCTCCAGCACCACCATGAGCCTCACATTTGTCATTTTCAGTGAAAAATCGGCAATGAAATTTCATTCAGAAATTTTTGTCTGGATGAGCTGTTACATTTATACCTTTGATGTCTCTTTTGTTCTTGTACTGTTGCACATCATCAGGTGAAACATTTTAGTTCATCCAATACTTTGGTTTATGACCAAATACTAATAATGACATTCCCATTAGTCTCATCTAACCTGTATATTTAGTGCTAATTAGCAATGTTAGCATGCTAACACTTCACACTAAGATAGCTGACATGGTAAACATTACACCTGTTTGACATAAGCATGTTAACATCGTCATTGTAAGTCTCACTCAGCTGCTGGTATTTCTTCAGACTATGGATCAATAGTGAAACTGACTCTGCACTCATTATTCTTAGATTAGTGGACAGTTTGGTAAGCTCACCTTTAGACAGTACTCAGTTTCCATGTAAGTTTTATCATCTTGCAGCATGTAAGGAGCACACAGCCTTACCTCAGCAGGTCCTTGTGTCAACTTTCCCTGTTTTTGTTGTGTGTGTCGTCAGGGGTCAGTACTTCATATTTGCACAGCATGTCTTTCAAGCAAATCCGTAGAGTTAGATTAGATAATTAAAGCATTTCCTATGTGTAGTGTACACTTGTTTATTTGTGGAAAACAAAATGAGTTCTAACTGTACATAAAAACTAATTCTCCACCAGAGAAAAAACTTCTTTATCAATGCTCATGATATGATCCTCCAGTTGTCTTATGCATTGCTATTATATCGAATCAACATTAAATTAAAACCAGGGATAAATGTGCTTCAAGATTTACAAGTGAATTTATTTGAACTTGTTTATTAGGGATTAAAAACTGATTGTTAATTTCCTGTCAATAAAATCTTCTTCCTGATTGTTTCTGTTTCTTAAGCCTTTTTGTGGAAAGTGTCTGTATAAACATCCTCAGAAAACTAACATAAAACTTTTATTTAAAGATTGTCTAGGCCTCTGTTTTAGTACTCCGAGTGGATCTCATCAACATTTGAGTTTTATGAAATGAACCAATTGCAAATTGACAGTGATATTATCGGTTTATGTAAACTATGTGTGATCACTGAATTATCCAGACAAGTAGAAGGCCTTAAACATCACCGATCTGTGACTTTTTTAGACATGTAAGGTTGTTTCTGTAAACAAACAAACAAACAGGGAACAAAACACTAGCCCCCACAAACAGCACCACACAGAGTGTGTGTAGGTCTCTACAAGAAGATTAATTACATCAAATGCCAGTTGTGGAAATCAGTCAGACTTAGTGGACACAGTTTAGGCACCATTTATTTATTTTGTCTTATATTTTACAGGTGCCTTTAACACTTTGATATATCCTTCAGTTATATACCAACCAACTTCTCAACTTATCTTATTTTAATGAACTTCACTGATTTTTTTAATATATATTCACATAATATTTTGGTTTGGCAGTAACACAGGGAACCACGATTGAATTTCATTCTACAAC
>JAQNCA010000006.1:14340896-14354134 GCA_029783725.1 Acanthurus tractus
TATGTTTGCATTCATTTCAGTTCTACAGTTTCAGAAACTTTTGCATTTTATTTTGGTAAGAAATAATGCTAGTCATGGCCCTCTGATGGATTAACAAGTGTTTTCCATTTCTGTTGATTTTTGTCATTCTTTGTCAATGAATTTCTCCAAATTCCTATTTAAATTTAGTTGCATTAAATGATTCTAAACAAGTCTCAAATTCAGGCTAGCTGATGAAATCATCCAGTGGTTCTCATAGTCAAGAAAACACCCTGCTACAAATGTTACAGAATTGTAAAAGTAATTTTGTCTTACAGGCTAATGCAGGCTGACTACCAAAAACATGGTTATATATAGCTTTTTAAAAGAACCAACTGTTGTATAAAAACTGGTGATATAGCTGTCTTCAGTATATTTTCTGTATAGTGGTTTCACAGTTCACATTTTCAGTATAGGCTTCTGTTCTCGGTTTCAAACCTAATTTCAAATAACCTTGAGCATATTTTTTAAATTTTCTTTTGACTATCGCACGCCAGCCTGAGTATCAGTGCCTAAAGATAAATTATTTTAATTAGCAGAAATTCCCCTAAACACGCAGCCTAACTGTCTGTGTGTTTATGTGTACGTGTCTGTCTTTAAAAGTGCTCATGAAGAGGCTTAGTTCATGTTAATACATGTAAATGATAGATAATTACCCAGATTTTCATCTGTGTGTTTTATAATTACTCCCCCTGTGAATTCCCACCTCACTGACTTGTAGGAGCTGTTATATTTCAGGATAAAAGGTGTCCAAAAAGTTTCCAGGCTTTGCTGTACTGAAAGGGTTTTTGTGTTTCTTACATCTCACACATCTCTCTGTTTCTCAGTCAAAGAAAACATTCATGAGCTGTGGCTCAGATTCACCAGGCTTTGCTGTGCAGCTTTTACGTTACTGAAAAATCTCTCTCTATATATAAAAAAAACCATAAAACATCACACGCTCAAATTATCTTGATTTATTGTTTTAAATATAAAGGCAAAAATAAACCACATGTCATTTTGTCTTCTGTAATGTGACAAGATGTAAGTGAAATAGAGACAGTATAGGTAATTAAAACTCAACTGATCAGTCAAAAAAAAAATTCAGTTTTACCCACACACAGGTTTTAATTTGACTAAAAACTCAAAGAACAGGCATTAAATTTTAATTTAGTCACAACTAAAAAATAAAATAAAAAATAAAACAGAAGGAGTCATGTGGCTGCAGTGATTTCTTGTCTCAATTTTTAGGATAACAGTATGAAATGAAGCACAGATTTGAACACTATACCAGTCATTTATTTGTGGATGTCTGCAACCGGCCACAGTTTTTTTTTTCATCTGAAAGAGACAAACCTTTAAAGGTCAAGTAAAGCTTATGGACTTTTCTCAGATGTTTAATTTGTGTTTTCCACTTATTTGTTGTAATTAAAGTCAAGCTTCTCTTTGCAAGGCAGAAGTTGAGGGGATTTGATGGGAATCTGCTGTTTCCTACTGCAAAACTAAAACCTGGCATGTGTTTGAAGGAATTGGGCCACATTCTGAGGGAATTAGCACCTGAATTTTCAAGAGTTATGCAACAGTTGGCACAATATTAGTCACAAATGAAACAAAATTATCAGGAAATGTGACATGTGCTTCCTAATCATGTGCACAGGCTTATGTACACTTAAATTAATTTTTTTATGAAATACTAAAATATTAAATACCTATAACAATGTGCCTTGTTTTTTATTCCACTTATGTGTTTGCTTTATGCTTTGTTTTTGTTTAGACATCTTAAAACTTTAATATCGTCAGTCTCCAGTGCCATTAACAAGTAAAGAACTGTCTTTGTGTTTAACCATGTTGTGCATGTGTGTGCAGGGTTGAGCGCTCTACAGACCAGGTGATGAAGCCGGTGAACACAGACGCACTTTCCAAGTGGGTGGGGCACATTCCCCCTGATGTGGTGAGCGACATGGCTGAAATTGCCCCCATGCTGGCTCGCCTGGGATATGACCCCCACGCCAACCCACCCGACTACACAAGAGCAGAACCAATGGCGTCTCCATACAACTACTCACGGGTGAGGTTGGATAATTGATGAAAATGAAAATGGACAGAATTTCCCTGAAAAGCTCAAATTTTTGAGTTAGATGTTTTGTGTGACTTGTGAAGAAAGCTTATTGTGCATTGAATGCGACAGTTCACAACCCAAAATATGCAATTAGCTGGTATAAGATAGAGAAAAGTAGCAAATCCAGATATTTGATGAGCTGAAACATCTGAGGTTTTCACCTGCAGTTTATGTCTCCAAACATCAAAAAAGTATTTTTTCTGTTGCTAGGGGATACTGCTCAGAGTTCAGAGTTACATAAGTATTAATAGTCTTATTGCAACACTGACATATTAAAATTTGTGTCCACTTTTAGAAAATAAAGAGAAATGCGGAGATGACAAA
This sequence comes from Acanthurus tractus, assembly GCA_029783725.1. Lineage (NCBI taxonomy): Eukaryota > Metazoa > Chordata > Actinopteri > Acanthuriformes > Acanthuridae > Acanthurus > Acanthurus tractus. Next base: position 14,343,337 of record JAQNCA010000006.1, read on the forward strand.
TTTCAAGCTGCTTATAGTGACAGTCCCTCTTAATTGGCTATCAGAGTGCACAGATGGTTTGCAGTGAAAATGGCCTAGCTAGATGTGTCACCTCTCTTCATCTTCCTCAGTTATCTTAAGCCCAAGCTGACCAATCACTTTTCTTGTGGTCCCCATGTGGTATCACTATCATTATATAAATCTAACTTAAATTGGTCACCTATGTCACAATAACATTTCTTATTTTTTCCCTGCTGAGCTCTGGTCATGCAGATAACTTCATTCACAGATTTATAATCATAAATCAACTAGATTTCCTCTGCACAAGCCTCGATAGTGTTTCTTGTCAAAAATCAACATCAATTTTGTATTTTCTTTTCTCAGAGTTTGAAAGCAACAGATGCTCCACACCCCAGTTAAGCAGAAGAGGAAATGCGCTGTAGATCCGGTTATGCTTTTCAATGACATGGATGCACCTTTAATAGAGACTTCCAGCTCAGCTGTGATTACACCTCACAGGAGAGTTTCTAAAGCGCTACATGTGTATTTTTGAATTCTTTGTAAGATGTGTGTTTGGTGCTAATGTCTGTACACAGGTGGAGTGTTTTGAATACAGACTCATCAAGGTGGTTTAGGGTTTACACCATGTCACTAAAATCGCACGTGGACTACCTGTTCAAGGGAGTTTGCTGCTTGCTTTTCACGTTTCCTTCACGGTGAACCAGCAGTGCTAAACTGCATTTTGACTCATCCTCTTACCTTGTCCCTGAAAGTATTTCAACCTCTGTAAGTTGTTATGATTCACCACAAATGTGAATGTGTCTTTTGACAAATCTTTCACTCACTGAAATTCAGTCAGTGTTCATGAAGCATAATGACTGTATATTTTTGAAGATGTATGTTTATTTTCTTAATAAATTATTTTGGTGTTAGCCATTCATTCAGAAATCAAAAGTTGTTTACTCTGAATTGAGGCTTTTTAATTGTTGTATATTGTTGAACATGAATAAAAAGAGCCTAAATGTCACCTTAGAATATAGTTCATGTATTTTTTGCAGTTTTTTAAACACATGCTTCACTATATGCAGCTATATATACATGCTTGTTTGATGTGTCTTTAAATGGTAAAAAGACAAACCTGTCTTTCTTGATTTGAAAAAACTCCCCTGAGAGAATGGAGCATGCTGCTGACTGTTCAAACATGGTATTAAATTACAGTTTAAAGTAAACATGTTACATGCCCATATGATTTAATCATAGAATGTCACAGCTGATGCAAAGATTAACAACAGACTGAGGTAATGTTGCGTAGCAAGGCTCAGTGTAAACACACAGCTAATGCTGTGAACAGCTGGACATTTAAAATTAAACTCCATTAAGCCACATGGTAGAATAGATCCATATCCAGCAACAAAACAAGTAAAACGAGAGAACAAATTAGAATCCTGAAGTTTAGCTTTTTGTTAGAGACTTTATCAAATGATTATGGCATTTAAATGACCTTTCAGCTCTGTGTTGAACACTGAGCCACCAGAACCAGGGCAGGCTGCTGTACCTGCTGGTCTCTGGATGAGTTCTGTTCCTCTGTTGGCAGGTGGGGGGCGCAAAGCCACAGCCCTCTGCTGACAGGCAATGTGTGCTGAACTGGGGTGGGCGGAGCCTCTGACCTGCACCTGATCATGTACAGGAAACACCTGGAGAACTGAGAGACACACACAAACAGAGGAGGTGGAAGCAGCAAAATAATTATAATGCAGATTCTTGCCTCCTCAGCTAATGCTGGACAAGAGGTGAGATGTAGAGGATGCTAAAAATAGGCAAAACATGCTGTTTAAGTCACTGACAATAAACTAAAAATATAATTTTAGTATAAATCATGAGTTTACCCAGACAAATCTGGGAAAAAGTGTAACCCTGTCCTTTGATTGGTTGAGCCTATTGACTAGGTACACATGATCCTCAATTTTCGTTATGTTTGGAGATGAATTCAAAGTGCAGGAAAAAGCTGTTACCTGGTTGTTGAGCAGCACATAAATAACAGGGTTCAGGATGGTGCTGGTCTTTGCCAGCAGAGAGGGGATTAAACTGGCGACAGGTGACACTGTGCCAGGCCGTCCGAAGGAAGCAAGCATCGCCACGACACCATACGGCATCCAGCACAACAGGTAGCCTGTCACCATGGAGACCACCATTATAAGGACACGGCTTTCCCTTTGCTCGGCTGAGGAGCGGTTGATCGTGCTGACCTGCAGACACACAAACATCCACACACACACATACACGCACTGCTCCTTACAGACACTGATGGAAGTTATGAGTGCCTGAGCTTGATGTCACACATCACATAAAAGGTCAAAGTTCATGTGTGTTGTGCGCTCACCTGCCTCGCCACTGCTCGCAGGGCCAGCAGGATCCTTCCATAGCAGAAAATCATGAGTAGCAACGGCAGGAGCAGACAGAAAATGAACAAACAGCTGATGTAGGAACGACCTGCAGCTGAGCGCTCGTGCCACTGGACGGAGCAGGTGGTGCCGGGACCCTCCGGCCCATAGCTGCTCAATAACACACAGCACATGCTCAGTTATCATAAACAACATATACATAACATCATACACACAAGTTCTAGTTCTGTGTCATATGTTTAGTTTCTCCCTGTTTTACAAGTGTGAAATTGTAAGACAGTACCGGCCTCTTTTCAGTTAGTGAATTGTTTACATGAATACTTCTTTGTTACACAGAGCACAGGTAAAACGACCCAGATCTCTCCAGCAATAGAATATCAAATTCTGAGCAGTGATATATAGTTTACTTGGGTGTTTGTCAAACTCAGGTAATGCAAAAGAACAGAAAATCAAGAAAAGACAGGGTTAGGTGTAAAGTTTAGGTGATTCTTAAAGAAAGATAAAAGTTGGTCCAAAGCTGAGGTTTTGGTGTGCACCAAACTCTCAGTAATTTTTTTTAGTAAACATTTTACTATTATTGTGCATACAAAAAGTTTGGACTAATACTGATTTTCATTAGCAATAATTAAACACAAAACTTATTAACTCATTAAATTATAATAACAGATTGTGATGTAAAGTAGTCTGGTTGTGATATTACAACTGTAGGCACAACATTAGCAAATGGCCAAAGTTGCAATTATTTACTTTTATAGCACTCACTCCTTAGTTTTTATCAAATTAAATAAGTATCAGCACAAACCTTCCTCCCAGTTACAGCATTGTCAGACTGAATTATGTTGTGAATGAACTAATGAGAAAGGTGTTAGGTTAACATGAGAGCAGGACAGACCTGCTCCAGCCAAGAAGCGGCGGCAGAGTCCAGACGAGTGAGTAGAGCCAGGAGGCGGCGATAGCGAGCCGGGCCCTGCGGTACTGAGAGGGGTCCGACTGGGTGCTGCAGAGCACCACCGAGTAGCGCTCAAAGGACAGCAGAGAGAGGGACACCAGAGATACTATACCTAACAGAGAGAGACAGGGAGAGAGAAAGTATAAAGAAGTAAACAAGCATTTGATTGTTTTCAGGACCAAAATCAGAGCACTTACACTTTTCTCACAGTTTCCATTGCGCAGAAGTCTGATTTCACTAGATTTATTGACCGACTTGGACATGTTTATGGAAGAGGTGAGGTTTTCAAGTATCTTTTATTATACAGTCCGTGGTATTACCAAATGATGTTACGTTAAGTGAGGTTTACCTCCCTCTAATTGGTGGAACAGAAACAGGCAACAAAGTGAAACGCACCGTTACCTTAAATAAAATTCAAGATTTACCTTGATTTCTGGATGCACCTGAGTGCACAATTAAATTGAAGATTTTTTTTTTAAATGTAGTTGATTTGAAACATCAACGTAAAACTGCCACATGGGCTTTGTTAGCACTCCTTTGAAAAAAAAAATAGAAAATTAGCCTAGCTAAATTCTTGAAAAGAGCGTCTTAAACCATTGCTCTAAAGCCTTCATAAATTGTGAGATCCTTAACACATATTCCCGATCGTCAAAAGAGTCGAGCATCACTGCTCAAATAGTAGGTCACTTGCTTTGATTGGCCACTCACCGAAAAGCGCGTTTGAGAAGCCGTACCACCGGCACCCGTAGGTCCCGGTCAGCCACCTGCCGTGTATGCTTGCCGCGAAGCTGAGAGGAGTGCCGAAGATGCAGACGAGCATGTCGCTCGCGCTGATGTTGACCAGCAGCAGGTTCACAGGAGTGTGCAGCTGGGGGAAGCGCGAGAACACCAGGAGCACGAGGAAGTTACTGACAAAGCCCAGGACCAGGATGAACCCGAGGACCACGGCCACCGCTGTGTGACCCGCCCGGCTCAGCGCGCCGGCGGCGGGATCCGACACGGAGCTGTGCGCGGTGCTGAGGTTGTTGCTAGGCAGCGGCAGCATCACCATGGCAACCAGGTTATCGCTGTCAGATGACTTTAAATCAACAACAGCGGCTGTAAAACAAAGGAAAATAAATTTAATTTTGATATTTTTCCTGCTTCTACTCAGACGGAACACAAACTTCTTCGGTCCGCTGATTAGAAACGCATGACAAGATGTTTAAATACCTACTCTGAAGGAGTGGGTGAAAGGGATGGGAGAGGTAACTTTCTCTTTTGCCCACACACATACTCCCTGTCTTGAAAGCAGAACTACCCCCTCTGTTCAAACAGCAGTGACCTCTGACTCTGATTAACTGTGACCAATTAAAAATTTTAACAGTTTTTCCAAACATCGTAGCTGTTCTTTTTACCAAAATATCATTTGTGAAAATACTTAATTTTAAAAGATAAAAACCCCAAACGTTAACAGTTTGGTAATACGCAACAAAAAAATAACTAGATTTGTCACCACAAGTCCCTAAATCACAGGTTATACAGTTAGAAAAGAATAACAAGAGAGGAACATCCCCAAACCTTTAAGAGTCCAAGGACATGCTTCCACAAAGAGAGAATTAAAGAAACAATCCAACAAAGATGTGAATGCCAATGTTTTTGCTACAGATGACCATCCCTCTATCGACAACATGGCTTCATTCTGTTTTGTTATTCGATTTCTTTCTAGACCAGATTGGGGGCCTCAATAACAGAGCCAGCATATCAATAATACACACTGTGGTTGGCTTGCATGATGAGCCAAGAACACATTAACTGATGAGATGCTGAAGACATGAAACTGATGAAACATCTCAAGACATTGTCGTCTGCCCTGTTAAAGTCAAGAAAACCTTCAAACCAAGTGAAGTAATTTTTGACATGAATTTGAATTTTTTTTTGTCTTAAAATAATTTAACAATTGCTTTTTTTTTTTTTTTAGTAAATATCTTTAATGGTGTGTTCAAGCCACTCACACTTTGTTTAGGTCATTATGACACAAATCTTCATCAACTTTAGGTGTGTCAAACACTCAGTAAAATGTGGGGTATAACATTGCCTCTAAAATAATCTGACAAGAAAAACAACATTGAAACCCTGCATGGCCTTGCAGAATATACTGTATTTCTTAAACTTAAGCTTCAAAAACTTATGAATTCAATCAATGAATCAATGCATTCATGAGAATTCATTCACTGGGAATTTAAATTATTTTAAAATGCGCGGTCCTTACCTTCTCCAGTGATACTTCAAGACTAATGCGTGTTTTTATTACATGTAGACTCCATTACTACAATTAAGTGTTCACAGGCATCTCAAAAAAAGCTTATAAGTAGTTATTCCTCATTCAAAACTGATGATTTTAACTGGAACAGAGAAAACAGTCATCAGATCCAAAGTTGGAAGATCCAAAGTTCATTGGACCAGAAACTCCTGCAGTTAAGCTTCTTTCTGCACATCTGAACCAAACTGTGAAATTTTCACCAGAGACACTTAATGTTAAAAACTGTTCAAAACCCACCTTTTAAATTTTGCTTTTAACTAGAATATCAGTCTTTGAATTATCAATCAGCGCTGACTGGCTTTCCTACAATTCTCAGCTGTGCTGTGCATTTACAGCAAATGTTAGCATGCTAACATGCTAAACTGAGACAATTAATGTACATATGTTAATATTTTTCATTACAGTCACCTCTGAACATGTGCACAATGAGTCTAATGCTAGATGTCTTTGCTACCTCCTCCAGAACCCACCTTTGCCTTTTTTTAAACTGGAGGGTCCTTACTTGTTACTTTGCACACAAACATCCTGTGCAATCTTCCTCAGATGCACACACACACATAAATTCAACACAGAGCTAGATGTGGGCAGTGTGAGACCTCATGTTAATCACCCCTTCAATGTAACAATTGATCAAGTCGTGTTGTATGCAACACACACTTGAATCAGATGACTCATTCCTCCAGTGTCTCTTAGTAGACGTAGAATAAAGAACTGAACAGCATCTCGTGCAGTCACTTCCATCCAGTGTGGCCACCCACATGTCTGTTGTGTCGAAGTGCAGCTACGTCATCACATTTATCCGCAGTCATTAAAGCCGTTAGGGGGGTGAACACGCTTCTGTGGGTGCTGATCAGGTGCGGCTGCCTGCACGTGCCATGACGTGTCTCTTTACTGTCCAGGTCATCAGTTATTTTTAGGAGATTTTTAGGGTTTGCAGAACTCAGCTTTTATTTCTCCTTTTCTCTGACAATAAGGTCTGTTTCCACGATGTTCTTTATGAAGTCATCGCTCCAAGGTAGAGAAGACTTTTATAGATATCTATGGTTGTGTGATTTAACATGGGATTTTATTGTGAATTTTTTTTTCTCACCATGAACAAAAGTGAACAAGTAACAATCGTCAGCAAATGAATAATAGTAATAGATGTTCTCTGATGTTTTAAAAAGTAGCAATACCACTGTAGAGAAAAATACAGTTACAAATAATTTACTGCATTTTTACAAAATGTAGAAAGAATTAAATTTAAAGTTTTCTTTCTTTTCTCTATCATGCAGAATGGCCCATTTCACAATGGTCTACATCATGTTGTTATATTATGACTAATATGTTCCTCAATTATATATTAAATCTGATAAATTTATAAGTTATTTCAACTGCTGTATTTGGTTTACTTGTGGGGAGCTTGTGGGTTGCTTTGGTGCAGACCTCTCTCTTCAGAAGATGAAGAGAGTGTAACAAGTTTAAAGTTTTTGCTTCAACACTGGCCACAGAGATGTGGTATAAATGTAAAGCAACAGAACTGGAAATACCGAACATTTATGAAACATTTCTGCATTAAAATGTCTGTAATCCATATCTTTATGTTTCCAGGTGTTTACTTATAATCTTGTATATATTTCTGAAAATGTTCAAATCTGGAGGTGTACCTGGTTTCATCGAGTGATGGTTTTCTTACCATTTTACCTTAATCTTGCCTCATCTCTGATTCATATTTGATGTCATTCTTCTCCTTGTTGGCTGAACACAGATAAATTGGCTGTATTGGGATTGTAGTATTTTAATTTTGTTGTATTTTTGTTGCTTGTGATTTCTGCTGAGATAAATCTGTTGGTGGTCACCAGCTTTGGGGATATAAATATAAATTATAAATGATATAATATAAATGAGTATATTTAATGTTATAGTTTAAACCAGGGTAATTATCCTGATAATAATTCTATGTATTACCTTTGTTAGCTTTGTGGGCAGTATTCTATTGTGAGAAGTCCTAATTTAAACTTAAGATGATCGAAGTTCTTAAAATCAACAGAGCTTCAGCCTCTGTAAACTATTTAATTTTTTAGGGCTTTCAGCACAAAAGCCTAAAAGAACAAGCATATTGAAATGAAGAGAAAACTGTGTGTAACCAGCTGCTCATGTGCAGCTCAAATCACAATGTAAATAAAAAAGTGATGAAAATAGAGTTAACAAAATTAGGATTTTTATTTCTCTACGTTACAAAAAATTTTAACTGTCCACATCTCCGCCTTGTTTGCTCAAGATGGAGCTTTGCTGCAGTTCATCGTCAAGCAGGCCTGTTCTGACTAGTTGCCACAGGGCCTAAAAATGTTCATGTTAATGTCTAGGCTTCCTCATCATCGCTTCCTGCCAGACTGCTGTCTGTAGAGTCAACTTCCTGTTCCTGTGATTCTGTTTCAGGCTGTTGTTCGGGTTCTGTGGTGCCAGAGGGCTCCGTGGGTTCTGTGGTGGTGCTGCCCTCTGCTGGCTTGGACGTGTTGTTCTGCTGGCTCTGATTGTTTCCCTCCAGGAAATTAGACCAACCTTTCAGCCGCTCTTCCCGCTCGCGTGTCGTCTCTTCCACCTGCACAACAGAATTCACATGATAATGCATAACTCAAAAAGGCAAACAACTTATTCGAAGGAGTGATGACCAATAGACCCAGGTAGCCTATTAGTGTTATGTACATGTGTTGAATTTATTAATAGCGATAACTTGATGGATATATAATCACATTTATCTTATACTTAAGCTGTGTTTGGAGGAGTCCTTTAAAAGATCCACTTTAATTATTTGCAGACACAAACAAAATGTATGGCTGAAGGGATGAAAGGGTTGCATTTGGTTTACCTGATAGTCTGTTGTTCCATCCCAAAGCTGCGCAGACAGCTGTCTTCCACCAAACCAGCGACCATTGAATGACTGAATGCATGCATCAGCTTGCTCAGGCTCCTTGAATGCGACTGATGCCACGCCGTCTGGATGTCTCTGCAGCCCAAACACAGCCACATATCAGCTCTTCACTCAAGACACTGAGATAAAGTTCAATTTTTTTCTACTATGACTCTAAAGAAGCAATAATGACAGTATACTCACATCAAATAGGATGACTTTCTTGACACCCCCAAATTTCTCACACTCTGTCCGCAGATCCTCCCGATACTCATTTAACTCAAGCGGGTCCTCCTACAAAGGACAACACAGAGACCACAGAGATTAACACCCTCAGTGGATTGTGTGTATATGTGTGTTTGTCACAGTGTGTATATGCATATCTGTGTCTGTTCACACCTCAAAGTCCTTGGGATGGAACATGTTTCTGATGATGACAACTTTTTCATGCCTTTTCCTCACATCTCCTTGCTTCTCTGGTCTCCAGTCCAACTGTCTACACAGACAAACAGGAATAATCAGTGGGAATCCATGTGATGTGATAAAAATTAAGAGATACACAATAACTGGTCTTCTCTCAATCCACTGCAGCAATTTTGGGAATAAAGTTTAAAAGGAGATGAGGGGGTTTTGAGGGAGGCTGAATAAAAAGAACAGGGGGTTTAGTTTACTTCTGTTGCTGCTGCATCCTCTTCTTATATTCTTTGTTTTTCTTCTTCTTCTTGCTGGCATCATACTGGCCCTTCAGCTCAAACCGTGCTGCTTCCACATGGAGTCTGTAACCTCTGACCTCTGACTCGTCAAGTAGACGCATGGCTAATGCCACCGACTCCTTCTGCAGAGAATTACAAACACACACAGTCGCCTCACTGGAGAGTAATTCAATACTCTTTTACACTTTGGCATAGTTACATTTCAGGGCTGTGAGTCTGTCAGCTCAATTCAGAGTTCTTCTGCCCTTCAGTATGATTTTTGTGCTGCCATTAGGTTCACAAAGCCATATTGTTGCTTTTAGACCCAGAAAGGATTGCCTGATTTCCTCATTCAAGTAAAATGCTGCTTTGGGCAAATTAATTCACTAATTTAACTCCATGGCCAAAACTTGATGGTAGTAAAATAGAATTGAACTGCTTTTATCCGGCAACCATCTCCTCTTCTCATTTTGGTTGAGTTGGACCCTCATGTACCGTCAAATTTGAAAATGGTAAATTTAGGATTAGTCAGACAGAAAGATTGACTAACCTTGAGATAACAGCAAAGACCATCTCCCTTGAGATTTCCTTCTTTGTCCTTGTAGAGTTTGACCTTGTACTCCTCAGTCATGGGGTCCCTCATCACAATGCCGCCCTTGGACATCAACTCAGCAAACTCCTCAGTGCTGATGTCAGGCGGCAGGCCTGAGGAAAGGTGGCCAGGCAAGAAATACAAGAGCGTAAGCTGAGATAAACAAAGTCAGCTACTCAGCTACATGATTTGACAATGTTTTGTTTTTTTTAAAAAAGCAACAGTACCAACCTGAGACATAGACGTTCGTGTTTTTATTGTCATCGATATCGAACCATCCTACATTGTACAAAAAAAATTTCAGTTAATTTTTTTTATGAAGAAACAGTGTCAATCATAATTACACAAAGTAAAGTCCCGAGAGGCTACTGTTTCCCTGTAATCCCTGTTAAATGTGTTCGTTCAAACTTAACTAAATTCTACAAACAAATATAATCACAACTGCAGACAGGTAGAGAGGTGAAAATGTGCATTTCTAACTGCAGCAGCTGCTGCTTAAAAAATACAACCGTTAATTCCCATTTTTGTGTTATTTACTAAACTGCTCTTCTCTCCCTGGTTGCGGATAATGCTTTACCTGGCTCTGCTTTTCTCTTCTCTCCTTTCTGCTTGGCTTCTTTTGCTGGGGTCTCATGCTGGTCTGGGTTTGGGTTTTTGGTGGCATCACCTCGTTTTTCCTTTTCTGAAGGTTTGTTGTCTGATTCTGGGGCTGTTGGGTCGGTGCTGCTTTCTGCAGCATTGTTTGGATCTGGATTTCCCTCCTGACTGAAGCCATAGTTGGCCTGGTAGGCTGCCATAAAGTCCTCTGTTATCTAGAAAAACAAAACAAACCTACTTAACATTAACGTAAAAACTGGCTGTGAGTGTTGCTACACGTGTTTGGGCTACCAATTTCATTGCTAAGTGTATTCATTGGCTTATACAGGTTGGTATGATGGAGACACTGTATATTTAAGTTAACACCACTGTTGCTCTGAATCAGTTCCCTCAGT
>JAQNCA010000006.1:14356639-14371335 GCA_029783725.1 Acanthurus tractus
CCCAAGAAACATTATCAAGAACAAGTGTGGTTAGAAACATGGCTGAAACTAATGTTATGTTCATTATTATCTAAGGAGTTGATCATTTTTGCCAGTAGATATTGAATTATTTAATTTATAAAGCACATAAAAACTGTAAAAAATGTCCTTACATGTATCTTGAGATGTTTAATTTTGTCCAACCAACAGTCCAAAACTCAAAGATGTTAAATCTCCCCATTATTACAAGACAGAAAAGCAGGTAGTCTGAAATCTGGAATGTGGTTACCATATCCAGCCCCATTAAATGTTAACCAGGACTTCATCACATTTTGTCATGAGTAGTTTCCCTTAAAAGTACTACCATTTTCTTTGAGTCATTTAAAAGTATTCTTCATTGGTTTGCTTGTTTAGTCTCTTTTTTTAATCACTGATATTTTTTTAGCTCTCCATATGCAATGTTAAACTCGTGTTTTTACTCTGTTGTTAAAGATCTGGTATGCTGGAGTCTGGTGTGGACAGGATCATAACTCAAGTCGTGGATCCCAAGATGAACCACACTTTCCGACCGCACATAGAAACTGCCATCCACGATTTCCTGTCAGGAGACAGGAAGGAGGAGAACACCTCGAGCTGTAACTCTGTGACATCTGAACAGACAGAACCGCAGGAGGCCCCGTCTGCCTCTGGCCCCAAAACCCCCTGAGGTTTGTTTGGAAGCTGAAGTGCACTTAAAGAGTCACAAACAACATAGAAACACGATTAAGAAATCTGTGTTTTCCCTCTTGCTGCAGATTTAATGCTGGTCTTTGCTGGTCTGCACAAAATGATGTATGACAGCATTAGCCTTCTGAAAATTGCAGCATCAGACATGAGGAGAATGAACAAAAAGAAGAAAAGGAGGAGGTTGTTTCCTGATAACTCTGTTGAACAAACTAAAGTCAGGAGTCAAGAGTGTGTCTAAATTTAAAATGTTCAGCATGATATGATGTTTCATTGTCTGTCTGCGCTGCATGAGACTACTGCTGGAGAAGATGGACAATGAGAGTGATACACTGTTGCTGCAGAGCACGGCTCTGCCTTTTGGAAATACAAGGCACAAACCTGGATTACTATTTTTCAACTTTTGTAGTTTTTATGAGTGATTTCAGATAGATTTGTATTTTTCAAAAAATGTTAATTGTGTAATGCAGCTTTCTCACTTGGTTTGTGTGTAAGGCATTGTGCATCAACAACCTGTTGACTAACAATTTGTTTAGCTCAACAACTCTACACTGATCCAGAATGATGGCTGAAATCATTAGATTGATTTCCTGTCAGGAGGATTAGTGAAAGAATCCTGCAGTTCCCTTTAAGCTAACATGTTGCACAAATTAGGTGTCTGCAGGTTCTTGGACAGTCTCAAATTGAATCATTGAAAGAAAAAAATGTGTATATATTTTGTTCACTGTCTACTGGTCTGAATTTCCATCCTACCATGTCAGTTATCTTTTTGGTGCATGTATTTTGTATGTAGTCTTGAATGTGCATCCTCTCTGCTTTACTAAACACACTATATACACATTGCTCTCAGTCATCTTTTTTATCTTTACCAATGTGTGTTTCTTTGTATGCTATTTTCTCTGAGTGAGGGCAATTACCTTTTCCTGCTCTGACATGAAATCAGAGCAGTGCCTGTAATGATAAACAGTGCCTCTAGATGGAGTAGTTGTTCTCAGTTAGGTATTTTAAAGGAAGGGTCCACCAAAAAGTATTTTTAGGCTCATGTTTGAAACTCTGTGATTCCCCCACCTGAAATGGTTTTACTGTGACTGCAGCTCATACACAGGTCTAATCTGGACAATAATTGTATTCACCTCTTATGTTCAACCTGTACTAAAAATCATACCAACAACTCTGTAGAATCATAAAAAAAGGATCAAACCAAATTAATGCAACGTTTAACTCTTAAACATTGGACTAAAACTACAACACGTGTCCCTGTTTCCCACTTTTGCTTGAAATTTTAGTACAAAAATCATTTGCAAAACTCAGCATTATGCAGAGAATCACCGTCACACTCAGAGCTGAGATAAATCCAGGCCTCAGCAGCAGTCTGCTAGTTTTGAGCATTTGTGTGTGTGTGTGTGTGTGTCATCACAGCTTGCTTAACTTTATTGATTTAACTACTTGTTTTGGCAGGAGACTGACCCACACGTTATGTGTGTCAGAGTGTGTGTCTGTAAATCTGTTGCTCTTTGTTCTGTGTGTGTTTTTAGCTTGTTATGTGTCTGTGTGAAGTCAGATGGGCTTTAAGAGTTGCAAACTGAATTGAGAAATGAATCAATCTAATAACTGTGATTGCCTTTTTAAATGTAAAATAATGCAATACACAACAGATTTTTATTATTTTGTTTTGCTCTAGTAAAGTAAATTCTGAAACATTTTTATCTCTTGATTAGTTCGTGTGGGATCAAAAAAAAAAAAAGCTTTACAACCGCTTGTTGTTACCTGTGGTTCTCTGTATAAGTTGAGCTAAAATTTCAGCTAAAATTTTCTCATTTACAGTCATGCTCAAACAAGGTAATGGCTAAACAAACAAATCAATCAAAATGTCAGCGCACAGGAGCTATCTGTATGTGGTTTGTGTGAACTGACGCAGTAAACATGCAATATGATCCTTGAAGTGGATTAAGTTCTGGATCCTGTAGTGAGATGAATGTAAGAGCAGCTGATCAGAGTTTATTAGCCCAAAGGTTATGCTAATACTTACCCCTAGGATCAATTATCACAGAGCAGATACTTGTGAATTTGTTTTAAATGCACTCAGACACACATACAGAGGCAGACATGTTTACACCATGACCATGTGAGAGACAGAGTACAAGATGGTCCTCCATGTGTGTGTTTGCACAGTGGTGTCTATGCACACTGGTGTGTCATTTTGGACATGTGTGTGTGTGTGTGTGTGTGTGTGTTTGGTGTAGAGGTGAAGGGTCATTGTGTGGGTGGTCATCAGGGGTTTTGTGAGAGAAGCTGTGGGATGTTGTTTTGAAGCAGGATGAGACAGAGAACGAGTGGGAAAGGTCAGGAGAAAAAAGTCCTCCGACAAAAGTCCAAACATCAGCCCCTGAAAGAGTATGTCTTCCCCAGCTGGGCCCCTGCATGGACACACACATAAACACACCCTGTCTACCTTGACCTCCCACTGCAACAAACACACACTTTTTTTATTCACTGAAGGCCTTTGGGACGAAGGATAGAGGAGGTAGGAGAGCAAGGAGTGAGATGTACGAGGTATTTGATTGATCCGCATGGAAACGCTGATGTCATGGTGTCACATGACTGTGGCCTGTCCCTTTGTGAATGTCAAGGGTCAGAGATCATGGCCGTCATGAGGCAAACATACAACCACAACAACTCTGCCGCAAGATTTAAACAAATCATAAGGGAAAAAAACAGAGCTGAACTCACTTTGGTGACCTCATCTCATTATTGATCTGAAAGTACTTCAAGTAGTTAGTATTGTTTTCATTTACTATCTCTCTGAAGTTTTAAAGAGTTCAAACAAACCACGAAAAGCAAAAACGTCTTGCTTACCTGTGATGCTGTTAACTGAGATATCTGTCACAGAGATTTCTGCTTTCATCTCATTATAATGAGGTAAGTTTGGGTTAACAAACCCAACATCTGTCCTAACTGAGGCTAATAACATCCTAAAGATTAGGATGATTTCTTCTTTTTTTTTTGTCATGGTAGCCTTTTTTGCAAGACAGTTTAACCAATTTATCATATACAGCCTTGCATAGGAAAAATAAAGACTGATTGTAACCTCACAGTTAGCCACACCATCAGCATTTTAACAAGTTGAAAAATACATCAGCGTACAAACATACAAAGAATAGCAATTTAAAGGGGGCATATATCAAGGATATTTTAGGGGTTTATTAAGTGTACCAAAGGTGTTAGCAATGGCTGTGAATGTATAATAATGCTTTGTAAAGCACTTCCACAAGCTTTTGATAAGAATAAATGTCGGGCTACATTAAGTTGTGGAAGGTCTGTTGACAGGTGTTTATCCTTTCTCTTTGATAATAACACATCAGTTATGAATGTTGGAAATATAATATAAATGGGCATGCATTTCTCACTCTTTATTATGTCACCAAGCCAGTGCCCTCGGTTTCCTTCCAGTGGAAAAAACTGATGCACTCCCATACTGACTGCCCTACATGCTGTAAAATGAGCTAGTTTTGACATAAAGCGTTCCCTGCGTTTTTAAATCACAGAAGTTCACTTATTACACCTTAAATCTGAGTCACACAGTAATAAATGTAATTTAACGCCATTGTTTGGAAGTCTTGCCCCAGAAAATTCATCCCAACTGTCTGCACACTAGTGCCCCACTGCATGCAGCAGTGTTTTCTTCACCCCTGCCCCTTACATAGCCTTAGAGTCCACCACAGACACACATTACTAATGATCTAATAACCATCAGTGAATCCAGGAGCTACAGTATACAAACCCTTTATAATTAGTATAAGGTGACAATAGTTATTTTGCTAATTTATATAAGCATGTCAGACAGACACGATGTCAAAAATGAGTTTATAGAAATGTAGCACTCTAACAATTTATAAAACCTGACCCTCTTCACACAGACTGCTCTCGCTTTCAGTCTGGGTGCTTCTAATACGTTCCTGGCTGCACGTCTCCCTGCCAAGAAAGCAGCTGCTTACTCTCAAACACACACGCACGCACGCACGCACGCACGCACACACACACACACACACACACACACACACACACACACACACACACCACACACACACACCACGGCTGGCTGGTGGGTTAATTGAGTGTGGATGTCTTGAGTGGCTGACCTTCACGTACCCCCGCAGACTCCAGAGGAACAGGAAGACCTTATAAGAGCATGTGTACTTTATGAACGAGAGATTCACCTATTTCTTCTCTCGTTCCCCTCCTCTGTTCATGCGAATCAAACACACACACACGCACATACACTCTGTCGCTGTCGGTCCTCTTTTTCACTCATCAATGATAAACTTTTGGCTCCAGTGTGGGGCGCGTTCGCGGGGCTGCGCTGTGATTGGCGAAGACACGAACCGAGCCCGTCGTGAACGCGCAGCTCACATGCAGCTTTATATATTCCGGCCTTCATGCCGCGGACAAAACTGTATAGTGGACGCTTCCCTGCAAGGCTGCGCTCCGGCTGCTCCCTTCCCAACTCCTAAAGCAAACAAGTCATTTAAGAAAAATAAAACAGCCTCGGTTAGTTTGAAGCATGCCGGGAAACTTTTCCGCTGTGTTCTCTGTGCTTTCTCTGCTCCTGGCCTGTCAACAGGTGCTGGCCATAGATCCGCATGATGTCCAGGAGAAACAAGTGAGCCAGGCAAAAAGACGCCTCTCTCTGCAGAGCACAGGTGAGCTCCGACAGCAAGTGTATGACTGCCGTGACTGTCTATCCTTTGTCATCTTGCATGGCACACTGCATCCAGATATTTACAGACTTATATTCTCTAATATCCCATACTTTCCGAGTTTCTCGTGGTCGCACATGGGTGCTCTCCATGAATAACTGGTCCTTAAAAAAAATCGAAAGTATTTTAATCAAAGCATGCAATGTCAATGGAAGCTGTTCTTGCTGTGGCTGAAAGAGTTTACTGACAATAAAAAAGCTGGGAGGCTTTGAATTTAGTGTTTAAACGCGCGCTTTTTGTATTTAATCTGATTGTGTATATGGTTTGTGTATGGACAGGATCTGGATTATGTCTTAACTTTGCAGAGAAAACCTTGAGAACATCTTCATGTTTCCTCTCTGTCCAGCTTCAACACCCATAAGGTGTAATAATAATAATAATTTGTATGTACAGTCTGTGGTGTTGTGATGCTCTCTTTAGATCCCAATGGAAAACACTTAAAATACTTCAAAATAACTCTGAGGTTTTTTGTGATAACATTGATAACTTTACTCTGCAACGAGGCTGTTGCTAGTACTATGTTAATGAGTCTGCTCCACGTTTTTGCAGGGAAGTGAGGTGAGTTGAAGCGACCATGAAGACACCTCGTGGTTTTATTTTTCGTCGTCTATATGTTGCCTTTTTATTGCATCGTTAAAATACTTTGCATTCTAAGCAGCCTATATAAGTAAAAACTATATCATAGTCCGGCTGCATCTGTCCCGCGCCGAGCGGGGAACCTCTTGCTCTCCTGCTCTGTTGGTGGTTGTAATTCAATGCGCAGCTCCGGCGGCTCGATCCCGTCTAAGCACATTCCCTCCGTACCAGCGGGGCGGTGCATGACGGCACCTCCGGCCCCGGAGCTGGCCTGCAGGCTGCGCAACATCAACAGCAGCAGTAACGGATAGAGGTCCATAACAGCCAGAAAAACAACACACTTACAATGACACATGCTGTTGTTAAAGCTGTGTTAAAAAAACAAAACAAAACACTAAATAATCCAAACAAAAAGAGACCTCCTCTGACAAATACTGTAATGAAACACTTTGCAAAGTGAAAGTTGTGGTTGTTCATCGCTGATCTTGGATGGTTTCAGCTTGCTGTCTCCTCTGGATGATGCTTCTAACAGGCCTCTTACCCTAAAAACTCTACAGTGTAGGTTGTATTATAGCAATAGGAGAAATGTCCTATACAATAACACTATGACTGCTTTTATTGTATAACACAGTCAGTGTGCTGTCAGGTTATATGTTAGGAAATCTCCAGGGTCATCCTGATGCGCATGTGAGGTGATTGTAATAGTGATATTTTCCTTCTTAAAGGTCTAGTATGTTGAATTAAGGGGGATTTATTTGTTTAAAATACCAGAAGTTAAACTGAAGTTCTTTTTCATTAATGTATAATCACCAAATTTTAAGTATTGTGGGGTTTTCATTACATTAGAAGGAGCCTTTTATATTTACAGAGGGCAGCTCCTATCCCCAGGAGTCTGCCATTTTGCATAGCCCTGTCTCTACAGAAGCCCAGAATGGACAAACTAAAATCTAGCTTTAGAAAGGGCTTTTTGATTGGAAGGGTGGGGTGAGCACAGGGATGTTTTGTCCAGTGCAGCCTGCAAATTAACCACTAGATGGCACTAAATCTCACAAACTGGGCCTTTAAAGTAGCACATATGATTTGGAAGACCTACTCTTTTCTGTTCTATCACTTTAGGGAAAATAATACTCGTCTCTTTCTCTCTCTCACTCTCTCTCTGTTTTTCTCTCTCTCTTTCAGTTGAAATTCAGAGTTGCCTGGTAAGTTCAGGGGATGTCGGCTGTGGGACTTTTCAATGTTTCAACAACAACTCCTGTGAAATCCAAGGGCTGCACCAGATCTGTCTCACTCTGCTGCACAATGCTGGGCGTTACGACTCGCAGGTGGGGACACTGGAACTCATAATAGTACTCTTAGTGGGCTGACGGTCGGTCAATATGCGCCAACTACTGAGATATGTTACCTGGCACACTGTAATATGTAGGCTAAAGTTTGGTTCGGGGACAGAGCCTTTGATTCACACTACGCTATTATTTTTTGATAAGACAGCATAAATTGTTGCAACACTATTACTCATTACTTAGTAGGTAGGTAGCAAATACTGAAATAACACTAGCATTTCTAGTTTGTTCTCGTTGTTTTACCTTAATTTTTCTTGCACACCGGCACTTTTCACAGTTTGCTGGTACTCTTTCTACCCTCTCATATCAGGTTCTCTGGGCAATTCATAATGGCCCTGAATAATATGCATTACATACCAGGCGGCTCTATGTGATGCTCACCTGTTTCCGTTCTCGCCTGCCAGCTTCTCTCTGTCCGGTGTTTGGTTTGTGTGACCCACTATAACGAGCGAGAGGAGGAAGTATCAAGAGAAAGATAAACCGCAACATAGTCGGCCTGGCCATTAGGAGCACTGGGAGAAATCTCCAACACATGGGGGGATGCAGGCACTTATTTTTTCCTACTTGAGCACTGTTCCGTACAACCAGGCACTTCGAAAAAGCTCTTTCCGAAACTATTTTGTTTCTCATTTGGCTCCTTTTTGCACGAACCCTGACACTGTGAAACCATTTCCAGCAGCCACTTAAGAGCAGCTTAGATAAGGCATATTTGGATACATGTTTTTATTTCATCTAATCCCGTCAGTCATTGCAGTCATTTGTGAGGAATGTTTGTTGTGTAAAGAGCACTGTATAGGTATGCATGGTAGCACTGGTTACAGAACAAACTGAAAGGGGAACTGAAATGAGAGAGGGAACAGCCTGTCTGCTTTACTAGAATAGAAGTGTATGAGAGAGTGATGCAAGAGTAATGTGTCTCCAGTATGAATAGGCACAGTAGATGATGTTAAGTATCTGTCAGCGACTGTTGACTGGATAGCACAGTCTCATGCAGTGACAAACAATATGCTGACGCTGAATTGCAAACATTATGGCCATGGGAAGTGCTTATCTCTGCCTAGGTGGGGAAGCGTCTGCTGAATTTGCATTGCATTCCTCATTAGACTGAAAGTTATTTTAGTAACACCGCTGATTCTTTGAAGCAGCTATAATCAATATTTATACAATGAAATAACAACGTCAATGTTTATACGGTTTCATGCCACTCTCACAGCTCTCATAGTGTCTTTTTCGGCCTCAGAGGGCAGCTTAAGGCTCTAAAACCATCTCTCTCCAGGGCTAAACAGCAGACAAGGCTAGCAAGTAACTGGTGGACAGTTTAACATAGTGGTGCATTTCGCAGCTAAAGAGCCAGATTTTTCTCTCAGGAGTTGTTGGAGACCCAAAACAGAGCTTAAGGAAAGGGACTGTTGAATTTACGCCCCCCATGTAGCCAGACACACGACTTTAAATGAATAATAATGTTGCAGTGTTACTGCTGGACGTGTTAATAAGCAACTGTTTGCTAACATAACCATTGTGGTTATTGAGCAGACAAACACAGTTTAATCCGTTCCATGCTCTTTCGACCCAGTTTTTTGAAATAATTTACTTTAAATGTCAACTGTTGCTCAAACTACAGGACCATGCACACGGCTATAACATGCAGGGAAATCCAAAGCTTGGCAGCCTGCTGAGTTATGGCTGCAAAGTGATGACTGGACTCCAAATCAGTGTTAATTTTGTCATGTGTGTCTTTGATGTGAACATAGGTAACTGACTGCTAACACACTGGCTGTAACAAGTTAAAGCTTCAATGTTTGAGCTCCATGTTTTTAGCTTGTCATGGAGTTTATCCTTCAGATTTGACACTGACATCAGAAATGTTCCTCTGATTCCTTCTATTTCTCTCCTCCTCCTCCTCCTCCTCTCCCTCCTCCTCCTCTGTTGCCCCCTCTCCCTCCTCCCAGGGTAAGTCATTTGTGAAGGACGCGTTGCGGTGCATGGCGCTGGGATTGCGCCAGCGCTTTAGCTGTGTGAGTCGGCGGTGCTCAGCGGTAAAAGAGATGGTGTTTTCCCTCCAGAGAGAGTGCTACTCAAAACACCAGCTCTGCCTGGCGCTACGGGATCACATGGACACCATGGGCAACCTGGTCCAGTTTCACCTCATGTTTCCTCCAGGGTGAGAGAGATGCATATTTAGAGAGTAAAACAAGTATATGTGCACATACATAGAGCTTAGCTTTGGTTTAATGTTCCTTGTATGTGAACATATACTTGGTTAACAGATATCTTCACATTAATGCAGAATCTGTCTACAAAAAACAAGATCTTGGATTCCGAAGCATTTTTTTAAAATCATTTTTTAGTCCTAGTAGTATTAGTTTATCACTCTCTAGAGACCTTTGGTTAGCTGATAGACAGTCCATGCTTACTGGGACATTTAAAGAGTTATCATCAGTGTTTTTAACAAAACCTATGATTTTCTTTTCTGATTCTAAATATTTGCTCTGAAAATAAGTCAGTTTAATTTATTTTAACTTCCTAATGACTTGACGGCAACTGATGCATGAGACGCTTGGAAAATGAAGAAAAATAAAGGGTGCCATGATGCTAAAACTAACTACATCTGCAGTTCAAAGTGTGTTATATAGTCTCAGTGTAAGGTTTTGAATATACCATATGTCTGTGTAGAAGTAAATTTTTCTTGTGTTTGTGTGTGTATTCCAGACCATACGTGGAGCTGATGAACTTCCTGTTGAAGTGTGGAGATGAGGTCAGAATGTGGGTGGGCCGGCGGCTGCGTGAGCAGTGTGAGCAACACTGGGGGCCGCTGTGCAGCAGCTTCAGCAGCATCTGCTCCCTCAGCCAATCAGACACTCCGCAGTACACCGCTGCTCCGCCACCTACCGCGCCCTGGCCTATCACTGCTCAAGGTCCCCTGCAGCAGCCAAGCAGAGCGGCGGAACCAGAGAACAGGAGCCCGCTCAGTAACACCAACAATGTGACCGAATCTGGTCTCCTCGTGTCTGAGAAATCCAATGTTACTGCTTCATGAACTGACAGGAGAGAAACTAAGAGGTGCAGACAGGGTACACAAACATACAAAGATCATGCACTTATTACTATTATAGTATTAGTAGTAGAATGAGAAAAAAAATAATTACAGTGGTAGAAAAATTATCAAAGTACTCAGTGTTGTAATGCTGACGAAAGCAATGCAACATAACTTATTTAATCTTTTGGGTATTAGTGCTATATTGATATTTTTTCTTAACTTGACTTTGTACAAGGATGAAAACCAATTATCTACCTCACCTCAACATCACAGTTATCCAGTGTCTGTGTCCTTTAGCAAGGGGCACAGACACACTCGAGTTAACACTTTGTTTATAGCTCAAGTGCAGCTGATGGCTCAAAGTCAGTATTCTACCTATTTAAATCTGTTTTTGTATTTATGAGGTTTGTTATTTTATGCGCCTAGTGGTGGGTTGCAGTCTGCGGGAAGGGAAGCACTCTTTGGTTATGACGTGTTATAGCATATATTTTTGTCGCTCTACTTTAACGATCACATTTCATACAGACCCCAGGTTTCAAGCTATGTTTTGTAAGTTTTTATTTAAATGAATCTAAAAAATACACTTGTAAGCATTTTGATTAAAACTGAATAAATCACAATTATGTCACTAGACACAGAGAAGTGGATTCAATAAGTCAGTTCTGTCTCAGAAAAAGGTTCTTTTACACAAATTCACAGTGTAGCATCGTTCATGGTGCTAAGAACCGAGCATCCTGTCATTTACTGGTACATATTTGTATGAAATCATATTTCTTCAAATGTTGCAAATATTCAACTTTATTAAAAACAAACAGACATTCTGTTCTGTCAACTTTCACACAGTCGGTCTGACTCAACATGGTATGTAAGAAATGAAATTTCTGTTTCAGTAGTCTGGACGTCTGACTGGAAGGAAGAAAGGCACAAGATAAAATTTTTGATAACTGTAACCACAGAATGTTTGGAATAGCTGAATAGCTGTCCAGAGCAGACCAGCATACACGGTTTCTATGTTAAACACACAAAAACACACACACACAGATTTTAATTTGAATTGTAAACAAAAGAAGGATTATAAGCCTTAAACCTGGTTAATTCTGAATGCCAGATAAAATATTAAAGGTCCGGTGTGTAGGTTCTAGAGGGGATCTATTTTTAGAAAATGGCAGAAATTGATCACAATATTTAACAGTACATTGTCATTAGTGTATAACTGCCTGACAATAGGGTTTTTTTAGCTCTAGCTCTTCCAGGCATGAGCTATGACGCTAATTAGCTCTCAGAACCAAAAAAGGCCTTGGGCGACTTAGCCGAGGCTCAGTCACTTTAGGATGGGTCCTTTGTATCCACAGAGGGAGCAGGTCCTCTTCTACTGGGTCCCCCATGTTGCACCTGGCAGTTTGACAGCAGCCCAGAATGAACAAACCAAAAACTGGCTTTAGAGAGGGTTTTTCACACTTTTTCGTGGCTGTCAAAGGTTTTCCTGCATTCTATGAAGGAAAGAGCGAGCATGATATTCAGTTGCATGCGATCTGCAGCTGTACTGATGTGCCACTAAATCCCACACACTGGTCCTTTAAGGCCTCAGTATGCTTCAGAGCTCTTTTCTAAAATAGTCATTGCATAAAGTGTCTGGTCACATGTGCAAAGGTGTAAAAGTAGGCAGGATTTGAACTTCTCTCAGGAGCTTGTGTCACTTTTAGTGCAGCACCACAAAGGCCCTTACAGAGACACAGTTTGAAAGTGTGCATCAGTATCCTTATTTGTACAAACTGTCTTATCTAGACCACACAGTCACTCAAAAGCTACTGTGTTTTTAGAGATGGCCATGAGGATGCACAGCAGCCTGGGCTTTGGGTGTGACCATTTACAACAAGTACAGAAACTTTTGCTTTTAACAAGTCTGTCTGAAGCATACTGAGGCTGTAAACCTGTTGCATGAAACCTCATACTGCAAGTTTAAGTCACTGGACTCCTTCAGTTGAGGGTGAGATTACAACACCCTTAATACCCATTTCATTATCCCACATATTGCATATTCTTCAAGTTTAAAATGAGGGTGCTTAACATGAACATTGTCACCTGACACCATCTCCATGTGCTGACAGTCCAGTCTTGTGTTTTACTTTCCATATAGTCCATGGTTTTACTTCATGTCTGTTAACTCCATGTGGTAACACTATGCAGAGTAAAATGACTGGCAAACATTCTCCTGAAGCCTGTATGCGTGCCCTTTAAAGGAACAGGGGTGAAGTAACAGCCATCCAGCTAAATGAAAGGAAAGAGACGCTTCTTGAGGATGTAGAGGACGGTGGCGAGGAAGAGGGCCAAAGCGAGGAAGATGAGCAGCTTGTCTGTCAGCTCCCGCCGGTTGTACTTGAGGATCAGTTTCCTCCCCAGGTGGATGGTTCCTGTCATATTTTTAAACTCCTCGTTGGTTTCCTGCACCGTCCTGGAGGAGGTGGCTGTGGTGAGGAGGAGGAGAAGCATTTAAGCTTTAAGAGGGAGGAAGATGGGTCAGGAATTGTTAAAAGAAGAAAGGAAAGAATAAACAAGGGTCTCATAGGGAAGAACATCGCTGTAAATTGGGTTTACCTTTTGTACTCGAGTTCCAACTCAAACAAAAGTGTATAAATACATTATGAGTTTTTCTCTTTTTACCCAGTGTGCCGATGGTGTCCTCGCTCTGCTTCACCTGTTCAGCCATCATCCTGCTGATAGACATCAGACTCTCTGTGATGTTGCTGCTAGTTTCCACTAAGCTTTCTTTAGTTGCTTTCCTGAGACAAAAGCAAACACAAAGGAGAAGGAACTTCACAATCCAGTGCTGGAGAAGTAATTCACTCATATATTGTTTAACTTAATTTTAGTTTTTTTTAAAATATCATACTCTGTGTGGAAGTGAAAGTTTCTGAACATCTAAAATATATGTTTCTCCTTTTAAGAACATCCAGTTTACTAGCAGAATAATCAACAAACAACTGCTTTAAATTTAATATGATTTATTTATTTTTTAAGTAATTTAAACAATAAAATGTAATAAGTACAAACTCATAGTTACGGCATCACAAATTAAGAGAACCTAAAGAGATATCTTCTCACTGATGAAAGTCTAATGTGGACAGGATTTATGTTACAGAGGTAAATGAGTAATAAAATATTTCCCTTCCTCCTCCAAGCTGACATTCTGGACAACATTTTCACTACTGTCAAATTACTGGAGCTCTGTTCTCAGACAACGATTTCCTACAGGAAAACCCTCCAACCTTCATTACTAGCAAGCTTTGTTGAAATTATTTACCATAATGATTTAGCTGTAATTAAATTTTTAACAAAGACCGTTGCAAACTTCTTAAATGTACTACTTAAATTAAGTCTCAAAGGCTTTACAGGCTGGACCTAGATTACTGGAAGAGCAGAGAGTGTGCCAAAAACTCTGAGTAATTGGACTGAAAGTAGTGCTTGATGGCAGACTTCAGGTACTAATGAAGTCCCTCTACTGAAGGAAATCACATCTGAATGGTAATTTAGGCTGAACAAAAGCAAAGGACCTGTTATTTAACAGCATTTTACTATGGCATAATTTCTTCATCATTTCTGCAGCACAGTAGAGCTTCAGCAAAAATGTACTAACCTCTGTCTGGTGCTCTGATATTCTCCTCCACGCAGCAGTTCATCTTTTTCCATGTTGTCTATGGCTAGTTTACAAGCCAGGTTAGCTTTCCTCCAAGCTGTCTGGTTACTGAAATCCACAGAAGAGAAGAACTGAAACCAGCTTTGAGCAAATCTTGTTCTTGTTTACCCACATCAATCCTGACTTAGTTCTTGCATTTATCTGCTTCTCAAAGTCTTAGTAGCAGGCTTAGTAGCTTACTAGTAACTCAAGTAATGAGTTGAGTTGAAGTTTCTTTTACCCAGCTCACTAACCCCGTCACTAACATCTTTGAGATGTCAAGTGTCAATAATGTAAATTATTTCCAAAAGCATAAAATGCAGGCCAGAATTTCTGACCACCAAATTTTCATACCCTCTTGACCCACTTAAGGAAAGTGAAGTAAAGCCAAACCTGTTGCAAAAGAGGAATTGCAACCAAACATGACAGCTCTTTTTAGATGTTGTGACTGAGATCAGTTATCTTCCTTGAACTTTGGATAAAACACTGGCATTTCTGTTAAGACTGATTATGTTAACAAAATCAGTGATTCAAGGGGCCTATATATGTGTGTGTATATATATATATATATATATACACACAGTACATATAGATATATATATCTATATGTA